>JAJTUV010001036.1:0-600000 GCA_021653895.1 Mastomys natalensis
GTTTGGGAATGTCTGGTCCGGTGTGGGACAGTGAAAGGTAGCTTGGTCCCTAGTAGAGTTAAGGCTTGGAGTCCCGGAAACCTTAAAGGGATGGTAGGCACTTTGCCTGTTCTTGGGTACCCAGCTACTGTCATTAGCCACAGCTCTCCATAGATCTGTGGCCATAATTCACGTAAGGGCATTGCCCCAAGCCTTTCCACTTGTCGCGGGCATGACCTGTAGTCACATAGGCTCATGACAGATCTCTATTTAATGAGATACCTAAAGGACTGGAGGGCTTAGCCAATATGCTTTCCTTCCCAGATATTCCTCGCTGCAAAAGGTATTTAACCTCAGGCACACCCTGAGAAGTGGGTTATGGTTTTACACATACGCTTTCTGTCATGACAGTAAATGCCTTAAAACCAAAAAAAAAAAAAAAAAGAAAGAAAGAAAATGGTCAAATGGTCAAATAACCTATGAGAAGAAAATAAAATAAAGAAATAAATACAAAATTAAAACAGAAATCAAATATAACAAAGAATAAAATATAAAAATAAAATACAACATAAAGAAAATATAAAATAAAGTAAAACAAACAAATAAAAACATATCATAGCAAACAAAAATTCATTAAAAAAAACCAAAAACATAAAGTGGTAGTTATGCCTTAACACATCAACAGCAAACAGCCTAAACACATTAATTAAAAGATGTTGACCAAGACCTATAATTTAGGAGGCCAATGAGAACCTGAAATACATAGCACAACCTTGTCTTGAATATTAACAAATTGACAGAATAGAATTAAACACATGACCCAACTATACATTGTCTAAAAGAAGCTTACCCCAAATGAAGGTAAAAGAACAAACTATTGAAAAGAGATTATCCTTTAAAGATTAATCCAAATAAGGTAAAAATTACCATATTAGTGACAGATAAAATAGACTTTAGAATAAGGAAAATTATCATAAATATAATATATCCATAAGATCGAGTCTTTCAGATTCCACGTACAAGTGAGGTCATGACTCATGTCTTTCTGTTAACGGGCTTGTTTCATTTAGCAGTGATCTCTTCCATGGGTGCAGCACATCCAGGATTTTCTACTTTAATGCTGAACTACATCTCACTGTTTATGGACCACATTTTCTTTGTATATTAGAATGCTTGATATAAGTAGAATCAGGTTTGAAGGGATTTCAAAACAATGCTTTGATAATCAACATAGCGTCATGATGATCTATGATGGTCTAAGGTTTTACTGGTCAGTACTGTTGTAAATGTATTATGACCACACTATTTAACCTCTCCCATCCTACACTTGATCTTAGCCAAAAGGCCGAGAAGCGATAACCTCTCCCATCCTAAGATCATATTTATTTTCTGTATATGAGTTCTACAGAAATGTGTGGAAATGGAATTTTTGATTGATATCTAAACACATTAACATTTTTGACACATCATCTCAGAAGCTAGAAGCTTGAATCCTGAGTATACCTCACTTCCACATGTCTGAAATCCAGCATCTGGGAGATTAAACTGCCTTAAAGGACAGTGTTAATCCTGCATCTGTCCTCTTCAGATGTGCCCCATGTATCTTCTGCTAACACAATCCCATCCTATATGACTCTAAGCGAATCTCCAGAAGTTCTACTCCATTAGTGCCGATTTCTCTTGTTCTTTAGCTTTATTAGACATTTATTTGGTTTAAAAATATGTTTTATGCTGGTGTCATGGCTTGGGAGTTAGAGACAGGAGAACCAAGAGTTCAAGGGTAACCTGTGCTATAAAGTAAATTGAAGGGAAGCCTAGGCTACATAAGATTCTATTTCAAATGACTGTACTTATTCATGCTTGTGCAATTTGAGTCTCTCTCTCTCTCTCTCTCTCTCTCTCTCTCTCTCTCTCTCTCTCTCTCTCTGTGTGTGTGTGTGATGTGTGTGTGTGTGTGTGTGTGTGTGTGTGTGTTTTCTTAATTCAGTTAGTGGCAAGTAGCAGTAGTCCCAGCTATTTGAGCCCAGGAATTAGAGGCTAGCTTGTAGCAAAACTGTTCAAAAAGAAGAAAAAAAGAGAAAAAGAAGGAAGGAAGGAAGGAAGGAAGGAAGAGAGGAAGAGAGGAAGAGGAAGAGAGAAGAGGGAAAAAGATAAAAAGAGAAAGAAGGAAGAAAAGTAGGAGAAAATATCCAGATAGTTTGAAGGATTTGGAGAGAGAGCCATATGTGTTCTGTCTAACATCTTGTTTGGATCTCTTTTAGCTCTATTAAAAGGGAAGGTGAGTGACTCAAAAAAGTCCAAAGAAAGAAACCCACTAAGAATGGTTATATAGAGACGCTCTAGGAAATCGTCCTCTTTCAGGAATCTCTGACCCTTTTGTCTGCCATTGGACCCTGTGAAACATCATCTGTGACCCTGGCTCTCCTCTTGAATGCCTCTAGCTGTGGGTCATGGAGCAGAGCACACAGATATTTTTTATATCATTTTAATGGATTAATGGCTCAAAATCAAATCCTGGCAGAGTATCAAAGACTCCCATCAGAGACACAAAAGTAAAAGTTCCCGTTTTTGAAATATAGAGCTTTAGGTTTTGTTTTGTATTTTTTTAATGTTGAATATTATTCATCATATTCTTTTAACCTAAGAATTCAAATAAAAGCCACATGGTGCCAAAGTATGAAGGCTCCAAAGAACAGAGAATAATTTTGGAAGCAATAACATCTTTTTTTTTTTAATTGCCTGTTTTAAGTGGTTGGTGTCCTTGCGTTCCATATCTGATTCTCAGAGCTGAACACAGGCTTTGTGTTTTCTATTTAAGGCTCTGGGCGGCAGTTCAGGGAAATGCTTTGTCCATTTGCTTTGTGCTTCTCCTCTGACTAAAATCTACCTGCTTTGGTCAGGAAGCAAGGCCTCTGCCATAAACTCCCACCAGAGGCTGCATCTTGGTGACATTGTGTGTCATCCTGGAATGTTACCTTCCATTATTTTATTTACTTTGCCCCCTCCCCTACTAGGAAAATATTTGCTTCTATTTCCAGGATCTTTCTTTCCCTTAGCTGTTAAATCTTTTTACATTCTTTATTTCAACTCGAGTGTGAATGATTAACAACAGCTTGAACTTTAAGCCTTTAAAAACATATGTGCCTTTTGACTGAGCGCATTGGTGCATCATTTTTTAATCTCTAAATTCAGGAAGCTGGGGCAAGAGGATTTTGAGTTTGAGGTCACCTTGGGCTACACAGTGAGATCTTTTCTCAAAAAATACAAAGCTGGGATCTGAAAAGATGACTTAGTAGTTAATATCACTTGCTGCTCTTGCAGAGGACCTGAGTTAGGTTTCCAGCACCACATCAGGCGATTCACAACCACCTATAACTCCAGTCCCAGGGAATCCAACATCCTTTTGAACTCTGAGGGTTTCTGTACACATGCAGCACACATAGATATAGTCAGTTATGTACTTTTACAGGTAAAATAATTATGTCTGTATGTGTGTGTGTGTGTGTGTATGTGTGTGTGTTGTGTGTGTGTGTATATATATATATATTTAAGATGGAGTTCCATGGTAGAGTACTTACATACCATGGCCCTAGGTTCAATTTTGTTTTCTAGTGCTAGAAAACAAAACTAAATTTTGACATTCCACTCTCAGTATGGAATCCCTGGGTTTTCTAGGGCATCTAAGAGCTATGCCTAAGTAGTTGCAGTATAACTTCCTTTATCTGATCATCTGATGTCACTATCTTCCCAATAGAACTGTCATTCCACTGCAGCCAGAGTAATGTATGCCTTTTGGGTCAAAGAAAAATACCAGATGCTGCAGGGCAATGCAGAGAAACATTTAAGTATGACCCCGTTAGGGGAGACAAGCAGAGAGAGTGGGGACTAACTCTTCCCTACCCTGTTCACCACTCAGAGCAATCTGCTTTTCTCCTCTTTTACTTTTTCCTACTGTAAAATTTCTGAAAATTGGTCCTATGGTCAAATTATAAGTACAAAACAACAGAGACGAACACTTTCTAGTGTGGACAGATTTGGGTTCTAATTTCTACTTCCTGGGCCTCTGGCAGCTCAATACGCAGTGGCTTCTGTAGGTCTCGATGGCACACCTAGCCAGAGCAGACTGCATGCCCCATCTGTGTCCTGCCTTGAGCTGCACATTTGTGGGAGAGACCTGCCCATTTCATCCTCAGGGCTGGAAATATAACGTAGGTGGGATTGAGGTTTTCTGTGAACATGGGAAATCAGCTGGTGCCAAATGGTACAGTGTCTTTGAACTGATCCTCAACTTTTCATATGTAAAATAGAAATGCAGACAGCACCTCAAAGAGCTGTTGGGAGGATTCAGTGAGTGATGGACTCCAACCTCCCTGGCAAGTGATGGGCTTACATCTATAATTATCAGTAAGAACTGCCCTTCTGGGTCTCTCTAGTTTCATACACATATACATATTAGCATGTGTAATTTTTCTTTAATAATTTCACACATAATCACAATGTATTTTGATCATAGTCACCCTATCCTCTCGACTCCCCTGGGTACTCCAATATATCCTCTTCCCAACTTCATGTCATTGTAGTCTTCCTCCTCCTCTTCCTCCTATTCCTCCTCCTCTCCTTTTCCTCTTCCTCTTCCTCCTTCTTACTCAATAATTTTATGATTGTGGGGTGGGGCTATCCACTGAATTTTATGATTGTGGGGTGGGGCTATCCACTGAAACATGGGCAACCTACCAACGGCCAAATTCTTCCCCCCACTCCTACCCTGCAAAAAAAAATTCTTCCTTTTCCAGGAGTCATTGACTACCAATAGTTCCTCAGCTAGGGGTGAAAACTTATGAGCAATAGTCATGTCATGCCTGAAAGATGGCTTTTCACAGCACCCCCAAGTTCCCTGCCTATCCACCTGCTCTAGGCATTCCAATTTCCTTTTCCCGAATTCCTTGAGCCTTGGATGGGGATGCTTACGCTCGTCCCCTTTAGGGCTGTAGTGCTCCAGTTTCTTCATGCACAATCTCCCTGTCTCTCATCTAGCCAGGAAATGTTGGGAAGGTATTCTATTTCTCATCCTAAATTGTCTAACTCCCACAGTACCCACTGCAGTGTCTAGCACACAGTGAGTTCTCAAGTTATAAATATTGCCACTATGGATTCTTGCCTTCTGACACAGTGAAAATGTGTCACCTTCTGTCCTCATTTCTATTTGCTTTTTATATAGGGAAACTTGCTGCACTTAAAAGCACTTTAAAAAGGGGGCAGGTTCTGTGATTTGGTCTTTTCATCTCTATATATACAGATGTAAAGAAAAAGAGGGCATAGAAACTAAATTATTGTGTGATTTTTCAGATATATTTTTGATAATCTAATAAGAGCCTGTATCCTCTGTTCTTAAGCTATAGAATGCTGGGAGTATCTGCTGGTTTCAAATGACATCTTATATTTACATAAGGAGGAGAAACACAGTCTGGATACCTCCGGAGGGCAATGAAGACCATTCCATTCTCATAAAATAAAGAGATGAACATCTGTAAAGATGAACCACATAGAGCGTGTTCAGAGGGGAAAGAATGTGGAAAAGCTCGCATGGTCTTTAGCCATTGGATTGGCTTTAAGCTAACAGTTTCCTGGCATGGCTATTAAAATGTTCATGCTTCTAGAGAAAGAAAACAGTAATTTTTCATATATGTATACCGTGTTACAGAATTTCTGTTATCCCCTAAATTTTCAATTCTTCACATTTCTCTTTCCCATCCATTTGGCCCTTGAAATAACTGTGGGGACAAGTATGGAGAAACTTAAACAAAAAGTTCTCAGGCTAATACCACCACTTCTATAATGGTCAAAGCCATCACAAGCCGAGTCACAAACCAGTAGCTCTGAGACTCTGAGTGTCCAAAGGACTGAGAAACAGAGTGGTCCACAGACGGTTACTACAGGGTGATGGTGCTGAAGCAAGCATTTGGCTGTTGGCTCATTTCTCCAATAGCAATCTTGTGACTAGGCGTTTTTATAGATAAAGAAACCAGATAAGTCATAAAATTGTCATTGCAGTCTACAGAGCAGCAAGGTAGATCTGGCCCTGGCCCAGCTCCCGGAGCCGCTGTGTGGGTAGCTCCTCAGCTCTGCACTGTGTGTGGCCGCCTATCTGAGGCCAGTTTCATGATTCTCAGCCTCAGGATTTTCACCTGTGAGATTAGGGTAGTGATAACCAGACTGTCCAGATGCCAAACAAGTTAACATTTGCCGGCTATGCAGAACGGGAGTCTGTATCCTACGGGACCAAATCAACCCTGGCTCCTGTGAGGCTCTGGGAAAGAGGTCTTGTTGCAATAGTGCCTGGCTTCTTTTCTGTGAGTTACCCGTGTTTACTTTCTCACTAAGGTAGGAAAACTGAGTACTTGTGACAGAGGCCGAATGGCTCACAATACCGAATACATTTACACTCTGATCTCTCACAGAAAACATCCACTGACACCAGATTTAGGTGAATGCTTGACAAGACCTAGCCTAAGCTGACTGACTACAGTCAGTGCTGACTGTTGTCCCTGTCAAGCTTAGGGTTCACCTTGACATCTCGAAGAACAGACATTCCCATCCAATAATGCGGCTCACACTTAATACTCTTTTCTTTGGCCATAGTTCTTAAGCCTCTGACCTGTGTCATGAGGTCATCAGCCCGATAGAAAAGAGTTTCTTCTTTGAAAGAAAACTGTGATGGATCGTGTAGAGCCGACTTATCAAAAACTTTGGTACTTGACATGGTTGAACTGAGGCTTTTCCAAGTCTAACAACAAACTTGCTTTCTAGGAAAGCAGGAGACAAAGGGCCCATTGTCTATCTAGGCCACTGTGGGTGTGTTCTCCAGGCATAGGAATTGTCTAAAAAGGCCTCGCTATTTCTAGAAGTCTGATCTACAGATGAGGAAAAATAACGAGAGATATCATATGCTAATCTGAGTTTGCAAGGGAAAATGAAAATAATAACCCTCCCACTGACCTAGGAAGAGGAGTCAATGCTGGCCCAAATCATTGGCGTAAAATGGATCTATTCTCCACACGTTGTGAAAAGTGATCGTTAAGAATACAAATCAGATCGAGTTCCTCTGTAAAATCTCCTAATAGCTTCTCCTTTGTTGCCTAGGTGTCAAGTTCCCTAGTCCTGCTCTGTCTACACTGCTGACTTCAAATCTTCCATTTCTCACTCTTCCTTAGAAGACATTTTTTGTTCCCAGGGTGCCTGGGTATGCGCCTGTCCTAGACAATTTGTACCTGCTTCTCTTCCTGGCCTGTTGTGTCCCCACATCTTCACAGGGCTGCCTCCTACTCTATGCTGGATCACAGACCACAAGACTATCCTTAGCCAGGCTTTTCTCAAGGGCACACTTACTCCAGTCTCCATCACATCACTCCATTTTATTTTATTCACAGCCTCGAAACAAGGAAGAGTATCTTGTTTATTAATTTGCTTGCTTGGTAACTATCTGTTTCTCCCATTACCAGTGTATACGTTCTGTGACACCTGGAATTTCTAACCAGACATAATAGGTAGTTAATCAACAATTGTTCAATACATGAATGAACCAGCAAGTTTTTTGACCCTACAACTAAAGGAAACTGTCACTTGAAAGTCCAGGGTTCAGTAAGGTGGCAGATGGCTCTTGCTAGACAGACATGATTAGCATGTGCTTTCTAATGCATTTGCATACATGGTTCTAATCCAGTGCCATTTAGATAGCCTGCTTGGGAAGACTATAGGACTTCAAATTAATTGGAAATAATGTTCTTCCTCATTAATTCTCACAAACCACCTAAGGGCAGTAAACCAGGGGAATTCCCCTGAACGCTGAGGCCACCTAAAGGCTGGAGACAGTTATCCTCCTTAGCATCTCAAAGATCATAGTCAAAAGAGCATTTCAAGCCTGAAGTGGTGGCACATAGCAACAATTCCAACATTCAGGAGGCTGATGGATCAATTGATAGTTCAAGGCTAGCTGGGTTATATAGTATGACTCTGTCTAAAAACCAAAATGTTACACACAAGTTGTTGTCTTACACACGAGTAAGGCAACACACCCTTTCTGAAAACAACAAAAACTACTCTGAACTTTTGATTCACTTTTTGAAACTTTCACAAAGTTATTAACATATAAAGCCCAATAAGGAAAATAACCCTGTACCTGAGGGCAACAATTCAATAGCTTCATAAACATCAAAATATAAACACGGTTGCCTTTGGGATAACCTAGACCAGAAGCTCTGTGGGCTGGAGATGCAGCCAGTCGGGAAAGCACTTGTCTAGTTTGGGTGAGGTTCTGGGTTTAATCCCCTGCACTGCAAAACATAAGAAACCAGTTCAATTAAAATTTACCTTTGCACTGAGAATAAAACATATAACCCACAACAGAATTACAAATCTAAATAGTCCCTTAGGCTGCCTACATAGGTGACTAATGTCAACAGAAACAGAAAATATCGTTGTCTTCAGGAATCTATCTACTTAATGGGTTACCACATGGATCTATTAGACTTGAAACATGGTTATATTTAGACAAAACATATGCACTTCATACACATGAAAGGTATTGGATTGACTTTAAAATGGGATAATTTATTGAGTTATGAGAAATATGACATATGATACACAATGCATGTTCATGAGAGCATTGTTTGCTAGCTGTTTGCTGGGTTCTGCAGTCTCCTCACTTAAATCTTACAAATGACTTCTCCAGACAAGTGTGAAATTCAGTGGAAATAGCAAGTTCAGAAGTTTATCAAAGGCTCCTCCAGTGAGCAGGCCTATGGGGAGACTTGGCTTGAGTGGAGCCTGATCCTGCAGACCAGAAGCACCCACTCACTTCACCAGGGCCTCTAGTTGAGAAATGTCATTTAAACTTAAATGTGAATCAAATGGGTACCAAGGTCCATTTGGCTCTTTCCCTAGAGGAAAGAGGCTTGCTTTAGACGTATTCCAGGGCATTGAACATGCTCATTTTGACCATACACAACAAAGATATTCAGCCTGAGTGCTGTTACTTTTGCAGTGAGTCTCTGTGGGAATGGAACATTGCCACTGAAGAATGCTTTCTTCACCAGAGTAAAAGACATCTTTATGGAACCATCACCAATGAATTAAAAATGAAGCCAAAACAGTCAAAACATGAATAAAAGTTATTGTTTGGTCTCATAGCCCCTGGGACAAGGGGCTGGGGTGCAGACCTGGTCTCCAGGTTCTCCCGGCCTCCCTCAGTCCCTCCCTGGCATACCTTGCTACTAACCCTGAACTTTCCAGCCTAGGTGCTAGGTCTTCCTCCAGAGGCTCTTCCCTATTCCCTATATAATCCAGACATTTTTGTCTCCTCCCTCTCTCCTCTACCCCCCAGCCCCATGAACTCTTTCTCTCTTTCCCTTCCCCTCTCTTTTCCTCCCCATGGTGACTTCCCTGGGCTCAGTCCTTGGGGCCAGTGAGTTCCCTGGAGATCAGTTTCCCAATAAACCTGCTATTAATAGAATCTAATCTGGCTTGAATTGGCTCATTTCTGCCAATGGAGAAATAATTTATCAGTTATTTTATAATTAAAGTTTCTACTAGCCGGGCAGTGGTGGCACACACCTTTAATCCCAGCACTTGGGAGGCAGAGGCAGGTGGATTTCTGAGTTCCAGGCCAGCCTGGTCTACAGAGTGAGTTCCAGGACAGCCAGGGCTACACAGAGAAACCCTGTCTCGAAAAAACAAGTTTGGATAATATCATGGATTACCATGATAATGTTGTATCTATAATTACTTGACAGTTGACAATTATGTGAGACCCATGAAAGGTTAAGTGCAATTGAGAGACTCTCAGCTTTCCTATATGGCCATATATTATACACCCACCAAAAAGAGTATCAGTGTGTGTTATGCAGTATTTCTAAGATATTTGTTAAATGTAAAATCGAATATGCATATGTAAAACAAATAGTTGTATAAAAGCATACTTACATAAACATATATAGCACATATAAGAGTCTCTAGGATTATAAACAAAAAACCACGGATTATATTTGCAAAAGCTGCTTCAACAGAGGAAGTAAGAAAGTTAAGGAGTCACAAGCTGCCTGTCATCTCACAATGTCTGGAGTGTCTGGAGTAGCTGTACGAATGTGTGAATTTGTGTGTTTGTGTTTAAATGTGAGGAAGGGCATGGTACAGTAGTCAGTTCAACCCTCTACTAAGTATGCATTCTCAAACTAAAGATGAAACTTCTGTATGAGTGGACTTAGTAACTATCATTACAGTTAAAGGTGGGCTGGAGAGATGGCTCAGCAGTTAAGAATACTGGCTGTTCTACCAGATGACCAGAGTTTGATTCCCAGCACCCACATGATGGCTCACAACTGTGTGTAATTTCAGTTCCAGGGGATCTGATCCCCTCTTCTGGTCTCTGTGGGTACCAGGCACACACATGGTGCACAGAAATGTACAGGTAAAATAACCATGTACATAAAATAAGTAAATAAAATATTTAAAAATTACAAGAAGAGAAAAGCCAGATTTTACATGATGTAGCTTCTATTTCTTTGGTGTCTTGATCGGTCCACCACTTGAAGGAATATGATCCAGATGTTAAAGAATAGCTGTGGTTCTGTAAGGGCTTCTCAGTGCCAGCGCCACATCCCTGCAGAATGGTCTTCTTGCAAGTCTGCAAGAAACAGACTTGACCTTGTTCAGGGGCTTATTGACAGAGAAGAATGGGAGGAATCACAAAGAGAGTGAAACAGTCCAGAAGCATATTCACAGGATGGCTAGGTCTAAAGGAACACATGTAAAACTACTAAACACACTTTACACATATGATTGGCTCATGTTTCCTTGTTGATAAGAATTGATTATTTTTATTTTTATTGTATCATTATTTTATTTATTTATTTTTGTTTGCTTTTTGAGACAAGGCCTTATTATATAGTTCTGGCTGTCCTAGAACTCACTGTATAGATCATGTGGGCCTCAAGCTCACAGAGATCCACCTGCCTCTGCCTCCCAAGTATTAGAATTAAAGGTATTTGCCACCACACTTGGCTTGATTACTTTTAAAAATGATTGTTTCGATGTGTTCTACTGAGGACATAATTCTTTGGATTATTTAGGGTTATGTTGCCAACTAATACATTTTACATTAAAATGTTTCTGATCAGTTACACTAAAACTCAATAGAGATATAAAGAAAATATGTTAAATATACACAAATGAATATATTTATTCATAAAGAATACAATTATGTCATAGAAAATTGGTGCCATCATATTAACCAAAAGTAAGCCAATCTCAGAAGAAAAAAAATAAGAAAAATAACAGCAACATCAAAACCCAAAGCAACCCCAGTTTTTTCATGTGAAGAACCTATTTTAGAGAAAGAAAGAAACGGGGAGGGGGGAAATGGGGAAAGGGGATAACATCTGAAATGTAAATAAAATATCCAATAAAAAATTAATTTCAAAAAAAGAAGAGAAGGAAGGAAGGAAGGAAGGAAGGAAGGAAGGAAGGAAGGAAGAAAAAACATTTTAGTGAAAAAAAAAAGGGACCATTTTGGAGGAGGAGCTGCCAGCTGGAGGAGAAAGAATAAGAAGGACTGGAAGCAGGGGAGTATGGTTGAAATACATTGTATACATGTATGAAAATGTCACATTATTATTATCATTGTTGTTGTTGTCTTAGTTAGGGTTTTACTGCTGTGAACAGATATCATGACCAAGGCAACTCTTATAAAGACAACATTTAATTAGGGCTGGCTTACAGGTTCAGATGTTCAGTCCAGTATCATCTAGGTGAGAACATGGCAGCATCCAGGCAGGCATGGTACAGAAGGAGCTGAGAGTTCTACATCTTCATCTGAAGGCCACTAGAAGACTGGCTCCCACGTGATTAGGAGAAGGGTCTCATTGCCCACCCCCATAGTGACATAGGTCCTCCAACAAGGCCACACCTAATAATGCCACTCCGTGAGCCAAGCATATTAAAACCACCAATTGTTTGTTATTATTATTATTATTTTACACAGCATATACAATAATAGCATTTTAAAAACACAGAGCTCTGATTCTTTGCCACCCTTACCTGGTGACAGCATTTGAGAATCCCTCAAAGCGGAGCAGTAGCATTGTCCTCGCTGATCACAAATTACACTCACCATCCACATCCACTGACACACAGGTTGACTTTCCACTCAGCTTTCCTTAAAGCGTCAAAGATCAACGGTAGCTGGGCCGCAGGCCACTGTCCACTCAGGAAGGAAATTGTCCCAACTCAAAGACAAGCGTCATCTCATTTTTTTTAAAGGATAGTAAGGAGAAAGATCACATATATAGTTCTAGCAAGTTGTGATCTTAGTATCATACAGCTTTGGCATTCTAGGAGTGTTAAGTGGGTTCTTTTGGGGTGATGTCTCCAAAGGTGCGTCTGAATTATGACTAAATTTCTATTCTTTTCTACAGATTCACTGATTAGCCTTAAGGAAAGGAAATTTGTGGCATAGTTTGGTGCTGAGATCAGGAACCAAACAGGGCTAGAAACAGTGACCTGGTTTCCCTGGAAACGGAAGAAAGTGCTGGTTTATAGGTCACTGGTTTTTTGGGTTTTTTTTTTTTGTTGTTGTTGTTGTTGTTGTTGTTACCAGAAGCCTCTGATTAAAGTAGATTTCAGCCTGCAGGCTCTTCACCTGTCTTTCACATAAAATTTCCCAAGAGTGCCCTTCCAGCCCCACTCACCAAATGGATAATTGACACAAAGCTGTTTTGGCCCATATAAATTACTTTTTTTCCCCTCCTGTGCTCAGTAGAAACTTGGTTTTCTCAAATGTTGTAATATGAACTTCTGTTCAAAGGCAAAAATGAATGATAAATGGAGCTCTGACATTCGAGAACTCTGTGATTCTAAAATATGGTATAGGAATTCATGAGCTCTGTCTCACACAAGCAACTTAAGATTTATGTTATAATTTGACGATAACTCAAGATTTATTTTTATGTTGCAGGAATCAGATTTTGTTTGTTTTGTTTTGTTTTTCTTTCGGAAAATAAGCTTTTTTTTTTTTTTAGCTACTTTAAGAACATACTTCAGGAAAGATTTTGAAAAGTCTCAGAGCCTCAGTGAGAATGACCAGGGACAACAAATAGATATCACATAGGAGTCATACACCAGAGTGGCTGCTCTGGGAGCAGGCAGCACCCACCAGCTGTGTGCACCAGACTCCTGTTGGAATCTGACCACAGCGTACAGAAAGGTGTTGACTCTCCGTCCACCTGCCGTGGTGGATGTTGACAGATGCCTTGCATGTCTCCTTCTGAGGTCTCAATCAGATGACAGTGACTGGCAGGGTTGGGTCCTGAAGTCTAAGATGTCGAGAGGTTGGGTGGTTGTTGTTTATTTTCTTTTTTACTTCCCCTTTGGAGCACAAACTGAGAAATCAGAACATTTCCAAATATGAACCAGGCTCAAAGGTATTAATTACTTTCTATTGGTGTGATAAAACAGCATGACCAAAAGTGACTTACAGAAGAGTTTGGCTTATGGGTCCAGAAACAGAGTCAATTAATGTCAGGAGGTGGGGATGGGGTGGGATGGGAGATAGAGTGTTGCCATAGCAGCAGGTAGCTGGGTCAGGAAGCTAAAGTATCTCCAACCACCTGCAGAAAGAGTGAACCAGGAGTGTGGAGAAGCTATAAAACCTCAAAGCCTGTCCGCTTGGTGTACTTCCTATAGCAAGGCTACACCAATCTAAAAGGTTCTAAAAACTTCCCAAACAGTGCAACTGGGGACCAGTATTTAAATATGTGAGCCTATGGGGAACATTTCTCATTCAAACCACACATGACCCAAACAATGACTTCAGTGAAATGGTATGACACAGTACCCTTTGAAGACCTATAAGCAGACTCTTGGCCAATGGGATCCAGACAGTGGGCAGAGGTCAAAATGATCATTTTTCCTTCCCTTCTGTTGGACCACCTTCAGATGCAGCAGCTCACCGACCACGCCCTCGGGATAGCACTAAGACAGCACCTGTTACCAACAGTAGCCTGGCTCAAGCCTCCATTCTGTCTGCAGCTGCCTCGCTGGCTTCTGCCTCACTCTTGTGCCCCAGGTTGTACCTCCCCCAACACACAAGTGGCACTACACAACCCTCCCTCCCCGTGGCCCTGACTTCTAAGGGAACATGGTTTATAAATACGTTGTATTGCAGATGCGAAGTTTTCTCATTACAATCTTCGCCTGGTCTGTATGCACAGTTAGCTTCCCGTACTTGCCATTGACGAAGCCGGTGCTGATTTGTAAGCCTACATTTCCATCACTATCACTCGAGCTGGAAACTTCTTTTCTACTATCCCTAATTTATCTGATAGTGATTCTGGGGGCGAAGTGGGGGTGGGGATTGCTCTCTAGGAGGTCAGGGTTGTAAGAGCAGGGGTGGACAGTGAGGCTGTACGCTCTCAGATTTGCTGCTAGTCTCTAGCTTCCACTTAGAGGCTGCTTGCTTTGCTACAGTCATGAACTTCCTCTTTCCGTAAGCAAGCCTCCCTGCCTGACCCCTCCATGTTCTCCCTTGCTTTATTGTCTCTCCCAAGAAGTTGTTTTCTTGTCTCCTATTACTATAACGAACTGCTTCTGGGACTAGATGTCTGTTACATCTTTAATGAAGGCTTCTTGATGATGTCTCCAGTTTTAACTCGAATTGAGCTGTACACTCCTATAGCTAGTTTGCCTATCACATTTATATGAGTTGCATTGGATTCCAGCCGTTGCCACTATCGGGCCTGCATTCCCCAACTTGACAGGAGGCATCCTTAATTCTTGTTTCCATGGCATTAAGTGGAGGATGTAATGAGAATATGATAAAAGCCAGTGGATGAGTGTTGGTGGAATAACTGACTAAACCACTCTTGCCTTGGTCCCTGGGGAATGTTGGAAGAATAATTGGAAGAATTTCCTATTCAAGTGCTTCCCTGGGGGTGGGGATGGGGGTGGGGTGGGGGTTAGAAAGGCTCAAGGCAACCTGAACTCTGTAGCAAGACCTCATTCAAAGAAAATATTACAATGGTATTCACAGAAAAAGAGTTCTTATATTTAATATATAATTTGGGAAAGTGGATTTGTTTTGGAGACTAGATGTCAGTTGGCTCCATTTGAGAGTCTGAATATGAGAGAGAGGGTGTTTATTTGCCTGCCTGAATTCTAACTAGAAAGCTTCCTCCTCTTGCTACTGACAGATCACGACAAGAGCATTCCAATTTTCACGCATGAAAGATGAAAAATGTTTTCTCATTTGCAGAGTCAAATGCAGACAGTTCTTTTAAAACCTGTCTCTTGGCTGACATCTGGTGGACTAGATCTAAAATGCAGTTTATAAAGGAAAGATTGGTGTTCTCAGATCCCACAGGTAGAAAATCTTTAAAGACTTACAGCCAAATTGACTGAAGGCTAATTTTGCTTAACCTGCTGGCATTGAGTTATTCCTAAATAGACATGATGCTGTGAGGTTTGATGGTGAAAGCTCTCCTGTGCTGCAGTACATCTGGCAGGCTGTAAATCCTCAAACTTCTGCCCATAGTTAACTGACATAGTGAAATTTAATCCTTTAAAGATCTTCCAACATGAAGAGACACATTAGCTATAGAAAGATAAAAATGGGTTCCTATTGGACTTCTTGGTGGCAATACAATATAGGAAAAAAACCAAATTATTTTGTGTATGAAATCTTAAGAGGTGGTGGGGGAGTATAAACATGGAAGGAAGATGTCCCACTTAGGCTTTTTGTCTGCTTGAGACAAGCCTGGGTCATCTAAGCGAATTTCAAATAAGAAAATGCCTCCATCAGATTGACCTGTAGGAAAGTCTGTGAGGGCATTTTCTTGATTAATGATCAATGTGGAAGGGTCCAGCCCATGGTGGGCAGTGCCATCCATGGCAGGGGTCCTGGGGTGTAGAAGAGAATGCCAGGAGGAGGCAGGAGGAGGCAGGAGGAGGCAGGAAGAGGCAGGAAGTTCCTTCTTGGTCTCTGCTTTAGTTTCTGCCTTCAGGTTTCTGTCTTGACTTCCTGCCTTGAATTCCCTGCAGGCTGGACTGTGAACTCTAAGATGAAATATATCCTTTCTTCCTCAAGTTTCTTTTGGTCACAGTGTTTATCAAAGCAGTTTAAAAACCTAACTAAGCCAGCTGGTTATTAGGGAGGAGTGGAGCTGTGTGAAACACAGAAGAGAGGGTAATGGAAGGGCGAACACTCTCATCAAAGGATATCGTGTGTACCTATGAAAACACCACAGCGAACCCCGTCATTCCATATAATTAATATATACTAAAAATGTGTTCAGGGCTCTGAGGTAAATTTTATTTCTGTCTCGCTTATCTTTCAACTGACAAACATATTTTCAGACTTGCATGTGCATGAATGTTAACCGTGCGTGACTCTTCCCTAAAGTGGTAATTGATTTAAAGTGTCATCTTTATTGAACTCTAATTTACCACATTTCTGTTTCTAGAATGTGTGTGTTCCAACAAATACTTGCTACAGCTACTCAAAATTACCGCACAGTAGTGCAGGGTAGTAGTGCAAGCCTTTGATCCTGGCACTCCGGAGGCAGAGGCAGGGGATCTCTGTGAGTTCCAAGTCAGCCTGTTTTACACAATTCATACCAGAATAGCCAAGACTAACTAGAGAAGACCTGTTTCAAAAAAAATTAATATCATATTGTTTTACTGAAAATTACTAAATATTTTTATTTGAATATATTTTCTTAAGGGCTGTAAGGTTCTCAAGCTTCCTAATGCAATTTAATTAACCCTTTAATACAATTGCTTATGTTGTGGTGATCCTCAACCATAAAATTACTTTTGTTGCTACTTCAAAACTGTAAGTTAAATACTGTTATGAATTGTAATGTAAATATCTGATATGTAATTCCCACAGTTGAGAACTGCTGCTGTAGTCCAATATGCCATTTCCATTTCTTTTGGGGTCTGGAACCATAGCTTAGTCACACAGAACTTGCCTCGTATGTGTGAAGCCCTGGGTTTGATCCCCAGCACTGCAAACGATACATAAATATAAACATAGTCTGTTTTTATAGCTTCATTTTATTCTTTTACATAGTCAGAAAACATAACAGTGAACAAGCTGACAATGTCCATTCTAGAATGGAGATTTGTACTTCAATTCATTATTAGGTCATTTTTGGTTTTAGGTATAGCAAAGTGGATCTGTATTCCAAGTATGTTTTATAACTGTGGCAACTGATTTTTTTTCTTCTTCTTTCTCTCAATTTTACTTTTTTTGAGATGGGGTCTCAGTATGTTACCCAGGATGATTTCAAACTCACGATCCTCCTGCCTCAGCCTCTCAAGTAGCTGGGATTACAGACACACCTGGCTTCAAGGCAACTGACTTCTGTAGGCAAACTTTGTTTTCAGTGATCCCATATGTTCTTGCATTGTTTGCATGGGTTTTATTTGAGGTTACAGAATTTTCCAGGTACACAACCATTTATAAACAGTGATCTCCGTATCAACGTCCAACGTTTACAACTCTTTGCTTGTCTTATTCCTTGGTTAAATTTCCAGAAGTTTGCTAAGTGAAAATGAAAATGGAGACTGCAGAATGATCATCTTGATGTTGGCTTTAGTGTTTCTTCCCTGAGCAAAATAATGGCCTTTGACAAATGCTGACCTTTTCTGCTTTATTAAGAATGTTAGTCAGGTGGTGGTGGTGCACACCTTTAATTTCAGTACTTAGGAGACAGAGGCAGGCAGATATCTGAGTTTGAAGCCAGTCTGGTTTACAGAGTAAGTTCCAGGACATGGCCAGGGCTATACAGAGAAACCCTGTCTTGAAAAACAAAACAAAGAAACAAACAAACAACAACAGCAAAAAGATTGTTATAATAAAATTATGTCAAAATTTGTTGAATGTTCTTTTGGGGAATATTTGGACAAAAAAATTTTTTTTTTTAACCTTCAGTCAGTTTTACCAGGCAGACAACAGAAAGGGACTTAAGGATTTAAGGATTTAAGCAGGAGCTCAATTGCTTTTGAATTAAAGGTAAATAGGAGCAGGCTGACTATGGGCCCAAAAGGGACAAACATTCAGAATAAGGAAGTTGTGCCGGGCAGTTGCGCCTTTAATCCCAGCACTTGGGAGGCAGAGGTGGATTTCTGAGTTCGAGGCCAGCCTGGTCTACAGAGTGAGTTTCAGGACAGCCAGGACTACACAGAGAAACCCTGTCTCAAAAACAAAAACAAAAATAAGAATAAGGAAGTTGTGCTCCTGGCCAATATTTGCTAGTGTGCCATCTTGGTGTCATCTAAAAAAACAAGAACCTGAAAAAGTCCTCTGAGCACATAGTCACCAGAGCACTTGTAAGGGTGCAAAAATCGCTGAAGGAAGACTCCAGACTCAAATAGTATGCAAAAACAAAGAGCATTTATTCTGCAGAAACAACTGGCATGCAGGAGTCAACCATTCATAACAACCACGAGGGAGCTTGCAGGCCCCTTTTTTTGCAGGGCTAGAGAAACTTTCTAGAACAATTAGGTAATCTCTAGTGTAATTGGCTCCTACCAAAGCAGTAACCTTAGTACAATTTTGATTGGCTACTATGTTAGTTCTTCTCTATTTAGAAAGCGGGTTAGGTGGGCTGGAGAGATGGCTCAGTGGTTAGGAGCACTGACTGCTCTTCAGGAAGTCCCAGCAACCACATGGTGGCTCACAACCATCTGTAATGAGCTCTGATGCCCTCTTCTCACCAGAAATGAAGGAAGATATGAGTACACTCACTGAAGAGAGTGACAGTGTATTCCTACATAAAATAAATAAAAAATAAAATCTTTAAAATGAAAAGAAAGAAAGTGGATTAAGTAATCTAACTTTTCATTGTTGGGGGAAGGGGAGGTCACATGGGTCAGCTTCTGATGGGCTTGTGCCAGGTGGTCTGAGATCTGCATTCCTATGTCGTGAACTTTTAACCACAGGATGAGATAAGGCTGCGCGCGGGGTGACCTGTCTTGAGATAAGATATTTTCCCATTCTTGTGGTTATCTCCAGGCTGTCCTTGGGAGGGTGGAGTTTATAACCTTGTTCTTGAGAATTATGGTCTTTTCCTGGAACTGGAAACTTAAGGCTTGTTTCCTGGGATTGATGACTTTCTTTTTGAAGTCAGGTCTGGTTCTGAAATGGAGACAAATGGGGTTTATGCCATTCTTTTACTCGAAATGCACAGAACTAAGAAAGAATATTAAAAGCTGCAAGGGAAAAAGATAATGTAACATACAAGGGCAGACCTATTAGAACAACCCCTGAATTCTTGATGGAGACCCTAAAATCCAGAAGGACCTAGATGGTTGTTCTGCAGACTCTAAGATACCACTGAAGACAGCTCAGAATGCTATATCCAGCAAAATTTTCAATTACAATAGATGGAGAAAATAAGACATTACATGATAAAATCAAGTTTAAGCAGTATCTATCTGTAAATCCATCCCTATAGAAGGCACCAGGAGAAAAACTCCAACCTAAAGAGGTTAACCATACCCGAGAAAACATAAGGAATAAATAATCCCAAACTAGCATATCAAAAGAGGGGAAACGAGTGTTGTGAGCACACACACACACACAACACACACACACACACACACCGCGCGGCGCTCATACATACTCACAGGCTCACATACACACACCACTTCAACAAAACAACAGGAATCAACAAACACTGCTCATGGATATCTTTCAATATTATTGATCTCAATTTCCCAAATAAAAAGACACAGACTAACAAAAGGAATGTGAGAACACAATCCACCCTTCTGCTACATCCAAGAAACACAACTACATCAAGAACAAATATCACTTCAGGATGAAAGGATGGGAAAAAGATATTCCAAGCAAATGGGCTTAAGACCCAAGCTGGTGTGGCCATTTTAATACCTGACAGAATAGACTTAAACCCAAAGGAATCAGAAGAGATAGGGAAGAACACCCCAAACTCATCAAAGGAAAGATTCACCAAGAAGACATTTTAACTCTTAACAACTATGCACCAAACACAATGGCACAAGTCCATAAAAGAAACACTACTACAGTTTAAATCACTTATTGATCCTCACACATTGATAGTGGAAGATTTCAATACACCAGTCTTGCAATAGGTCATCCAGACAAAAAGTAAATGCCAGAACTAACTGACATTATAAACGGATTGATTGAGGGACAGGAGTGGGAGAGGGGAAGGGTTCATCTTGATATCTCTGTATTATAGCTCTTTTAGCCAAAGGTCTTTTCTGACCTTCAATGGAACAGCTCCTTTAGATGACCTTAGCTTGTACAGATACACTTTATTCCAGTTGGGCTTGCATACATACACTTTATTTGGGGTAAACTAAGGGTATATATGGACCTTGGAAAGTAAAAAGGAATTTTCAAGGCAAGTGAAAACCATTGGTTAGAGTTTGAAAGGGTTGTGAATAGCTCATTTACAAGGGCAGACCTATTAGAACAACCCCTGAATTCTTGATGGAGAATAGAGAGATATTTCAGGAATCCCAGGTACTTGCTGGGCAGGTTCTTGGGTGGGTGACTTCTACACACCTTCTCCAAGCAGAGGGTATGTATGGTTTGGATCCCCAGACAAGATCAGGTAAGGGGAAGCCCTGCTGGTAAAGGGAGCCCTCCAATTTATGCAGAACTCAGAGAAGCTATCAGTTGATGGCAGGACAAACTTTGACCTTAATTAGGGTTTCCCTGCAATGGGGAACAGCAAAGGACTCAGGCAATTTGAGAAGCAGGGTGCAGAGTCTTTATTCTTAGTCATATTATTCTTTTTTGTTTTTGTTTTTCGAGACAGGATTTCTCTGTGTAGTCCTGGCTGTCCTGGAATTAGTGCAGTTAGTAACACATAAAAAGCGATTCCTTGTACAGTAAGAAAAAAAAAAACCCAAACATTACAGACTGGTATTTTATACACGTTGCATTTTGTCATCAGAGCTTTAACAATATAATATGACTAAAAACACCGGGCAGTAGTGGCACATGCTTTTAATCCCAGCACTTGGGAGGCAGAGGCAGGCAGATTTCTGAGTTCGAGGCCAACCTGGTCTACAGAGTGAGTTCCAGGACAGCCAGGACTACACAGAGAAACCCTGTCTCGAAAAACCAAAAACAACAACAACAACAAAAAAAAAAAAAAAAAACAAAGACAAGCAAACAATCAGTGTAAACATATATGATGTGTTTATAAAAAGATAAAGGGGGTATATGTTCTATGGAGGTGTGTGAGAAGGGGATGTCTTGGCAGGACCATGTTGAGGCATCCCTTCCCCCTGAGGGACCAGCCACAAGACTGTATAGTATAGAATAGAGTTTATTCAGGGCATGGGGAGGGGAGTCAAGAGAGTAGTAGAGGCAGAGAAAGGGAAAGGTAGAGAGGGGGAGGGAGGGGAGAGGAGAGGAGAGGAGAGGAGAGGAGAGGAGAGGAGAGGAGAGGAGAGGAGAGGAGAGGAGAGGAGAGGAGAGGAGAAGAGGACAGTCATGAGTATTACTATTCTGTCTAAACTCTACCTCCACAGCTATCTGGCAACAGCCAGGTATGCTCCTCCCCACAATTACCTGGCAAAAGCCAGGTAGGCCCCCCTAAAAGGGGCAGCTTGGCCCCTCCTCTCTCTCTTGCTCTCTTGCTCTCTTGCCTGTAGCTTCTCTTTGCCCCTCCCCCTTCCCTTTGTCCCCTCTCCACGTGGTCGTGGCCAGCCTCTACTCCTCTACCTCTCTGCTCTCTCTCTCTCTCTCCTCTCTCTCTCTCTCTCTCTCTCTCTCTCTCTCTCTCTCTCTGCCTCTACTACCCTCCTGGCTCCCCTCACCATGCCCTGAATAAACTCTATTCTATGCTATACCGTCGTGTGGCTGGTCCTTCAGTGGGAAGAGATGCCTAGGCATGGGCCTGCTGAGACATCCCCTTCCATCATTTCACTGGTGCCAAGACTCGGATGGACATCTGCAGGTTTGCATCAGACCAGCTCCTAGCCTAGAACTGGTAAGCTTCCCCATCCCCCACTGGCCAGAGTAACTGTCCACATGGTCCCAGGAAATATTTCTTGAGCTAGAAGCTAACCCTGTCTTTCCCTGAACCTTGTTCTAGGACTGCTCCCCTTGGATGAGACATTTACCCTCTCCTTTTGAGACAGTTTCTCATGGCTGAGTACCCCAGGCCAGGCCTGGACATACTGTTCTCTCTGCCTCAGGAACACTGGCTCCAAGCACTAGTCCCCAGGGTGTCTCCTCCATGGGTCAGTGTTTTGTGTGCTTTTCTCCCTCCTCCTCCGTCATCTGCAGTCACCTGGACCCACTTAGTTCCATCGGTTTGCCTGAAAAGCAGCGGTCAGGGACCCTGCTTGCTTCCTTCCCCTCTGTGGTTCTTAGCTCTGCTCTGGGTCTTTTCCTTTCATCCTGCCAGGGACCCTCTCTGAGACTTGCTTCCCCATGTGCTCAACCACCAGCACAAAAGGCTTGGCTGCCCGTGCATGTGAGGGAAGCGCTCTATCTCCCTCTCTGCTCGGGACCTATAAAGTGAGTGCTAGTGGTGCCTTCTACCACAAAAACCGCTAACATGAATGTTGCTATGATATGAGACATGCTTGCTTTTCCTTGCCCACTGCAAAATCTAACCGCCAGAGACACTGAGCAGTGATTTCTGGTTGCTAGTAGGAAGTCCTGTCCTGTTGCTGCCGCCCCGCAGACCTGACTTGCAGCACCTTTGGCTCACAGCCCCAAACTGACAGCCGTATGGTCATCTGCCACTGTTGCCAGCTTTCTTATTCTGGTCCTAGCCAAATGTATCTTTGCTAATACAAAAAATGTGCTTTTCTCTACCTACACAACCTGCCATAGTTACTTAAGACTCCTACTCTGTCTTAATAAATGTTTACTACTGCTATTAAATTCTATTTAGTTACAGCAATCCTTATGGCTCTCAATCTTGTCAGAAGTCTGCTAATAGTATAAGTTTATGGCTGACAGAATTCCCAAAGCTTCTAACAGTTGACCCAAGATGGTTTCAGAAGACTTGGACACCGCACACCTAGAAGATACAGCCTGGATTGTATGTGAACAAATGCAGTGGACTAAACTGGATACTCTGAGTCAAATAACTTGGCTAAACCAAGGTAAGTCATTTCTCATGTCACGCGTATCCATTCCCCAGAGAAAAAAGCCCTGCGTCTTCTGCGCTTGGAAGCCAAACTGACTTCACCCAAGAGACTATGGAGACCATGGGAACTGTTGGCCAGTGGACTCTGTCATTTTTTAAAAATAATATATAACTGGTAGATTGTTTACTGTTTCTCAGATTTCTGACTACATTGACAGCTAAGCTTTCACAGATATTATCTGTTACTTCATTATCTAAACTCAGTTGCCATCAATTAAACACTTCATATTTCCTCTTCTTGCTATGCCACTGTCCTAATATTATCTAAGTTCCTATAAATTGCCTAACTCTAATAAAACATTCCACTATATGATCCAACAAAGGTTCATCTTAAAGACTGCTCATGTTGTTAACTCACGCTGTTATCTCTTTTGTAAACTTATAAGCTACAGGAAACCCACTCGGATCTACCTCTCATGGACTAAATAGATGCCATTCAGGTAAGTACATCTACCTAAAGTCCAAACTTACTACCTATTACAAAGGGTGGGATCCCTCTGGGTTTCAAGTATACATCTTAGAAAAATTTTCTTTCTCCCAAATGCACTTAATCTATTCCTTACATCTTGTCAAGTCCAGGCGCATCCAGAACAGCTCCAGAGAAGCAACTCCAGAGGCTCCATCTCCTGTCACACACACAGCTGCTTCTACTGGACCTGTTCCTTCTGGCCTATCCTCAGACGGCTCCATAGACCCTGGACAGCAGGACCGGAAAAACATCCCCCATACCCATTCTTCTAGGTTCCCCCTAAAGACACGTCACCCCTAATGCCAGCAGGAAGTAGCCAGATACCACGACGGCCCTATTCCTGCTTTCCATCACCTCTTTCTAATTTTTCTTTTTTTAAGTAAACCAAAATGGGGGAATGTTGATATTCCCACCCTCCTGGCTCCCCTCCCCTTCCCTGAATAAACTCTACTCCTCAGGGGGAGATGCCTCGGCCTGGGCCTGCTGAGACGTCCCCTTCCATCATTTCAACGAGCACGTGGAGAGAGAGGGGAAGGGAAGCAGAGAAAAAGCAAGAGAGGAGCAAGAGAGCGAGGAGGGGGTAAGCAGCCCCTTTTATAGTTGGTCACTACCTGGCTGTTGCCAGGTAACTATGGGGCAGAACTTAGACAGAATGCTAACAATATAAGCATAGGAAAAACTTGCAATCTTAGGTTAATTAAATGGATTTGGCTTCCCCCAAGCCATCAGCAATACCTTCCAATAATCCATCACCCCATAGTCCATGCAACCGTTCTGCAAATATGTCATTAATATCAGGCTGTAATTTCATTATTTCCTGAGCCATTTTACTATAATTTAATAAATGTTTTTCTAACTTCATCCCAGGGGAACAAGGTCCCATTCTAACACATAGGAATAACACAGAACTGAGTCACATTCCAACCCCATCTTAATGACAGTTGCTTTTATAACCCAACAACTTCATTACCCTAACATAACCACAGCCAATTTAAAATTGGTGATTTCAGCGTGCAGCATACTATCCATATGTCTTTGAGTGTTCCATAATTTTCCTGAATCAGGAAGCCATCTTTGGATATAATGTATGTTTTGAATGCTTTGATGTAGTTCTGCTCCAGTAGTAACATCAGTGGGAGATGGCAATGATTCTCAATCCAATGGCAATAATTAGTTCAATCATTCTTTCAGGCCTTTTCTTTATTTGACTCCATATATGATAAAACGTAGACATGGAAGAAGATATTCTCAAGCTTGATCTATCTATACAGGTATCCATACATTAATCTAGGCTTGAGTACATAAATGCTCTGGGAGCTCAAATGAACAGGAGTGCTAGTATTTAAACATTGTATAAAGGACAATTAGAACAGGACACACATCCTTCAGGCTGATTCCAAGTAGTTTCTCCATCATAAACAAATAAGAAAGACAAACATAATGTCATATATTTAAGAGATACTTTTTTTTTTTTTAAGAGAACATAGTCTCATTGCTGGAAGTATTTTTCCACATGTTTCCATTCCAGACCCAAATGCTACCCAATGCTGACATTAGTTTTCGAAGATGTTCTTGAGTGGCTCGTTGTCCATATGAGGAAAGGGAGGGGACATTCCTCTCCCATGCCCTACTAACCCCTCAGACCCATCACTATGGAGAATGATGGTATTACTATCATGAAACAATCTTAAGTCTTTGTTGCCTTTCTGTTTGGTGTGAGCTATAGTCAGCTCAAAAGGACAGTTATTGGATCAGGGTCTTTTCCTGACAGAAAATGGCATCATAGCCTTTTAATATTAATTGAGAAATTTTATCAGTATAAGGGACTAATTTTTGACTGCTTTATAAGGTTAAAAACAGCAATTCAGTGATTGTACCTTAATTTTGGTAAAATATACCTGATAGAGAATGGTGAGCTGGAAAAATTGTGTACTCTGACGCTCTGTTGTTGGGTCCATAGTCATTTGGAAAAGTTTTATGTCTTGATCTATTGACCCATTATTACTAGAAAATATTTTTCACTGTCTCTGGGAACATTTTTTTTTTTTTTATCATCAAATCTAAAGTCTATTTAACTGAAATTAATGTAGCTGTTGCAGCCTTATGAGGGCTGCTATTTATGTAATAATCTTTTTTGTCCCTTTACTTTCAAGCTATTTTGTATCCTTTAAGCAAATGTTTGTGTCTTGGAGAAAGGACACATGCTTTTTTGTCTCTCCTGACAATCTTGGTCTTTCTACATAATTATTGATATAGGATCTATTATTTATCCTCTATGTCTCATTCCTACTTGGTTTTTCTGTTCTGTTTTCCTGGTTTTTCTTTCCTTATTTATTTTCTTTCTAATTGTTTTATTTGGGTTACCATTGCTATGATGAAACATCATGACTAAAAGCAAGTTGGGGAGGAAAGGGTTTATTTGGCTTACATTGTCACATCTCTGTTTATTATCAAAGGAAGTCAAGACAGGAACTCAAACAGGTACAGGACCTGGAGGCAGGAGCTGATGCAGAGGCCATGGAGGGGTGCTGCTTTCTGGCTTCCCCCATGCCTGCTCACCCTGCTTTCTTAATGAACCCAAGACCACCAACCCAGAGATAGCACTACCTACAATGGGCTTGGCACTACCCCATCAATCACTAGTTATGAAAATGCCTTACAGCTAAATCTTATGGAGGCATTTTCTCAATTGAGGTTGCCTCATTTCAGATAGCTCTAGTTTGTGTGTCAAGTTGACGTAAGACTAGCCAACACAGTCCCATTGCTGAAGATAATACCTACAAAATCACTGAACATGGAGAACTTGAACTAGTTCTTACATAGAGCCTTCATTTTTATATTCTAGCATCTTTCATACAGAAAAGTACTCTGCAGGCTATGACAAGAAAAATGTAAACACCAACCCAGCCATAAACCCCTTGATCAGCACCTCCAAGATAGGCTTGCTAGGGCAATAGTGGCACAAAGCTTGTAGGAGTAACCAACCAATATCTGATTTGACTTAAGCCCACTCTATAAGTTGGAACTCAAAGCTGACACTGGTCGGGACACCAAGAACCTAAAACTAGATAGCTCAGGGACTTAGGATAAAACCAAATACTTCTGTTCTATAAAACAAACAAATAATAAAAACAAAAGAATCATAATGAAGTGACTCCTAATGACATTCTGATATACTCATAGATCAGTACCTTGCTCAGTCATCATCAGAGAAGCTTTCTCTTATAGCAGATAGGAACAAATTCAAAGACCCAGAACCAGACATGATGCAGAGAATGAGATACCTTGGAACATTCGTCCCTAAAGGAGATGTCTCCATCAAATCCCGCTTTCAGAGCTCAGGGAACCCTGTGGAAGGGGAGATAGAAAAAAAAATATAAAAGCCAGATGGAATAGAAGATTCCAGGAAAGCAACGACCTCAAAGCAACCTGACTGAAGCATGCATGAACTCAGAGACTGAGGCTGCATGCTCAGGGCTTGCATGGGTCTGCATCAGTCCTTTGCATATATATTATGGCTTCCAGTTTAGTGTTTTTATGGGATTCCAGAGCGTGAGAATGAGTAGGTCTCTGTTTTTTCTTCCTTCTCTTAGGTCCTTTTTCTTCTATTTGTTTTGTCCAATTCCAATGTGTTAGTTTTTATTTTATCTTATTATTTTTATTATTATCCCCGAGAAGCAGGTTTTCTAATGAAGGACAGAAAGGGAGTGGATCCAGGTAGGAAGTGAGGTTGGAAGGAAATGAGAAGAGAGGAAAGGAAGAGAAACTTAGCAGGATATATTATGTGAGGAAAAAAAATCTAATTTCAATAAAAGGAAAAAAATGAGAGCCTGTCACAATGCTCATTGGAACAATTCTGAGAAGGAGCATACCTTCTAATCTGTTACCTCTGGACCAGCAAGCAGATACAAGACCTGTCAGTCCAGACTCTCTCTGTGCATGCTGCTAGCTGTCCTAGAATTGATCCTCTTGCCTTAGTTTACTGTTTTGAAATCATATTTTGCACAAATGCATTGATCTGATCTGCAAACAATCTACTTTGCGAACCCTAGCTGCAGAGGATCTTGGAGATAAAGACTCTAAACATTCGATCTCTGTGGTAATGGATGGCATACTAAGAAAGACTTAAATAGGCACGGAGTGAGGAGCTGTCTTTACTAACCATTGACATAATGAATACTACTAGATTTATACTTAAGGAGATGAAGACTTTATACCAAAAGATACTTGCACCTGTAGCAGTATTCACAACAGCCAGAGCCATCTAGATGCCCCTCAATGGGTGAGTAGAGAAACAAAGCATGGTTTATTTATGCAACGGAATAATACCTCATCATTTAAGAGAATGAAATCCTGTTATTTGCACAAACATGGATGAACTGGAGGATGTATGTTGAATGAAACATAGCAAGTACAGAGAGACAAGTGGCATGTGTTCTCACTTATGTGTACAAACCTGTGTCAGGCTTGTAGATTCCACGATGTAGAAGAATGAGATGAAACAGCAGAGAGACAAGGGAAGGGGAAGGTAAAGGGGATAGGGAAGGAAACTAGGAGAATTTTCAGAAAGAGGAAGACTGTTGCTCCCGATCCGACCAGCGGACAGAAGACAACAGACACGGGAACTCCTTCTCAGCACCGTTTTTTCAGGAACCCTTAACGTACGAAAAAGCCTGCCAACGTCATTCCCTGCCCTTAAATCTCTGTCTCCTCCAATCAGAAGCCATTCCAGATTGGTGCTTCTGCCCATACGTCACATGGCCTGATCTTATGTACAAGCAATATGCACGTGCAGTAATGCCAGATCTCTGCCCTGATCATGACACAGCAATGCCCAAGCTAGGGCTGGCAGATTGCCAGCCATCATCTTGTGACACCACCTCTCCACAATTCCCCTTATTTACTAAATCTTGGCAGAGAGAATGCCTGTCTTAGGTTGCCCCTTGCAACAATGTTCCTTACCCTCTTCGGGGTACAAACAGCTTTGGTTTGATCCCTGTCTTAGGTTGGTAACATGTCCAAGGAGTCTTACCTGTCATTGACTACTTCTCTAGCATGCCAAGCCACACCTGAGGGGATTGTCCAATTTCTACTGCTGCAGATATTTGTATAATCAGAGCCTGATCACGAGCGTGATGATTTCTCATGCGGCACAAGCACCAGAATGCTAGGCAACGATAAGGACGAGACACAGAGCCAAACCTCCCAATCCCGCCCATTCCTTCAAATGGGAAGCTGCTTAAAGAACCCAATCTGCTATTCCACTGGCTAAGGAAACATCCATACGGGTGGAATTGATGTCAATGATGGACTGTCTCAGCTCGTGAAGCAGCATGTCTAGTCCATTAGACCAGTTTCCTGTAAAAAGATACTGAGAGATTTCATGACAGCTGTGCAACATAACTAGCATTCTTAAAAGGCACCGAGGTGACACATAACCCTGTATACTTCCACTGACAGCCAAGCTGGGCTATTTCCATCAGCAACAAAATTCCAGCTCTCAGCTGGCTATTAATATTACTTTGAATATTCAAGGCTTGAGCCATGGTGGCAGACATATTGTTGACAGCCACAGCAGTTTGAACAGTGGTAGATAAAGAAATCGCTGCCATGGTAACCGCCACAGCACCATAGTAATTGCTGTAATGATGGCAGCCATTATGCAGGAAAAACTGACAAAATGCCCCAACGTAGATCTTGTCCTTCACCCAGAGACATTCTCATGAGGATCATCACAACCAGGATCATGCCCTCCATTCTTTCTTTTCTTCTAAAGGATCTTTCACTCGTCAGGTCAAGCGTTCTGGAATCCAAATCGGTTGTGATTTTTCGGTGGAAACACACAAACAGAGCCTCTCGCCCACACCAATACTGGATCAGGGCCATTCCACTTTCCTGTCAGAATATCTTTCCACATCACCACACCTTTATATGAAGAATCAGGATTAACATGCGATCAGCAGCAGTGTGCCCTGCTTATCTTCAGTCAAAAAATTTAAAGTAAAAAGAGCTATGGCCAATCTCTGTTGGGGAGAACACCCAGAAGCTATTCCCCCTTTTTGTTTAATAAGACATTCTTTCAAGGTGCGATGAGCATGCTCAATAATGCCTTGTCCTTGAGGGTTATATGGCAATCCATGATTTAAGTGGATTCCCATCATTTTGCAAAAACTTGTAAAAGAGGCAGAGGTGTATGCTGGTCCATTATCAGTCTTTAAGCCTTTCGCATGCCCCAGGCTGCCCAGGCTTCAAAGCAATGGGCAATAACATGGCACATCTTTTCCCCTAATTGCGGGGAGGCATACATCACTCCTGACGCAGTATCAATGGAAACATGTATATACTTTAACTTTCCAAATTCAGAAAAATGAGTAACATCCATTTGCCACAAATGGAGTGGGTGTAACCCCTGGGATTAATCCCTATGCTAATTTGGGCAATAACGGAGCACAGGCTTGACATGATTTTACTATATCCCTGGCGTCTGCCCAGGAAATGCCAAACCTAGAGGACAAAGTCTTAGAATTAACATGAAATTGTTTATGAAAATCGGCAGCCAACTCCAAGGAAGAGAGGGTGAAAAACCTGAACAAGCTTTGCAGGCTTTATCCACTGCATCATTCCCTTCAGCTAGAGGCCTGGCAATCCAGTATGTGCTCTAATATGTTGAACAAAAAAGGGAGCCGTACGATTCCAAATCAGATTTTGTAATTGCACTAACAAATTACTGATAACTGATTTCAACTTTATTTTTCCAACCATTCCAAGGACTTTAAAATATTCACTACACATTGACTATCTGATAGCAAATTGAAGGGGCCCATAAACTGTTCAAATACTTTTATAACAATCTGTAACTCAATTACTTGGGGGGAGACTGATGGAAACTGGATCACCACTGGCTGATGACAATAAACCAAAAAGGCTCCATATCCATTCTTAGAACCATCAGTAAAAATAAGAGGGCAATTCTGTAATGGAATCTATTTGTTAACTTTTGGAAAAATTACAGGATGCATAGTAACTAGTTGTAAAATAGGATCCTTAGGTAAATGGTTATCTATGTAGCCATTAAAAACGCATCTTAACACAGCCCACCCTCTATTTAACTGTTAACACTTCAAATTGTTAAGCCGTATAAGGTATAATTAATTTCTCTGGTTGGCATCCAAAATACTGAACACATTGCTGAAGTCCCTGCAGGGCAAGTTGTGCAACTGCCATAGGATAATGGGAAAGTGTCTTAGCTGGAGAAATTCTAGGATGTACCCACAATAATGGAGCTCCTTGCCAAACCACCCTGTAGTTGACTCTCGGTGGGCAAAATGCATAGTAATATACTTGAGTCTCATCTCTGTGCCTCAAGACTGCATCTTGTAAGCTCTTTTCCACTAATACTAATGCATCTCGAGCTTCTTCTGTAAGTTGTCTGGGTGAATTTAAATCAGGCTCACCAGGAAGAATATCATATAGGGGCTGCAGCTGTTTATTAGATAAATGCAAATAAGGTCTCAGCCATTGAATATCTCCTAACAACTTCTGAAAATCGTTTAAAGAACACAAACCATCTGTGTGAATTTGCATCTTTTGGGGGGTAACAGTCTCTGGAGATATCTTTGCCCCTAAATAATAACAACCAAATACTTTTGTACCTTCTCTGGGTCAATTATCAAATGCATCCTTTTAAGGGTTAAAATAATAGCAAGATAGGCATCATCTAGCTGTTGATCAGTTGGTGCAGCAAAAAGAATATCACCCATATAATGATATATCTTCACTTTTAAAATTTTTTGTCTAACCTCTTTTAATGCTGCATCAACATATAGCTGACACATGGTAGGACTATTGACCATACCCTGAGGTAGGACGACCCATTCAAATCTCTTATCAGGTTCACAATGGTTTAAAGAAGGAACAGTGAAGGTAAATCTAACAGTGTCCTTTTCATATAAGGGAATGGAGGAAAAACAATCCTTGATATCTAATACAATCACAGGCCAATTCTTGGGCAGTGCAGAGATAATGGAAGACCTCTCTGGACAGGACCCATAATCACCATTTGCTTATTAATTTCTCTCAAATCATGTAATAATCTCCACTTTCCTGATTTTTTTCTTAATAACAAAAATTGGAGTATTCCAAGGAGATGTAGATGGCTGCAAATGTCCTAATTTTAATTGTTCTGAAACTAAAGAATGCACTGCTTGTAATTTTTCTGAGGGAAGCGGCCACTGGGGAACCCACACCGGCTCCTCAGACTTCCAAGATATGGGAATTGCCTCCACAGTGGCCCTAGGAAAAACCCACTCCAGTCCTATCATTCTTTGGAACAGTGGGCACAGGCAGAGTCCTGCCTTGTAATCCTCTTCCAAGTCCTCTCCCCAGGATATATCCCATATCAGACATCATCCTATATGCCTGAGGGCTATAATCTTTTCATTAGTTAGAGTATATCCCATCTCTTTCATGAGATCTCTGCCCCAAAGGGACACAGGAACCTCTAAAATATAAGGCTGAAAATCCCTTCATGGCCTTCATCATCTTTCCATCACAAAAGATGAGAGCTCATTTCAGGTTCTTTAGCATACCCCAAACCCCTAAGGAGTTGTACTGATTTTTGTCTGGGCCACCCCTTCGGCCAATCTTTAACACTGATAATACTGTGATTGGCACCAGTATCTAAAAGCCCAGAAATACTTTTCCCCTCAACCATCAAAGATAATAATGGTCTTGACTCAAGATCTAAAGAGTAAAATACAGCAGAGGCCCCTGTCGACCCAAAGCTCTTATCTCCTCTTTGAACATCCTTTGCAGGAAAATAATCATGACAACTGGGAAGACAGAGAAGCTGAGCCAAGCGATCTCCCGGGGTGATTGCAGAAATACCTCAGAGAGAAGACACCATAACTTTGACTACTCCAGTATAATCAGGATCAATGACCCCAGGATGAACAATAAGTCCCTGCATAGTAACTGAACTCCTTCCTCACATCACTGTATCAACAGGTAAAGGTCCTTTAAAAGTCAGTCTCTATTAATTGCGGACCCATTTTGGGCGTCAGTATGAGTCTGGTGGTGGAACAGAGGTTGAGTCCTGCACTCCCCCTTGTGGCCCTCCAGGGTGGTCCATTGCATTGGCGGTCTCAGGCTCAGCCAATCTGTCATTGCCCCATATATTTGAGGGCCCTGGGGTCGGGGGACCCACGTCCGCTTTTTGGACGCGCTCCTCCTTGTCCAGAGTTCAGAGGCTGTCCATTTATATCTTTCACTGATCTACATTCATTGGCCCAATGATTTCCCTTTTTGCACCTTGGGCATAAGCCTGGAGTTCTACTCCTTTGACTCTGACTCCTCTGCTGCTGTGGACACTGGTGTTTTAGATGCCCTTGCTGTCCACACTTGAAACAAGCATTATTGGAGGACTGGTTCGAGCCGCGAGTCATCTGCATGCCGGCAGCGGGCAATCCTGCATTAGATAATGGTCCTCCTATCTCCCTACAAATTTTCATCCAGACCTCCAGGCCCTTGCTTTGATAAGGATTAATGGCTTGTTTGCATTCTTGAAACTTGTCCTGGTCCTCAGGAACTTTATAGTCTCATCCGAGAACTTTCCCTTGTCCCACTTACCTGGGAATTACCAAAACTTGTCCCTAAGCCAGGAACCTTATTGTCTCTTGCTGAGAACTTGCCCTTGTCCCACTTACCTGGGACTTGAACTTACCAGCTGGAACTATGTTCTTGCTGAATGCCCTGCACTACCTGGGAATTACACTGCTCGATGAGAGTTCTGAAGATCCCCGTACGGGCCACCACTTGTTGCCTCCTGATCGACCAGCGGACAGAAGACAACGGACACGGGAACTCCTTCTCAGCACCGTTTATTCAGGAACCCTTAACGTACGAAAAAGCCTTGCCAACCGTCGTTCCCGCCCTTAAATCTCTGTCTCCTCCAATCAGAAGACATTCCAGATTGGTGCTCCGCCCATATGTCACACGGCTGATCTTATGTACAACAATATGCACGCGCAGTAATGCCAGATCTAGTGCCCTGATCATGGCGCAGCAATGCCCAAGCTAGGGCTGGCAGATTGCCAGCCGTCATCTTGTAACACTAGCTCTTCACAGAAGACAAGGAGAAGAAGAGAAGGAGTGGGAGAGAAGCAACATCTGCTCAAAAGGTAGCCAGTGTAGTTGTTCATATTAATTAAATATAACACTTGAAAATATTCCAACTTGTTGGTATCCCCCCTTTCTGTTTTTTTTTTCCTTAAAACAAGTCTTAGTATATTAGCACAAGTTGTCTTAGAATCCACAATCCTCCTGCCTCAGCATGTCAACTATAGTAGTTGCCAGCTTGTACCTCAAACACGGATATCATTTTCTTGGTGCACAAGTTCCTAACTTGTGCATTTATATAAAGAGTATGATTTCCATTAAAAATTCTTTGACAAGAATATTTTATTGGTGAGGGGTTTGTTTTATTTTAGCTAGGAGCTATTTCTGAGCAGTTTTCTTTATGTCTGAGAGAGTAGAATTTAATGACATTTGAGTTTATTTTTCTATCTAACTATAAAATAAAGAACTCTCAAATTACTGTCTGAAACTCATTTCAAAGTGATAGACTCAATTTCATCATCTGCAATTATTAAGTGGCATAGTCAGAAAATTACAAGCCACACTGAAGATGTGCCTTTGTGAGCTTTGACTGTCAACTTGATACAACCTGGGGTCATCTGAGAGAGAAACTGTCTAGATCAGATTGGTCTGTGGGCATATCTAATAGGGGTTTCTTGACTGTTAATGGAGACTCCATTCTACTGTGGGAAGGTGGTCCTGGGTTATACTTGAAAACTAGGTAAGCATGGGTCTGTAAGCAAGCCCTGCCTGTGCTCTGGGTTTCATCCTTCTTGCTTTCCTATCGTCTTGGTTGCAGTTATTTTGTGCAGGATCAAACTTGTGATTTTACTGGGCCATTTGCAGCAGTATACAAATGCTTTCTACTAGACATTGCCCAAACCCCCAGCAATATCTTTCCCATGGCTACACAACTTCCTCCAGCTACCAACAATAGGATCACCTGTACCTCCAAATTCTTAACTCACTCAAACAGACTTTGTTCTCCATCACCCACTGGCTCTGCTCTTGACAGGATGGCCCACAGACTCCTTTTCGACAAACCCAACTGTCTTTTTTTCTGTATTGTCACTAGACTGCCAGGCAGAAGCTGCCAGGACTGATAGACCTCCTTCTATGGACTCCCCAAACCAGACAGTTTCTTCTGTCCCCAAACTCATTCCCCTCCTGTCTGCAGCAGCTTACTTAGAAGTTTCTAGACTCAGTCACCAGACTTCAGTTTATGTCCTTTTTCAGAAATTTCATCAAATCTTATTCAAAATAATCTTCTGTATGTAGATGAAGGCCAACTCCACACCTTTGGGGACGCAGAGGCATATGACTGGCAGCCTGTTTAATGTCCTCTTGTATTATCTGGAGCCAGGGACCTGGGTTTGTATTCTGGTCTCTTCCTTGCAGACTGGCCTTCCTTAACTTTATTCATGAAATGAGATGATACTCACACTACATAGCTAAACCTAGCTATTTGTGAGGATTAAATGGGAATCCACAAGCAAAGCACCCACAAAGGGGCTGCCAAGTACTTGTTCTTAAATGCAGGGTTTGTTTACTTGCTTGTATTCCCTCCTAGAAGTCATGAGAGGAAGAATATTGCACATTGCATTCAAACATGAATTCTCAGGATCTAGAACGAACTCCTGCCATACAGTTGGAGCTAGAATGATGAATGCATTTACGTAAGGAGAGGCAGAAGTATGCATAGCCAGCCACGGGTTGCTTCTGAAAGGAAGATCCATTTTTCTCAACTTCCCACCCAGGGTCTTAGGAATCTCTCATCCCACGAATACAGTCCAAGACAGCAGCTATGCCTTTCCTGGCTCGGATACCTGCTTTTGAGGGGAATGTTTTTTAATTTGAAAATATAAAGTAACATGTATTATCATTTACTAAGTTTCACCAGCACGTGAAACAGAAATAGAAAACAGTTCTATCGTATGAAAAATACATACATTGGTATAACACGAATAGAATTTAAAGGAAGACAAAAAGCATTTGTCAGCAGTTATGGGCATGAGCGAATAGAACAGACACCAGCACTAATAAAGCTCCTATAAATATACAAAACTGAGCAGAACCGCGTTGGTTACACCACCCCGTATCCACCTTGCCCCTCAGTAGGGTTCAGTACCCTCATGCCCAAAACCTACATTCTGGGGATTGGCCCGCCCCTTCCAAGCCCGGCCTTTAACTCTGCCGCCTCCTTTGCGCTCCCACCGGAGTCTTCAGCAGCCACGCCCCGGCAAGCCCCGCCCTAAAGCTGCCCGTCCCTGCACAGCCACGCCCTCGAGGCCACGCCCCTCGGGCTAGGTGGGGTCGGCTTCGCGCTCCGCCCCAGTGGTCCAGCAGTTCGGAACCGTGTGCGGAGCGTGGGAGAACGCCCACGGGAGCTGATCCCGCGCACGGGCGCGGGAGTCTCGGCCGGAAACATGGCGGCTCTGACTACCGTGGTGGTGGCGGCGGCGGCCACAGCAGTCGCCGGGCGGTGGCGGGGGGGGCGCGGCCGCGGGGACCGGCGTGGGAGGGCGCCGACGCCGCAACAGGTAACGGCAGAGCCTCCGGCCTTGCTCGGGGCGGGCCTGGCGTTTGAGGCGCTTAGAGCCACGGCCTTGCGGGGCTGTGTCAGGCCTCAGTTTAGAAGACTCCCTTTCTTTAAAAAAATGGGAGCTAGTGATGGAGCTCTGGGTATTAAGTCGCTAGTGTCCAGGGCTCCAGCTAGCTTGGAGTCTGAGAACCATGAAGTGGATCTGTTTGATTGCATCGGTGCTAGGCTACAAGGAGGGACCGGATAGGTGTTTCCCAAGATGGGGGTCCTAAGGACCCCAGTCTCCACATGGTGGAATGGAAATCTTTTGTTTAGATGATCAGATCCCTTTTCTGCTTCAGTGTTTTTGTTTTTTTTTTTTTTTTCTTTCCTATAGCACTTAAATACCAAGGGATATAATCCATATTTTATTCCTGTTTTTAAATTGTGTTTCTGCCTTCATGAAAATGTAAGTACCAGTTAGGTAGACATTTTCGGAAGCTTTAGGCATTATTGTATTCCTACTGCCAAAGACTGTACCTGTTGTGTGCCCAAAATCTTTGAGATAGTAGGCATTTACTAAATATTTGTGGTTCAGTTCAGACATGAAGGAAAACTACTGTGAGCTGAGGAGTCTCCATCTTCCTTTTCTAAGGGAATACAGTGTTCTTTCTAGTGTGAAGTTAAGGAAATTACATCTAGGGAAGATTTTCTTATACATCCTTTTGTTTTTCTCCTTATTCTCTGTATCTATGTAGCTCTATAACTCCCAAGTATATTAAGAGAAAAATATATAATACATTTTAAAAATAGATTATGTAAAATATTTTAAGTATGTATTTTTAAAAAATGCATGACCCCTGGGTTGTGGTGTATGCCTGTAATCCCAGCATTTCAAGAGGCAGAGGTGGGAATGTTATGAGTTAGAGGCCAGTATAAGCTGTACAGTACAAACTTTTCTCAAAAACAAAACGAAACAAAAATTTTAAAAATGGTCTTATTTCCAGTGGTATAATTACATTGAATGTCTTTTTTCATGACAACTTTTGCCATCCTGTAGAAAGCCAACATGACTTGCCCACCTGAATCATTATAATATTGTATATCCTGATGTACCTTTCTTACCAGCTTCCTAACACTGTTACTGGCATGCACTATCATGAGTCTGCTTCAGTGATTTGCAAAAGTCGTATTTGCTTTTTCAGGGGTTGGATCAGACTGACCCGTGGGTCTGTGTCACTGTATGACATTTAGCAATCCCTGGAGGCATCTTTGGTTGTCACAAAAGTCAGAGTACTAATTACTAACTACTACTACTGAAAGGTGCTACGAACACCTAGTAGAGACTGGAAGACAATCCCTCCCTGAAGAATTACCTGTTCAATAATGTCAGCATACTGACATTCAGAGACTGAAAAACTCTGCGTTAAGTATATACCTTATAGCTGAGAATCACAGTAGCACTGAAGTAGAATTTCTCAAATGATATTAATATTAAGGCTGGTTTTATTTTTTTTTTAAGTTAAAATAGGGGCTCACTTAGTGAGGTGCTTGTTGCATAACTTTGAGGACCCAAGTTTAAGGCTGAGCACCACAGCACGCACTGGTTACCCTAGTGCTGGAGAGTTGGAGGCAGATCCCTGGGATTTGCTGGCCAGCCTGCTTAGTCACATCAATGAGCTCTGTTCAGTGAGAGAATCTGCCTAATAAAATAAGGTGGAGAGAAATGAAGGAAGACACCTAACATCAACCACTGGTGTCCACATGTATGTGTGCCAACACATAAACTGTACACATGTGAAAAAGTTAGGATCATTGATGTACTGTGGTGTGATATTTTGAACAAGTTTATGTGTTGTCTCCCCGTCATACTCTTCCCAGTATCTCCATGCCACACACACACTTGCACATACAAAACCTGTACTCTAGCACTGAACTTCAGTATCTGTTAGATGATTAACTGGACATTTGAACTAACCCTAAAACCTTAAATGTTGACTTGAGAAAAGATAATTCTTATCATAATAGTCTCACGATTTTAGACATCTCTGCCAAAAGCGCTAAAGTTCCTATTACCAGAGTTCCCTTGACAAAATGCATCAGACGGGGTAATGTAAACATCAGAAATTAATTTCCTCATTTTTTTTAGAGGCTTGATGTCCAAATTCAAGATGCCATGAGGGTTAGTTTCTTGTGAGGTTACTCTATTGTCTTCTTGATGTCTTCATCTGGTCTTTTACGATTCCAGATGTGGGCTGGAAAGATGCCTCTCATGTTAAGAGCACTTGTTCTTCAAGAAGACCTGGGTTTGATTTCCAGCACCCACATGCTGACTCACAAACATAACTCCAATTCCAGGAGATCCAGAGCTCTCTTCTGGCACACAGACATACATACAAGCAAAATACCCATACACATAAAATAAATCTTAAAAAAAAAGAGACTTCAGATGTTCTAAAGAAAAGTTCCTTAAGAAGCAGGAAGCAAACAACTCAGAAGCTTCAAGAAGTCCCTGAAACTGACCAAATGCACTAGGACCTTCCCTCTCTTAAGTTTACATAAGCAGGAAGGACTGCTGGGAAACACTCTGAGACCAGACCAGCTTCCTAGAAGAGGCAGTTGAGACAAGCTACCTGGAAGAAGCAGCGACCAGTGACACTGCCTGGAAACGTCACTCTCCAACCTGTTGAACTGCCTGTATGCTGTGCAGTGAGCTTCAGGTTTCCAGCGTTCATGAGCTATCACCCATGCTGGGGTGGGCTTTTAGTGTTACAGATGTCTTTGAGTAATTTCTTCTCCTGTAAGTCACCCCTCATCTGTACTCTGTAAGTAACACCAATAAAACTTATTGGTTCACTAAGTTGAATTTTGGCAGTTGTTCTTTGTACTGGCAGGTTTTGTATCAACTTGACACAAGCTATAGTCATCAGGGAAGAAAGAGGCTCAATTGAGGAAATGCCATCATGAGATCCAACTGTGGGGCATTTTCTTGATTGTCGATGAGTGGGGTAGGGCCCAGACCACTTTGGGTAGTGCCCTCCTTGTGCTGGTGGTCCTGAGTTCTATTAAGAAAGCAGGCTGAGCAAGTCAAGGGAAACAAGCCAGTAAGGAGCACCCCTCCATGGCCTCTGCATCAGCTTCTGTCTCCAGGTTCCTGGCCTATTTGAGGTCCTGTCCTGACTTCGAGGATGAACAGCAGTGTGGAACTGTAACGCTGAATAAACACTTTCCTTTCCACCTTGCTTTTGGTCATGGTGTTTTGCCAAAGCAATAAAAATCCTAATGAAAGCATCCTTACTTTGGTGTGTTGGACTGAGCAGATCTTTGTTCACAACTCTTCAGGAAGAGTCACACAGCCCCTTTCAAGGTTAAAAAGTACTCTTCTCAGATTTACTATTTGTTCCTACAAGCCATTCTTTCAGCCATATTGGTTATTGAGTTATGACTTTAAAACATTGTTAGCTGGGCAGTGGTGGCGCATGCCTTTAGTCCCAGCACTTGGGAGCAGAGGCAGGCCGATTTCTGAGTTTGAGGCCAGCCTGGTCTACAGAGTGAGTTCCAGGACAGCCAGGGCTACATAGAGAAACCCTGATTCGAACACCCCCTCACCCAAAATAAAACCATTGTAAAACTTAATTATTGTTTGTGTATATTTGTGTGTATCTGGTGTGCACATACACATGTGTATATGCCTGAATACCACAAGCACATGTGGCATAGTAAGCTCTTTACCTGCTGAGCTAAATTGCTAGACCCGTTTTTTGAAGACTCTAACAATACCACACTAATGGTTTTGAACCAGGTGTTATACCAGAGACAGAGCTTTATATCTTTTGGTTCTGGTGGACTTCCCTTTAATGTCCTGAATTTTCTGTCTCTTGGCTGGCTGGAATAGCCCTTCAGTAATAATTCCATGGGGCCTGAGAGGCGGCTCAATGCTGAAGAACTTCTGGAGGGCCAGAGTTTGGCCCCTAGCACCTACATTGGGTGGTTTATAACCACCTCTAACTCCAGCTCCAGGGGATCTGATGCCCTCTTCTGGTCTCTGAGGGCTCCTGTGTGTGTGTGCATGTGCACGCACATAAACCACACACACACACACACACAAATAAAAAAAATGTTTAAAAATTAAAAACAAAATGTACACTCCAGGATTCTCTGACTTTAAATGCTCTTCAAAATGGATTTCCTGTAAAAAGTCATGTATATGATATAGGGCTGTGTATGTCCAGATATGTAAGGCTGACAAATGATCTTCAAGGCTTTGCACATCTTAACTTCTAGCACCTGTGAGTATAAACTTTCTATCATAAAAGCATTGGCAGATGTGATTTAAAGACCTTAAAATGGGTAGATGATCCTGGATTATCTGAGTGGACCCACTGTGACCCTAAAGGTCTTAGTTATAGGCAGAGGAACGAGAGTTAGTAAGAAATGCAGTGACGGAAGGCAGAGAATGAAGTTATGTGAGGAAGTGGGCTGAGCTGTGGAATGAGGCAGGCTCTCAAAGCTGGAAAATGATAAGGAAATGGAGTCTCCCTGGAAGACTCTAGAGTGAAGAAAACCTCACCAATACCTTACATTAATTAATATTTTAGTGAACAAATTATATACTTATGTGGCTCACTGGGATACTTTGATAAATGTATATAGCATTGAATTGTTAAATAAAAGCTAATTGTATCCATTCTATCTCATTTTTTTTTTTTGTAGTCAGACATTTGGAAACTTATCTTTCCACTTGATAAGTATTTTTATTGTCTAGAGTAAACTTACTGTACATAACTCAAAATTTCCTGTACTAGGTGCCTGTCATTGGTGTGACAAAATTCCTGACAAGTTGATGAAGTGTTTATTTGGGGCTCATGGTTTGAGGGGATACCATCTGTTGTGGAGAGGAAAACGTGTTAGTGAGAGTGCAAGGCACTTGGTCACACTGCGTCTATGGTCAAGAAGCAAGAAAAATGAATGCTGGGACCCAGCCCCTTTCCTTTTCTTTCTTCCCAGACACCAGCCCATACAATGGTGCTGCCCACAAGAAGGCTAGTACAATTAACTAGCAACTACTCATTCCCTTTCTTCTTCTCTCCAGTCTCTGGTGACTATCATTCTCTTGTCTTTTTCTCTGAAATCAGCCTTTAAAAAAAAAAAAAAAAAGTAAATATTTAAAAAAAATTGTCTTTTTAAAAAAAAATTATTTATTATGTATATAGTGTTCTGCCTGCATGTATGCTTGCAAGCCAGAATAGGGCATTATTATAGATGGCTATGAGTCACCATATGATTGCTGGGAATTGAACTCAGGACCTCTGGAAGAGCAGTCAGTGCTCGTAACTTCCCAGCCATCTCTCCAGCCCATCATCAGCTTTTGTTGAAGAATTTTCATATAATAAGAGCATGTGGTATTTGTCTGTGTTTGCTGTGTTATATTTACTGGGATGTTCTCTAGCTTCACACCTGGACGTTAGGCCTGACTTGCAGAACTGTTGTGTTTCAGTCACTAAATGTGTGGTAGACTAATTTTTGGTTAGTTTGTTATGTGGTAAGAGGAAGCAAGGAGAAAGGCCCGAGACATCTTCATCTTTGTCTGACTGGAGTTCTGTGCTGATGAGAAGGAAAAGCTGGCCTGCATGGTGACATGTGCTGCTGTAGCACACTGATGTCCTTCCCTCCCTAAAAGGACTAAGGTTTGCATTAGGTCAAAGTGTTCAGGATAGTCTCTGGTGACTGTTAGCAGACAGCTAAGCTAGCTGAGGTTATCAGTGCCACATGAGACAAAGATAAAGACCTTACAAAATTAGTTCATAAGTTGACTAGACATACAACAACAAAACAAAGTACAGAAGCCTTGCTTTTGGCTTTAGGCCTTGCCACAATATATTGTGTTCAGTTCTTAACAAAAAGAAATTATGAAGTGGAAAGAAGAAAGTACAGTTCACACTTAGGAAGGAGTAAATAGCAAAGAGGCACTAGACATGAGTGTGCTAGGCAGACTTTATACTAATTATGGTGGTATTTTTGTTTGTTTGTTTACTTTGAGATGGGCACGTGCTATGTTGCACAAGCTGATCTAAACCCCAAGGGTTCAGTGATCTTCTGCTTTGATCTTCAGGGCAGCTGGGACTCCAGATGTACTACCATGCACAGCCTTAATCATCTACTCATCTATTTTAAATATGTTAAAAAGCTGACAGGAATCATATCTAAAGAAATCAAAAAATGTGAGAATGATATCAGAGAGAGAGAAAGAGGAAGAGAGAGAGAGAAATAAATCAAGATTTTGGGGTTAAAAAGTGCAAGAAATGGAAATGTCACCAGAGAGGCTCATCCACCCCAGGTTTAGCTGGAAGAAAAAGAATCTGCAAACTTGAATATAGGATAACACAGATTATACTGTCTGGAAACACAGAAAAAGATGATGAAGATAATAAACACTGTCGAGGGCTCAGTTCATGGCTTTGAAAAGGTGATGGAGCCTTTAATCCCAGTACTTGGGAGGCAGAGGCAGAGGCAGGTGGATTTCTGAGTTTGAGGCCAGCCTGGTCTACAGAGTGAGTTCCAGAACAGCCAGGAGTACAGAGAAACCCTGTCTCGAAAAAAACAAAAAAAAAAAAAAAAAAAAAAGAAAGAAAAGAAAAGGTGATGGAAACCATTCTCATTGTAGAAGACTCAGAAGCAGTGTGTGAACTAGCAACCAGAGGCTGGACTGTAATCTTCAAATACCTGCCCTAGTGACCCACTTCCACAGTTAGTTTCCACCTCTTGAAAGTTCCACAGGCTCTCAAAATAGAATCACCAGCTAGTGAACAAGCATTCAAAACATGAGCCTGTTGGAGTAATTTGAGATTCCAACTGTAATGCTCCATTCCTAACCCTCAAAACTCATGCCATCTTATAATGCAAAACGCATTTGGGAGACTTCAAAAGTTCCAGTACAGTTCAAAAGTTGAACTCCATAGAGACTTGGGGCATTCTCCTAGTTGTGAGCTTATCGAGTGAAAAATAAAGTTACTTTAAACATACAGTACTACAGAATTATTCCCATTCCAAAAGGGAATAATGGGAGAATGAAGTGAGGGATAGGACCAAACTACACTGAAAGCCAGAGGGCCAAATGTTAAACTCTGTGGCTCCATGGCTAGCGCCTGAGCCACATGATTTCAGGATTGATCTTCAGTGGGTTTGGGTAGCAATCTTCACCGTGGCCTCTTTCTTGGCCTTTACTTGGTGTCTAACTTTCTTAGGTAGATATACCACATCCCTATGTCTACAGCATCCTCGAATCTACTTTAAAGCTTAGGCTTCAACCTCAAAGTTCATATATTCCTGTTTCATGGACTCTGGCAGGGAATCTGACTTTGCTACATATTGCCTGTCCTCCTAGGCTGTTCTCTGGAATCTTGTTGGAAGCCTCCATGACCCTGTGACTCATGTACTCTAGGCCTGCAGACAGCATCATGTGGATGATGGCAAGCACTGGTGGTAGCGTAGTTTGTGTCAGTTTGACACAAACCTAGACATGCCCAGGAATCTCCATTGAAGAATTGTTTTCATCGGACTGGCCTATGGGCGTGTCTATAGGGCAATTTCTTGTTTGCTAATTGATGAAGGAGGGTTCAAACCCTGTGGGCAGTGCCATCCCTTGGCAAGTATAAGAAAGGTAGCCGAACCTGAGTCTGGAGTAAGCCAGTAAGTGTTCCTCTTTGGACTCTGCTTCAGTCACTAACATGGCTTTCCACAATGATGAACTGTACAGAGCCAAATAAACCCTTTCATCCCCAAGATGCATTTGATCAGTATTATATCAGAGTAATAGAAAATAAACTAGTAAGAGTTGTTGCTGCATAAGCATGACGATCTGAGTTCAAATCCTCAGCACTCATGTAAAAGTCTGGGTGTGGCTGAATACACTTAGAACTTCAGCATTATGGAGGGCATAGAGAGGATTGCTGAGGCTTGCTAGCCACCAGCCTAGATCCAGGCACGGTGAGAGCAGTAAGAGACCCTGTCTCAAGGAAGGATGGTGGTCACTGATAGAACAGGACACCTGATCCTTTCTGGCCTCTGTATGCATTCAGGGACACATCTCACACACATACACGCCCCCCCACACACACATACACACCGTAAACAAAGCAAGATACCTAAAATAGTAAAAAAATGTTTTTTTAAAAGAATATTGAGTTGCTCATAATTCTTAATTTCAAATTGCTTCAAAGCCACTGTAACATAGGTAAATGTGGTACTGGCTTAAGGCTAACCAAAGAATACATGGAGAGTAGAAAGCCAGATCTGCATTGTAGGCAGTCAAGTTTCAGGAAGAGCACTATGACAATAAGGAAAGAAGGATAAGGAAACATCACTTTCAACAAGTGATGTTGGGACGGTTGGATACTCACCCAGCAGTTCAGTTTCTACTCGTGTTGTGCGCATGAATTAACTAAGAATGGATCAGAGACCTCGATGTTAGGAGTCCAACTCTCAGAAGATTATGACCTTTGATTAAAGTTCCTTTTGTGTGTTCCATAGAACGCAAGCAACTGAAGCTCGAGTAAGATGAGGTGGACTCCATCAGAGCCTACTGTTGTTCCTCTGTGGACACTGTCAAGGAAGTGAAGGGACTGAGTGCTCGCTTAGTGGTTAGGAATGTGCTTATCACGTGCAAGGGTGTAGCTTCAATCCCCAGCACCAAAAAGTGTGTGTGTGTGTGTGTGTGTGTGTGTGTGTGTGTGTGTAAAGTCAGAGAATGAGAAAAACATGGGGGATTTTATATACTGATCAGGGTTCTATGTCAAAATATATATGTTAAAGAGCAAAACTGCAACAGCTTTAGCTTAGATGTCAAGTTGGCTTTTATTTACAATTCATGAATTGGGGGCAATATCCTATCCTATTAAGGAAAAGTAGAACAGTAGAAAACCACATAGTTTAACATCAGGTCACCTTTCTTGTGTTGCCCTCTAGTACTGTTGCTTACAACTTAATTATAAAACCATGGATTTTGTGCCCAAAAGATAAACAAGAGAATAGTGGTGAACAGACTTCTCTTAAAAGGTGATAAAAAGATGTCCACCATCATTGGTCATTTATGAACTAATCTAAAGCACTCTGAGAGGGGCTGTGCATGTAACTCTGTGATAGTTTGTCTCACACACCAAGGGGCCTGAGTTTGATCACCAGCACCCCAAATAAAAAAATACTGTGAGATGCCACTTTATAACCATTAAGATGGCTGTAGTGAAAAGGACAAATAATAATAAGTATTGGCAAGGATACATGGAAATTAGAATCATCACATATTGCTGGTGGGAATGTAAAATGAAGCAGTTACCATGAAAATAGTTTACTAATACCTGAAAATATTTTGAATTGTTGGCATTATCAAGGAAGTGAATAGATGATCAGAATAGGGGAAACTATTAGTGATATATGAATATAAAATAAGTGGTTTCTATTTAGAATGCATAAAGAATGATTCCAAATCAACAATAAAAAGGCAATTCAAATGTAAAACAAGAAAGTGAAAAACAATTACCTTATGACTCAAATTCTGTGGCTAGATGGTAACAAAATTTAAAACGTTTTTACATTAAAACTTGTTTAGAGTATTTATAGTAGCACTTTATAATGGGGAGATAGTGGCAATAACCCAGCTGTTTATCAGATGATGGATGATGAGCAGAAAAAATGAAAGATACTATATCACATAGTGGCTCTCAGTCTGTGGGTGGCAACGCCTCTGAGGCTGAAAGACCTTTCACAGGGTTGCCTAAGACCATTGGAAATATCAGATATTCATAACAACAAAACTGCAGTTATAAAGTAGCGATGAAAATAATTTTGTGGTTGGGAGTCCTCACATCATAAGGAACTGTATTAAAGAGGAACTGCATTAGGGAGGCTGAGAATCACTGATGTAATAGAATATTAATTTAGCTATTAAAGGTATAAGGTATAAGAAGGATGACTTAGGGGGACAGTGTTTGTAGCACAAGTATGAGAACCTGAATTTGGATTCCCCAGAACTTACCTGACAGCCAGGCATGACAGTGCATATCCAACCCTAGGGATGGTAGAGCAAAGATGGGGCATTGCAGCATCTTCTTGGCCACACAGCTAGCTAATGAGTTAAACTCAGTGAGTGACCTTGTCTCATAAAGATAGATGGAAATAGTAAAGTGCACCAGACACTGGCCTCTACACACATGAATGCATTCAGACGTGTGAGCATGTGTACAGTATACACGTATCCACACAAGAGGAATGAAATATAGATCCATAGAGTAGCATGAATGGCTCTTAAAATGTTGTGCTAAATAATATAAGACATACAGAAAAGACTATGTGTTCTATAAGCCCATTGTTCTATAAGATCCAAAATAGTCAAACTCAGAAAAGCAGGCTCTGAGAGAAGGCGTCAGGAGGGAGAGCTGTTAATGGCTGTGAGTTTATCTTGGCATGATGAAAATATTTTGGAGGCGGACAGTGGTGTTTTTGCATAACTTGATAAATATCTAGAAAAATCACTAGTTTGTCAGCACTCTTAACAAATAGTATCTTATGCTATGCTATTCTCATTTTAAAACTCTTCTTGCTCCTGGTAGTACAAAGCCTTGTTTACTTTCCCCTCTTCCCTCACCCCTCCCTTCTCAGCAGCTGCCATTGGTCAGGAATACCATTGAGATATACCTTGCCTTTTACTTTCAATGGCCCAGGTGACTGTTGCACTATCATCCCTGGCCTGCACTATCTACTGACTTCTTCATGGATGCCCCGGCCTCATTGCCAAATAATATCAACCTATTATGTCAAAAAAAAACCAAAACAGAACAAACAAAAAAATCCAGCCAGACACATTCTGTTTAAGAGCTAAGTATGGCAGGATGTAGGAGGAGCTAAGGTGGGAGGGGTTAGGAGAGGAAGAGGAGGAGTAAGGAGGAGAGGAGGAAAAGGAAGAGGAGGAGCTAGGAGAAGGAGAGGAGAAGGAGAGAGAGCAGAGATGTAGGAGGATGGAGAACTACACAGGTATGGAGAGCACTCATGGGGAACAACTTATAAACTTATAATTAGGTTAGCTAATTGGGATACAACTCTCTTTGTATGGGCATCTTGGTTTTTCTTTTTTTTTTGGTTTTTCGATACAGGGTTTCTCTATATAGCCCTGGCTGTCCTGGAACTCACTCTGTAGACCAGGCTGGCCTCGAACTCAGAAATCCGCCTGCCTCTGCCTCCCAATGTTGGGATTAAAGGCGTACGCCACCACCACCCGGTGGGCATCTTGTTATTAATCATTATAAATATATAAGCCTTTGATTAATCTTTAAGCATTAGAGTCTCATCTTTCTACTGAGCCCGCATGGATGGCGGGATGGCGGGATGGCCTGGGCAATGCCCAGTCTTGCAGAGACAGTGTAGGAGATTTTTTTGTCAGTAATCCTTGAACACAGCATTGCGTGCTCAATTTAGCATTTTAAGATAGATTTCTTTTGTTTACGAAGTATATTTTTTTTTCTATATGAATATTTTGCTTGCAATGTGTGTGTGTGTGTTTGTACCATGTGCATGTATGGTCCCTGCAGAGGCCAGAAGAGGGTCTCAGAAGTGGAATCATAGTTACAGTCAGTTATAAGATGTCATCTGGGTGCTAGGAACTGAACCAGCTCTTCAGCCCCCAAAGTACGTTACCTAAAAACCTAGATTGACCACATGATTACCCCCTAGAAAACTGCCGATGCTTTATTTCTCTAGACATCTCTTGCCACTTTTCTCACGGATGCTTATTCTTGTTCTGTGTGCAGAGTGATGGCAACTTTAGTGCTTCAGGTGGAGTTCGTCCTTTTCAGCTTCAGAACTGGAAACAGAAAGTTAGTCGGACGAAGAAATAGAATTCATACGCACAGCAGAAAAATTAAAAAACCAGTGAGTATAAGAATATTGCCTCCAAATAATCTCACTAGCTATTTTATAATGAACAATATAAAGTTAATTCAACTTCCCCTTCCCCAGTCTCACACTGTTAGGAAAATCTTCTAATCACTAGCCTGACAAACATAGCAAGGAGGAGAAGGAGGGAGGTGTGAACTGCAGTCTATTTTAATATAAATTAGCTATAAGTGAAGTTGTCTTCATTTTTTTTTTTTTTACCATTTTATATTAGTGTATTTTAAGGAAAACAAAACAATAATGTATTTATGTTTTGAATCTCAAATTGTAGGTAGGCACTTTAAGAATATTTTTGAGCCGGGCGGTGGTGGCAGCACTTGGGAGGCAGAGGCAGGCGGATTTCTGAGTTCGAGGCCAGCCTTGTCTACAGAGTGAGTTCCAGGACAGCCTGGGCTACACAGAGAAACCCTGTCTCAAAAAAAAAAGAAGAGTATTTTTGAGTAAGGGTTCTAAAGAGTAAGTAAGTATCTTCTAATAGGTTATGAAGTTGATAAATGATTGACAGTAGGGCCAGCCCCTCCCCTCTAGTTCCTCTCCTGTCTCCCCATCACTGTTCCTTCCCTACAACATGTGATTTCTTATTCCCTCTATTTTCAACCCACTGAGTTCTTACTGCTGCCTCTGTATGCATGGGTCCAGGACCATCAGTTGAAACTCCTTTCAGGAGCTACATTCTGGAAGAAAATTAGCCTCTCTACTCCAGGAGCCACTAGTTACCAATGGCTTCTCAGCTAGAGGTAGGATGTCATTCATGACATGCTGGGGTTTTGGTTGGCTTGATCTTATGTAAGCAGTTAGGGCTGCTGCGAGTTCATGTTACGCAACATCTGTGTTGTGTTCAGCAAATAATGTTTCAGTGAAGATGTCTTCGACTTCCAGCTCTTATACTCTTTCCCTGTGTCTTCCTCAATGATTCCTGAGATTTGGGGAAAAGGGTTGTTAAACTGATGTCTCATTTACACCTGAGCACTCTACTGTCTCTTCATCTCTGCGTGTTGATCACTTGTTGGCCTTCGTCTACTGCAAAAAAAGCTTCTCTGATAGAGTTGACAGATACACTGACCTATGGGTATGAAGATAAGAACTTGACAGGGACAGTTTAACATTATGTCCGTTTAGCAGAATAATAGTATTAGGTTCTCCTATAGGGCCTATGTTATAGCCAGTCATGGGCTTTGATCTAGTTAACAGTACCAGGCATGCGTTCTATCTTCTGGAGAAGGCTTCAAATGCAGTCAGAAAGTATTTTATTACTCCCATAAATTGATCCTACTGTTTTATCAGTGGTCATATCTTGCCAGGCCAATTTTAATTGCAGATTAACAGGATTCATAACTGGATAAGAGTACTGAATAATTTTTCTCTCTCAGTATCAAGTGGTCAGTCCTAGTTAGGGTTACTTTTGCTACTATGAAACACTATCACCAGAAGCAGCTTGGGGAGGAAAGGGTTTATTTGGATTATACTTCCATATTATTGTTCATCAAAGAAAGTCAGGACAGGAACTCAAACAGCTAGAATCTGGAGGCAGGAGCTGATGAACAGACCATGGAGGTGTGCTGTGTAGTGGCTTGCTCCCTGTGACCTGCTCAGCCTGCTTTCTTATAGAACACAGGCCCACCAGCCCAGGGTCCATGACTGGCTGCAATGGACTGGATCCCCTCACATCAGTCACTAAGTAAATGTCCTCCAGTCTTGCCTGCAGCACGGTCTTATGGAGGCATTTTCTCAACTAAGACTCCCTCCTATCTGATGATTAGTTTGTGTCAAGTTGAAATAAACCTAGCCAGCACACTGTCCTAATTACTTTTCTATTGCTGTAATGAGACAGCATGACCAAGGTAACTTAGAGTTTCAGAGGGTGAGAGTCCATGATCATGGAGAGGGACGTGGCAACAAGTAGGGAGGCAGGTGAGGTCCTGGAACAGGAGCTAAGAACTCATGTTCACCATCACTGAATGATCCAGTTTCTCTACATTGTTGTCTAGTCCCAATTTTCTTAATGACACATTCTGCTGCTAGGCTTTCCACTGAGGTTTTAATTTGGGTTATCGACCTTTTTATTCCCAGCATCATTTCAGTTTGTGTTTTTCTAGTCTATCTCTTTGTTGAACTACATTTTCTTGTCTTAGAATGATGTTCAGCTCTCTGTTGTTCCCTTCTAGAACACAATTGTGTCTTCTCTGAGTTATTTGAGTGTACTCATTCTTTTGAATGCTTTGTCTGAATGTTTTTTCAGGATGTTTGTAGTATATGCCAGTATTACAGGAATAGTGATTTGTGGGGAGCTGTGATGTCTTCATTTTTCATGTTTCTGTTTTTGTGCTGGGACCTGTGCATTTGGTGTTTTGGGGCTGAGTCTGTCTTCCTTCCTTCCTTCCTTTTAGAATTTTTTCTTTTTAAAATTCAAGTCCCTCTTTACTTTCAGTGGTGGCGTTCTCAATGTTCAGTGCAGAGAAATTAAATCACAGAAGGGTTGAAGTGTTTCCCTCTGTGGGACTGGTATTTAAGGCTGGTGGTTCTATCTCAAGTCTTCTTTTGAGGGTCAAGTATCATCCAGTATCAACTTGAGCCTCTTCCTATGAGTTGTGGAACTGTCTACAGGCCCGTGGGCCTCACAGAGAGTCAGGTCTGGTTCTGACCCTCGGAACATGCTTCTGCTGAAGCCACGCAAGATATGGGACTCCTCAAGACCAAAAGCCTGACTAGGTTCAAGACTAATCCCACTAGTTCCTCAACTACCCATAGAGCTGGTAGGAGCAAGTGACTGTGGGCTTACCCTGTAGTCAGATCAGGCTCCTATACCAAGTCTACAGGTCACACTGCGGATATAATGTAGGGGCTCTTGCCCGCTATCCTCAGTCACCCTGAGAGCCAGTGCTCCTCCTGAGCAGAGCTGCTCTGCAGTGACGCCCATCACTGAAGAAGGCTGTGAGCAGTGTTAGTGAGAGGACTGTGCTCTGGAGCTATTTTTTCAATGATCTTTTAATTAATTGTCCTCCCTTGGTTTCTGGTCCTCTCAGATTTCCTCCGTATATTGAAAAATTTCCACTTATTTCAAATTTTTTTCACACAGACCATGTCTACTATAAACAGTAGTATTTACTGCGTGTTCATTATTGGCAACAGCATCATGATATTAGTATGTCCTGAAAATCTTTCTGTTAATGTTTCTAGTCCATAAATAGCAAAATGTAGTTATCATAGCATATTCTGTATCCACGGCAGACATTTCTGATGTCAACCAGATCTTCCTAGGACTCCCAGCCTTACCTGGTTTGGTAGCTGTTCTTCTGTTAGAATTTCTACATAGGATGAAATCCTTTCAGCTTCTTAGTACTTCTTGTCTCAGCTCACAAACAACAAAAGCCCCTGAACACATGCATGGAGGCTCAGTGGCCCAGCCCATAGGGCTTGCTGCAGTCCCAATGTGATTTCTCCCGATGTGATTGATTATCAGTATATACTTTTTCTCTGTGTTGCCAGGTGGGAAGCTCTGGGAAACTGTGGAGAGCATCTCAGGTTGTGAGCAATGATGTCACTGGCTAGAGACATCATACTGCACATTGGATTCAAGCTGAGAGAGTAAATATTCATATTTACCTTGTGGGAGAAGAAAAACAAACATTGAAAAAATTGATTTTTTTTGCCAACTTAAAACCCTCCTTGATAATGTATATATTTTTCTTTTGTTTTACTTGAGGACTATAACATTTAGAACTTCACAGATAAGGCTTCTGTATTTTCAAAGGAAATATGTAACAGTTCAAATTATAGTTGGTTAAAATTAGACTTAACTGGTAACTCTATTTTAGCTAGTGTTTTGATTCCTTAACCTTATTCATCTAAGTAATCACACACTTATTTTTTAAATGAATTTAACATAAAGTACTAATTATTTTAAATGTATTCATATGTTAAACAATTAAAGTATACTTAAGTCATATTTATACCATTTGTTTCTTTTCCTAAAGAATTATTGTCATAGAAAAAGATAAACACAGTCATTTCTACAACCAAAGAGGTGACTTCAGAACTGAGTATAGCATGCTCGAAGAACTGGAAAACAAACTGATCAACAGCAGGAAGACAGAACGTAAGTGGAGTCTGCGATGACTTACAGACTGTTGTGTGATCTAAAGGGCAGTGTTGCTCTGTGTTGTCCTTATACATAGACTGTGTTGTAGTTCTGCGGCGATACAGAGCTGGTGACAAGTCTGTCTCTTAAGGACATGCGTTTGTTTTATTTTCACATTACTGTTTAATATTTTAGTGAATTGTTTTCTAAATCTATTTCTTCCATATTATTAGGAAAGATAATTTGGGGTTAATAAGCAGCAAATGCCATTAATATTTTACAAACTAAAAATTCATTGTTTCCTATGCTTTCTGATCCTAGCTCATCACTCTGGCATTGGTGACTTGAGTGCTAGACCCAGTAAATGTCAGCAGGGTCAGAGCCTCTATCACTGTTTGTATAAAGCTATAATACTGGGTTATATCCAAGCTTGAGTTTCCTTGTCTGCATTTTAAAGCCTACAGTTAGTTTCTGTGCATCTGATGCTGAGATGAATACAAGAAAATACCTTAGAGGTTATACAGTAAATATCTTCTGTTGTTTGTTATGCAGAATAATCATTGTCAAGGGTGTGAGAATACCTTGCAGAGCTAGATTCTGTATGATGCAAAAATCCTTATAGAAGCTACTTTGGATTGTATACAGGAAAAAAAATGGCTATTACTAAGCTTTACAACATACTGATTTGCTAGGAAAGATTAAACTGCTTATGATACTGTCTTATCACCAGTTAAAAGAATTTTCTAATAATTTTCCTTTCTAAACATAAAATCATATTATTTTTATATTTATTTTTATTTTATAAATATTTATTTATTTTATGCATATGAGTATACTGTAGCTGTCTTCAGACACACCAGAAGAGGACATCAGATCCCATTACAGATGGTTATGAGCCACCATGTGGTTGTTGGGAATTGAATTCAGTTCTGGAAGATCAGTCAATGCTCTTAACTGCTGGGCCATCTCTCCAGTCCCAGATCAGGCCATTTTTTAAAGTCATCTTTTGTATATTAGTAGCGAGACTCACTCTCTCTCTTCTGATGAACTGAGAATAGGCTGTAATAGAAACACCACCCATCAAGTCTCCATTCTTGAATTCCTAGACCAGTCTATCATGATGCCATAACTACTGCTACTTTTTCTCTTGCAGACACTGGCAGGGTGATCTTCCATTTATCGCTTATATACTTAAACAAAGGATCCAAAACTTAGTTTTATTTTGGGGTGATTTGTTTTACCCTTTTCTTTTGTTCCTTTGAGACAAGGTCTCCTGTGGCTCAGACTGACTTTGAACTCTCTATACTGCCAGGGCTGACTCAAACCCTTGAGCTCCCTACCCACTTTCCAAATGCTGGCATTATGGGCACATACCATCGTGCCCAACTCACTTTTCTCTTTTTTCAATGCAACTTTATTTATTTATTTTTTAAACTGTTTTCTGTGCTTCAGTTTTGCTGCTCATTATTAACACTGTGTGACGATCTAAAAAAGGAGGGAACACATGGTCTCTGTCTTAGGGTTTCTATTGCTGTGAAGAGACACTGAAGGAAAACATTTAATTAGAGGCTAGCTTAACAGTCAGAGGTTTAGTTCATTGTCATCATAGTGGGAAGCATGGTGCATGCAGGCAGACATGGTTGTCAAGAAGTAGCTGAGAGTTCTACAACCAGGTCTGAAGGCAGTTTAAGACCTCTGACCCTCAGCCAGTGGTATTTACTTTGAGATGATCGATACAAAAGCAAGAGGCAAGAGGTTTATTTTCCCGATTGTCGGGGACAACCTTCAATTAGTCCCTCAAGGGGGGTGACTAGAAGGCAACCCCGAATGGCTATTATAAGCAGTTTTTATACTATTTAGGGGCACAGGTTACATCAGCAAGGTTACAGTTCAAACTTATTAGCTAAGCATATTGACCTTTAAATCTGTTGGCTAGCAAGCATGCATGCATTTGAACTCTACCTGGGACTTTCCAGAGGGTCAGGTATCTGTGAGTACATTCTGAGATTTTTTTACTCAAGAATGATCCTATGGGTGGAGAATGGAACTTGGCCTAGCCTTGACACGAGGCGGGTGGGTGTAAGGCTGGTGAAAGCCCCTAGGGCCCTTCAGCAGCAGGAAGAGAGAGAGACTGGGCCTGGCTTGAACAACTGAGACCTCAAAGCCCACCTCCAGTGACACACTTCCTCCAACAAGACCACACCCACTCCAACAAGGACACACCTCCTAATAGTGCCACTCCCTGTGAGCCTATGGGGGACATTTTCATTTAAGCCATCACAATCTCTATGCAAAGAGACACACTTTTCTTCATAGAACCCAGCTCTAAAGAAGTAAATAATTGTTCCTTAACTCGGGATCGTTCCTTGGTGTTTGATAAATGTTTCACTTTTACTGACTGAGTGGTCTGGCTGTGCAGTGTCTCATTTCCAAATGACAAGGAAGATTGCATAAGATAATGGCAGAGCTGCTGAGCTGTGGGGAAAAGACAGAAGCCACTTCCTAATTACTTAACTTGCTAACAAAGTTCATTTCATTGCATTCCTTCCTGGTTTCCATCCTTGCCCCCACCCCACCCTTCCCTCCTTGCATCTTGAGTGCTAGGGTTACCAGTGAGTACCACATGCAGCTTCAGAAAACTTTCTTGACTTAAAAATCCAACAGAGGACCAAGCTTTGTACAATTAAAGGGACGATAAAGGGATTTCTATGTCTTGTTGAACTTTATAATTTTATAGAGTGTAACTTTAAAAGTGGAACTAAGGCAGCAGTTCTCAACCCATGGGTTGCAGCCGCTTTGGTGGTCACATATCAGGTATCCTACATATCAGGTATTTACATTATGATTCGTAACTAGCAAAATTAGTTATGAAGTAGCAAGAAATAATTTTATAGTAGGGGGAGGGTCACCACAACATAAGGAACTATATTAAAGGGTTACAGCATTAGGAAGGTTGAGAACCACTGAACTAAGGGGCTGGAGAGATGGCTGAGTGTGTAAGAGCACTTGCTGTTCTTGCAGAAGACTGGTGTTCCACACCCATACTGGAAGGCTTACAAAGCTTCAGGTGATTCAGTGTCCTTGTCTGGCCTCCACTGGGACCTACATATGTGTGTGAATGCATACACACACACACACACACACACACACACACAATATACATCAAAGTAAAAAGATCTTTAAAATAAAGATTTTAAAATTTTATTTATTTATTTATTTGGCTTTTCAAGACAGGGTTTCTCTGTGTAGCTCTGGCTGTCCTGGAACTCTGGAACTCACTCTGTAGACCAGGCTGGCCTCGAACTCAGAAATCCACCTGCCTCTGCCTCCCAAATGCTAGGATTAAAGGTGTGCACCACTACTGCCTGGCCTTAAAAATTGTTTTTTTAAAGTGGAAGCACGTCAGAGTCAAATACTCATATTTGGAAGCTTAATCTGGATATTGCCCTGGCTCTAAACCTATTGATAATTTTAGAAAAGCAAATCCAAATGCCAAAAACAAACAAACAAACAAACAAACAAAAAACAAAAACAACAAAAATCAAACGCCAGTATCTCAGTGTTCTAGTAGTTGCCTCGTATGTACAAGAAAACTTGGGTTTGATTCCTGGCCCTGGAAAAAGTTGTCATTAAGGATTCTTGTGATCAAGCCTCTGGTATTTTGTGATTAGACAAGTTGCAAAAACAAACAACTGAAAAGAGGGATGCAAAGACTACTTGACTGTTATACAATGATACTGTCATCTGCACAGCTATGGATGAGTGTGAGTGTTTATGCCATGAGTCTACTCAAGTAAATAAAAACCAGGATTACTTTCTGGTGCTAGGTCATCTGAAAATGTCCCAGGTTGTTATTTTGTTCTTATAGTTTTCATTATTGACCTACCATTTTACTTCTGGGTGATTCTCTGGTTCTTCTTGGCAACCTGTGGCATAGAAACCAGTAAGTGCCACACATACCTATCAAAGAGCATGTGCTCCCGTGAGGTGAGAAATTTGTCAGTCTCCAAAGAATTAGTACTAGTCATGGGTTGAGGAGGAAGCCTGAGGACCCAAGTTAAGATCCTTATTAGCCATGTAAGATCAGGTGTGATGGCGTGTCTTTGTAACTTTAGTGCTGTGGAGTAGAGACAGGAGGATTCCCAGAACTCACTGTGGAGCCCAGTTGGCTGGATTGATGAGCTCCAGGTTCAGTGAGAGACCTTGCCTCAAGAAAGAAGAAATAAATGACAGTGGAGGTTCCAATAAGATGGATCGGCAGGCAGAGACCTTGCCTTATGACTGGAGTTTGATATCTGGGACCCACATGGTGGAAGAAGAGAATAACTTCCAAAAGTTGTCCTTTGGCTTCTATACATGTACTCTGACATGTAACACATGTATAATAAATGTAGTACATTTTTGAAAAGAAGATATAGGTTACCCTCTTATTAAACAGTAAGTTAGAGAACTATAGAGTGAGACATCTGACATTGGCCTTTGGCCTCCACACATATGCTCACAGAAATAAAATCACATACACCATACATGTGCCCCTGTGCGCACAGCACACGCACACCACACACAACACACGCACACACCCCCCACATAGAATTAATGTTGGTTAGTTTTAATATTTACAAATAAGTTAAGGGCAATTTCTGTTTCCAGAAATTATAACACATTAAAAAGAAAGATGCTTTTAAAGAGTACAATGTATTAAATATCAGTTACTCATCATGTTTTTAAAGCAATAGTCAATAACTCATTGTCCACAGAAGGAAGAAGGGTACACCCTCTCCAGGTCGCAGGGTCACAGGAGAGAGGAACCAATGCTCCTTTCAAATATTGGATGTAATCTGAGATGCGTTATTTAGAGCAACGATTTCTGCTGTTCATATGATTCTGACAGAGATGGCTGCCGTTTAATCATTCTTGACTGTCTTTCTACTAAGGGACAGAGTGGGGTTTACCTGCTGAAGCTTAATTGTAACCACACTTGTCACAGTGTGGACTTTTCCTTACAGGAGCAAAAATCCAGCAACAGTTGGCCAAGATACATAACAACGTAAAGAAACTTCAGAACCAGCTGAAAGATGTGAAGCCTACACCCGACTGTGAGCAGAGTTCAATACAAGATTCTCTTTACTACACTGTTCTTTTCTGCTAGTGTGTTAAAAAATGTATGCTTTTCTAGTAAATGTCTCATCCTTTCCATGTGGTATCGGTGGAGCCAGTCCTCCTTTGTTAGGAATTAATCAGGGTGGAGTGGAGAAGTATAGTAGTCAGAGTTTATGTGGAAGTTTTCAGCCTTTGAACAACTATTCAATCCTTAAAACGTGTAAAGTAGGCAGAAGAGCCACTGTGAGGCGGAACACTGACACAGGAAGGTTCAGGGTTAGCCAAGTAAGTAGGACATGACTGCTTTCCCAATTCCTGTCATTTGCTTTTTGAAAAAAAAAAGTCTTTTAGAAGTATTTCAAACACATAAGAAGTGGTTTGACCCTACTGGGACAAATGTTAGTCTGGAGGAGGAAGAAATAAAAAATTACATCCCCAACTCCTGTTTCAAAATTCATTTGTAAGGTCTCAAAGCACAGCGCTTGAACCTGTAGAAGTTGTGTGAAAGCCTCGCTCTGTCGTTTATTAGTCAGGACGTTTGAGGCAAGTTCCTGATGTCTCCGAGCTTTGTGTCCTCAGCTGTGCAGTGGCGATCATAGGCCTTCTCATAGCATGTGGGGCAGGATGGAGTGCACCAGTGCTCTCGAGTATGGGTGCAGTGCTAGGAGCATGGCAAGTCGTAACCCTGCCGAACAGAAGAAGGGTGGGAAGTATTCACTAAACGAAGTGAAGCTACAGGGTCCTAGAGGGAACATGTAACATCTTTCTCATAGAATTCTGTTGCATAAGAAGAAAGGAACAAAAATCTAAAGGAAAAAGACACCATAATTAAGTACTTTAAGAACACGTAAACCCATAAACACTGCTGAAAGACAAAGTAGAAAACTATAACTACATATGCAATTTCATAATTAAATATTCACAAGATTTATAAAATGCCTACAAATTAGAGCAACCAAGGTAACAGTGAGAGGAAAATGGACAAAGATTATAAGGCACACACTGTATCAAAAGAAATACAAAACTCAAGTGAAATAGATGTCCATGCTTCTCAATAATCACAGTAACATCAGTTAAATTGATGACAGGTCCCTGACTTACTTTGGACATGATGGAAAGCACATGGGAAGAAGGTGGTGAGATGAGTCGGCAGAGCTTCTGCAAGACAGACGGACAGACAAGTCTAACACACTGTGGAGTAGACATACTTTCCTTATTTGGCATTTCAAGTTTAGTAGTTATTTTATAAAAATACTTACTTGGACATGTTATAAAAACATTCACAGAGTTTTACTGTACCATTCTGTGTATTTAAAGGTTCATCAACAGGAAAATTAGATGGATCAGGCTGGTTCTAGGCTCTAAAATGCCATATATAGCCACAGAAAACGTGAGGCAGTAGTGTGTATGCTTACATGCTAGCTTAAGGATAACTTTGTTTTCTTTGAGGCCTCACCATGTAGATCAGGCTACCCTCTAACACACAGATATTCACCTGCTTCCACATCCCAAGTGCTGACTGTCCGCATTTTTTAACCAAAATATTTTCTTAAATAAAAATTAGAAGTAAACAATAGTATGTGTTACATGAACTAATTTTTATAAAAGTAATACTGATTATAGGATTTAATAATATAGGTGAGGAAAATACCTTTAATCAGTATTATAATCACTAAAATGTACTTATGAGCAAGTTTTCTTAATTGCTCAGGCTAAGAAATGTTTTTAAATAGGGGAAGTCTGTATTATTATTAACTCAGCTATATGAAAATATGACTTTTTTTTTACAGTTGTCGAGAAGCTCAGAGAAATGATGGAAGAAATTGAAAATGCAATCAATACTTTTAAAGAAGAACAGAGACTAATGTATGTTTTAAACTAACTTAACCTGAAATTTGTACTTTAAGTTGTTGCCTGTGAATATACTGAGTCTAATACAAAAGCAACACTAACACTGCCTTCTGTCCTACAGTTTAAATTGCCTTTTATACTAAAAGTAAATTTTCATTTATCTTGGACACCAGAAGATCACTAATAAAAGTTTGCAAGATTATTTATGATCGGGGAAACAACCTTCCTTTAAGGCTCATACATGAATATTACTAATATTAGAAATGTCAACAAAGGTAGATGCAACAGTCAGGGACATTTTCAGAAGAGTGAAAGAGTAATCTGAATCGCTCATTGTGTTATTCAAACCTCATTCTTCTTCACTTTAGATACGAAGAGCTTATTCAGGAAGAGAAAACAACCAGTAACGAGCTGAGCGCCATCTCCAGGAGGATCGAGTCCTGGGCTCTGGGCAATTCAGAAACAGAGAAAGCTTTCAGAGCCATCTCAAGCAAAGTTCCTGTGGACAGAGTGACACCCAGTACGCTTCCAGAAGAAGTGGTAGAATTTGAGAAATTCCTCCAGCAAACAGGAGGGCGGCAGGGGGGCTGGGATGACTTGGCCCACCAGAACTTTGTGAAAGTGAGGAACAGACATAAGGGGAAGCCGACATTTATGAAGGAGGTTGTGGAACACCTTCCGGGAAGAACACCGGATGAGGTTCAGCAGCATGAGAAGTGGTACCAAAAATTCCTGGCTCTAGAAGAAAAAAAAAAAGAGGTAATAGTAATTATAACAGCTGTTGTGAATTGTGTGCGTCTGTGCCAGGTGAGCAGAGATTAACTGTGTCATTAGCTTTCCACAAACAGCACAGAGTAGTAGCCCATTGTGTCTCACAGCAGGTGAAACCAAGGTGTTGAAAAGCTAGGGAACTCGTGCTCAGTAGTACAACTTCAGTTAGACTTCCCAAGACCAGACATTTCTACCACAAGGAATTACATAATGCACCGTGAGACTCTGTCCCTCCACTCCAGGACAAGGGCTGATTCAGAGCTGCAGAGATGACAGGAAAAGGTCATCTTAGTAAATGCCACATTAGTTGCTATGGGGAGCAGACTCTTAAAAGTTTCTTTGCTGTCTTTGAACTTCAACATCATTGTGTAAAGACTCAAATTTTAGCTACCATAAGAGGGTTATAGCAAATATCCTACAAGGTTCATTTTCAAATACATGTTAACCCAGCTTTGACTTAGGTCAGGGTTTTCTATCAGCATCTGGTACTGACTGACTAGGTTGTGGTGGCTGTCCTGTCATGGTGGAGTGGTTAGTGCTGTTACAGCTGGGCTCCAGCAGGAGGTGCTTGCAGCACTCCCTCCCCTCTAATCAACAGACTTGTCTCTGCACATTGCCACTATTGCCTGGGGAGACAAAATCACCTCTGCTGAGAACCAGTAATCTAAAGAAATAGGTTGCCTGTTGAAAAGTCTGAGGTGTTTGCTCCTGTTGTCTGAGGTCAGCTGTGGTGAACTTTAACTTGTTTGGTCTAGCAAGAATACATGTCTTCTGAACAAATAATGATCTCATGTATAGTCTGAAGTTTAGAGAAAGCTGTGGATTTTTGTGTTCTTGCTCTCATTGTTTTACCCCATCTAAAATAAGGTGATCGTGAGGAGATTGACTTTGGGAGGTTTAAGACATTTTTAGTATATAAATAATTTTTAAAGACTCAAAATTATAAGCTACTGAAATATGTGTAGGCTTTTCTTCTACCACAGCTTGGAAGACTAGATTTTGGGTTATCTGCAATGCAACGTCAGTACTGTCCTGGAGCCTGGTAGAACTTCACAGACCTCAACCCCCAACCCTACTGGAACTCTTGGCCCAACAATTCGTTGGTTTGTTTTTTTTTTTTTTTACCAACTTGTCTAGGTTGCTTCCCAGCTTTGTGGAATGTCATATCTCAAAAAGGAATAGACACATTGCTCCTCATAACAGAAGCAAGCATCCCAGTTCCACATTGTTCTTATGCTCTGTTTCCTAAGGTTTGACAGATTCGATGTAAGGCTGAGGTAGAAGGCAGTGTGAACACAGAGAAGAAGTTTGTATGTTAGAGGAGAGGGAAGTTGGGTGAAATACAAGTATTGCGTGTTAAATACACAGAGTTTAAGATATTTAGTAGGGAATTTACCATTTTTACCCCCCAATTCCTTTAGTATAGCCTATGTTTTGCATAAATGATGGTACTTCATCATTTTCAGACATGCTCTGAATGCCCTTGAATACCCTCTCTTTTTATGTACATCTCCCCTCCCCATCCATTCCCTGACAAAATATTCCTAGAGCAAAGGCTGCCACCTTCTTTTCAACCCCAAATAAGTGGTCCATTGGGCATTCACTAGTGGCTTTTCCACTATGCCCTACAGTGTGCCTAGGCCATGTCTCACCTACACCTGTGCCACTCCATGCTGATCCATGGACTTGGTACCAGTCTGTAAACTTGACTACTCTATCATGAAATGAGGTGATTGTGATAGTCAGTAGCTCAGCAAGCATACTATTCACTTCAGTTGACTTTTTTCATAGTTTTTTTTTCTGGGGGAGGGGGATGGTTGTCTCAGTGAAAGAAGTACATTCTACCACAAATCCATATGTTTGAAGACTGGCATATCAAGAGGTACTATCTAGATGGTATTTGGTATTGTTAATCACATCTGAATCCTATAGCTTTGCTTTTCACATCACTATGTTTAATGTAGGATTTATTGAATGAATGAATGAATGAATGATACTTGTAAGGAAAGATGAGGAAATAGTTCCCTGACTAAGGCAGGGACTGAGTGATACTTTAGATGGCATACTGTATGGCATAAAGATTGCTAGAATTTTAAATAATCTTTGACATAGTCATCCTTAGAGATGGGATGGTTTTATTCTTTCTTCCCTGCGATTATGAAGCATCATGTACCAGGTACTAACTCATTTACTTGTCACAAGAACTCTGTGTAAAAGTCACTTCCTACCACTTTATGAATGCCTTAGTGACTTTCCATAGAAGAAAGTTTTGATTTGGGGCATATGGTTCCAGGGGTTTGGAGTTCGTGGCCATCATGGCAGGGAACAGGAGAGAGGTAGGCATGGTGCTGGAATAGAGAGCTTACATCTTGGTCCATAATCATGAAGCACATGTCCTCTCACAAGACCACACCTTCCAATCCTTCCCAAACAGTTTCACCAACTGGGGACTAAGCATTCAAACATACGAGTTTATGGGGCCATTCTCATCCAATTCACAGCGGATTCTATCCCGTTTTAAAATCTTATTTTGATACCGTATAAGAGAAAGATCTCTTAGAAAATATTGTCTGCCTAAAAATAGAATTTGAAAACAAAAGTGTGGTGATTAGAGGGAAATGTAGTACCAGAGAATGATGGAGGAGACGGGAGGGCTCCTGCATGCATGGGAAGGCCAAAGAATAACCCAGGGCACAGAGGTTTACAGTATACCATAAGTTTCTTAAACGTGAGTAGAAAAAATGCACTGGTTTAAAACAAACCCTAAAAATCTAAACATCCAGCACTACAAATGAACATCTTTCTGGGAAAATAGAACTGAGGTTGCATTTGAAATGCCATTGGCTGATCTCATCACAAGCTTGTTTGGTTTTGTCGCCTTTCACTCTGATCATTTTAGTCTATTCAAAATTGGAAAACCAAAAAGCAGCAAAAGAAGGAGGAAATACTCAAGTTAAAGGAAAAGGTAGACACCATGCCTCTGCCTTCTCAGAGCAAACCAGAAGATAATCCAAAGCAGAAAGAGGAACAGAGAAAGAAGCAGAAGTTGGCAGTCGAAGCTTGGAAAAAGCAGAAGAGTCTAGAGATGTCAGTGAAGCATGCCTCCCAGCTCAGAGAAGAGGAAGAGAAAGAGAGAAAGCAGCAGAGAGAGCGCCAGCGGCAGTCAAAGCTGAAGCTGCTCCTGGAGAGCTACACACAGCAGAAGAGGGAGCAGGAGGAGTTCCTGAGGCTCGAGAAAGAGATAAAGGAAAAGACGGAAAAGGCAGAGAAGAGGAAGACGGCTGCTGCCGAGATCTCCAGGTTTCAAGAACGGGTGAGTAAACACCCTTCCTCGGAGTTCATGAGTGAGTCTTCAAGGCCTTGCTGCCAGGTTTGCTTAGTAGACCCTGAGTTCATCCCGTCATCTTACACGTCACACCTGCTGGCATCACTATAGCACAGTAAGGACACTTTACCCCTAACTTCCAGTAAGTTATGATTTACTGGAAAAGATGTGTGCAAGTAAAGTGATAGTGTCCTGGTCAGATTTTTTTTTTCTTCTTCAAGTTGACACAAACAAGGGTCTTCTGGAAAGAGAGAGCTTCAGCTGAGAAAATGCCTCTATTAGATTGGCCTGTAGGCATATCTATTGGGCATCTTCCTTATTACAGACTGATGTGGAAGGGCCTCGCCCACTGTGACCTGTGCCATCTCTGCACAGGTACTCCCGGGTTCTATAAGAAAGCGGGCTGAGCAAACCTGAGGAACAATGTCAGTAAGCAGAGCTCTTTCATGGCCTGTTTTAGTTTTCGTTCCTGTCTCCAGGGTTCCTGCCCTAACTTTGCTCAGTCAGTGATGAGCTGCAATTGTAAGCTGAAATAAACCTTTTGTCTCCCAAGTTGCTTTTGTTTGTGGTGTTCCTCACACCACTAGAAACCTAATTAGGACAAATGGTGTGGTAACTTAGGTATAGAGAGAGTATTTGTAGGGGTAGATAGTGCAGAGGGTGCTTACCAGAGCTGTGAGTGCTAGAAGAAGGGGATGCTTGAATTGAGTCTTGAAGGAGAAGGGAAAGAGAACTCTTCTCTAACAGAAGGGAGAGCATGTCTAAGGGCTTGGAGAAATGTCAACAGTGTCTAATTAGAGCACACTGGTGGGATATAGTTTAGTGGAGGAACACTTGCCTAGTAGGTTGGAGGCTCTAGGTTCAATTCCTAGTGTCCCACCCCACCCCACCCCTGTGTGTGTGTGTGTGTGTTGTGTGTACGCGCATGCACACACGTAGTTATACTTCCAGTATATTTGGAACATCGAGCAACAGATGGGAATCAATAGTTGAGGAGGCTATGAGCCAGGCTGAATGTGTTGTCTAGATGAGACAAGGAAGGTTATGTGAAGATGCTCAAAGTATAACAAAATCGCTCTCAGTAACTAAAAAATGTTATGCACTGTTAAGGGCATCAAAATGCACAGCAACAACATTCATAAAGGGAGGCACAAAGGAAAACAGGTAAAAAGATGACTTTTGTGAACTTCATTTCTTTCAGTTAACATATGTAAATCCTTCTGAGTGACAAAAGAACTCCTGCTTACTCATTCCTCTCTCCCCACAAAGTAAGAAGGCTCCACAATAAAAAAGTTTTTAAAAAGACAAGAAAAAAGAAAACAAAACTGAAAATATGAACTCATATGAGAGAGTCCATTCTAGAGGAAGCTTTATTGATAGGTGAAAAATGGGTTAGTTTACTCCTTAAGACGTTTAGAGTGAGCCTTTGAATAAAGTAAGTGACAGTTTAAAAGACATTATTGCAGGAAGGCCAGCAGGGGTCACCGTCCTGTGAAAACACCTTTGAAGGAGTGGGCTGCTGACTTGATTTAAATTGCAAACACTTAGGAAAGAAAATTTATGTTGATCTGTGTTTTAATATAATCTTTTTTGTTGGTACTTTCTTAGGATTTACATAAACTCGAATTGAAGATTCTAGATAGACAGGCAAAAGAAGATGAGAAGGCAGAAAAACAAAGGCGACTAACAAAATTAAAAGAAAAGGTATTCTATTCTGTTTTGTTTCTGACACAGCTCTTGCTATGTAGCCCAGGCTGTCCTTGAGTGCACAGGCATATGCCATCATGCTCTGCTTTAACATATCTACCTTTGCTTTTGTTTTTTTTTGTTTTTGTTTTTTGGTTTTTCCAGATAGGGTTTCTCTGTGTAGCCCTGGCTGTCCTGGAACTCACTCTGTAGACCAGGCTGGCCTCGAACTCAGAAATCCTCCTGCCTCTGCCTCCCAAGTGCTGGGACTAAAGGCGTGTGCCACCACTGCCCGGCTAACATATCTACCTTTAAAACTTATTTTCTCAAACAATATATAATCATAAAATTTTCACATTAATGAGTTCTACATTTCCTAATGTATGTAACATGTATATTATGTGTATTTTAAGTCAGATTATACATAGTTGTCTCTTCAGTTATTTATCATTTCTTTATGGCAAAATCAGTAAAAATTCTTCTGAAATGTACAACAGGAGTATCTGTAGTCAGGCCAGGAGCAGAGCACACCAGAACGTTTTACCTTTCCCTGACTCCTTCCTCCTCATCCTGATTTCTTGACTTGAAGGAGCCTGGCAGAACTACTGTTTCTATCTCATTGTTCTCTCTGCCTCACGTTTCACACTTACACACTGCAGAGCAGAACTTAATTCATTTTTAGCAATTATTTGAGTTCCACCATGTCATTTTAGAAGCACTTTTATTTTCCTCCTCAATTTTCTCTCTTGTTTCACACATTATTCTTTCTGACCCTTCATTCAGCAGCAGTGGACATTGCTTAGTCCCACTGATATGGCTCAGAACCAATGTGGGTGCGCCCTCATGGGTCAATAGATGTCTTTATTGATGTTATTTATTCTACCTTTATTGTCCAATTATAGTGCTCTTATATAAGCTGTAGTCTGTTTCTTGTAATTAAAATAGAAATGGAATACTAGAACCCAGAAAGGATAACTCTCAGTTTATTTATTGATGTTAGCAGCATACACACAGGGGGAGCTTATTTTGGACATGGTAGTTCATTCATGTTTGAGTAATACCAAGTATAGTTTTTAAAACTCCTTTGTGTTACTGGAGAGTTTATCAGCACAAATTTAGTTCATATAAGTTAAACTGATTACTTCTGATCACAGGTTGAAAATAATGTCAGTAGAGATCCCTCTAGGCTTTATAAACCTACCAAAGGCTGGGAAGAACGAACCAAAAAGATAGGTCCGTCAGGCTCCGGACCTCTTCTCCATATCCCACACAGGTGAGAAGGTAGTAGAAGATGTTCATTTATAGACATTTATAATGAGTTTTATTTTATGCAGTTTTATGAATGGTTGTATCTTATGCAGTTTCTGAATATATATATTTTCATCAACAGATTTAAAGCAAATCTCTATTTTTAACTTTTTATTAAATTTGTATCGTGTTGTTTTGTGTGCATGGGTATGTGAGGGCTCTGGCTGCTCTGAGTGCATGTGGGTGTCAGAGGATTGCCTCTTCCACAGTGTGGTCTGAGGAGCCCTGCAGGGTTGTCAGTGCCTTTACCCACTGTACCCTTCGAGCCATCTCACCAGCCCTGCGTGGATATTTTAGGTTGCCATTTGATCCATTGTTTTTACCTTCCTACATATTTATAATTGATTTTCTCTTTTTCTCTTTAGGGCCATTCCAACCTGGCGGCAAGGAATCTAGAGGGACTATGAGATAATACAATTGCTAGTCACTTGATAAGAATGTTAGTACATTGCTATTTCTGGAGAAGGCGATTAACTATGCTATTTAAATATCACTAACTTAGGTTGGTTATTGTGCTGTGTATGAATTGAGAGGTTTAAGTGTCTTATAGCATTGTCTGGATTATGTTTGTACAAAGATGATACATGTTGGCCTGTTATTGATATGAAAGTTACTTAAATAGGTTTGTGTTACAAACATTATTACATTTAAATACTCAAAATATTTCAAAGATGTTTTATCATGGCTTAGTGACATAATTTCGAGAATCAGTCTTTTTAAGCCAAAATTTTGTTACTTTTGTAACTTGGAAGTAACTAAGCTTCAGTCACAAAAACTTAAGGTGTCTTTTTTTAAGAGTTGTTCATTCTAAGTTTAACAAAATTGTAGTTTGTTAATTGTTTCATTTTTGTGTAATGGATATTTTGTATTTGATTAAAGCATGCTTTGTTTTATATGGAGACTATTTTAAATAACCTCCCTTCCTACATGTACTTTATTCATATATTATATTATCCTCTGGGTTTCCTGCAACTATGTCAAATTCTCTTTCAACTTTTTTGGACTCCACAGATTTATAAAATCTTTGTGTCTTTGTACCTTATTGGCTGATACCATTTTCTTTTGCTTGCCCCAAAGTAGGAGCATTCTTTCTTTTGAAGTAAGCTAGTTTTAAATAGTATACTGATGTTTTTGGACTGAAAAGTAGAAAACTTCATGTATGAAAGCAGAACTCAAGTCAGCTTTTCATATAAAGTGTTTTATGTCATCTTAACTTTAATAGATTTCATTTCACAAGGAAAGTACTGTATACATAAAATATAGGACATTTACTAATTACAAATTTTATCTTTAAATGTCTTTAATTATAATTTGAGACATATATAGTCTGAATGGCCCCAAAATTACTAGGATTAGAAATTTAAACATTTTCTTATGTTTAAACAGTTAATAGTTGCATAAGTAATTAGATTCCAAAGTTTGGAAAGTAAATTTTAATTGTATAGTTATTGATGCACAATGAGGAAATATTCCTAACTGGAAATGCCCATTTTAGTTATTTATTTCTTCTTTTAAATAATCTGCAACGATTGAGGAATATGCAAGATGAGGGAATTCAACAGAACAGAACAGCTGTCTAAGATGCAGGAAAGTAAACCTTTCTTGTGTTGCTTTGTATCATGCACAAATGTGCTCCAGTTGCCTGTGTCAAAGCTAAGCATCCTGCTTGATATCTTTGATGCTGGTGTTTCGAATCAACCTAGGGCTTAAGTATGCTCCACGGTCTTTACTTCCTGCCTTTATCATCATCATCATCATTCTTATTAGAGTGTGTGTGTGTGTGTGTGTGTGTGTGTGTGTGTGTATGTAAGTATCATGTCTCTGGGGGCAGGCACACATGTGCCACAACATGCTGGGGGAATATTAAAGGACAATTTGGTGGAGGTAGTTCTCTCCTGCCACCTTTATGTTAGTCCCTAGAATTGAATTCAGGTTGCCAGGCTTGTGCTGCAACTGCTGAGTACCAAAATTCACTCAGGTGCTTTGGAGTGTTGAATTTATAAAGTATAACACAAACCCATAGGTTGCTGTAAGAAATTGATTTTCTGCAATTAAAAATACACCAAAATTTGGTTGGTTTTTTAAAGAATCTAGTTTAGGCCTAATCTCTGGTGGAATCCTTCCTCACGAGTGCCTCATGAACTTAAAGGGGATAGTATATGGCCAAGGCAACTTAAATTCTATATTTGTATGAATAGTTTTATCAAACACCCTTGTCCATTGGTTATACATTGCCTATAGCTAATTATGTGTTATAGTGAAATTGCAACTGAAGGCCTGAATAGTTGTGACAGGCTATCTGATCCATAAAGCCTAACATTTTGTAGTCTGGTCCTCTGGGGTAAGAAGCCAACCCATAATTGAATGTCTGTGTATTTGTAAACATAAAACAAATTTACTATTTTGCTATACTCATTAAGAGGAAATCTCTATCAGTATTTCTAAACTATCAACAAGAGGAAATAAAGTATAAGTAGAAGTAGTTCTTAAGTTGTCTAGTTCCCTTTATACAATCAATGTTTTTTTTTTAATTTTTAAGCAAAAATGAATCCTTATTAAGCAAACACTTTTACATATACTGCCTACTTATATTTCTTTAAATCTTTTGTTTGATTTTCATAAATTCTGCTTGGATGGCTTTATCTTCTGATCCTATTGTCTGAGCTTTCTTAATATGAGCCAGTACCTGACCATCTTCTTTTAATTCTAATTATTCTTGAGTTCTGCCATATAATGCTTTGGTCTTTGATGGGTCCATTTTAAGAGTTTTCTCAAGCAATTGAACTGATCCCTGCCAATTTGACATCGTCACTTTAAAAGCACCATACTCAGTATACAGCATAGGTCAAAACATTGTAAAATGAGGACATCTATTCATGCATTTTGAAGTAATTTCAGATATTCTAAAGATATTTAGAAAAATGTCTGAATCTTCAAAATGTTGATAAATCTCTAGTAAAACGTTTTTCTCCAGTTTCTAACTGTATGTTTGGCGTTCATATTCATTCAGCTTAAAAGTGTGTCCCTCCAAAAATGTGTCTTTGCAAAATTAAAGTTTCAGATCTCACACTTACATTGTTTAGGGCCAAGATTTAAAATATTTTGGTTAGCACAAGAAGAAATAGGTTTCACTCTGAAATTTTAACAAACACAAAAAATCTTATGTGCCAGGGTTGGTGGCACATGCCTTTAATCCCAGCACTCAGGATGAAGGTGCAGGTAGATCGCTGAGTTCGACTGCAGCGAATTCCTGGACAGTCAGGGCTATACACAAACTGTCTCGAAAAACAAAAAACAAAATCTTACAGAAGGTATTTATGAACTGATTTTACGACACTCGAGAATGGAAAACCTTGTTATTGTGTAGAAAAGACTATCTAACCTAGGGAGAGGAGAGACGAAATGCTCCACTGAGGTTTTCGGTGGTCAACAGGACTAGGCTCCTCCGGTTGTCTCGGTCTCGGGCCGGCCGCTGTCCCAACCTGACGCCTGTGAGAAGCCAGGGTTGACTTCGCGCCGCGAGCCAACTGCTTCCGGATCGCGGTGGGGTGTCGCTTCCGGAGCAGCATGGCGGCCTCGGAGGACGACAGACTGGCGGGGAGCGGAGAAGGAGAACGGCTGGATTTCCTGCGGGACCGGCACGTGCGGTTCTTCCAGCGCTGCCTCCAGGTCTTGCCGGAGCGGTATTCTTCGCTGGAGACCAGCAGGTAACTGGACGCGGTCGTGGCGGGGCTGGCGATGGCGGCCTTCCGGATGCGTGCCGCGGACCGGCTGGACTGCCGGGACCTGCCGGGTTGCGCTGCCGCCGGACCGGGCCTTAACCGCGATCCCTGCCTTGTCCTCGGCCCCCGGCTCCCCGCCACTCTGCACTTCCTCCGTCCCGGCCTCCCTCCAGTGTCTCCGCTGGCTGCCGACACCCACTCCTGGCGCCCTGGGAGGTGTGTGGAGCTCCTAGCTCAGGACTTTTGGAGTCTCCGGGTTCCGCCTCTTTTCACTTCCCGACCATTTTCTGTGAGCTTCCTTTCCCCACTCCCTTAACATCCTGTGGGTCACTTTTGTTTCCTTACGTTTACGAAAGTAAAATACGAAGCGTTTGTCCCTCATCACTCCTGTCCTGCCCTCCCCCCTTAATTAACCCTTATTAAAAGGTAGGGAAACCCCTGAGATATGATTTACTTAGGAGGAATTGTAAATCTCATGTTAGGATAAAAAGGTTCAGTGTTGCCTGAAGCACCCTAAGGCTGGAATGGGCAAAACTTTAACATCTGGCAAAGGATAAGGAACTTATAGAAGTAGATCTGAGAAAACAAAAAGAGAAGGGTTGTTATGCACTGCTGTGCTTTGGAAACTGGTATCAGAGTTACCTGGGGTCGGATGATAAGATACGTTGACTTTATTTCATTTTAGACAAGATCTCACAATAGCCTGGAACTCACTGTGTAGACGAGGCTGATCTGTGAACCACCTGCCTCTCTGCCTCCCCAGTGCTGGGAGCCACCACGCCCAGTAACCCTTTGGTTTTGTGCTGGCATCCCCTACGTTTTCTCAACTAGGAACTTCCAGTATATTTTGAACACTTCATGACTGGTTCAGTTTGAGGATTTTTATAGATGATTTCTACCGATGTGATCAAGAAATACTTAACTGTGGTAGGTGCAGAAATGGAGCTGAACAAGGCAGGCTAGCACTCTGAGTAGAGTCCTTTGCTATTAATGTAGAGTTTCTGAAGTAAATAGCAGTTACATGTACTATAATCCAGATTTCTTTAGAGAAGCCTTTCTTGACTACCAGCCAAAACTGTAGTTATTGGCTTGTTTAATAATGTTCTGTCTTTTATATAAACTGGGGCTGCCTTTTTTGAGTTGATAGTAGCTATATTTGGCTGTTGTCATCTGAATTAATTAGGTCTGATTTAAAATTCAGTTCTTCTTTTACAATGGCCAATGCACTTCAAGTTCTCCACGACATTTTAGCCACTGGCTGTTGTTTCCCAATGTTTGCAGCATCTCTCACTATGTTGTACAGGACAGTGTTGCGTTAGAGCCTTCGGTAGCAGCTGCCATACAAGGCATAAACACTTGTCAAGCAGTGTGAACTGAGCCCTAGAGGATGAACACAAGTTTTTTTTAAGCATTTAAAATTTTTTATTCCACGCATATGAGTAATTTGCCTACATTGTACCAGATGCCCTTGGATGCCAGAAGAGGACCTAGAACTGGTTGTGAACCACTGTGTGGGTGCTGGGACTTGAAACCCAGTCCTTTAGAAGAGCAGCCAGTGAGCCATCTCAGCAGCTCCAAGATGAACAGATTCTTTAAAAGAAGCAGTGAAATTTTTTCCTCTTTATCCACAGTGACCAAGCCATCTCAGTCAGTCAACAGGTTCTCTAGGACTGGAGTGAGGATTAAAAAGAAAAAGACAATTAGACAACACTGTAGCATGACCCCAGCCAGTTCTGAGACTGAGGCGGGTTTATTTTCTCCCAGTCTGCTTTTATACCGGTTTAGGTACATGCAGATAATAAGGTCAGTTCTAGGTTGAGGAACAAGCAAGACAAACACAAAGAGTCGAGTCAAGGAACAAGCAAGACAATAAACAAAGTCCCATGATCACTGTTTCTAAGGGCTCTTCAGGTTGACTAAGATATCTGAGCCTACTTCCCTGTTCCTTGTTCTAGCCCCAAATCAGATTCCTTCCTGAGCTTACTTCCTTGTCCTGGCCCAATGTCAAGTTCCTGCCAAGGGGCCCCAGAAGCTCTCCACACCACAGATACTGATTGGCCAGCATGAGTTGCTATACTTCATGTATTACATGCCTAGACCTCAAGTTACTTTTTCTAGAGATGGGAGTGTGGCTCAGTAGTAGAGCAACTTCCTACCATGCTGCAGGCCATGAATTCATTCCAACATTAAAAAAAGTCAAAAAATGTTGTACCATTAATACAGTGAAAAGATATTTAACTTAGCCATCAGTAAAGATTTATAATTGCATTTTCAAAATCCCATTGTGTATATTTGTAAAATTAGAGTGGTACATGTCAGCACTACACAATACAATTTCTGCTCTAACTAACAGTGAAATTGTCTAACTCATAATTCATTAAATAACTATAGTGTAACCATAGCAATCTACACCAACCTTATATATTAGCATGTATGTAACATCTCTGCATTGCCGAGAGCTGCTGTCTTCACTCCTATGTCTAGTGCATTGCACTTGTATCGAGTTTTTAAAGATTTATTATTTGTGTGTGTGTGTGTGTGTGATGTGTTGTATCTATCTATCTATTTCTATCTACCTACCTACTCTATCTATCTATGCATGTCTATGTAAATCTATGTGCATGTGTGTGCACGTCTGTGGAGGACAGCAATGGTTTTGGAGCCCCTGGAGCTGGAGTTCCATGTGGTGCGAGCTGCCCAGTGTGGGTGCTGGTAACTGAACTAAGGTCCTATGCAAGAGCAGCATATGGTCCACACCCTCCTATATACTTTTTAAATATCTTTTTTTAGTTTTCTTGAGGCTCATTAATAATGTCATTTAAAAGATCTGACCTAACGATGTGTTGGATTTTCAGTGGGTTTTTTTTTTTTTTTCCTTTTTCTTGATTTCACTTTGGTTTTTCAGTTTTCTTTTCGTGGTTCATAATTGATTTTAAGTTGCTTGTTTTCTTCTTACTGACAGATACAAGCAGCCGAGTTTACTTATTTATTTATAGAAGCAGGGTCTCACTCTGTAGTCAGTGGTAGCCTCTAGCTCACAGGCTTCTTACTTCTTTCTCTTGTGTACTGGGATTACTGGTGTGTGCAACCACACTGGTCAAAACCCTAACTCTTGGGCTAATGTTGGTTTGTATATTTAGATACCCAGTGATATTTTCTAATTCACTGCTTCTGTAAAATCATACCATTTCTGTTTCTACTGTGCTAATTATGGATTGTGAACCAAAGTATGAACCAAAGTTCCTGGAAAGAGCTACACCTTCCACTGAAACTTCTCCAAGGCTGGCTAATTGATTAGAACTTCTATGGTTGTGGAGAGGTTGGAGTGTTGCAAGTTTAGAGCCAAATTGCAATTTATCTTGGGCTATTTTCAATCCCCTTAATAGCCAGTCCATGCCCACCTCTGTGTCTGACCTAACATCCTTATTACTAATGGATAACAAACCTTTGAAATGTATTTAAAACTTCTACCAGCAAAAGGCTAGGAGTGTCAGAAAATAAGGAAGGAGCCTATGGCAGAGATTTTCCCCCTTTGCCTTAATCTTTAACATCTAGCTAATATTTCTACCATATATTTGAAAAGTGATGTAATTTATGAATTTCTTTGTTCTGTTATTATAAAAACTTCATCAAACTCTAACTACATTGGAGTACAGAAGGTAGGATAACCTAAGCCTGTGTTTCTGGACTATGATAACTTGGATTAGGCTCCAGAATAAACTATCTCTTATCCCCTTTAAGGTGACAGTTGTAGTTTTTGTGTTCACAGAATAAATGATTTTTCATTTTCATATGGCACTGACCTTGTGAAAAGAAGTTTATTATTTACTGTTTCACCAAAAAAATTGCATTGTTTAATGAACAGAAATGAAATTTTCAAAGACCATTTTTTGGCATTGATGGAATTTGGCTGTACTGATTTGAGACAGATGAGTAGTGCGTTGTGAGGGTGTAGAAGTGATGATCTGACAGTGATTTGGCTCTGTGTGAGCTGAGTAGGTTTCCCAGGCATTGAACCCTTGGTTTGCTCCTTTCCTAAATAACCACTTCTGACTGGGACCGTCAAGTGTCTTCAGTAATGAAGACATCTTTGTTTAGCCTTTAGGAAGGGTATGCATAATCAGGCTGCATTCTTCTAGAATGTTAAACAAGCAGCTGCAGGAAGAACTGGATGGCGCTGGAGAGATAGCCCCACAGGTAAGAGAATACTATTCTTGCAAGGACCCAAGTTCAGTTCCCAGCACCCACAGTGGTTCACTTACAAACTGCCTGCAATTCTACCTTCACAGACTCTGACAACTCAGGCCTCTCTCTCCAGGGACCTGATCCTGTGCACAAACGCTTATTCTCGGGCACACCATACCCATTGTTTACACTCCAGCTGGTGGTGGGACCTGGGAGAATGGAGCTGATAAATGAGACAGACTAAGGTCTCAAGCAATAGCCAACTTTATTCAGAAGGCAGACAGATTAGATTCTGAGGGTTAAGAGGAGTCACATGAGTAAAGTAGCCACAATCACAAGGGCAAACTTTTGCACATGATGGGCAAGCTAAGCTGTAAGTGGCAGAAACATGTCTTTCTATAGAGGCATGTAAACAAATCATAATAGCCAGTTGTAATGACTAATCTGAAGTAAACTCCTATCCACTACCCCTGGGAAGGGCATGGAACCATAATCCAAGAACAGTTCTGTGATTTTGAAGGAACTGAAGTCAAACTCTTGTCTTCATTTCTTGGAGTTTTCTCACGATTTCCATTCGGAATTATCCTCAAACCACTCCATTTTTAGACCATGTTCTGACACCTCTAACTAAAAATAAAAAAGTAAATCTAGTGGCGTGTCAGACAGAACACACAATAAACACATAAAACCTACTTTTAGCCTTCAAGTTGCTCATATGTAAGCTTCAGTGGATTCCTGTACCCCACAGATGAGAAGCGTTCATAATTCTAAATGTTCCTTTCTTAAAAAGTTAAAACAAGGGTTTGACTGGTACTATTCAGTTACTAAGAATAAATTGTGAAGTTTTATTTGTTTTGTTTCATATTTGTCAAGGAGGGGTGACATTTAAATTATTTTAAAAGTAGAATGTAGGGTTTCAGTTGGTTTTATTTTGTTTGTGGTGGTGGTTTTTCCTTTGGTGTTTTGTTTTATTTTGTTTTGGGTTTAGGCCAGAAAATGGTTCATTGGTTTGATAGTTAAGGTGACATTTCCCTTTTCTCTTGTTTTAGGTTGACAATTGCATTTTTTGCACTCTCTGGGCTGGATATGCTGGACTCCTTGGATGTGGTGAATAAGGACGATATAATAGAGTGGATTTACTCCTTGCAGGTTCTTCCCACAGAAGACAGTGAGTGAGTTTTTAGCATTTTATTTTTAGTATGATTAGCTGTTCTCGGCATGACATGTGTGGGATTAGCAGATCATAGTATGTATTCATACCCACAGCATACTTTGCATAGCCTTGTTTTTCTTGTAGTTCAGGATCCCTTTCTGCCCAGATACAACACATAACTAGTATTAGCTTTAATCTGTCTTGAGAAAACAATCAGAGTCATGGGAATTACATTGAGATTCACAAATGTAGCTGCACACTGGGTTGTATATGCCTATATTAATGACTCATTAATTATTTGTATTTAATGTTTATATATGACTAGTCCTTTAGCATTTGCTCTATTTTTCATTCCTAGCCATTGTTTTTTCCTCCAAAGAAAATTCCTCTTGTCAACTACTGTATTTCTTGTTTGTTTGTTTGTTTGTTTTTTCAAGACAGGGTTTCTTTGTGTAGCCCTGGCTGTCTTGGAACTCATCTGTAGACTAGGCTGGCCTCCAACTCAGAAATCTGCCTGCCTCTGCCTCCCAAGTGCTAGGACTAAAGGTGTGCGCCACCACTGTCCAGCCGCAGACTTTATTTCTTAAAGTGTAAAGTTTTTTTCATTAACTCTACAAAATTTACAACTTTATGATTGACAGGTTTTGAGAGAAATTAGTATACAATGTATCCTTGATTTATACAAACTATAAATGTAGTTCAAATTGCCTGAAGTCATGGCATGTGCCTAGAAGAAAGTGGGAGAAGCTTCTGGAGTTCCCATCACGTGCATTTCACAGGAGGTCATGAGCTTAGTTTTGACAGATGTGTTTCCTTTTTGTTTATTACACTTTGTTAACAACTTGAAAACTTCTTTGGAGTTAGAATTGGGATTTTACCATATCTTTTGAGATGTATTGAAAGTCTGTTATATTGTTAGTTCTGAACTTCTTGTTTTTTTAAAACTATCAGTCATTGTAGCTTTAAATAGCTTTACTTCGTTGGGCTTGCAGCTTCTGGAGGACATTTGCTTCCTGCAGTATTTAGGCTGGCAGTCCCTCGAGTCTCCCTTTCCTCTTCTATGTTTCACATTTAGTCTAGAACATTTTTGTTTCTTCACATATTTTCTTTATAGGCATTTGCATACATGTAGACTTTGCCTCCAACTCTTAGGTCTGTATTTATATGATTTTTGCCAGGCCATCTGAAGTTTAGGAAATTTTAACACCAAATGTTAAAGAACCCTGCAGATGATAAGAATCATTTGTTAGATTTGACTAAATACATACTTTTAGTTTTATGGAGTGAAAGTTATACATGACAGATTTGACAAAATTGTGGTTGCCTAATTAAAATGCAGATAAAACAATAAAGGCACATTATTTTTTACCTAACTCATCAATTTAGCAAAAGTTTTAGAAGTTGGCAAGACTACGGGGGAGAGAATGTTTAATAATCTGCTGGTGGAGATAAAAATATTCAAACTTCTTGAAATGGAAATTAGCAGTATAATTTTTTTCATCTTACCTGACAGTCTCATGCACAGTATGTACTATATCTGATGGTTGCAGTACAGGGCTCTGCCTACCTAGAACCTCACGATAGGTGAATGAGGAATTTGCATATGTAACTAGGGCGGAGCTTGAGTTGAGACTGGTATTCTCTAAGAAGGCGGCACAGGAGACACAGAGGGGAAGATTGTCTGGTAGCAGATAAAGGCCTGCAGTGTGGCATCATCAAGCTGAGGAATGGCAAGGATGGCTCACAGTCACTCAAGTAAGGAGAAGGCCTGGATTGGACTCATTCCAGCCTCCAGAAGGATATAAGGCCACTAATACCATAGCTTGGATTTTGGCCTACAAAACTCTGAGGGAATATTGTGTTGGTGGTGTTGTTATTTTAAATCAGTAAGTTAGGTGGCTAAGATGACTCAGCAGTTAAGGGTACTTGCTCCCAAGCCTGAGTTTCTCCCTCGCACTCTCACGAGTGAGGGAGAGAACCAACTCTGGCAAGTTGTCCTCTGGCCTTTACCCGTGTGCTGTGGCATGCACATGACTGTACACATACATGTACACACAAATACATAAATGTGAATCACCGTAAGTGTGGTAATTTGTTATTAACTTCAGAAAATGAACTAAAATGTTTTGTTTTAGTAACAAATTAGAAACAAAATAGGTGTTCTTCAAGACTTAAATATTAAAATAAACTATAATACAGTAAAAAATTGCTGTATAGTAGTAAAGAGATAGAGGGAGGCCTGTATATATATGGACTGTCGTATATGTGAAGTGGAAACTTAAGGGTTCTTTGGAGAGTCAGTTGTCTTGGATGGTGTTTTGCTGGGGCAAACACATGAAGGAATGTTTTCCTGAAGTGGACACAGCTAGAAGACTAAGGCAGATTTGTTAAGGAATGTTTCACTGAAGCAGACCCAGGAGAGAAGATGTCCTGCTAAAGCAGGCATGTGAAAGGACATGGGTTGAAGGATTCTTTGCTAACTATACCCATGTATTGGCCCACCTTACATTGCGTAGTTGACCTGCATTTGTTGGGACTCCAAGAACTCAGGCTGATTGGATGCATGTGCTGAGGCAAGACCCGTGCTAAGGCAAGGCACGTGGAGGACAGGTGATGTTTGGAGGGTATAAATAGGATGGAGTGGCGTGAAGGAAAGAGAGCTAGGCTTGCATATAGAGCTTGCTGTACAGTGCTTGTGGGTCTCATGTCTTCACTGATCTTCGCTTCCCTGAGAGAGGCACATCCGAGAACTTCTCTAGTGTTCCTCTGGGTCCCTCCTGCTGACTCAAGCCTGGGCTGAGGCCTGGCTGTCTCTGCTAGGTAGTATCACTGCTGTTGCTTACCAGACTCTACTGAACTGGACGGCTGGTGATCCGTGAGGTGTTTGCAAGTGGATTGAGCTGCCGCTGCCTGCTAACCAATGAACCGAACTGCTGATTTCCAGACAGCACAGATGGGAGTTGCTCCCCAAAACCTTTCTAAACAGGTCCACTTTCCCTGTATCCTTTCTTTTTCACTACCTCTGGTGAGTGGTAGGCTACAAGGGAGGTTAAAGTGTTTAAGAACCATCATTAAAAATCGGATTTGAAACAATGAAAGTTACATATATGGGTATGTGATAAATTGAAAATATATAGGGTCAGCATGGTGGTGTGTACTGACAGTTCCAGTTACTTAGGACCTTGAGGCAGGAAGGTTGCTAGAGGACAGGAGTTCTAGACCAGCTTAAGAAATTAATGGGACCCTTTCATCTGGTCTTAAAGCAAATAAGCAAATAAAACACACATGTATTAACGCTAAAATCCATAATTTAAATGTATTGAGAATGCCTTTGAAAGGATATATAAAAAAATCTTTGTGGAGGGGGAAGTAGATGGAGGAGAGATAGGAGATATCAAGATGAGGTAAATTTTTCTAGGTATTTAAAGTATTTGAATCATCTAATACAAAAATGTCTGTTTTTAAATTAGAAAATTTCCACGTAACCCTTTTTCAAACAATTAAAATAAACTATTTAAAACTGAAACTGATTTACAAATATTTATTTGCTAATAGAAAAAATAATATACATCATTTAATATTTTGTAATATTCAAAGAACAGCCAGATTATTATCAGATTTATTCTTCACCTAATCCAGAAGAAGAAACTGAGAGGCAGGGTATTTGGGGGTAACCAACTCCCTTCTGATTGGATTTTGGATTTTAGGCCCACTTCACAGAAGAAAACACATGCCTGGCACTCTAAATCTGACCGTAGCCCATGGTTGAGGAGCTCACAGGCCCTAGAAGTGACATATTACTATTATTCTGCTAAACCTACATAAACACCAAACTGCCCTGTAAATCTGTATTTCTCTCCCTATTAATTGGTACAGCTCTCAGGCCTCTTTAGAGAAGCTTCTTTGTGTAGTAGAGGGTTGTTAAAACAGAAACTCAAAAATGGTCAAAGAGCAGAGACCAATTCTGTCTGTCTGTCTCTCTTTCACAGACATTCTCTCTCTCTCTCTCTCTCTCTCTCTCTCTCTCTCTCTCTCTCTCTTTCACACACACACACACACACACACACACACACACACACACACACACCTCTACACCCCTACACTCCTCCCTGGCCCAGGATCCATTGTGGACAAGAAGATTGTAAGAGGCAGCAGCTGGGGAGGACAGGGTGTGAAAGGACTGCTATCCTCACAAACCCACAGCAGCCGTGGCCGCCTGACCACAACCCTCACAGCATCAGGCCAATCAGCAGTCTAGCATGGAGGGAGGACGGGCTCTCAGCTCTTTCTGAGGAGCTGTGAACAGTTGATGACTTCTAGAAGAGGGACAGAACAGTGTTCTTCATAAAGCTTTCTTTTGTAGATGGCCCCACACTCAAAACTGGATGTGCAGCACAAATTGGAGTTGAGGGGTTATTTAAAAAAAAGGATCTGGAGTTGGCAGGGGAGGTAGGGTGGTAGGGGTGGAGCTGGGAGAGTCAGGGAGAAGAGTGAGTCAGAATATGATCAAAATGCATCATCAAATTATAAAATAATGAATATGTTTTAAAGAAGAAGTGTGTTTGAGTCCTTGCACTAATGTTTAAAGGATAGAGTTGGACTGACAGCTCCCAGGTGTCAGTGCTGCCTTACTGCCTAAGTGCCATGCATAACATTTAAGGACATTGTAAATATATAGTCAGCCTTTTAACTCTGGTGTTGTAAATACTCTGTTGGCATCTTATTAGTAAGTATGTTGTTAGACTCTTGGAGCATTGGGCCATTCTTATCAGAGGAACTGTTTAGGCTGGGAATTGTCTACTTTCTCTCCTGACCACTAATGAGAGGTTACATCATGTCGTTGTACAGATAAAAATAGTGAGGTCCAGAGGCTTTATAATTTGCTCACAGTAACACAGACAGTAGTGATGCTAGAGGAAGCACTAGGTAGAGTTTTCTGTTCTCTCTTGGTTCAGGGCAGTAAATGCTGTAACTCTGAGGCTATCATGACAGTAAAGGGCGTTTTGCTTAGTAGAACCTATAACAGACCAGGTCGGGTAGTGTGGAGCATCAGTAAGAAGACTGACTAGTGAGAAGGTGAGGTGGTTTGCATATGCTTGGCCCAGGGAAGTGAGTGGCACTATTAGAAGGTGTGGCCTTGTTGGAGGAAGTGTGTCACTGTGGGGGTGGGCTTTGAGACTGTCCTCCTAGCTACAGTCTTCTCCTGTTTGCCTTTGGAACAAGATGTAGAACTCTCAGCTCCTCCAGCACCATGCCATCCTAGATGCTGCCAGGCTTTCTGCCATGATGATAATGGACTGAACCTCTGAACCTGTAAGCCAGCTCCAAGTTATGGTGTCTGTTCACAGTAGTAAAACACTAACTATGACAGAGGGTAAGAAATACTGGTTTCTTTCTAAGTAGGTATTTTCCTTCTTTTTTTCTTAATTTAATTTATTTATTTATTTTTTTACTTATTCATTTTTCATCCCACTCACTGCCCTCCTCCTGGTCACTCCCTCCCACACTCCTTCCTCCAACCCTCCTTCTCCTTCTTCTCTGAGTGGGAGGGACTCCTCTGGGTATCCCCCCACCCTGACACTTCAAGTCTCTGTGAGGCTAGGCTCTTCCTCTCCCATTGAGGCCAGACAAGGCAGCCCAGCTAGAAGAACATATCCCACGTACAGCTTTTGGGATAGCCCCGGTCCAGTTGTTCAGGACCTACATGAAGACCAAGCTGCACATCTGCTACATATATGTGGGGAGGCCTAGGTCCAGGTTCTTTGGTTGGTGGTTCAGATTCTGAGAGCCCCATGAGTCCAGGTTAGATGTCTCTGTTGGTCTTCCTGTGGAGTTCCTATCCCCTTTGGGGCCTGCAATTCTTCCTCCTATTCTTCCATAATAGTCTCCAGGCTCCATCCATTGTTTGGCTGTGAGTGTCTGTATCTGTATAAGTGGGCTGCTGGGTGGAGCCTCTCAGGACAACTTGGTCCTGTCTTCAAGCATAACAGAGTATCCTTAATAGAATTAGGGGTTGGTGCTTGCCCATGAGATGGGTCTCAAGTTGGGCTGGTCATTAGTTGGCCATTCCCTCAGTCTCTGCTCTGTCCCTTGTATCTGCATTTCTTGTAAACAGGATAAATTTTGGGTTGAAAGTTTTGTGCGTGGGTTGGTGTCTCTGTTGCTCCATTAGGGTTCCTGCCTGGCTACAGGAGGTGGCTTCTTCAGGTTCCATATTCCCCAGTGTACTGAGTCACAGCTAGAGGGGATAACAGAGGCACCTAAGAATCAATGGGGGTGACCTAAGTAGATATTTTGAAATTGCTTCTCTGTGCTCCTCCCTCTGTCTCCCTCCCTCTCTGTCTCTCTGTGTCTTTGTCTCTGTCTCTCCCCCCCAACCCCCCGACCCCCCGTGCTGTCTCTGTCTTTTTCTTCACTTTTTTGAGACAAGCTATCACTGTAATCCAGGCTACTAGAATTACCAGTTAGCCTGAGGTAGTCTCAAACTGTAGTCTTCCATCCTCACCTTTTTGGAATGGTCAGCCTACTACCACACCTCACTTGCTACCTAAAAAACAAACAAGCAAACAGCAACTATAGTAAATGTGCTTTCATGGAGGTTAGATTAAGCATAGTACATGTTTAGGAAATGACAGAGCATTAGTTTGAAAACCATGGTGATCCAGCTCTTCAGCCCATCCCCAGTCCTGTGTCTGTAGGACTCCAGCAATATTAGTGGCTCCAAGAAGTTCTAAGCCTGCAGTCTCTTGAGAAAGTTCTCCATCTTCCATCTCTTGAATTGGTCTCTGTGTTGTTCTAAAGCTAATCTTTGGACTTTAGAAAGTGCACATGAAAGCACTTTCTAGCTATGATCTGGTTTTGTTTCACACGTGCATTTGTTTATTTTGTGGAGCTATGGGTTGAACTGAGGCCCATAGCATGCTAGCAAGTGCTCTCCATGATCGACATCCCCAGCCTAGCTAGCCAGCTTTCAGTTAATTTGGGTCTTGGCATCTTTAAACAAGGAATTTGGCACAATGCATCCTTCTAATAAGAAAGCCTTGTACTTTTTTGAGATGTGTGAAGAATTAGATCTATATTCATAAAAGCGCACATTTTAAAATTATCACATTCCTCACTGGAATTCTGTTTGCTTAGTCAGAAACCTAACTTTTAAAACTCAAACAATGACTGCTTCAGGTTTTGAATTATACTAGCCGCCTGAGCTCACAGTGGCAGGGATACTCTGGCCTAAGTGTTACCTTTTGCTATGTCTGTCTACATAAGATTTGGAATGTGTTTGCTTTTTCATAATACAGTTATCTCTTAAAAGAGGGGAAATATACAGATTCTTAGGAAAAGCAACTCCCATTATTAAAGTCAGTCTTGCTATTACTGATGCCAAGATGTGTTTGCAGGCAGAAGCCTGGTATAGGCTGTCCTCTGAGAGGCTCTGCCAGCACCTGACTAAGACAGATGCAGTTACACACAGCCAAACATTGAACTGAGCCCAGGGACCCTAAAAGAAGAGTTAGGGGAAGGACTGAAGGAGCTGAAGAGGATTGCAACCCCATAGGAAGAACAACAATATCAACTAACCGGACCCCTCAGAGCTCCCAGAGACTAAGCCACTAACCAAAGAGTATATGTGGGCTGATCTGTGGCTCCCACTACATATGTAGCAGAGGACTGCCTTATCTGGCATCAGTGGGAGGGGAGGTTCTTGGTCCTGATGCTAGAGGGGTAAGGTAGGAGTGGGTAGGTGGGTGGGAGAGAACGCTCTTAGAGGCAAAGGGGGGGGGATGAGGTTGGAGGATTATGGAGGGGAGACCAGGAAGGGGACATTTGAAATGTAAATAAAAAAAAATAATTAATAAAAAAATATAAGTCAGTCTATTTTGTTGTTTAGCTGGTTCTATATACCCCAGGCTTAACACAAACTCATGATTCCCCTGCCTCAGCCTCTGAAGAACTGGGATTATAACTGCACTACCACATCTACATTTAGCTAAAGTGTGTTGTTTAAGTTCTCATTAGACCTTCATATTTTGTAAGCTTGTGTAGTACATGCATTTTGTGTGTGTGTGTGTGTGTGTGTGAGAGAGAGAGAGAGAGAGAGAGAGAGAAGAAAGAAAGAGAGAGTACATTGTGTGGGGTGTGTGTGTGTGTGTGTGTGTGGTGTGTGAGAGAGAGAGAGAGAGAGAGAAGGAGAGAGAGACTGAGAGAGAGAGAGAGAGAGAGAGCAAGCATGCCACAGCTCTGGAGGTCAGAGGACAACTTCTTGGAATAGATTCTCTCCTTCTACTTTATATGGATATGGATTCTGGGGATTGAACTCAGACCATGAGCCTTGCCTGCCTTTACCCAGTGAGCCATCTTACCTGTCCAACATTGGTTTTTAAGACTACATAAAGCATCTTACCACCTCAATATTGTTTTTTTTTTTTTTTAAGACTATCTGAGTGTAATGTCTTATATTGCATCTGGTTGGTCTTTATTTTGAACTTAATAACAAAACCACAACCTTTAAAACTGAAGCATTATCCAGTCAGCATGCAAAAGTCAATTTTAGTGTTTATCTTTCAGGCATACATTTCAAACAAATGTGTTCTTTGAGAATATAACTCCAAATACTTTATCATAAACATGCATATGCATATTATGTAATCAAATTGTTATGCTCACAGCATCCCCAGCTATTGGTTTTCTTTTTCTTTTTTTTTTTTTTAAAGATTTATTTATTTTATTTATATGAGTACACTGTAGCTGTCTTCAGACACACCAGAAGAGGGCATCGTATCTCATTACAGATGGTTGTGAGCCACCATGTGGTTGCTGGGAATTGAACTCAGGACCTTTGGAAGAACAGTCAGTGCTCTTAACCTCTGAGCCATCTCTCCAGCCCCCTGGTTTTATTTTTCTTAATAGCTTCTGTTCTTCTGCTCTGTTATTTCCATTGTAACATACACTGCCTTTGAAGAGGGTGCCAGGAAGTCAAAAGAGAGAAGAAATACTGCATTGTGTTTCATATGCTGTGATTGTCTCTGAAGGCTGTAAATAGACTTTCATATGGACACTGCATTCTCCGATAGGGTAAAGAAAGGACACTTTACTTTGAAGAAATATTTCTTTAAAAATTGCAAAAGGGAGTGTGTGTGGCTCTATGTTTCTTCTTGGTTAAGGGTGCCACCATTAACCAAGGTGTTCTAAGTTAAAATAGGATTGTCTAGGCTTCATATTCATGGTTTTCGTGTAAGCTTGAGATAGGACCCAAAATGTCTCTACATCTTGTCAAGTTCTATGAATAGCTGATTCTAGTGGGCAGGCTGTATGCAAGGAGCTTTGCATTTGTTTTGCAGATGCTAAGTATGAACGCTAGATGGTGCTCTTGAATCACACTTCACCTTCACCTGGCTTATACTTGAGTGATAACTTTGGAGAGAATTGCAATTATACTTGAATATGATGAAATGTGTAAGTTTCTAGAATTACAAAGGAATTTTCAGTAAAAAGCAAGCTTGACAGGAACTAGAAAAGAATATGTAATGAACTTAAAAATGGTAAATATATCCTCTTAATGAACATCATTTTCAAGACATTGGTACTTAAGTGTATGGCTAATAAACCAATTTGATGGATAAACCATCTTTCTCGGGCCCTAGGCTTAAAGTTAGTGAACATGCCTTGAGAAATAAGATCTTCCTTGGATGCTGTTGTTTACACTGAAAGCATTTTTTAAATCCAGCATCACAGTCCACAAGCAGTTGAAAAGAGGGAAGGAATACTGCATTGTGTTCCATATGCTGTGACTGTCTCTGAAGACTGTAAATAGACTTTCATGGTGACACTGCATGCTCTGATATGAAAAGAAGAAGGGATACTTTACTTTGAAGAAATATTTCTTTAAAAATTGTAAAAAAAAAAAAAAAATGGGGCAGGGGCTCTTTGTTTCTTGTTTTATTTTTGATAATGTTTAATTGGCAAATTTCAAATAGTTGCTGTTTATTAAGCTGAGTTATAACCTGAACATGCCCTTTATCCTTTATAAGAATCCTGCAACATTCTACTTGCAGGATGTCCCAGTTGCAGTTAGGAAGTAGAATACATTTCAGCTGGGCATGCTCATAATGTGCCTATGATCTCATCTCTTGGGAGGCAGACAGGAGAAGCTGGAGCTCAAGGCTTTACTATATAACAGTTTGACGACCAACCTGAGGGACATGAGCCCATGTCAGAATATAATAGATGAGATGGATGGATGGATGGATGGATAGATAGGCAAACCAACTCAGACAAGTTGTTATTTACAAGTAGAACACAAGTATTAGGAAGAAAAGGGTCATGCATTTGGTGAGTTTGGCTACTTGTGTCGTGCCAAGGTCTCCTAATGATACAGTGTTTTTGAGCATCAGCTGTTTCTGCTGTCTCTCAGGAAGGTTATGATTTAACCTAACCTTAGGATCAGACATGTGTCCACTTTGTCTCTAAGGAAGTGATATTTTACTCAGAAGCATGTTCTTTGAAGTCAGACTGTATGTGAAACACCTTACTGAATTGTCCTGAGTAATTGGGAGCTCAAGAATTGTAGCAGTGAGTTGGGACTACACTGCTTTGGCTCCTGGGGGTTGCCCAGGAGCTATCTGGATTAGAGGATGGAAGGCACTCAAACACATGTCAATTAATTTTAAAATGCTTTGGCTACCTCTAAGGCTGGGCACTCCTAAACCTTTCCTTGCTACCCCAGGCCAATCTGGGAAATGGCCAGTGGCCACCCACCTGACTTCTCACATGGCTAGTTGGCTTTATCTCCTGTAGCTCCTACGTCCACCCATCTTTCATTGCTTCATGACGAGTCCTCTGTTCCTCTTTCCTGCATCCCAGCTCATAGAAATCTAAGGGTCCCACCCTGCCCCACCTCCTTTGTCCAGCCATTGGGCACTGGCATTTTTATTTGATCAAAAACTAATTGGGGACAAGGACCTTAACCATTTGGACACACAGATTCCCAATTAAACCAAAGCATTAGAACCAATCCCCAACAAAGAACTTCCTAAGGAGGGGATTATGCTCAAAATATGCATGGAGCTTTTATTTTCAAGCTGAAGTAGAAATGGGATCAGACTTTTATAGAAAAGTATCAATGAGTTGGTAACATGGGAGGAGATCTTTATCGGGGAGGAAAAGAGGAAGCTGATGTTCAGGTCGGATCATATAAGAAATACACTTTAGACACTACTTACCACCTTGAAGTGATTAAAACAAAGTCATGATGAAGGATGAAGGCATCTGGTGGAGGCTGTGTGGAATGGTGCTGACCCTGTACCAGAGATTCTAGTTTTTTTCTTTTTCTGTCAGACATTGGGTTATTGCTGGTGAACTTTGTAGATGACAGTTATGGTTAAACTAATTTCCTGATGTTGCAGCATATTCATAGGGGTCTCTCCCGTGTGTGTGTGTGTGTGTGTGTGTGTGTGTGTGTGTGTGTGTGTAGAACAGAAGAGAAAGACAGAAGGATACTAATCTTGAAAAGAATTTGAATGATAGCTGCTCTCTGGTAAGAGTCGCTTATGTAAGAAACTGTAAGTTAGACTTTAGGAGCCAAGGAGAGCTCGTAGCTAAGAGCCCAATGACACTGAGATTTCTGCCCCACAGTAACAGGAAACTCATCTGCCAACAGTGTGACTGAGCTTAGAGGCAGACTCTTCCTGTAGAACTTCAGTAAGGTGGAGCTGCAAAGGCTTTGGTCGCGTTTGTGAGACTTGTATGGATCCTTTCATCTGAGACAATGAGGTGATGAATATGTGTCTTAAGGTCCTCCATTTGCGGTGATGCTCATCAGTATTGACTCAGAGGATGGAAACTCAGTCTTGTCATCTCACTGCTATTTTGGTATTCCCTCTAGGCTGTTACGGCTGTACCATTTGCCTGATTATACATACCATACATGTGCTTTATATCCTTGATTTCTTTTGTTCAGATGCAGCTTTCCATGTTATTATTTAGTTTTACTAATAATTACTTTCAAAATCAGGACAGTGTACACTTTGATGGATGCAGCATGATATTTAAGCCTGTTAGAGTTTTCTGTCACTTCTAAACTTCCGCTCGTCAAGCTGCACCAGACACTTCTGTGTGTATGACCTCATTCATGAAGGTCTTGAAGTACATTCTTGGATGTATCATCACCTAGAGAAAGGATATGGAGTAACCTATGGTTTGATTACTCTTTAAAAAACCTTAAATGACTTACCAATTTTTTTTTAGTCTTACCAAAAATAAGGCATGTTCACTGAACTTATTGCCACCATTAGTACTGCCAACAGAGAGACATGATTGGGGTGAAGTTTTAAGCGTTTCTTATTTCTGCAAAGATGTATAAGCTACCACTAAGTATTTCAGGAAAACAGAGGATGAACACAGTCAGAGCCTGCTTTGGAGAAGCAGAATGGGAAAGTTATGATTTGGTCTTCATAACAGAGGAAAGTTCATGAGCATCAAAGTCCATTTTTAAACCATCTTGAGTTTTTATTAGCTGTCAATTTTGCTATGTTAATACAGTCTTACCTTTTATATCTATCATAATGGTTTTCTAACAGGCATTAAACCCATAATTATAGATGAGTTGAGTTCTCAATATATATATTTACATAAATATACTTACACATATATATGTATATGTATGTATGTATATATACCCAGAAAAGGGAAAATTTACTAATAGAAAAAAAATGATATACTTTGAGTAGAAACCAAGTATGGGCTTAAATATCCTACATATGTCAAAGCCAGGTACCTGGGACACAGGTTTAAGACTGAACTATGAATACCGTTCTCTCCAGGGTGATAGAACAATATACACCTTTAGTTTACTCATGTATCAAGAAGCAGTGAGTCAAGGTGGAAGACACTGGATGGGAAACCAAGACTGTAGAGCCAGTTGTGTGAGCTCTTCCCTCAACATGTCACTTAACCTCTGGACTTGTTTCCTGTTGAGCCTTCAACATTATCTCATATAGAAAAGGAGACAATGAGCCTTAATATTTACGAGGACTTGCTATGAAACCAAGAGGACCTGAGTTCAACCCCTAGCACCCACATAAAAGCCAGGCATGGCTGTGCATGTCTGTAACTCCAGCTGTTGAAGGTGAACTGGCTAGCCAGCCTAGTGGAAACAGTGAGCTTTGGGTTCTCTGAGACCCTGTCTCTAAGTATAAGATGGGAGCAGTAGAGCAAAACTCATGGTGTGCTCTTCTGGTCTCTGCAAGTGCACACAGCCATGTACACCGTCACCTGCATGCACCGTATGTATATGCAGAGAAAGTGGAACTTTGGTACTAAAATACTGTTACTGAACAATTGTACAGTTAAACTGCCTGCATTCTCTTCAGAGATGGTGTATTTTAAATAAGCAAATACTTTGTTTTCTAGGGTCGAATCTGAGTCGCTGTGGCTTCCGAGGTTCTTCATACCTGGGTATTCCATTCAATCCATCAAAGGTTAGTTCTTGTAGGTTGGAGGGCTGGAAAAGGATAGAAGGAAATTTTAGTGAGAAAGCAGATGAGGTTTAATATGCTAAACATTAGTGATTTCCTGGAGAAGCAAAATATAATGAATGCTCAGGTACTTTGTGTGAAGGCAGTGAACTTGCCTGTGTTGCAGGATTTATGCTGGGCTCTTGTTTCTCAGGAGAGAGAGAGCTATTCTCCAGGAAGTGAATGATTAATGACTGTCAAAGCCAGGAAGCTTTGCTTCCCTGGCATTTTGGACAGAGGCTTTTAACCAGCTTGTACCAGTTTACAGAGAAATTCCAGTGAAGCAAAGAGCGTTTTCTTCAGAGAAGCAGGGCCAGAACAGCACTGTACTTGTGCCCAGAATTACCAAGATTCTTCATGGTAGAAAGTAGAGAAAAGTTTGATCACCCATCCCTCTTTCCTTTCTTTAACTCGGATGGTATGGCACTCAGGACCTCAGGCACACCACACTCCACCAACTAAGCCATATCCCTACTTTTTTTTCTTCTCTTTTAAAACGAGGTCTGATGGGAGCCTGATGTAGGAGCTCTGTAATGAGGTTAGGGTTGGCCTGGGTTCTATAATCAAGTCTGTTTCAGCCTGGGCTAGAAGTAAAAATATTCCTCAGAAACAAAGGAGAGGCCCTTTTCTTGATGAATTAGTCTGCTTATAGGATGGTTGTCAGTCATGGGATGACTGTGATATTTCAAGAATTGTGTACACTTGCAAGCCGGATGAGAAACTCCCAGTTTTTCATACTCTGAAGATTTTAGAAGTGACAGTGGTTGTAGTGTTAACAAGATTGATTGAGACTGTTTCAGTTTTATTCCTCTCATTTAAACTGTAGACAAGCTTGTCTGAATCATAGTTAGATGACGTCAGCAAGATGTCTCCAGGTAAGTGCCTTGGTAGCAGGGAGTATGGCAACAAAGGATTCATAAAATGTGTTTCTTCCTTTTTTTTTTTTTTCATACATGTATTATCCAACTTAAGCCAACCCTGACTAAAGGGAGGCTTTCGAGTTTGCTACAGTGAACAGGGTTATCTGCTGACAGGGAATGATGCCTGTTGTGTATCACAAGACCATATGCAGACAAATACAAGCTGTACTTGTTGGTATAAAACAGTGATTTAATTACACCTTCACAAGATAACCTCTGCCTTCAAGGCATTTCATATCATGTTTTTTAAAATTTCTTTTCAGACAGGGTCTTACAATATTGCTGAAGTTGACCCTAAAATCCTGAGTTCAAGCTTTCCATGTAGCCAGCACTGTAGGTGTCATCTGAGTCCCTGCATGGTTTAGAAATTCCAAGAACTAAAATGTCCCCTAAGAATTAAATGTTTACCCCTAGTTCATATGCTTTCGTGATACTCAAGTTTAACCTCAATGTACCTCGCTGTACCCTCTGAGAAGCCACATCTCACTGTGTATGACTTTCATCTCCATCTCTGTTCTAACAGGAACTAAAGACTCAGATGCAATCAGGTAGGCCTACAAAAAGATGTCAAAGAGGATAGGAGCATAGGTCTGTGGGACAGAAAAACCCAAGGAAATGAAGAGAATTTCCAGTACCATATATAAATCAAATCACTCCATCATTTTTTTTCCCTTCAGAAACCACCAGACCTCCTGCGTGCCATTGCTGCCTAATAGATGTGTAGTTTAGATGGGGCCCAGACACTTGTACATACTCCATTTACCCTTCATTTACTTTGCATCACAAATCCTATATTCTCTGTTAAATTATATAATACTTTTAATGTTCAGGGATTTTTTTTCTACTTCATTTTGATTTTTTTCCTCTCCATGATACCTTGTCCCTATCTGTACCTTCCCAAGCTCTTGTTTTACTGCAGCAAAGAGTCCCTGTTTAATTGTAGAACTGTATCTTCTTCATGACTATTTGAATAATCAACTTGATTCTCTCATTAGAACCACTCAGATTTCTCTTCATCTCTTAAAAGCCAAGGTTCACATTTAGTTCATGTTTGGATTCCCTACCATTCTTTTAAAAGAGCAGGTGGTTGGTTTGAATACTGAAAAATGAGACATACTGTGGGCATTCCAAGAAGCCCATTATAATATGTGAAATAGAATAGTCAAGAGAATTAGAGATTGAGTTCTGAGAAAGGACTCAAAACACGGTATGATGAAAATCACTTTGGTGTTAGTGAGATTGTATAAAGAATTGTCTGTGGGGTGGGTCAGTGGGTGGGTTCCGAATTGTGTGTGGGGTGGATCAGTGGTTTGGTGTTAGTGAGACTGTATAAAGAATTGTATGTTGGGTGGGTCAGTGGGTGGGTTCAGAATTAAAGGATTGAATTTCATGCAGATTTGCTCTGTAAGGAAGCATAGGTCACTGTACAAGAAAATTATGGGATCATGTTTCTAACCCTTTGTAATACACAGACTATTATTATTGGCTAGACTCTGCATATGAGGTTTAAATGCGGTTTATTTCTGAGATTGTGTGACTTTTTTAATATTATACAGATGAATTAACTATTTACATTTTCTTTTTATATTTGAATGCTAATGTTTATTAGAGATTGAAATGATTAAACTTCATGATAGAATGATAAGGTTATATGGTGAATAATACTGTGCTATTTAATTTAGGTTTGTACCAAATACAATACATTTTCTTTGTTTCTTGACAGTGCTGGAATTAGACTTATAGCCTTAACACACATTAGGCAAGCACTCTACCACTGAGCTATCTATATTCTCAGCCCAAATTTTACTTCTTTTTATAAATTATTTTGGTTTAAAATACTGAGTTTCTAACTTTATAAGACATAACTTAATGACATTGTTGGGTTGAACTAAGTAGAAAGTTTCAAATACGTGGTTTATTCAACTGTCATAGCTACTTTCATAAACTTGGAGGATCATAGTATTTTGAAAATTATATAGCTTGTAAGAAGACATATTGAGACATCTAAAAATTAAGGCAGTTTTCCTCAGTTGGATATCTGTACAAATTGGTATAAGCAACATTTACTGAAACCTCATGCTGAATGTTATTTGTGAAAGAAAATTTAAAATTTCAATTAATTTAACATAATATTAATTTTGCATTTAGAATCCAGGAACAGCTCATCCTTACGACAGTGGACACATAGCGATGACTTACACAGGTCTTTCCTGTTTAGTTATTCTTGGAGATGACTTAAGCCGAGTAGATAAAGAAGCTTGCTTAGCAGGCTTGAGAGCACTTCAGCTGGAAGACGGAAGGTATGAACTACTCATTGTTATTTTCTGTGTAAGTAAAATCTATGTGGAACTTAAAAAAACTGGATATGGTACTATAGTAGATCGTTAGAACCCAGGACTAGGGCTCTCTGCTTCTCCCTGTTCCAGAGTTCGCAGCATCTTCTTGTGCAGTGCAAGCCTGGTCCCGTAGACAAAATGGTGAAGGTTGGTGTGAAGGGATTTGGCCATATTGGGTGCCTGGTTACCAGGGCTGCCTTCTCCTCTGCATCTGGCAAAGTGGAGATTGTTGCCATCAACGACCCCTTTATTGACCTCAACTACATGTCTACATGTTCCAGAAGACTCCACCCACGGCAAATTCAACGGCACAGTCAAGGCTGAGAATGGGAAGCTTGTCATCAACGGGAAGCCCATCACCATCTTCCAGGAGCGAGATCCCGCTAACATCAAATGGGTGATGCTGGCATGAGTATGTCATGGAGTCTACTGGCGTCTTCACCACCATAGAGAAGTCCGAGACCCACTTGAAGGGTGGGGCCAAAAGGATCATCATCTCCACCCCTTCTGCGGATGCCCCCATGTTTGTGATGGGTGTGAACCATGAGAAATATGACAACTCACTCAAGATTGTCAGCAATGCATCCTGCACCACGAACTGCTTAGCCCCCCTGGCCAAGGTCATCCATGACAACTTTGGCATCGTGGAAGGGCTCATGACCACAGCCATGCTATCACTGCCACTCAGAAGACTGTGGATGGCCCCTCTGGAAAGCTGTGGCGTGATGGCCGTGGGCATGCCCAGAACATCATCCCTGCATCCACTGGTGCTGCCAAGGCTGTGGGCAAGGTCATCCCAGAGCTGAACAGGAAGCTCACTGGCATGGCCTTCCGTGTTCCTACCCCCAATGTATCCTTGTGGATCTGACATGCCGCCTGGAGAAACCTGCCAAGTATGATGACATCAAGAAGGTGGTGAAGCAGGCATCTGAGGGCCCACTGAAGGGCATTCTGGGCTACACTGAGGACCAGGTTGTCCCCTGTGACTTCAACAGCACCTCCACTCCTCCACCTTTGATGCTGGGGCTGGCATTGCTCTCATGACAACTTCGTAAAGCTCATTTCCTGGTATGACAATGAATACGGCTACAGCAACAGGGTCGTGGACCTCATGGCCTGCATGGCCTCCAAGGAGTAAGAAGCCCTGGACCACTCTACCCCAGCAAGGACACGAGAGCAAGAGAGAGGCCCTCGTTTGCTGAGGAGTCCTGTCCCACACCAGCACTGAGCATCTCCCTCACAATTTCCATCCCAGACCCCATAATAACAGGAGGGGCCTCGGGAGCCCTCCCTACTCTCTGAAATACCATCAATAAACGTTCGCTGCACACACACACACCCCAAAAAAAGAACCCAGGACTAGAAATATAGTTCAAGAGTTAGTACATAATTAATGTGTTGAAGGTACCCGGATTAGACCCCACTCACACAATGGAAATGAACCACATAATGTTTGAATATATAGTTAAGTGCTTGATGAAATAATACCTCATTTTACATGAACAAAAATAAAGATAACTTTCTAGTAGGACTCATTTCTCGTTTTTAAAATTTTATTTTTAGATGAAACAAATATTTTGATATAAGATATTTAATTCGAGTGTTGATTCCGTAAAAGTTCTGCTGGGAAAGGATTGAGCATTAAATATTACATTCAGAGTTAGGTAATTTGCTCTCCAGTCCACTGAGGAACATATTTAAATGATAGAGAAGCTAGTGCCCAGTGATACCTGATGTTTTCTTTATGTTTTGTGCTTGAAGATTCTTCCAAGAGTAACAAACAGTTCTGAGTTGTTAATGTGATGAAGTCATGATCTCCAAGAAAAAGGCTTTGTGGACCAATCGCTGCCGTGTTACATCCTTATGCTGTACACTGTGACCCTTATTTTCTTGTCTGTGTTTTCAGGACACTGCTCTTGATAAGGGAAAAATTACTGTAGACATAATAAATGGTCATTTGAGAATCCAGTGTTGCCCCAGATTTCTGCCAGAAAGAGGAATGGAACACAGACCATTACCTCTTGAAAACTAACTGTGTAATGAAACACAGTATAATAGATCAATTAATATATATATACATTTAGGAGAAATGTCACATAATAAAACATGGGTTTTTCTTACTACTGAATAGTATGTGTGCAGTTTTTATTTACTACTTTTTCTGCAGCTAATTGGGAGCTGTTGTGGCACAGTGTCCCTTCTTGGGAGTAAACAACTTACAGTTGTTGTATAGTAACATATGCGCAGTGACACTTGTGAGTATGAGTACCACCCAGAGGTTAGGGTCATTTGTAGTATGTGGTGCAGGTGAAGTCAGCAAGAGATGTTTCTGTGAGTGAAGACACAGAGCACATGCTCCTGGTTTGAGGTCCTAATGCAGCCTCCCATCCTTGTTTCCAGCTTCTGTGCTGTTCCTGAAGGCAGTGAGAACGACATGAGGTTTGTGTACTGCGCTTCCTGCATTTGCTATATGCTCAACAACTGGTCAGGCATGGATATGAAGAAAGCCATCAGCTACATTAGAAGAAGTATGGTGAGTTATGTTATAAAACAGGACCAATTTACTTTATTATGCTGGTATTGAGGGCTGCAGTGTAATGTGTGCCTCATCTCTTCATCAAGATATCTGGGCCTTTTCTCATCAAGCAGAGCTAAGAAAATTATATATTTTTATATATACAGAGACTATCCCCTCATACATACATATGCAAACACCATCTATGCTTCTGTGTGTTTTTATTAGCCTATATATTAAGAACCATTAGTCTATATAGATAAGCTCAAGTTTCAATTTACTGTACAGGATCTATTTATTTTCCTTCTTGTTAAATTATTTATTCTAACTACAGTTAGATTTATTTATTTCTGTTTGAATTCCTTTTATAGGTATTCATTCCATTTAGAGTCTGCATCCCCCAAAAGCACTGATATCTATCTATCATCTATATCTATATCTATCATTCTATCATCTATATGCTATACTTAATGCATAACTTAACCTTTCTGGATGTCAGAACTATTAAAGAAACACCTCAGAGGACTATAACTTTCTTGTTTGTTTGTTTGTTTTGTTTTTTCGAGATAGGGTTTCTCTGTGTAGCCCTGGCTGTCCTGGAACTCACTCTGTAGACCAGGCTGGCCTCAAACTCAGAAATCCGTCTGCCTCTGCCTCCCAGTGCTGGGATTAAAGGCGTGCGCCACCACTGCCCGGCGGAGTATAACTTCTTACTCCTGTTTACTACCACCATTTCTTAGCCCCCCAAACCTACCATCTTGTTTTCATTCACTCTATAGGTAACATTCTCATTCGTCTTTTCTATATTTCAGGGTTTTTAAAAAAATATTTATTTATTTATTTATTTATTTATTATGTATACAGCAGGCCAGAAGAGGACACCAGATATGATTATAGGTGGTTGTGAGCCACACCATGTGGTTGCTGGGAATTGAACTTAGGACCTCTGGAAGAACAGCCAGTGCTCTTAACCTCTGAGCCATCTCTCCAGCCCTATATTCAGTTTGATAAGAAGATCTATGTGCCTTTTATTTCTTCTTTTAAAATCTGTATTAGACCTATACGTATATCAAATGGGAGTCATAGAGTGGCTTACATAGGCTTTGTTCTGGCTGGAACAACAGTGGGTGTCTCCTGATGGAAAGGCCACACATCTGGTTTGTTCAGTCCATGAGGCTGGTTGTCTCAACCAGTCATCAGCCTACTTTGGAGTCCCAAAAGAAGTAGGTTTTAATACTACGGAAGCAGTGCCTCAGCAACAGGATAAACTTGCCAGTGTGGGCGAGGGCAAGCAGGATGCTGGGCTGCCCTGGCCTTGCGGTGAGGGTGAGCAGGCAGTGCTGGGGCTGCCCTGGCCTTTAGAGGAACGGTACTTAGAGGGACACAGGTTAAAGATTCCTGACCTTATAATTTTACTATTTGTACTTTAGTAAGCACTGGTTTCTTACTCTGTAACTTTCTCTATATATTTGTGCTTTAATAAGCACTATTTTCTCTCTCCCCTCCCTCTCTCCCTCCCTCCCTCAAAAACCGCTTGGAACTCATTAACTTTTTGTGAACTAGAGAAAAAAGAATGGAAAAGAATTAAAATCTTTTACACAAGCAATATCCACAGATATACACACTCATACACACGTACACACATGCATACACACACACACACACCACCACTCATGCAGCCTGACCACCTGTCTTATCAACTCCACAAATGTTCATGCATACTTACATACATACACATATACCTGCATTCATTTATTTTTTTAAATAATAATAATAATATATCCATCCTCCCTTTTATTCCTCCAAGCCACCCTTTTATTCCTTTTCTCTGCCTTTCTTACAACTTTTTAGACAAAAGTTCCTTAGGAAATTACCCATGGATAACAATGTTACACAGAAGGGGAGTTGCAGAAGGTTGTTAATATTCAGCTCAAAGCAGTGCAGTTTCTCATGGCCTCCCTTCATTATCACAGTGCACACCTGTGGCTTCATCCTTCGACCTGACCTAGAATGATTGGTTTTCCTTGGTAGTAAATCTGTTCCATGCCTGCTTCCATATCCTAGTGCAATTAGCCCATGACACATGAAGGTTTACAGAGTCCTATTTGCAACTTTTCAGAGTGCTGAAAATTACTTGTATAAATTTAGGAATTCTATAAAATCATTATCAGGAATTACAAAATCATCAATTTGTCTACACAACATTGCTGTATAATAGCAGCTGATCTGCAGAAAATCTGCCCATAGGGTAGACTAATGCCCAGGAATCATTAGGCCTTTGATAGTGACAGGAAAGGCATGGCAGTAGCAATAAACAATTCTCAGATAAAAGTCTCTGAAGGCCCTGCAAGTCAGAGCTTACCCTTCACAGCCATACGAACATTGGGCATCTCCAGAAAATTTACTCGAATGCCTTTAGCCTTTCCTAGTTGGCTCCTGACAAGGCAAAAAGCAAAAATGTTCTTCTTCCAGATCCTTTTATTGTGGCTGCCACCAGAAGTGGCACAGATTTAGGGTTAGTCTTCTGATCTCAAATGATCAGCTTTAGGAGGGTCTCCCCACCTCAAATAATTCCATCAAGAAAAAATCCCTCACAGGAATGCTTAGCTGTGTGGGTTTTCACATATAATTATAGATTAGTCAAGTTGACAACCAAGATTAGCCATCACACACAATCATATCTCTTTACATAATACTTAATTTCTAAATGAAAATCATGACCAGGTGTAAGTATCCTAACAAACTCTCCACACAGAACTGCAAACACAGCACACATTTAACCAGGCCATCACACACTGCACATACCTCTTCTTGTAAACTGCCTTTTCCCCTTTGAATGACGTACCTTGACAATCAGTTTTCCTCATTCTTTTCTTTACATTTTTCTTATAATTTACATTATTTAACTGTGTGGCTATGACACAGTCTCGTCTTCAAATTCTTCATCTACAACTATTCTGTATAGAGAATATCTATTTTTTTCACTTACAAACTGCACTATTATTGATAACCTGCGTATCTTTTTATATATTACAATTATATCTTCAGATATATTGTTTGGTCAAAAGCTAAGTACATATGCAGTTTTATTAGTTATATTTTGGTTTTGTCCCTCCAAAAGATGGACCAAGTGGACCAGCCTGTGAATAGTACTCTTGTTACTGCCCAGCCCACTGCTCTTACAGTGTTTTCAGTAAGCCTGTTTCTTCCTTAGGAAAAAAGAAAAAAAGTTAATAAAAAGATAAGCTAAATTCTATTCCAACCTCCGTAGGAACGTGCCTTTTTCAATATAGCCTTACCAATAGAATGTTAAACTCCTTTAAAAATGTCTTCCCTCCCTCCCTCCTTCCTCCCTCCCTCCCTCCTCCCTCTCTCCTTCCCTCCCTCCTTCCTCCTCCTTCCCTCCCTCCCTCCCTTCCTTCCTTCCTTCCTGTTTCTTTATCCTGTTGTAATCCACCTGCCTACTTCTACTGTTGAAACATAGATCTTTTGTCCTATTAGGTAAGCACTCTCACCATGAACTACATCACCAGCCCTGGTCTTTTGGCTTTCTGTATTTCAAATATAATATATATATAATGTATTTTCTTTTCATTTCAATAAGTTTCTCTCTGGCATTTTTACATCTTTTGATTGTGATCAAAGAACTGTTTAAGATCAAGCCCAGGACTGGGTGCATGCTAAGCAAGTGCTCTACTGCTAAGCTGTCTGCTCCATTTTTACCTCCTTATCTCAGTTCTGTATGCTTATTTTCTGCCCTTATTTGGTTTCCCTTCTTTTTAGAAAAGGATTTATTATTTGTAATTTTGTAGGAGTGGGCTATGTGCACACAGTTCAGGTGACTGTAGAGGTCAAAAAAGTTGAATCTTACTGGAGCTGCATAAGCCTCTTTATCCCTCCCCAACGTAGGTGCTGGAAACTGAACTTGGCTCCTCTCTCTAAGAACAATCTAGTCTCTTAACCACTGAGCCATGTCTCCAGCTTTTCAATTTCCCTTTTTGTATTTTTAATTTAAATAATTGTTATTTAGGAGTCCTGTAATTTAGTGTCTTTTTGTTTTTTAATTTTGTTCTGTTGGATTTTTGTTTGTCTTTTTGAGACAGAATATCTCTGTATCCCTGAATGCCCTGGAAGTTACTGTGTAGACCAGGCTAGCCTTAAACTCAAAGATTTATGCCTGTCTCTGCCTCCTCACTGCTGGGACTAAAGGTGTGGGCCAACACACCTGGCTGATCTCTATACACTTGGCTAATCTCTTTGTCTTTTCCTCCCCTGAAACCATTTAGCACATTATTATATTATTTCTTCCTACTGTCAGTCCAGATTGTGTGTGTGTGTATACTTGGTAGTATTGGGGGGTGTATGTGTGGAGGCTGAAGTGGATATTGGTATTCTTTCTTGGTTGCTCTCTAACTCTGTCTTTTGATACAGTCTCTCACTGAACCTAAAGTTCCTTGGTTAGGCTGGCTACCACTGGTTAAGAGTCCTCTTTCTTGGCATTACTGCCCCAGTGTTGCAGTTACAGGCATGTGCCACTAAACCCATGTTTTTACTCTTAGATAATTGTCCTCCTAGGTAGTGATTTTAGATCAGTCTTACACCAAGCCTAGCTCCCTCCTTTTTCTCCCTCAAAATTCTTCACAAATTACCATTGGACTTTGTAAATGTTTATCAGAGATGGTTTGCTGAGACTTGATACTTTTCTGTAGCAAGTAATCTGAAGCTTAGGAGTGTCTTTGCAAAGTTTGTGTTTTGTAAATTATATTGTTTAACTGTTTGTATTTTAGAAGATATATGAGGACCTTGAACTTTAGGAGGCTCTCAGCCTCTTTAAAACCAGCATCTCAGAATAGATTCATTTTATGACTGCAGTTGAATAGGTATGATGTGCATAGGTATGGAATTGAATATGTTTTGATTCACTGTCTGTTCATTTGGAGGAGTGTGAGGAGTAAGGGTTGGAGATTATTGTTGAACAGAACCAAGACTGGACACGTCTCAGATGTGCCTCTCCTGAAAACACTTAATGATTTGGCCTGCTAGCTATGAGAAGAATGGAGACTGCAAAATTCCCACTTCTGTTCTCTGGAGAGAGTACTTATTTTAGAGTATATAAAAGAGGTCAAAAGAGTTAATTCAATTGTTTTTCTTTTTCAGTCCTATGACAATGGGCTGGCACAGGGAGCGGGCCTTGAATCTCATGGTAAGTACTCTTAAGTGATTGTGTAGTTCTATGAGAGCTTGCAACATCATGAATGTAGAACACCTCAGCCTTTCTCAGCCCTTGCTGTAGCATGACTCTGTCACTTTCCTACGTCTGTCTTGGTTTTTTTTTTTTTTTTTTAACACTGCAGTACCTAATGTTTGAAACCTCTTAGATCACTAATCATTAAGAGATTATTCAGACCAGAAAGATTTCTAGTAATCTGTTAAAATGTTAGCTGCATGAAAATATGTTGGTAGGCTGTTACTAGGAAAAACCAGGTTATTCACTTTGGCATAACATAACTAAACCAAAGAGATATACTGAACATGAAATTTTTTATTTACCTTCCATACTATCCTTAGTGATAATCACATATTTCTGTTGAGCCAATCTACTCTCTCACATTGCTCTCACTTAGAGCAAGACTGGAATTGTGTGAGGGCAGCTATTGAGTTTGTTAGCACTCAGCAATATGTGCTCTCAAGTCCAGAACTGTCTTCAGAGATAATCAAGCTTCTGTTCTGCTTTTCTAAGATATTACCCAGGTGCTGGCGACTCCGGTGAATTTGAGGTTTCTCATCCCCTCATGTGCTGTGTTGTACTCACTTCCTGCCCCATTCCTCTGCTTGTAGTATTGGAGAATGGCTTTAGCCTGACACTGCCAACAGTGTAACCATGCTTCCTGAATCTCCCTAAGAGTTTCCTCATCAACAAAACAGAATTTTGTCCTTCTATGTAGAAAAATGTTTTGACTTTTTCTGTGACTCCCTATTAAAGTATGACACCGTGGCTTCAGTTTATGCTTGAGTTCCACAGATAGGTGTGAGTGTAGCTGGTGACAGAGACACCAAACAAGATTCACTTCCCATCATACAGAAGAGCCAAATCTATAGTACTGAGTCTGCAAAAAGAAAGGGCTTATTTCATGACTAGTCAGCATGGTGGTCAGGAGCTATGAACTCAAGTCTGCCTTCCCAGTCAGTCCTGGAAATTTACAGGCAGAGAGAGGAGAGAGAGGCTGTTTATTCATTCATTGGATGATGGAAAGGGAAAAGTTTCCCTAAACTTATTTTTAGACATACATGGTCCAGATACCTCTTTATAGGCCACATGCTTCTTTGGAGTAGAGTGTATTCTATGTTGGGGATTTTGTGTTTGAAACTTTACATCAAATGCCAGCAACTGATGGCTGGCTTCTACACATTTCCAGTTTTGAAAAGTGAGTTTGAAGCTATCTTTGGGTGAATCTAGAGACTTATGTTGTGAAACAAGAAACACTTAATGACTTGAGCCTTTGCATCCATGTATGCCCAAGCGCTAACTGGCTTCAGAAGCACCCATGTTACTGTTCTTCCCGTGACTGGGAGGGATGTGGTTACATGAACAGGAACTATGATTCAGCTCCAAGAATTTCTCCAAGGATAGGCTCCCTGCTTGCTGCTGTAGCACTCTGAGGAGACACCTCACTGGCATGGGAGAAGTTGGAATATTATTTTCTGGGATATGAAGGACTGTCCAAACATGATACTTACTCTCTGGAGCATCCTGTAAGGAAGAACACTCTTCATGGATCCCTCAGGTCTTCCTTTGGAGTCAATTTAAACTGAGTAGCCATCAGTATTATGAGTGATGGATTGTAGTTGCAATTTGTAGAAGATGTAGTTCGCAGAAGTTTGACATCTTGTGATTATCTGTTAACTGTGGCTTTGAGGCTAACCAACACATATAGCCCATTCCGTGTTCTTGTTCTAGTTCTATTTTTCTTCCTACAATTTGCATTTTCTAAGTGACCTGTGTTTATATATTGTTTACTGTTTGTGTCTTTCCACTTAATTATATCCCCACAGGAACTTTGCCTGTTTTATCTGGTGATGTATTTATAACACATTTGGTATATAGCTAAACAGATCATCTTAATCAGTTAACCCTGTGTCCACCCAGATCTGAACAGGTCATCTCTCTTACGTGCTGAGCATGTCTCATTTTAGCATCTCAGAATGCATACTTTAAAGTTTTTAATGTGTCTGTGTGTCACTTTATGCTATGCATGTGTGCTTGGATATAAGCATAGGCAGATGCATGCCACATATTATGTGGCGATCTGAGGACAGCCCTAAGGTTCTCACCCTCCACCTTGTTTGAGAAAAGTCTCTTATTTGCCTGACAAACTAGACTTGCTAGCTTGCTGGGATTACAGACCTGTGCTACCATGTCCAGCTTTATGTAGATTTCAGAGATCTGAACTCAGGTCCCTACATTTGTCTTGCAGGTGCTTTATCCACTGAGCCTCCATCTTCCCAATCTTGTTTAATTTTCTTGAGATGAGGGCTTGTTGTTGTGTAGCCCAGGCAGACCTCAGGCATGCATTATTCCTGCCTCTGCCATGATAGTGCTAAGATTACAGGTATTCATTCTACTACCACACTCAACCTGCTGACAAGCCCACAGTGGGAAGGCGCCTCAGTTGGTAAAGTGCCTGCCATGTCACCATGATAACTGATGACCTAAGTTCAGATTTCCCTCTATAAGCTGGGCATGGTGTCATGGACTTGGAACCCCAACACTGGAACCTAGTTATGTGCCTTGTCTCAAAAATAGCACTGAGCCAGGCATGGTGGTGTATACCTTTATTCCCAGCACTCGGAAGGCAGAGGCAGGTGGGTCTCTGTGAGGTTGAGGCTAGTTTGGTCTACAGAGTGAGTTCTAGGACAGCCAGGGCTAAACAAAGAAATCTTTCCTCAACGAACAAACATGTATGCATGTATGTATGTGTATGTGACATATATATAAAACATTGAGATTGTTCAAGGAAGACACCTGACATCAACCTATGACATACATATGTGCATGTGCACCCACATACATATATGCATGCACTACATGAATAGCACATAGCACACATACATGGCCACCATGGTCTTCTTCATTTCCAAGCCTGTTAGCGCTGTGCGGGAAATATGGAACAACTTACTATCAAATCTGCTGTGTTTTCAGAGTAGCCAGCAGTTCAGGAATTTGATTGTTTATTGTCTCAAGGGTTTTTCGGTTACTTTTTTTGTTTGTTTTTAGTTGTTAGTTATCTAGTTAAACTAATTGTCCCTAACATGTCACCAATTTGTAATCTCAGATTTATGCATTAAGATGAAAGTTATTATGTAATTTGGCTACTGTTCTGTGCTAGCTCCCATTTGATAATTTACATATAGTCTCATTTATTCAGAATACCAGCCTGCTGAGAAAGGTGGTTTTCAAGTGATAGAATCGATCAGAAAGGCCAAACCACTGTGAGAGTCAGAAGGAAAAAGACCTGTTACAAGAACATGCCTTTACCTACTTATGCTAGTTGATTGCTGCCAGAACAAAGTACCTGAAACATTAGGGAGGAAGGGCTTATTTGACTCAGAGTTAAAGGGCATGGTCAACGTGGAGAAGGCATGGAGGCAGAAGATTGAGGCATCTCGTCACATTCAGCTGCAGGTAGGAAGCAGAGAGATGAATGCTACTGTAATGATGCCATTCTCCCTAGGGTGGGTCTTCCCACCTCAGCTACCCTAAGGTAGAAACTTCCACAGGAAATGTAAATCCTATCAAGTTGACAATCAAGATTAGCTAGCATAGTACTCAGGAATAAACAGTCTCCAAGTGTAAAGCGGCTATGCTGGGACACCGCCTGCCAGGGCTCAGGCCCCTAGCCCTCCAGCAGCTCACTGAGCTGTGGGCTATTGCCATCATGCCCAGTGCTTCTCTCCTTGTTTTCCTTTTGTGTGAGCTTTGCCTTCCTTTCATTGTCCTAGTGTCATTTGTTAGGCGAAACTTGGTCCATTGTCCCCATCCAGCCCTGAGCAAGCTCTGATTTCTGTAAGGCTGGCTTCATGCTGCTTTCATTGTCATTGTTGATCTACTAGGCTGTAAATAAGTGTTTTCATCTTACTTCCTGAGCTCACCTACAGTATACTTGTGCACTGATACATGTGCAGTTGATTGTCTTGTGTGCTACTTTGTGTCCTGTGCATGGGAAGTTGAGGTTGAACTGTTTGGGCTTAATGGTATTCTTGCTTTTTCATGTGCTGTTATTCCTAACTCCCCAGTCTTAACATGTAATACATTGGGTTTGGTGATGTTCTTTTCTCCTTTTTCTAAGTCAGTTGTTTTGTTTCTATCTTTTGCATGGTCGGTATATGTAGACAGAGAGACTCACCAGGCCGTGGTGACCTCCTGGGCCTTGGTCGCCAAGTGTGCTCACTTTATCCCACTAATTCACCAGGAGCAAAGCACTTTTTGGGGGTACAGTCTGAATATACTGTATAAGAACTGGGCTGTTTGAGTTTGTGATGAATACAATTATTTTTGTCTGTCAAGGTTCATAATAGGAATCTCAGACAAATTAATTTGTTTCTATGGTTCTTTAAAAATATCTCTATTCCTTAATCCAGAACAAAAATGTTTTAAATCCCTTTGGCCTTAATTTCCTTTGAACACTGAATTTCCATGAACTTATTTCTCTTTATGTTTTTTGGTATGATGCTTAAGTAAAAAAAAAAATGTACTTATGCGCCTGTGTGCTTAGTTTCCTGCTCTACTTCTGACTACGTGCTTGTTGACTACCTTAAGTTCTATGTTTCAGAGGACAGAGATTCTTCTGGATAACTTGGTATATACAAACATGAATGCTAATAAAATTCTCTCTTGGTCAGTAATGCCTATGTAAATACTGTTTTGCTGAATTAGCTAGGAAGTGATAAGAGGAAAGTTTGTTTAGAAGCCATTTGCTTTTTAATGGTTTGGATTCTCAGCTGCCTCCCTGAATGCATAACTGTGGACATAGAGAAACTTATAGGGAACCTAGGGGAATTAGTTCTGGTGTAAGTGTAAATCATGTCATTTGGAACAGATTCCTAGATCTTGCTCCTTTTAAGTATAATGTCTTAGAGTTTTAAATTATTTTAAATTCTATTCTGTTTTGCCAGTTGACACGGGAGACTTTATTGTAGTATTTTGAGTTTGTTACTGAACTTTATTTCATTGTCCTGTAGGCTAATGGGACTGTTCCCCTCTCCCGACATGTCGTGCTGCTTTCATAGGCCCATAGACATACAGTTTGTGTTTTGATCATCAGGAGGATCCACCTTTTGTGGCATTGCGTCACTGTGCCTGATGGGTAAACTGGAAGAAGTGTTTTCAGAGAAAGAACTGAACAGGATAAAGAGGTGGTGCATAATGAGGCAGCAGAACGGGTACCACGGAAGACCTAACAAGCCGGTTGACACCTGCTACTCCTTCTGGGTGGGCGCTACACTAAAGGTAATAAGACACCCAAGCCACATGATACCTGTACCTGCTTAAAACGTTTGTAGGACTTGTTACATACCCATTAGACCAGACATCTTGTTAGTAAAACTAACTAGAACATCTACAACAGGATTAATCAGGAAGCCATACCTTGAAACAGGAAGTTAACTTAAAAAGATAACGTTAGACATTCACTGGAAAGTTATTTGAAATTTTCTTTTCTTTTTTTCTTTTGTTTTGCCTAAAACTTCCAAAATTCATTGATTGAATAATTTAGCCTCATATAAAGGTCACTGAGCCAAAAACTTCCAAAATTCATTGATTAGATTTGCTACATAAAGTCACTGAGCCATTATTTATATCATTTTCATCTTGAAATGCCTTTACTCTTAAGAACCACCCTTTGTGCAGATGTTCTGAATATAACAGACAGAGCTTGTGTTCATCTTGTATGTAATGTCTTTGTGTTAGTTAGGGTGTCACTGCTGTGAAGCGTCACTATGACCAAGGAAGTCTTATAAAGGACAATATTTAATTGGGCCTGGCTTACAGTTACAGAGGTTTAATCCATTATCATCATGGTGGGAAGCATGGCAGAGTGCAGGAAAACATGGTGCTGAGAGTTCTACATCTTAATCCACAAACAGCAGAAGGGGACTATGTGTCATACTGGGTCAGCTTGAACATAGGAGACCTCAAAGCCTGCCCTTACAGCAACATACTTCCTCCAACAAGACCACTCACTTTAACTAGGTCATATCTCCTAATAGTGTCACTCCCTATGACCCAAGCATTCAAACACAGGAGTCTGGGGGCGTGGGGCTTACCTATTCAGACCACCGAAGTCCTATTTTTCCTTCTTAAAAATCATGCATGTGGTTGAAACAAATCTGAAAACAGACTGGTTTAAAATGAAGGCAATAGCATATCTGTTTAGTTCTAATGCCATTTAAAAGTATGTTCAGACATACATAAAATAAGAGGATAGTGTACTGAAGGCCCATATATCTAGCCCTCTTGCATCTTAGTACTGGCCATCCCAGAGCAGCCGTATTTCACCCATTTCATACTCACTCCTCCCAGTCACCATGTTGATTGAGTTCAAGACCATCTTTGTTTCCTGGAAATTCTTCAATATGTCTTCTAAATGAAAATAACTTAAAAACAACACTGCTTGTATCAGTACCACATCTAAAAAGTGAGCTGTAGTTACTTTCCACACTAAGTATCACTGAGTGATTGATGATGGTGTTTCCTGCTGCATCACATCCAGAAGCTCCCAATACCAGACCATCTCTCCTTTTACTCAAAAGGATCTGAGTTGTCAAGCTGGTTGTTCTGTTGGAATGCTCCTATGAACTTATAGCATAGTATGTCTAGCACTTTAGCTACTCAGTAGTAATAGTGATATCCAAAATAATATATAACCACCATTGCCATTGTACACATGACCTCTGATCCTGTCAGCAGGCGTGTCTCACTGTCTTCTCCCCAGCTTCCTGTAGTCCATGTTGTATTCGCTGTCTCCATGTGTCCTTTCTGGGGATCTCATCATGTTACTAAAATACCTGACAGAAGCAACTGGAGGAAGGAAAGGCCTGTTTAGGCTTAAGAGTTTTGGGAGTTACATCTCACTGTGGCAGGGAAGGTCTGGCAGCAGGAGCAGGGAGTGGCCCATCACATTTGTCCATAGTTGAGAAGCAGAAAGCAGGGATTACTGGGACTCCCTTAGCTTCTCCTCTCTATGCAGTCTACCATCTTAGCCTGTGGAAATAGTACTGCCTACATTTAGGGTGGGTCTTCCATCTCGGGTAACCTAATCTTAATATTCCCTCAGGCATGTCCAACTTATATTGGAAGTTGACTCTAGATCCTGTTGAGTCCTTTGTAAACTATCATGATCATATATCACAATTATGCAATACTTTTTCCTCTGTATCTTCCTTATTTACTTTAGCATAATGTTAGGAGCCATCTATTTTTTTTAATATATATAAAGTTTCCCTTTTTGTGCCTAAGTAATGTTCCTCTGCATGTGCTGTGTGTGTAATTTTAGTAGGTATTTACTGGATTTATAGGTGTGCCTGGGTAGAAGTCATATCTTGACAATATCAAATCTTCCTGCTAATGAGCTTGGTAATCAAATAAAAAAGATAACTCTAGTTGGCTAATTTAAGTGCTCAAGTCTCCAGAAATTTGCTCTGAGAGCCTAAGCTAGAAAAAGTCTCAGTGATCATTAGCTGAACTGTGAGCCATAGGCCAGTAAGAAGTTTGGTGCCTGTTAATTTTTGTCATTTTGGTTTTAGCTTTTGAAAATTTTCCAGTACACTAACTTTGAGAAGAATAGGAATTACATCTTATCAACGCAGGATCGACTTGTTGGGGGATTTGCTAAATGGCCAGACAGTCATCCAGGTAATTACATTTGACATAAATCTAAAGGAGTAGTGTTGAGTAGGCCTTGTAAGTAGATGTCTTCTTCAGAAATTGTATATGATAGAAAATACTGCCACTAATGTTATAGTAAATAGTATGTTTTATAAAAGAAGCTGTCTGGAGGCCAGTGAGATGACTCAGTGGGTAAAAACATCTGCTGCCAGACCTGGTGACCCGGGTTCAGTTCTCAGGACCCACGTGGTGGAGGAGGAGATCCAACTCCACACGTTGTCCTTTGACCTCTGTATGTGCACCCATGCACCTACCCATGCTACATACAAAATAAAAATCGCAGACATTATACTTGAGACAGGTTTAAGGTATGGGTAGTATAGAGGGAGGGTAAATTGTTAAGTTTTATTAGTATGGTATGCATCTCTCCACATCCCCAGTACATAGCATTGTTTTATTTCATGTGTAAGGCAGATGTTCTGAATGGAACACAGGAACCAAATACCTACAGACCATATGACTGGCACCCCCAAATTAGCACCCTCTCTAGCATCCTTCTCCAGCCTTTACTCACCCCGTGTTTATTTTATTCCAACAAAATGAGCCTGTTTGCAGCTTGTCTGTAAACATCGTGGGTCCTAGCCAAGGAGTTACTTGGCTCATCTGAAGTGTCAGGATTACTAGCTGTGCTATCAGGGTTATTAGCTTTGATGTGAGCTAACAGTGTTCTAGTTTGATTTTCTGTTGCTGTAATATTACTTTGGCAAAGGCAACTTGTGGAGGAAAGGGTTTATTTGGCTTATACAACTAGGCTTATACATTATGAGAAAAGTCAGTTAAGGGACACTTGCTTACTGACTTGTTCTCTGGCTTACATTATCTTATGGTCAAGCTAGCTTTTTTATACAGCCCAGCATCAGCTGCCTAGTGATATTACTAACCAGAGTGGGCCACGCTCTCCTACATTCTGCAGAAATCAAGACAGTGCCCCACAAACATGGTCACAGGTCAATTTGAACTGGATAATTCTGTAACTGAGGTTCTCTCTTCACAAGTGATTCTCGATTACTTCACATTGATAAGGCTAACCAGGACACTGAGTTCTGAGGGGAACAAGAGAGATTTCTAAGTTAAAAAAAAATTCTTAAAACCAAATTAAACATTAACCAAATCAAACAACATATTAAAAACATTGCTCAAGGGCTTGCTCAAGCCCAAGTGTGGCTAGTTGGTGGAATGCTTGCTAGCATGTTGGAGCCCTGGATTCGATCCCTAGCACAGCATAAACCAAATATGGTGATGCATGCTTACAATCCCACCTCATAAACAGTGAAGGCTGGAGAGTCAGTACCAGTTCTGGGTGTATACTCAAAGGAGCATAAGGCACCATACTGCAGAGAGCCTTGGGCCACCGTAAATCCTCCACAGCCAAGGTAAGACCCAGCCTAGGTGTCCAACTGATGAATGGGTAAAGTAAGGTATATTTACCCAATGGAGTTTAATTAGCCATAAAGAATGAAATTATGTTGTTGGCAGAAAATGGTTGTAACTGGAGACCCTCATATTAAGAAATATGCATCAGGCTCAGACAGGTACCTGTCCCATTTTCTCTTGTTTGGATCTTTGACTTCATAGGGACACAGATCATTTATATGCATATGACACTAAAGCAACAGAGACTGTTAGGTTAGAGAGAAACGATGGTACACATGATGCTCTTCAATGAAAATGTTTTATGCAACTCATTGTGTACAGTGAACATATAGTAACTTATTTAATAAAAATTTCTCAAAATCTGAATTACAAGTATCACTTGCTCCCTATAAATTTTGGCACTTTCAGTTAGTTTTTTTTTTTTTTTTTTTTTTTTAAGATAGAGTCTTACTTTGTAGCCCCCAGATGGCCTGGAATTTACGATGTAGATCAGGATGGCCTCAAAAACACAAAGATCCACCTGCCTCTGCTTCCCAAGTGCTGGGATTAAAGGCCACTACTCTGGTTTCAGTTCATTTCTTTAGACAGAGACTTTAATGTCTGGGTTCTCGTGCTCATTACCTTTAGGTTTTAACACAGGAACCAAATAGCTACAGACCGTATGACTAGCACCCCTCTCTAGCATCCTTCTCCAGCCTTTACTCACCCCGTGTTTATTTTATTCCAACAAAATGAGCCTGTTTGCAGCTTGTCTGTAAACATCATTGCTAAAATAGTGGAGAGCTCTGGATCACATATTATTGGAGGATTCACATTAAGGAATGGCTACTGCAGCATTTTAAGAGATCATGGTCTTAGTTATCCTGGCACTAGGGACTGCTTTTCTGCTCATCTCTATAGAGCTTCTGTGCTTGGAGTGTGTACTTGAATCAAAACATAAAGAATAGGCTCATGAAATTTGTATTTTGCTTAAAGTAAAAGGAATAAATTACACTTGTTTTTTATTAAAAACATGTTATCTTAGAGAAAAATGTGGGATACTTCAAAGGTATACACCAAGATATGTTTTCACAAATAAATTTTCTCAAGCAAAATAATAGTTTTGAGATTTGGGGGGGGGGGTTGGTATATATAACACATAGTTATAAATAAGTTTGATATCTAAGAAATCTGGGATTATTTTGGTCCTTGCCCCCCTCCCCTTTTTTTTAACCCGTCAGTCTGGTAGTGTTTTAACAGATAACAGAAATTCAATCTTTTAAATCCATCTTATATATTTGAAATGCCAATTATTTCAGGTACCATGAAGTTTTATTTTTGCGGGCTGTAGGTTGTTTTTGAGACAGGATCTTATGATATGGCCTGTGTTCCTCTTAAACCCACTGCATAGCCAGAGATGATTTAGATTTATTATTTATTTATTTATTTATTTATTTATTTATTATTTATTTAATATGAGTACATTGTAGTTGTCGTAGCACACCAGAAGAGAAGAGGGCATCAGATTCCACTACAGATGGTTGTGAGCCACCATGTGGTTGCTGGGAATTGAATCAGGACCTCTGGAAGAACAGTGATTGCTCTTAACTGCTGAGCCGTCTTTCCAGCCCGATTTTGATTTCTTAATCCTCCTATTCTTGCTATCTAAGTGCTGACTTCAAAGTGTAGACCACCACCAGGCCTAGCTTTCCAGTTCTGTGTTTAGAGGGAAATTCTTGAAGCTTTTTCCCAAAGGGATCAGTTGCTAAGTTTAGTTGTTTATATCTATATGTGGGTGGGTATGAGGCTGACTTAGAGACAGTGTCTTGGAGCCTGTGCACCATTGAACAGAAGGTCTGTGGGCAAGACCTGCTCAGTGAGCCTATAGGAGAACCTCTGAGCTACTGTCTTCCAGATGAACGCCTTAACTGTTTTAGTAAGATAAGTAGCAGATTTGACTCGGGGCTTCTGTTACTCTTGTGGAGACTATGTCACTCTCTGTAGAAGAGGGCTTTGAGTTTTAAAGTGCTTGGGTAGTTTTGCTTTGGTTTGCTCTGTTTTAATGATTGGAGGTTTAAAATTAAAAGCAGATCTCTGACTTTTACAAAACTTCTTTTGAGGAAAAAATTTCATATGGAGAGATTTAGTTTTTCTACAAGATCCAGTTGATACTATTCTCAGTGTGTGTTACACCCCTTGCCATTCACCTCTTTCTTTGAACCTTTATTTTATCTGTATTTATATTCTGCCTGTGTATATATTTGTGCACCACATGCATGCCGTGCCTGCAGATGCTACAAAAAGGTGTCAGCTCCCCTGGAACTGGAGGTACAGATGGTTATGAACTGTGGCTGGTACGACTCAGAGAGAGCAGCCAGGGCTCTTGACTGCGGAGCTGTCTCTCCAGTCCTTTCTTTTTCCCTTTTTTTTTTTTCCTTGAAAGTTTTTGATCTCCAAACAAGGTTAATACTGCTTTGTTCACCTTGTAATTTTAGAGTAACTATAAGGAATAGGGGGAAAATTATTCTTTTACTCTGAAAATCAGAGGAAAGTGAGCCATTTAGCTTGTGACAAAGTTAGACTTGTGAAGGTATTCTGAACTTTAGTAGCTTTTAGGATCTTAAATGCTGGCCATTTCAAAAATAGAATCGCATTCTTGTCTGCTGTGAAACCCTTTTTTTTTTTTTTGTAGTGTCCTGTAACTGCAGAGTTCTGAGCACTTGAGAAGACTATATAAGGTTCTCGGGCAGGCGGAGGCCATGCGTTTTCATGACTACTCAGTAGAGGGTTGTGGCTCCCTCTAAGTGGGAGACTGGTAAGGCTAGAGCACAGGGTTCGTTCCTAGCCACATAGAAAGTGAGTCTGTGCCGTCTGTCAGGTCAGAAGCTGCACAGCACTCCAGGTGGCCTCTCTGCTTCTTGCACTGCACACAGGGTTGGTGTATGCCTAGGGTCTATGAGACAAAGCTTGAGTGGGTGGGCAGGTACTCCTGCTTGGTTTCAGAAGCTATTTTTGTTTTCATGTTTTGAAAGTTTTCTAAGACTCTGGTAAAGGACATGCTGAGCATTTTAGAAGGCCCTGGATGCAGTTAGCACCACAAAAACAAAATTGGAAATAAAAGAAAAAATTATTATGTAATATAAAGTATTTTTTCCTGTGTTTTGTAGTCACTAGAAGGTATTGCTGTCCAGATCCTTAGAGAACCTAGGCAAGAAAATCATGTGGTATATTCTTCTAATAATACTTTTTATAGGAAAATACATGATTTTGATCGACTTTTAAAAACACTGTTTGAAACTGAGACTAATTCTTCTCAAACTAGCATTTCTCTAATTTTCAATGTAGTGATCTGCTGTAGATACTTTGCAGTGTGTCCAAGTGAGAGGGCTGATCCTGGCCTCAAATGCCTTTGCAGATGCGTTACATGCGTACTTCGGGATCTGTGGCCTGTCACTAATGGAGGAGAGTGGAATTTGTAAAGTTCATCCTGCTCTGAATGTCAGCACGCGAACTTCTGAGCGCCTCCGAGATCTCCATCAAAGCTGGAAGACCAAGGACTCTAAACAGTGCTCAGACAATGTCCATGTTTCCACTTGACTAACCCTGGGGTAATAGGTTTGTAGCATACGTGTAGCTCAAGGTTAAAAGCCATGTGTAACCAAGTGTGCTCTTCTTTAAAGGGTAGTCTTAAAAGTCAAAAGCTTGTACTGCTGAGACTTCAGGATATGCTCTTGAGCCAGTAACCACTCTACTGGATTTCAAGAAAATCCTTCTTGAAGTTTGGACATCAGCAGGACTCTGGTATGGTTCTTAATTGTTTATACTGTGTTTCTGAGACATTTCATGGGGCAGATTGACTATATGTTTGTAGGTTATCTTCTTAAAACCCTCAGTACAAGTTCTGGCTTACAAAATGGACACAAATCTTCAAAACAAGTTTACACTTCATATGGCATTGATAATCTTCAGGTGAACATTTAATGATCACTTAAACCTCTACTGCTGATGGTAAGAAATTTGTTTATTGAATTAAGTATCTGGGATTATTCTTTAAAAATTGATGGTCTCATAATTCTCTTAAAGAATAGCATATTTTGTGTTATTCTTAAGGTGTGCCAACTAGACTTATGTAACCTATACAAATAAAAATTAAAAGTTCATATAAGAAAAAAGTAGGCTTAACTAAGACTATAGTTTTCTAAAGGGAGAATATTACCTATTGAGAGAGAAGTAATTGAACTGTTTAATTATGAATGAAAAGGTTACATGTCTTTATTAGAGATTCCTTAGGTGAATACCTGTTGTGTTTTATTTTAATCCCAAATCATTGACTGCCATTTGTCTGCGGCAAGGGAAGAAACAATTTTTGCTATCTAGAGAAAAGACATTCAGTGTTTTATTCTTCTGAGAAACTGTAAATTATACTTGTATATCTATAGCTGAGTTCTTTTAAATTGCTTAGATTTTTTTTTCCAGTGTTTTGTGGCCACTATAGTTAACTGCTTTATCTCCTATCTACCAGATTGAGCATCCTAAATCCAAAATCCAATATGTGGGTCAGGCATAGTGGCGCACGCCTTTAGTCCCAGGACTCAGGAGGCAGAGGCAGCCAGATCTCTTTGAGATCAAGGCCAGTCTGGTCTCCAAAGTGAGTTCCAGGCCAGCTGGAGCTATACCGTGAGACCCTGTCTCGGAAAACAGAAACAACAACAAAAATAATAAAATCCAGTATCAGCCGGGCGGTGGTGGCGCACCCCTTTAATCCCAGCACTTGGGAGGCAGAGGCAGGCAGATTTCTGAGTTCGAGGCCAGCCTGGTCTACAGAGTGAGTTCCAGGACAGCCAGGGCTATACAGAGAAACCCTGTCTCAAAAAACAAAAAAAATAAAAATAAATAAAATCCAGTATCTGAAATGCTCCAGAATCTAAACTTTTTTAACTGACAGTATGACACAATTGGAAAAATCACAGGTAAATTTCAGAGACACTGTAAATAGTATATAAAACTACCTGAAACTAATGAATAAAGTGTATGAAATAAATGTATTCTATATTTAGACCCTCCTATCCACAAGGTAAAATGTATATGCAAAATCTGAAAACAGTCTAAAATCTGAAACATTACTTTTGGTTCCAAGCATTTTGGATAGTGATACTCAACCTGTAAATACTTTTCTAATGTTTTTAAGTTTGGTAAATCTTTAAATATAAACAGAACCACTGAAGTATACATAGTCATTTATATTTTTATATTTTTGGCTAAGCGGGAGGGAAATACAGTCATTTAGAGGGATAAACTAGGGTTTCACTTACTCGTCGTCTTGTTTTATTGTCTTAGTTCTGTGAACTAACAACCAAAAGGAGATGGTGTGAAAATCCTTTGTTAGCAATCAACATGTCACATCTATGACTTAGTGACAAGAAGGAAATTTCTTCAGTGGAGGAAATGGGTTTGTTAGTTTTGATAGTAATAAGAGTTGTATTAATCAACAGACATCATTGTAAAAGCTAAATTACTAGTGTCCCTGGATAGATAATAGCATTTTCATTTATTTCCTAAATTAAAGAGATATTTCCTAAATAACAGTTCTTCTAAAGGGAAACCCGGCATAAGATTAAAAAATACATCTCTTATCGGCAAGCTCGGCTTTAGACTTGAGTTTGTAGTGCTGGGAGTTTAGCTTGCTACCTGATGTGCACAAGGCCCTGGCATCCCTAACTTTGATCCTTGGCCCTCAAACTAACAAACCAACCAAATCCTAATTAGAAATAAGTCTTACGGTGGAGGAAAGAAAAGCTTTACCAAGAAATATTATCCTCTCACGAGTTTTTCCAGTTGCTTCTATTTAATCTCAATATTAACCATTCCTGTCTGAAATTGAGTTATCTCCCAGACATTAAGAGCTGAAGTAGCATGTTGGAAATTCTGTAGAAGTATTTCAAGCCAGTGCTTTTCCTGAGTTGCCATTAGTTGTTAAAAAGTAAGAAACATGGTTATTGCCAGGAGGTGGTGACTCACACCTTTCGTCCCAGCATTCAGGAGGCAGAGGTAGGCGGATCTCTTGAGTTCAAGGCCAGCCTGCTCTACAGAGTTCCAGGACAGCCAGGGCTACACAGAGAAATTTTGTCTCAAACAACAACAAAAAGTGGTTATAAAATAGATTTATAACATAAAAGTAATTTATATTTTCACACTTCTTGAATAATTTGCTAGCAAAGGAATATTAATGGCAGAATGATTCTAATATATCTAAGAGATAAGGTTCCATGTGATACTTTATGGACCAGTGAATGTTCATGTTTCATAGAAACCAACCAAAAATACTGAGTTGTTATGAAGGATGGAAAAATTGTTTCTAGCTTTTCCTAAATAGTTATGTATAAGGAAAATATTTATTAATAAATTATAAGCAGCATATATAATGTTTTCTAGAAGTAGTGGCATAGTAAGAGACAGCCACGTAGTTCAGAAGTGCAGCGCCATTCCCTCCTCACCAGCCTTTCTCCTCTTTCTGCACTTTCTGAAGAATAGTAGCAAGAAACATTTATTTATCACCTACATTTTTAGGTTTGACCTGTAATATTTGTTTTTATTAGGTTTTAAAATATGTAGTTATAAGTAATTAAGTTCAAATATAAATTTTGCTGACAATGGTCATAATTTAAGAAGCGATAGAGAGTGAGAAGGAGGTTATCTGAAGCGAGATGATTTGCAGCTTATCTGTCCATTGAGCAGCATGATCTTGGACCCAGTTCTGCCACTGGTAAGATGAAGTAATAGGATTTCATTCACTGAGCTGAGTCAGGAATGAATGAGGTAGTATATATGAAAAGTACTTTGGATAGAGCAGATATCTAACTATAGTTTCATGTGATCATAAAAGTGTAAAATCTTCTTGTACAATAGAACTCTTAACAGGGTTTAAACTGAAGGAAGATTCTGCCAGTTATGTAGTTTTGTTTTTTGGTTTTTGATTTTTTAACTGTCACTATAAGTAACAGAAGGAGTAGCAAGTATAGCCATAGTCACTGCAGAACTAGGTGACAGACAGGTGGTCCCGCCATGAGCCTTAGAATACAAGTGAGAGAACAGATGTGTGGAGGATGTAGGAGAAAGCAGCCGTAGTCTGATGCTCTGCAGATGGGAGCATTGCAGTGTTCTCACTTCAAAGGACAGTGGGCCAATCTGAAAATAATGGCTGAAATACAGAAGAGCTCTACAGAATCCTGTCAGCAGGCTGGTGAGTGTTGAAAGAGTGAGAGGCCTAGTCTGATACTCTATACCTTTTGAAATGAATGAGGTAAAGCACAGCACTGGGAAGAAACTGCTAGGATTGAATCCAAATTGGACAGGATAGGCATGAGACATAAAGAAGAGACAGCTAAAATAAATGTTGGGGGGAAAAGCCTGTACATATAGATGCATACATATAGGCATACATATTCACTTAAATCACAGGAAATGGAAGGAAGCTAGAAAGATGGAGCCTTTTTCTAGAGCAACTCTTCCTTCAAAACAGTGACTTCACTGAAAGTAAGATGTAAGAGTGCAGTTGGCTCTTAAAGGTAAAATAAGCAGAGCAGCTCCTCACAAACAGGAGCACAGAAGGCACATGCAAGGCCCCTGGGACCTCACCCTTGAAAAGGCAGTCAGTAACACAGAGTACAATGTTTGCAGTGATGCCCATGGTCTCAGAAGTGGGGCAAGGAGCAAAACAAAACAAAGCAGAGAAAGGAGGCAGGAAAGATGAAAGCAAGAGGCAATTAGTCTGAAGCCAAGAAATTAAAAAGTTTCGTGGCATAGTAAGGATGCTCGGGGAAATAACCCATTAGCTAACCTCTTTAAGGCAGGAGAGACATGTAGGAAACTTTACGTGAGAGGGAGAATGTGTTGTTAAACAACTGTTTCCAGTTGTCTGAGGAATCACACAAATTCAGAGATGAAATTAGAGAAAATACTAATTGATAAAATTTAATACAGAGACTACAACTGCCATAGGGAAATGCAGATAAAAGACCATTGTACAGACTTGGAAGACTGAAGAATTTCAATGTTGCTTTAATAATTTCAGAAGCTAGAGAAGAGATCTTGAATCTTAAATTACGACATAAAAGAAATTTTTCCGTATTTACTTTGTAAAGTTGGTATAATAATAATGATTCAAAAAAACACAATAAAGATTGTATGAAAAAGGAAATTTTAGGTAAGTCTGGCTTGCTACTGTCTCCAGAGACCAGGGCAGTAGCTCTTTCAGTAGTGTTTGCCACTCCATCATGAAGGCCTGCGTTTGATCTGCAGCACTCAAGTAAAGAACTGGTCTTGCTGTTGAGCACTTGTTCCCAGCTCAGAGAAGGCAGAGAGGGGCAGATTGCTGGAGTGTGTTTGCTGGCCAGCCCAGCCTATCTGATGAGCTTCAAATCCCCCTGATGACCCCTGTCTAGAAAATAAGGTGGGGCAGATGAGCTGTTTCAGTTAGTGGAGGCTCTTGCTATACAAGCCTGGCAACCTGAATTCAATTTTCCAGAACCCATGTAAAGTGGAGGGAGAAAACCAACTCTACACAGTTGTCCTATGACCTCCATATGCATGCTCATGGCATGTGTGCCCCCACACACAGATAATACATTTTAACCCAATGTGAAAAGCTGAAGAACAACTGAGGTTGGCCTCAGGCCCCCACACATCTGCAAATACAAACGTAAGTATCAATACAAGTTATCAGAAATTAGGCCCACAACTCAGTAGCACTTGAGAGAAAGAATAAAATCATGGCTCATTTGAGCTTACATTAGGAGTGCAAGGATAATTCAATTTTAGACTATCTTAATATGGTGTTAAGAGATATTTGATTTGATAGAATTAAGCACTCTCATTAGAAACTGATATATAATTCACTGGCATGGCAACTCTTCCTTAGAGGCAAGCTTCTTACCATTGAAACCAAAGAGCCTTTCTGACAAAGCCAGGCTGTGCTTACTGTCTCCTTTCCTACCTACCACCATGCTAGAACTTTTCACCAAGGAAGTTAGAGCAAAGACATGAATCAGGAAGAGTTCGGACTTGGCAAATAGGATCATCTACTTGAAAAACCAAACCATAAAAGAAGTTAAGTAGCTGCAGTAGTTAACATGCAGGCAGCAGTAGGATTTAGCAGACCTGGGCATAAGGCCTTCATTTCCACAGTTTAAGATTGGGCTAACTATTGTCAGAAATCTCCCTCTTTCAGCTACTTCCTCCCTGTCCAGAATTAAGTGCTATCAGGTCTGGCTGGATCAGGACTGGCTAGGGCTACCTGTTTGTGTACAACAAGTGCTCTGTACAAGTGCAGCCATGTGGAATACACTGGGTTTTACTTGGCTTCTTTGCCCTAGAAGAGAACACAAGGGCTCTCTGGTGCTGGTAGTGTTTGTTCTTGATCTAGGTGCTGGTTACATGGGTGCATTATACATTTTATGAGTATTTACCAAGCTGTTCAATCAATCATGCTTTGCGTACTGTTCTGTATTGTAAATACAATCCAATAAAAATGTTTAGTTAAAAAAAAAACTTCATCTCTCTATCTATCTGCATTCATATCTGTCTACATAAACCTAAACAGTTTAGAAGACAAACTGCAAGACCTCTCTTTGTGATTACTGAAACAGAAAGACTCGTGTATGAACTCGATAAAACATGTCTAAAAAAAACCTACATGAGAAAATCCAGTTTTGGAAAAAGAAAACTGGAAGACAAATCAACTCAAACAAGGATGTGCCTTATTGTTACTAAGAAGATAACAACATCAAAGGAGTTTTCTTCTTGGGTTAGTTTGTAAAGTTACTACCACTGCAACAAGTACTATGCTTGTTATCATTTAACAGAACATATTAGAATAGACATTAAAACTGAAAAAGTGAGAAGAAACCAGCCCCACTAGACACTGAGTATGTTGGCAAAAGCTATCAGAATTAAACACATACGTGCTTTGCTTAGGCAATTGCATATCTACAAATTTAGATTAAGCACACAAATAGATGATGTTGTGTCTTATGAATCTTCTGATGTATTTGTAAGTCATAGGGAAAAGATGCTGTTTATGTTACATTTATATAGTGTGATACTATACTATAAGTGTCGAGATACAATAAGTGTCACAATGGTGTTTGTAATATATTGCTAAATGAGCTAAAAGTTTGGTCTTGAAAAATAATTTAATAAAACAAGGGAAATAAAGTGTTAGAAATAGTCTCTGCAGCACATAGAATACAATAAGGCAACATCTGAATTCAGTGAGAGAACTTTTAGCTAAGTATGTTGGGATGTCCTCTGTAGTTATTCACATATTTCCAAGTTCTTAAATATATAGCTTTATCAGTCTTGAACTTTTGCATGTTGCACTGTATGCCAAGATACTATATATTCTGTAATGTGTGATACAAATGTCTTAATATGTGTATTTTAACGATTGTTGAGTATTGCTTAAGTTATCATTGGTGCCTTGATTTTCACAGTTACAAATGTGTTGCTGTAAGATTCCTAAAAATATATCACTGCCTATTTGTATGTTTCTTTATGCTGAGTTTATAGCTATGGAATTGTTGGGACAAACTTTTGCCCATCTCATATTCTGGTAGCTCTTGCCAAATTGCTTCCTAAGAAAGTCATGCTTACCTTCACACTGGGACTCTCCATACCATGAGAAAATCATCTGCTAGCAAGTCACTGCTCTGTGGCATTGGAAAAGACCGGTGGCTTGGTTCCTTATTCCCATCTTGCAACTTGATCTCAGCTCCTGCTGCAGAGTGCCTGACATTAGGTTTGTAAGATCAGTAATGGCAGCAGCACAGGGGCGGGGAGGGGGGATGCTTCACTCTTTCAGTCTGCAGGGGTCTGTGGGTAATTGGGGCCGCAGCGGGGGAGACTCCCGGGCCCTTGTGGCAGCAGCCTGTGAAGGCTTCCACACGGTGGGGGACCCGCATACAGAAGAAAGTTTAGGTTCCAGAGGCTGGAGGCTTCAGCGACGGCAGGCCCCAATGACACGAGGAAGTCCTTGGTTCCAAAAGGGTTTATTGTCATGGTGGATGGTGGATGGATCTGGATGTACCCCCCCCCAAACTCAGGGCAGACCTGAGTTAAGTAGTTGCTGGGTGGAAGGATATGTGGGACTTCCGGATCCCTGCAGGCAGGTGAAGAGACACAGGAGAGAGAGGAAAGGAGTGTTTGCATGCTTCAGAGGGAGAAAAGCCAACCAGCCTTGTGCGATCTCGGGCGATCTCCGATGGGCGAGTGGCCATGAGCCGCTCCTCCACGGGGAGCTTGGGCTGTTGAGCTGGGACTGAAGGTGGTTGAGCAACTAAAGCTCAGAAAGGTTGAGAGGTGATGAGCTAAGAGAAGGGAAGCACATGCTAGCTGCGGGAGATTAATAGTGCCTGGCAATTGAGCCAGTAAGGTGGATTAGAAACTAATTAAGTGTGTGTGTTGTGTGTGTGCGCGCGCGTTTCATTCGTGGATCCAAGCAGACCCTGGGTGGGGGCTGGTAGAACGACGTTCCTGGAGCTTAGGGTTGCAAAGCTACACACAACATGTATCCGTGCTTATTCACAGTTTGATGACACAGCCAGCATCAAAACTTTAAGCACATACACAGCAAATAGTAGATGTTGATTAAATGAATTAAGAAATGAAGGAATATTTGAGCACTGCAAATACAGTGCAGCATTAGAACTCTGTGAGGCAGGAATAAACCTCCTGTTTTCCCACAGGGCTGGAGGAGAAGCCATGCTGCAAAGCGGGACAGGTTACCAGGCCACAGACCTGCCTTTGAGTGGCATTTAGGTTAAATAGGGTAGTGTTTAAATACATCCTTGTTTTTTCAGAATTAGCTCATTTCCCCCCAAGTCAGTTAAATAGTATCTGTTGTCAACAGATTACATCTTCAGAGTAAAGGAATGGGCCTAAGTTGATGAGTGAAAGTTCTCCTTTTTTAGAAAGGTCTTAAAATAGAAGCAACAATGTGTTAGTAATACTTAAGTGCTCACATAACAGTTATCAGTGGATGCTGAAGCTTTTAGGAGAAATGGTGATGGGGAAGTTAAAAGTGGAAGGCTTTAATCGCGGGCGGTGGTGCGCACGCCTTTAATCCAGCAGTTGGGGCAGAGGCAGTGCGGATTTCTGAGTTCGAGGCCAGCCTGGTCTACAGAGTGAATTCCAGGACAGCCGGTACACAGAGAAACCCTGTCTCGAAAAAAACAAAAACAAAAACAAAAAAAAAAAGGGGAAGGCTAAGTTGCTACCTGAGCCCATTACACTACATCTCTAGAAGATGTGGGAGCATCAGATGCGACGAGCTTCTGACAGCATGAAGTTCTTTACCAAAAGTCTTGGGACTAGATCCAATCGCTGCTGGATACAACAACAGGCCTAACAATGAAATGGGAACGATATATGCGAGCACAAAGAAGCAAGGAACATTTCCAGAAAGTGAGGTGTCCAAGGATGGTCGTGTTTGGCAAGTTTTTGGCATAAGAAAGGGAGAAGGACAAAGCATATCTCTAGAGTGAAAGGAAAGTGAGATATAGCCATCAAAAAATGCATGGACTTAGGGTTTTATCAAAAATCTCAGAATTTTGAGATGATTACAAAAGTCTAGATATATAGTAGCCATTGAGAATAAGAGTTATTTGTCCTATGATAAGGTGCAGTGTATCAAAGAGATGCCCTTTTCAAGACTTCTGAATGTGGAGTTGATGTGAACTCCCTCCCCACCAGCTGGGTTTCTCTCTGTAGCCCTGGCTGTCCTGTAACTCTCCTTGCTGACCAGATTAGCCTCAAACTCAAAGATCCGCCTGCCTCTCAAGAGCTTCACTTTCTAAAAGAACACAGTGGAATCTCCACTTTTCCCGAGACAGAGTAGTAGAAACTGGATTTATTTTCTTCAAGAAAACATTAAAACTTTAGTGAAATTCATGGGCTGGTGGCTATCAAGACATTAAATCGGGCTGGAGAGATGGCTCAGCGTTAAGAGCACTGACTGCTCTTCTAGAGGTCCTGAGTTTAATTCCCAGCAACCACATGGTGGCTCACAACCATCTGTAATGGAGTAAGATGCCTCTTCTGGTGTGTCTGAAGACAGCTACAGTGTACTTATTTGCATAAAATAATTAAATAAATCTTTTTTTTAAGAAAAGAGTAAATATCAGGCATTGGGAAGAGGGCCCTGTGAGACAGAAGAAAAATGAAATGAGCAATTTTTTATATTGCTTCTTTGAGACTTCCTAAACCATCACACAGAGAGGAGACTCAGGCAAAGAAGACAGAGGTTTCTAGGAGATCAAGATAAGCTGAGTTCGTACGTCAAAGTATAAGGAGACGAGGTCATAAGTATTTCTTTTTTCTTCCTTAGAGACCAAGTTTTCTTTTGTGTAGCCCTGGCTGTCCCAGAACTCAATTTGTAAACCAGGCTGGCCTTGAACTCAAAAAGATCTGCCTGCCTCTGCCTCCTGAGTGTTGGAATTAAAGGCAGAGAACACCATCACCAGGCCTAACAGTTAAATTCATACAATGCTCATACTCAAAATGAGTAGAAGAAAGATTAAACATATTAAATACAGACATGGAAAATGTGGACTCAGCTTTCACGTATGAAAAAGTGAGATGAGATAGTCTTGGCAGTAAGATGTTACAGAAGAGGTTAGTGAGCTTGAAAACATAGCAGTAGAAGCATATGCAAGATGAAATGGAAAGAGAAATCATTTTGAAAATGAAAACGCCATCCATAGATTGTGGGGTAGTATTCAGGATCTTAATGCCATGACTTGGCATTCCGAAGCTGAGAGAACATTCAGAGTCCTGAGATGGCAAAATAGTTCCAGATTTGATTTTTTAAAAATGTAAATCCATAACTTCCAGAAGCAAATTGCTCAAGGTCAGTAATTAGAAAAAATAGCTATGCACAGGGCAGAGGTATGTGGCAGTAGAGTTCTCATCAGAAACTATGCAGGACTGGAGAAGACCAGCATCCTCAGTCTTGGGGTAGACTGATAGCTTAAAGTTCTAAACCCAATGTAATGACTTAAAAGACCACTCCTAGAGTCCCTGCCTCCACTTCCCACATTACTTATATTCTACTGTCCCCATCCTGTGAGGCATCACTTTCCAACTGGGTCCTTATAGCTTTGGGCCTCTACAGGAGCTAAGCTGAATACACAAAACTGGAGATTTGAAGATCTCTCACAGATTGTATTTGAGGTTTCGCATCAGAGAATCTATATGATGATATATTCTCACTCAAAAGTCCATGAAGGTTAAGGTCCTAGGTCCTTTTCTATTATATAGGTAAACTGGCATTGCATTGAACTGCCGCTAAATATGTTTTAACCCATAGATAATCAATCACTCTTAGCCTTAATCAGAGAAGCCTCTGCCACGAATGCAGAGACTTATGATTGTTTAGTGTGCTGAGACTAATACAAGACATTTTTACTACCCATGATAAGTCTCCAGGATTGCTGCAGAAGAGGATGAAAAGAAAGCACAATCCAGGAGATGGGGAGAAGGGCTACAAAATGCCATCCTCTCAGCAGTATACAACCACACAACCACAAATCTAGATCTTCCCAGGGCCTGAAAAGGATGCCCCCATCACCAGCCAGACATGGCTGGAAGAAGGCTCAGGAGATCCTGTCCCTCACTGCTGAACCATTTCCTATGGGTAGATCAGGGAGAAAGGGAGCTGTTGCCTTTAGTTCTCCTTTGTAACCCCACCAGGCTCCAAACCAGTGGTCGCACAGGTAGTCCTGGTTAAACTAAATGGTACACAAAACCAAACCTAACGTCATGAATCTGGAAAAAAAGGTAAAAAATGGGAGAGATAGTAAGATTAGGTGGAAAATAGGGGTGGGGGTTAGCCAAGATACAGGTATACATGTATGAAATTGTCAACTAAATCTTTGTAAAGGAAGGAATTCTAAATGTCATTAGCATTGGTAGACGGTGTATCTGGAAGCACTGTTAAGTCTTTTCAAACATATTTAGAAAGGTGTAAACATCATAGAATGAGACTTAGCCCTGACCCCAATTGCTACAGTTCTCCTTTGCATACAAGCATGTACCAACATTACTGGAGAGTCCCTGTTTCATGAAAAGCTCACTCCAGTTTATTAAAATGAGGTTTTCTGTAAGTCGGGGGACTGCAGACTGGATCCTAGCTTCTGAATGTTTAATACAGTATTTATGGGAGACAATAATGCTGCTTCTGTGCTTATAAATATATAATAGCGTAATGGAAGCTCTCCATTAATTGTTACTGGTCTGTAGAGTACATAGCTGGGATGTGCTTTCCTCTAGAGTTCTGTGATAAAGTTGGGGGTGAGGGATGACAGAGAGGGGCATGGAAAAAAATGTCTTTTTCTCGGTTCTTTTTGTAATGCCGTGTCTCGTCAATTATTTTACTATTGTCTGAACATAGGGCAGAAACTATTGATTGAAGTCTTTTTGTATCAAAGGTTGACCTCAGACTTGCTAGGCACCCTGGGATGATCTTGAATTTCTGATCCTCTTGTCCCACCTCTCAAGTGATGGAATTACAAGTGTGAGTCACTGCACCCCAGTTTGTGATGCTGGGTCTTCGTGAATGCTAGGTGAATATTCTCTCAGCTACCCTATACCTCTAGCACTTGGGAAACTTTAAAAACATGATTGTCTTAGTTACTGTTCTATTTTTGTAAAGAGAACATACCATGATGAATGTAACTTATAAAAGCATTTAATTAGGGACTTGCTTACAGTTTTGTAGGGTTGGTTCTTAACCATCATGGCAGAGAGCATGTCAGCAGTCAGGTAAGTACAGTACATCCTAATGAGAGCTTACATCCTAATCTGAGAGCCATAGCATGGGGGTAAGGGGAGGAGGAGAAAGAGGAGGAGGAGAGAAGAGAAGAGGAGGAGAAGAGAGAGAGAGAGGGAGGGAGGAGGAAAAGAGAGAGAGAGAGAGAGAGAACACAGTACTGGCCCTAGTTTGGATTTTTGAAACTTCAAAGCCCACCCCCAGTGACATGCCTTCTCCAACAAGCTCACACCTAATATCCACCTCCCTAGATCGGGGTCTCTCATACTGCCTTTTAAATCTTTGTCTGTTTGCTAGGGTCAGTCCACCATGTTGGGGAGTCTGAAAAAGAAAAAAATAGTAAAGATCAACTTCTCTGGGCTGGAGAGCTGGCTCATCAGTAAGGAGCAATGACTGTTCTTTTGTAGGACTCTGGTTCAACTCCCAGCACCTGCCTGGTAATTCACAATGGTCTATAACTCCAGTTCTAAGGGATCTGATGCCCTCTTTTGGTGTTGGAGGTCACCACACACAGGTCTGTGATGGGAAGGATATCGCCTCACTTGGCCTATGTGATGTGCACCTGCCATGGAGAGAAGGGGAGAAGCAGAGGGCATGAGGCTGTAATGGCTGGCTGTTCTCCATTCCTCAGAAAACGACGTGGGAAATGGAATATTAACTCCAGTCACTGTAGAGTGGATTTACAAGGAACAAACAACTGACTTGGAGCCTGTTGGAAATTTGCTTTTCTAATGTGATGACCTAACATCAAAGAAATAAAAATCCCCTTGTTGACAAAGTGGGCATTGCCCAGTACCTGGAACTAAGAGCTAAAGAGAATATGACTTCCTAACTCTCACAGAGAGTGAAGGAGTCCAAAGAAGGAGTCTTCCAGATCTGGCTCATATATAAAGGAGGAAGAGAAGGAGGATGAGGGGGAAGACGAGGAGAAGGAAGGAAGGAAGAAAAAGGGGGCAGGGGGACCACGCCTTGTCTTAATATCAAAGGATGTGAGAAAAGACCATTCCTCTCCATTGACTCCATTTGCTAATCAGTCCTAAGGCCATCAGCAGAAAATTCAGGATCATGTCCACTCTTCTAGGGGTCCCAATATGTTTCACAGCCTGGAAAATCCTGCACAAACCTCTCTTCACCATTCATACTTAAGAGGCACAAAAGTTAGCCAAATTACTTGACCATGAGTTTGCTACTCTTGTATATCAAAGCCCTTTCATGTTCTCACAAAAACCAGACCACTGAATGTAAGATGAATGCCCTGCCAAGAAAACTGGCCTTAGTGTAGTCCCCCTACTGGTACCAAGTATCTTTCAAAAAGCCTTGAGGCTCTGAAAACCCAGCAGCTGCAGAGCCCCTATAGAACTAAGCCGTTTTTCCTCCTAGTGAGAATTATTAGGTACTTCAGATTCAGACTTTGCCCTGGAACTGAGTAATTCTCTCTAGTGAAAGTGCCCCCACATACATACTCCCCACCCTTACCCCATTGGTGGTGGTTTGCTTCTTGAACTCCAGTTGGCTCATAGTTGTCCGTCTCCTCCTGCACCATGCTGACTTGAACAAGAAGCAGTCCATTTCTGTTTCAGAGTCCTAGCTCTTACAATGCAGAAGTTCAAGTTAACATCTTTGAATCGTGTGGGGTTGAATTAATCTAGGTGGCTTTCCCACCCATCCTCTAAAGGCACTGGGAGTGGTAAACAGCCACACCCAGCAACGCCCTCATTTAGTGACCTTTAGCAAGCAATTCCCCATCCAGATCACAGGACTATGAAACACAAGAATCATAAACTCATTGCCACCTGGATCAGCAGGAACAATAAAAGCCAGTGTGTGCTTGTCTATAAAGTGGCCAACACATTGCAGAGGTGAGGGCAGCGATTCAAGGTCTCCATGAAGACGAGAATACCATAGCAGTCAACCCAGGAGACTCGTAGACTTCACAGTCTGAGCTTTGAAAAAACATCCAGAACCTTCTTTAGGACACTTGGAGTAATAGAAAAAGCTGCAAATGCAGTAGAACCCTAAAACCTCCACTAGCTTCCTATTACGAGCATCACTTTGGTTTATTTATTATTGTAGCTAATGAATCAATATTGCTGCATCGTGGTTAACTATATACATAGCTTTCCTTAGGCTTTTCTCTGTGGCTGTCTTCCAGGATGCCACGTTATAGCTCATCATTGTGTCCTCTTGGCTGTGACAATTCTGAGTTTTTTCTTTTCCTTGATGACTGGCAGTTTTAAGGAGAGTCGTGTATTTTGTGCTATGTTCCTCAACTAGGATTTACCTGATGTTTTTATCACAGGCAGGAATTAAACGTTTGGGGAAGAAAATGGCAAGAGGAAAAGGACACACACACACACACACACACACACACGCACAAAACCCCTGCACAAGAGCATGCGCACATGGGCTCATGCACACTTTAGAAAGTTCCTCTTATCCCTCCAGCCCTCATCGCCACAAAAGCCGTAATTGTATTGGCAGTGACTAGTAGGGTCAAGGAAAAGCGCTATTATTTTATGTCCATTACATGAAGTTGATCTCACCAAACTGGAGAGCAGCAAAAGATTCCTTAGAACTAACCCCCCTGGAGAGCTGCCTTGGACTCCCAGGGCAGAGACCCTCTGTGACTTGAAAGTGAACAGAAATGAAGGAAGGTCCCATCAAAGCAACAAGCCTCCACACAGAAGTCAAAACAGTGCAGGGAGGACTGGTAATCCTGTGAGAAGGTTGAAAGGAAGGCGGGAGTGCTGGTGATAAAAGTTCAAGGCACCTGGCACTGAAGCACACCCAGCCGGGGCTCAGTAGCGGCCTCTTGAAACACAAAGGCAGAAAAGTTGGGTGTTTACAAATACAGGCCAAAGCAGCAGGAGCTGCCTGAGACTGGTCTGCCAGGAGACAGCCACTGTTTCATCTCCTCTCCTTCAGAACTCTATCCACTGATCCTCTCAGAAGGGCAAATTTGTCAAAGCCTTCCTTGTGGAATTCTGTAGGATCAAATAGGACGATAAGAGAAGTGTAGGCACGGGAGCAGAGCCAGAGTGTCAACATATACAGACACTGTCATTGTACCTGTGGAAAAATGGCTATAGAGCTTACTTAGCATCTATACCAAACCCAAAGGCCCTCTAGACAAACTATCTGCAAAAGGTTTCAAATTTCAGCCAGGCCTACAGTGCATACAGTGCTGAAGCTAGGCTAGGAAGGTTGAAGGCAAGGTGAAGTCTGGCAACTTAGGCAACTAGAGAAGGATTATGAAGTGCATGTAGCATGGGTTAGTTCCAGCATCTTCGAAATTGTCCTTTCACTTACACATGTAAAATAGAGTCATTGATTTCCTCTCCCACATGCTTTAAAATTGAATCACTTCTCAAGTTTGGGATGGCCAGGCTTACAGAGAGACGTCTCAGAAAAACATAACAAAACAATGGAAACCCTGCCAGAAAAACAGTAATAAACAATGGGATCAGAACACGCAGTTAAATTACTAGTGATGATGAACCGCTTATTGGCATACTGTGATCACTATGGCCTGCACTCAGCACCAATTTCCTCCACTCAGAAACGACAGAAGTCTACCGAAACGCAGGTGGGTGAGAACGCTTGTGTGCAAGACCTCTCGATGAAAAATCTGTGTTCGATTAATTCTGTGTCTTAAGTTCGGAAGGCGATAAGAAACCACGGCAGAGATTTTTTTTGTACCATCTTTACACCAATTCATTCATGGGCAACCACGTAGGAAGAACCACGTAGGACAGAAGCCCAAAAGTCACTGACTCAGTCTAAACTTAACATTTAATACTAATCTTAATAAATCCTTGTAATATATACCTTTGGCAAATAAGTAAACAGAAGATGAAGTATAAAATAAATGTTCATCCAAACTCATGAGCATCCAGTGCTCAGCCTAGATCACAGATACTTATCCAGAGATTACATGGCTGGTGTCTGAAGATGTCAAAAGAAGGAGTCAGATCTGTTGGAACTGGAGTTAGAGGTGGTTGTGAACCACCATGTGGGAGCAGAGAATCAAGTCCAGGTCCTCTGCAGAAGCAACAAGTGCTCTTAAGGGATGAACCCCCAGTAATATTTTTATCAGCTAAATGGTTGTTAGGTGACTCTCTTGTTAGGATCTGTGTTTAGCTGTACTTAACAGAAGACATGGTTTAAATAAATTCTTGAGTACAAAAAGTAGAAGTTGGGCAATTAAGAATTACAGTAGCAGCTCCACTGTTTGCCCCTCGGGTCCTCTCTTCTGGAGTCATTTCAGTGCTTGACTTCCAGCCTCAGGTTCTCCTCAAGCAGTTCAGGACAGTGATACATTATGTTTTTTCCAGAAGCCACCAAACCACATCTCTTGCCATCCATAGGCAAGCCCTTTAGAAAGAAGGCTACCAAATGTATCCTCTCTCTCTCTCTCTCTCTCTCTCTCTCTCTCTCTCTCTTCTTTCTCTGGTGTGTGTGTGTGTGTTATGTATGTGTGTGCGTGTTACTCACTCTTCTCTGGATCCTGTGACAAGGAAGGAGGAACCATGTATCATAAGTGACAGTTGTGAGACTGGGACTATGCTGTTGGTAGCAGGTGAAGACAAAGCTGCGTGGCCATCTCTGGTTCCCGTCTGCACTAATCATCTGGAATGCAGGTAAGGTGCGCTGAACAACTAAAGAATTAGAATTGGACAAGGGCAGCCAGGCTTGGCTTAGACAGAATTTATTTCTTTAACTTCACCATGTTTAAGCAGTATTCTGAGACTTATAATCAAGATGAAAGAAAACTGGTAATTTCCTCCTTTTATTCTGGAATTTTAATTGGAAGATTTTCCTCCTGAGGAATTATTTTCAGGTTTTTATTTTGAAGAGGAATCATTCAGCATTAGACCCTGGTTTGTCTTCTGGAAATAAAGGAAATATTGAATTTGATATTTAGAAGTGCTCCTAACTGAAGTAGGCTAAAACTTTTCTCTTGACCTCAGTTATAAAGTTGGTAACATCATTTAGCCCTTGAATAGAACTTTCTTGGAACTTAGCAGGTGTTGAATACATTATTCTTTATAGCCATTTTTGTCTTGTTATTAGCAAAACAGTGAGGTAACTTGTAAGAAATGTTTAAACGTTTGTTGCTGACTGAGTACGTCTGTGACTGAGTATGTGGTGTGTTCCCTTTAATACACCTTAGCCAAATATGTCTGAACAATACATAAGAAAGGAGACTTAAAACGCCCTTGGGATGTTATGAAATGCAAATATTTCAAATAAATATGAATTACCTGGAGCAAGACACATATTATGAATTTTTACATGTTATAAGAGAAATACTAACAAAAATCCCTTTTTGAGTATAAACATCATACTGCAAAATACCTTTCTGAAACACAGAGCTCTCCCAACAGGCTGGTGTAGCTCTAAAATAATCTTCTCATTTATGCAAAGGTAGCCCTGTAGCTTCTCTAAGGAAATATTCATAAATTTTGCCACTGTGTTCCAGAAATGCCTTAGGAAGAAAATTGCAATAGAGTTAGTAGAAGTGGAAAATGTGTCGGAATGTTTCCCTTGATAGAATTCAAAGCTGTGAATGTGTCAGTAAATGAAGAGCTATGACTTCCAATTCAAAGCCAGGGTCGTGGTTAGGATGCCATGAATCATGTTCACTGTCTTACTAATTCTGATTATCTTCTGACATCTGGCAGGCCATGCAAATGGTGGCATCATCTTTTATCCGCAGAGTGTCCCCCTCACACCCGGGGGTGAGGGAGGAGCCTGGAGTACTTGGGGCTACAGCAGTCCAGCTGGAGAGCTGTGCAGATGCTGTGGCATGGTGGGCACAGGTCAAATAGAGGGCTTAGTCCATAAGAGACAGTAGATTCAGGTAAAGAGAGTCCATGAGAAGGCATCAAGAACAGTGAAACCCAGGGGAAGAGTATTCTGTGTCAAGGGGTAGTAAAGGTAATTTCCTAAAATTAATTTTTAGTTAGTGTGGAGAGGTGTTTTATCTACATACATGGATGGTACCCACAGAAGTCAGAAGAGGTCATCGGATCCCCTGGAACTAGAGTTACAGACAGTTGTGAGCTACCATGTAAGTGGTGGGAATGGAACTTGAGTCTTCTAGAAGGACAACCAGTGCTCATAGCACTGACTGAGCCATCTCTCCAATCTGAGTAATTGCGACTTTTTTAGGAGGTAGAAAACACATTAATCAATAAAATTCTCAATATGCTTTCCCTTTTATGTTCCTTGATATCAGTTCAGAGAAAAATGGCTTTAAAAAACATACATACATACATACATACATACATACATACATACATAATACAACATACAGATACACACACACACACACACACACACACTATAGCTCCTGACCTTGTGGCACATGACGAGTTATAAGTTAGGAGTGGGTGAGAATGTGCCTGGGCAAAGCTGTCCTTCCTGCTCTTCAAAGTTAATGCAACTTTTATAGTGCGACGCGTATAGAAGCTCTTTCTTAGCACTAAGTGAATTTCGTCCCAGACATTTCCCTCCTCTATAAAGAAACAACAGTGCTTAAGCCTTACCAAATACTCAGTTTAATCAATAAATGAGTGGCCCATGGTGATGTTATTAATATTCTGAATTTCCATTTCATGGAGAGATGTGTTATGCCTTTTATTGGAGATGCCTGATGCAATACAAAGGAAATCTTAAAAACACATCTCAGTGGGAAAATAGAACAATCATCATGATTTATCATTTTTCTATATTCAGCAATGAGTAATTAATCTTTCACTATCTCAGACCTCCTAATATGTTCCTTCCCTTCTCTCACTGCCCAGTAAAAGCAGTACAGCTGTAGACCTGAGAGTCTGGAGATTCACCCTCTTCTAGTCTCTTCCCAGCCTCCCTTAGTCAACACCTACCAAGCAAACAACTTCGGGATTGGGAAGTAGGGTGTGGGGGGGAGGGGGACTTCCGCAGTCAGGCTACCTAGTGGTTCTCCACCTGTGCATCATGACCCCTTTGTGGGTCAAGACCCCCTTTGTTGATCAAATGGTCTTTTCATAGGGGTTGCATATCAGATATTCTGAATGTCAAATATTTACGTAAGAGCAGCAAAATTACAGTTATGAAGTAGCAATGAAAAACTTTCATGGTTGGGGAGAGTCACCATAACATGAGGAACTGTATTAAAGGATTGCAGCATTAGGAAGGTTGCAATCCACTGCTTTTTAAAAAATTCTCAGCTGGGCAGTAGTGGTGCACGCCTTTAATCCCAGCACTTGGGAAGCCAGCCTGGTCTACAGAGTGAGTTTCAGAACAGCCAGGCTACACAGAGAAACCCTGTCTTGAAAAAACCAAAAAAAAAAAAAAAAAAAAAAAAAATTCAGTGCTAAAAGCTAAAAGGAACCCTAAAGCCTAAAGCAGAAATGCCCAGCTGCTTCAGAATGATACATACAAACAAAACACTCAAGCTTAACCACATTGGAGATAGAGGAAGGCAAAGTGGACCTCTGACCCGAGAAGATGACTGAAGTACTGCCACAAGGTCCCTCAGCCTTGAAAGAAGCAAACTTTTGTGTCAGTAACACAACCAGGCCTGATGGGTGAAGCAGATCAAAGAAACTAAAAACGGAGTCCGTGGCTAAATTATTTATGCTGCTGCTGCAGTTGTATTGATCAGAGTTCTCATCGAGTCCCACCTCCATGTACCTACAGAAGCTGACGTCTCCCAAAGATTCTTGCCCCGGTGTGGGGACGGGGTGGAGAGCTAGGCAGGCCCACAGTTATCCGATATAGCCTTGCCATATCTAATGACAACTGACGATGTCTTTGTATAGCCTCATCTCCCGGGAAAGAAATGGTGTATCGTTTCACCCTGTGGCCTGAAGGAGAAAAGGTTTTGCCTGACCTGCCGAGATCATATTACCTCAGCATCAAAAAGCCCAGTGCAAAGGTACAGCTTCCCAAACCTAAGCATGGTGCTAAAGGGACATTTCCTACTTTGAGAATCTTCTTTCCTTACTCACTTTGGAATCTCCACTACCAGAGCACCGTGTAGTCCACAGTAGGTAGTTGTTTATGTTTGGTGATGAGTTCCTGAGTGAATATTGTCATCCTGGGATCCAGGCCCTGGAGGTCATGTGTTTAGAAGCATGTCTTAGGCCACTGTTTTCCAAGTCAGCCTGGTCTTGCCGTACTAAACTTCCCTTTAAGCAGTCTTGCTTGTCATAGGGACAGCTTTTCCTCCCTTGAAGCTGGGAATGAATTTAGGATACAGGCACACCGTTCCAACTCCATTATTATGGAAAGCCTAGGATAAGAATTGATTCCTTGTCCTTACGCAAAGGATTTCAAGGCGCTCGCTACCATCTCTGGGTCAAAGATGGTGCTCTATAAACTCCCGAAGATAAGAATCTGTGGAGGAATCAGTGTGCTTTTTACCTCAAGAGAAAAAAAGAATGTGGAAAGTAAACTTTGGTTTTGGTTCACTTGTAGTTGCCAGCACTTCATTTGTTAAGGAGGGATAGGGTACTGACATACTGATGTAGACGGGAAAGATATTGGTCAAACTGATTTGATCAGAGGAAATTGTAAGAATTAATGGTAAGTGTTATTTGGATAGCTACTTAAGGAAGACATACAGAGACAGATCTTTGGCTAATGCACTGCTTTTCTTCCAGGTAGTGTTTTATGCTATTAAAATTTAAAGCCAACAGTATTGAAAGAGAAGAAAATGCTAGGCATGCTTTCTTCCTTATGTGAACCAAAGCCCTCTGAAATCACATCCATGCTGAAGACCCTGCAGACAGATTGGGATTTAACACAGAGAGACAAAATTTAGCAGATGAGAGTCAACTTTGTCTTGAGCATTTGTCAGTTCCCTAGTAACCATTTTTCTACCAACCTCTGACCCAGTATCTTTGTAAGTACTAGATAAACCTTTTAAGATGTTTTGTTATTTTTTAGCAGACCATCTATCTCCCATCTTTAAGTGAAGAACATTGCAATACACTATCAAAATCCTATAGAAGGTACTCCCTGCTCTACCGGACCCATCCAATGTCTCTAGCAATGCACTTGGTAAATGTATTGATTTATGGCTGTCTTTTGTTCTGTGGTCGCATAGTTTCATGTAATCTTTTTGGACCACATGACTGGAGGTATAAGAAATTAAAGACCTAAGGATTTCAGTTCTCATAAGAGTGTGGAGAAATGGGTACCTTCCAGATTTTTCAGTTTTGAGCAGGTGAAACAACTGGACAGGCAGTTTGGCAGTTGGGCTCAAATTATACATGGCCCGGAATTTCCACTCTTAGCTATTCAGAGACAAAGGCTTCCTGGAGACTGTAAACTAAAGTGCACAGGAAAACAAAATCGTTAACTATCTGTTGAAGATCTACAGGTTGAGTGACTGATGAGGACCTTATGACTGTGAAGGATTAGAACATTTGGATCCAGAGAACGTTATTTGGGACAATTTTTATTTCCCTTAACAGCCCCTTGTTGCCCTCCCTTGTGTCTGATTTAATCTCTTTTTGACTATTAGCTTAATATGACAGTTAATGCCTTTGGAGTGTAATTTTAGCTGACCACCAACATCCACTGAACCAAAGGCCAAGATGTCACCGGATCACACTGAAAACTATAACAGAATTTTCACCACTTTCATATTCCTCCCTTTCTCCAGTCCCTGTTTATGTGTTTGCTAATACACTGATTTATAACTTTCTTTCATTCTGTAATTACTAGAAGCTTGTGTAACTACTTCCGCAGAGGAATAACCTCAATCCCAGTTCTCAGGCCTTGGTCACTCATATTTAGTTCCTAATAAACTCTCTTTGAGGCTAGATATATGGTTTGCATGGATGGTTCACAATGTTGGTATCTCCAATATCCTAGGATCATCATTGCAACTTAGGCTTGACCTTCAAGTCTCACTCAGTGCCTTATCAAGGCATTGCATTCTTGCAGGGAATGTGACCCTACCATATATTGTTTGGCCCCAGTTTTTTCCTAGAAGTTTGGTGCAAGTCTCCACAAACCTCTCATTGCATCTTTTATGCCTGCTAATGTATTGATTTATGGCTATCTTTTGCTCTATGGCTGTAAAGTTTCATGTAATCATTTTGCTAATCTCTTAGTAGCGTATGACTGATGTTACCAAGTTTCCAGCCCATGGAAGAGTACTATCTGTCTTTAGGGTGGATCACTCTTGCTCAGTTAAACCCCACTGGAAATACCCCACAGACTCATTCAGAGATGAGTCCTAGGTGATTCCAAATCCAGTCAAGTTGAAAATAAGATTAACTGTCATGCCCAATTGTGTATGTTGTTGGAACAGGATACACTGATTTGTTAATCCATTGTCATCTGTTTTTTGTTTTGTTTTGTTTTTTTGTTTTTTATTCTATAACATCAGAGCCAAGTAATGACACAAACTATTTGGCTGCAAATCCAAAGTATTTAATCAATGTCTTACCCTTTAAGAAAGATTGCTAACTTTTGTGCTGAATCACAAAATAGCCTCCACATATTTTAAAATTAGGATGGAGAGATGGCTCAGGGATTAAGATCACTTGTTGGTCTTGAAGAGGACCTGAGTTCAATTCCCAGCACCCCAGTGGTAGTTCACTCCCATCTATAACTCTAGTTTCAGCAAATCCAATGCCGTCTTCTGACTTCTGTGGACACCAGACATGTACCATGCACATGATACACATGCATGCATATTGGCAAACTATTTATACATGTTAAATAAAATAAATAAATCTAAAGAAAACCAAATTATTTAAGAGTAGTCTTTATATAAGAAGAACCAACACAAACATGTGAAATATAAAATATTTGGTAAAATTTGAAAATTAACTTACTTATAGATAGGCCATGCATCAAAAATTACAAGTGACAACTGAAAATTTTTATTAACTAAATGACAAAAAGTACAATATAAAATTTTATGAAATAGCTTAAGAAATCAATAGATAAAATGAAAGTAATTAATACAAAAAAAAGAAAGACTGAATATTTTTTGTTCAGTTTTTGGGAATAAGGAGAGGCTATCTATTCTTGCAACATTCACTAATCATTTTACTGAAAATACTAACCACAGCAGTATGGCAAGAAAGGTAAGTTAAAGGCACAATTAGAAAGCAAAAAAATGAAAATATCTGAGTTATAGGTGACATAAAAATTTACAAACACATTGTAGCAGACCTAAATGAATTTTGTACCATTACAAGATACACCTTTATTATACAAAAATTATTTGTTTATACCTACTAAAAAGAAACTAAGAGAGGAAACTAATGACTATGAAGGTCATTCCTAGCAATTGTTGGCCTTCCTGATTGGATGGAAAGGTATCCTGGAACTCAGAAGCCCAGGAACCATGCAGCTCTGAGAGGAAGCAGCCTTAGCAGAGGCGGTGTAGCTCCCAGGGGAGGGCATCCCCAGCTGAGCTGAGGAACTGAGGAGCCTCAGTCCTGCTCCACATCTTCCTTTCTTCTCTCCATTGCTGCTTGGCTCAATGAGAGAGTCACATCAGGCATGAGAGGGATTGATTTATTGTGAGGGTCCAAAGTGTGGAGGGATGACTCGAGGGTTGGCTGCCTCTGCTTCCTAAAGTGGACAGCAAGGAATTAGACAAAGGGCAGGGCTCATAAAGGGTTTCTTAAGGGGAGGAGTTTTTCCACAGTAGAGATTTCCAGAGTGAGGATTGGTGGGATTTCAGGTCCTGTGCTTTCCTGTTCACGGATTGGTGGGTTTTTGTGCTCAGGAACTGGTGGGATTTTGTGGGAAGCTCAGGGATTCTGGGGTTTTCACATTCAGGGATTGGTGTCTTTTTTCACACCCACACCCCCTTTCCCTGCATCAGGGCTATGGGTTAGGGTAGAAAACCTTCCTGGCTGCAGGCAACTTTGCTGAGGCGCCATCCCTGCTGAGCTGCTTGGGGAGGCTGGAGAGGAGTTGTCACCACCGTGGACAGCTCCCGTGGCAGACTCTCGTGATGGTTGCAGGCTGAGGCTGCAAAGGAGCTGTTTTTGACAGTTCCTGCTGTGTGACACTCAGGGATACAACAACACTAACCAGAATAAAATTCCTAGCTGTACACAAATAAGAGACGTGAAAAACACAAACATGGAAATCTACAAGGCAATGAAGAAAATCTCAAGGCATGGAGAGAGTCTTAAGAATGAGATTAGGTGAGGATCACCTGGCTCCATAATTAAACAAACAAACAAACAAACAAAAGTCAGTAAGACAAGCACTGTGATACATCCATAATGCCAGCACCTGGGAGGCAGAGGAAGGAGATACTGAGTCCAAGGGATTGGATCACATAGCCAGATCCTATCTAAACATTAACCAACTCTTTACCCAAAAGATAAAAAACAAATCAGAAAACTGTATTCTTAGAATACACTGAATATCATGGTCTGTAAATGTTGCTTCAAAAAAGGTGTTTTTAAAAGACAAAGCTTTCTTTTTTCTTTCTGGTTTTTACTGTTTATTTGGGAATCTCACATCACAAACCCTGATCTTGGTCACCTCCCAGCCCTCCCATGTCTACCCTCTCCTTCATGTCCTCTTTCCCAAGCCTCCCTCCTCCCCAAAAAAAAGAAAAGGAGAAAAAGAAAGAAAAAGTCCATTTTGTGTTGTCCATACACTTACTGGAGCATGATCAAATTCCTAGTGGCCAGCCCTGAAAGGGGCCATGAGTCTTTCTCCACCTCCACCACCTACACCCTAGTAGCCAAGGCGAGTCTTTCTCCATCTGCATCCCTGCCAGAATCCATCAACTGTGGAAAGCCATGTGGTGGAGGGAGGAATGAGGGTGGCGCTAGCTCAGCACGGCCCAAGGATATCATCATGGCTCCAGCCCGCAGCCCAGACCAGGGACATCCATATGGCCTACAGTGGTAACACAGGCCACAGACATCAACCCTGCCTCTGACCATATCAGGACCACAGACCCATTCATCGCCCTCAGCAGTTGCATGGACCCTTGGCCTCAAGATGGCCTTGGGTGGCTATGCTCGTGTAGGTGCTGGAGATTGAACTTGAATCTTCTAGAAAAGCCATCTATTTCTAACTGTTGGGCCATCTGTCCAACCCCAAGAGAGTAGTTTATATTGAAGATCTTTCTTCATTTGATGGAAATTGGCAAGCAGTAGATTTTTCACAAGAGACCCTTTAACATTGCTGGTCTCGGTGTTGATATTTTGTATAGTTATGTAATCTTTTATTGAGTATTTTCTTTGGTGGTAAAGTTTCTGAGAATAACATCTGTCATGTTAATTTCATTTTCTCTTTTTTTGAGAAATATAAATTCACTTTTGGGAATGAAGTTTGATATTCATCTATGTGGTTCTAGTTTGCTTTTGTTCTTAGTAGATAAAAATGAAGCAACTTTTAATTTGATGCCAAGTGACAGCTCTACCATCTGTCTTTAATGTCAATGCAGTGCTCTTCATTTTGTCTCCCTGTCATCTTTGAGGGCTTTTAATGCTCTATATGGCTCTTCACATGTGAGTGATGAGAAACAAATGCCACCAAGCACTAAAACCAAACCCGCACCTCACTCCTAGGCACTGACGTTGCTCTAACGGCTTCACTTTCTGTCTTCCCACGTCCTTAGCCTCTGTAGGAGTCCAGGGAACTGGTAAGGGTTCCTTGCTACAGAATTTCCTAGGAGCAAATGAACAGCACTTTTTTAACAGCAGCATCTTCATAGAGGAGATGGGTGGCCAGTGTGACCAGGTGACAAAGGGATCCTCAGATCAGAGATCCTGGCACTCAGAACAGTTAGAAAACATTTCGTCTGAACCAGTTTTACAGAAGTGAAAACTGAAACTTTGGAAGTTGAATGGACTTAAAACCCAAGGCATAGTAGAAACAGTTTCCTTCCCAGGATGCATCTCCTCTTCCTCACTAACAAATCTTTGCTCTTGTTTTGAATGGCGATACACCTAGAGTAAAATGGTCTCCTTGCCAGCCTTCTCTCTCCAGCTAGGAGTAAACACAGGACTCAGTTCTCCCAAAGGAGACGTGAACTGAGGCTTCTGGTGAGTCTGTGGGGAAAGCTCCGAAGCCCTAACATTTGGCTTGTGTACTTTTCATCCCCTCCCTCATTCCAATGGAGACATATCTTAGTTGCACACCTTTCACACAGTGGTTGGTTGGTTGTTTTGTTTTTCCTTTCATGTGTCAGATTCCATTTTGAATGTAAGAAACTTTGATTTCTAGAGTGAAGGCTCTATCCATCATGAATTGCTAATACTGAAAGGGAACACATTCATGGATGCTACAGGTTTTGGTTTTTTTTTTTTTTGTTTTTTTTGTTTTTTTTTTTTGACATCTACTAGTTTCCCTTATGGAAGCAAAGAGTGAGTACAAGATTCTAGACAACTGGAGAAGATCAAACTGTTGGGCTGTACTCTAGATGCCCTGCCATGGTGTTTGTTTTCAGCAAGGCTCTGACTGAACATCAGGAACACATTCTTGCCGTTCAGAGAGGCTATCAGTTGCCAGACAATAACACTCTACCAAGAAGCAGCAATGATCTGGGAGAACAGAGAACAGTTACTCAGCAATTATGGCAGCATTAAGGAGAGCTAAGAAGGAAGCAGGGTGAAGGAAGAGGAGATATGTATCCTTTTGGATTTCTCTGTCACAGAAGAGAAATTACAAAATATCCCCAAAGAAGAAAAACGTCTATGGCTGCTTGAGACGGGACCTCCAAAGTAACTGTAAATCAGACCATTTCCACACAGTTCCCTGCCTCTGATGGCCAGCCCAGGGCAAACCATGCCAACCTTCTTCAGAAACGTGGTTTCCTGAAGAGGTGTTCTTGTCCAGTGGTGCTCATGTCCAATCTAATTATCGCTGTTAATTGCAAATAAATAAATAAATAAATAAATAAATAAATAACTGAAGATCTATGACTAACAGAAAGGCTAGAGCAGAGAAGAGTAGAAGCAAAGAGTAAAGCAACACTCCAGCCACAAACCACTCAGAGAAACAGCTATAAAAAAATGAAGTATTCGAGCTGGGAAGCTGCACCAAAAAGGAACAATTAGAAAAGTGTGTTGTAACTAAAGGTGAGAGTCCAGGAGCCTTGCTGGCACAGATGCTTTTCCGTTCATTCTCTCTTTTGTTAAGGGAAAGTTGAGCATCTGGAGGATATTGAGATCTTATCGAACCCTGCACTCTTGGAGTGTTTACAACACAATCCCTGTGTCTATTCTCATCTCTGAAGCCCCGGGCTTGGTCTTTGTTACCTATTGGATTTCAGGAAGGCTGACTTGAGATGCGGCGTTGCCATTTCCTGGGCCTTCACTCCCCCCCATACCCTCTGGACGCCAGGTTCTTTGTTGTGTCTCCTCCGCATTCATTTTCCTCTGCCCTCACACCTCCCACAAAGCGATGGGGATTTTTTTTTTTTTTACTTGTCCTGGGGAGCTCCAGTCTACCCGGCATCAGATCAAGTCCCTGGAGCTGTCGGGGCTGGTTGCTCCCCTGCCAGGAGTCCCGCTTTGTGTGCTGGCGTATTTGTCGCGACCGCTGGGGACACGACCCCCGAGGAGGCGTGGCCTCGTCCCAGCACCACCCGGGAGGGCTGGACACTAGCTCGCCGCCGCCCTTATTTGTTCCGTTAGCTGGCGCTGGCCAGCCTGATGCAGCCAGGGTCCGGGAGCCTGGACAAGGCTGCCCTGGTCCTCCTGGCCCTGCATCCCACCCAGCCCCGCCCTCGGCTTTCCCCTCTCCACTTTTAACGGTGCCTCTGGAGGAGGGCTGGGCAAACTCAAGCTGAACCGAGAGAAAGGCGGGGAAAAGGACCACATTCGATGAGCCCGTCTGGCTGGTCTAGAGTTCCTAAAGGGTCTTTCTTGACCATGTCAGAGTCAGGGGAGATGAGTGAATTTGGCTACATTATGGAATTGCTTGCCAAGGGCAAGGTAAGCGTCTCCGCTGTGGGGCTGTGTCCGAGGTCCCGGCTGGGCACTCACGACCTGAGGGTGGGCTGCAGCATCGGAGCGGTCCCGTGCTGGGGGGACACAAACTGGAATCCGGGTCTGTGCTCCGCACTAGCGGATCCCAGCTATACACAATGCACCGTGGCCGCCTTTTCTTTATGTCGAAGAAAGGGGACTCATGGAGCTAGTTGGCGGAGCCGTGCGAGAGAGAATGGGAACTAAAGAGCTGCCCGACAGCACGGAATAGGTGACAGGCGCGGGGTGTAGAGGGAGGGTCCGCCGATTCGATCCGATAGCTTGGGGGGCCGGAGGCGGCTCCGGATCCGCACGCAGTTAGTCGCTGTGTGGGACAGTGACAGTTCTCGCTCTGGTTCTCAGCCGCTGCCCTGGGCGGGAAACATGCGGAGCAGCCTTCCTTGGTACCAGGGTGGAGAGACACAAGCTGGGAGTGGCTCAGGACGTTGGTAGGATGGCTTCGCCTGAGTGGAAAGCCATTCGAGAAGCTGGACCTCAGGGAGCGGCTGAGAAACTGTCCAGAGACGCCCCGAAGTGATACACAGGCGAGGTGTGTCGGGAAATATTGAGCGAGACTCTGCTGGTCTGAGTTGGAAGAAACGGTGGCTTAACGGTGGCTATGCTTGTTCATTGCACCTGGGGCTTGGAGGAAAAAAAAAAAAAAAGAACCAGACTCTATGCGTGGTCATCAGAAAGGAGGATTGTGCATCCCTGATGCTCGCCCTTAAAACTTCGATCCTACACCCTACTCCAATGCGCATAGCTGGTACGCAGCGTGGAGTAATTTAGCTTTAGACAAGATAGTCCTGACTCCCAACCTGAGTATCAGGGCGACTAGTCCTCTCTGGATTCTCCTATTCTGTAGCCGCTGAATATATTAATCCGAAATAGAATATCCAATAACAATTTGAAAGTGAGGACCGTATCTTGGGGCACCCATAGCATAACAGAAGCACAAGTAGTGGACCCTCGTTCCACTTTTCCCACTTACCTGGGACTCCACCCAGTAAACTTGAATGTCATCTGGGCATGTACGGAGTCATCTTGGCCAGAACATTCAAACACTTCATGGTCCCAAACAGCCACCCTGTTATGACTTCTGGACCTACAAAGTATACCAGCTCATGCAGTCCTCCAAATAGATTTCCCTTTGAGAAGTCCAGCAGGGGCTGGCTGCCAGGGAAGAGGGCCCTAGGTCAAAGGTGGAACTCCGGAGAGCTGGGACAGTGCTTGAAAAGGGGGCATCTGTTTTAGGAGCTGGGAGTAGGTTGGGGAGAGGATGCCTTTTATGACTTTCAAAGTAAATGGACCACTCTCGATGGGCTGGACAACAGGATGATTGATAGGTAGTCTGTGCTCAGATGTTCTTTAGTATAAGCCAGAATTATATTAGTTGGCTGTGCTTTTCTCCAACTGCATCCAAACCAAGAAACTTTGAGAAACTAGTCCTTGGTGTGTGTGTGTGGGGGGGGATGGGGGTGGGGGGAATCCAAGGCCAGGGATGGGCATATTGCCAAGTATATAGATGAACTTCCCCTAAACACTAAATGGAGAAGGCAAATCTTGATGAATTCTTGAAACTTCTTAGAATATACTAAGGCACATAAACTCAGGAATCTCTCAGAGCCATGGTGTACAATATGCTCCCTGTAATAGAAACCTCAAACAGATGCACCTGGTGTCCTTCACTGGTTTCCTCTGCCTCTCTCCCTTGACTAGTCAGACTGCCTTTTCTTGGCTCCAACAGCAAGCTAGTGGCTGCCAGGAGCACTCTCCCAGACTCCCACAGCTAGAGAGGCCAAAAATCCTAGGAAATCTTTGAGGTTGCAAAGTGGATAATTCCTCCCTACCTTTCTGGAGTTAGGGCAGGTGGCAGGAATAACTTAACTATTTATTTCAACTCATTTATTCCTTATGGACTTTGTTTTGTTTTGGTTTGGTTTTTTTTAGACAAGGTTTCTCTGTGTAGTCCTGGCTATTATGGTACTCATTCTGTAGACCAGGCTGGCCTGGAGCTCAGAGATCTGCTTGCCTCTGCCTCCTGAGGTGCTGGGATTAAAGGTGTGCACCACCACTGCCCAGTTTGTAATTTAACACCACCATATAAAATCTCCGATCTGTGTGTGATTATAAGTGCTTTAAGCACTTAATGCTAGCCATGGGAGAGCAGCTTTTTAGACTGAGGGTTGTTTTGTTTTGGATTTGGGGTTCACTTGGCAGCTTGGGTTTACAGCATAGTGAATGATGGGAGTCTGGTCTGGTCATGAGAGGCAGAGGGTGGCTGGTAGTCAGTCATACTTCTCCCTGCTTCCAAGTTCAGTTTGTGAGTTGATCATCTTCGCTTTCCCTCTAGCACAGTTTCATCCTTGCAGCACTTTTCTAGCCCCATGCAGGAATTCATCTAAAGGCCAGAAATGTTGTTGGCCACTGGAATGCTCAGGGAACATGGGCAAGGCCTCAGATTTGATCTCTAGAACTGCCAAAACAAAACTGTTAACTAAAAATTCATGACTTTGGGGGCTGTAGATGTAGCTAGGTAGTACAACATTTGACCAGCATATACTAGGCCACAGGTTCAGTTCCCAGCACCACAAAAGATAAAATAATAAAACACATGGTTTTAATTGTCTTATTAGAACACATGAATGTGTGTCTGTTGCAAAATAATCAAACTTTTGGGATTTCATGGAAGATATGATGGGAGTTCATTTCCACTTTCATCCCTCTGTCCAGCTACATCAGAATACATGTCTACTTCAAATTAAACCAGCTTAGTGTATCCCCTGCCCAGGGGGGTGAGCGAGCCTTTAATCTTAGGGTAACCTAAAACCTACATGCCTAACCTGAGCGGCTCCTAATGCTCTTTCATGGAGCTTGCTTTAATATTTAAAGTACATAGCGAGCCCAGCATTGTGATCTTTCTGCTCACCAAACAATACCCTGGAAGCACACAGTTGTTAAGACACAGGCTAAAGCTTGAGAGCCCTAAAAATCAATGAAAATGCTTCCTCTTGCATTTCACTGCCAGGAAGACTTTTGCCGTTTCTGAAAGCTTTTTGCTTCTTTCGCAACAGAAGAGACTTTGGGCTAAAACAGAGTTTTAAAATCTGTGGTCAATATCTAGAGATACTCAAAAGCAATGCTCTCAAATGTTTTTGGTCTCTTGAAAGGGTTTCCTCACTAATTTTTTTTTTTATCATCTTCATACATATCTTCCCTTTAGATCACCATGCACTTTTCTGAACTGACAGAATGAAGTGTGTGGAATGGAATGTTAAGTTTAGAACATTCCTTCATCTATCCTATGCTTGTCAGAATTATACCGAAGTATCAATACTCAGACAATTATTCTTCTTTAACAGTTGCCTCTCAGGTATATCCTAGGAGCACAATAGTTTCAGTAAAATGAAAGGCAATTTGGAGAGATTACATCTCATTTGGATAAACAGGCAATGAGACTATCACTTGGCCATTATTGTAACTTTGAACATTTGTGGGGTACAAAAGACTCAAGAACTTTAAAATATTTTAATTTTTAAAGTTTTCTCTGTGTATATTTTGCTTACATATATGTCTGTGTACCTCATGGGTGCCTGATGTCTGAAAAGGCCAGAAGAGGGCATCCAATCCCATGGAACTGGAGTCCTGGATGTTGTGAGCCCCCATGTAGTTCTGAAAGAGCAGCCTGAATAGTCTTAATCCAACACCAATACTCAGGAACTTTTACAAATACACTATTAACTTTGAAACAAGAATGGCCTTAAATGATAAAAGAATTAGGTTTAGAAAACCCACAAACATTGCTAGTTCCTCAACCTAGAACTGACCTTAATACTTGCATGTAATTAAAATGGTCTAAAAGCAAAAAGGAGGAGGGGGGATGGGAGAGGGGGGTTCTAGGGAGGGGAAATGGGGAATGTAAATAGATAAAATATCTAATTAAAAAAAAAGAGAAAATCCACAAACAGAGCAATGTAAAGGGTTAACATCTGGGACAGAAACAAAAATCCCACCGAAGGCTCTTTTGGATGGCTGAGCAGGTAGTTGTTCCAACAACTGAAATCCCAACTTGGGCAATGATGGTGAGGTTTGGCCCACTGTAAAGTGACTTCTTCCTTCCTTCCTTCCTTCCTTTCCTTTCATTTTTTCCTTTCTTTTTTCTTTTTGTACATTAGAGTTAAGTCTCATATGTGCTATGAGAGAAGAAAAGAAGACAGAGATTTGCAGTATCGTTTAAAAATAGCTAGTGTCACAAATACCCTATCTCTCTTTATCACACTGTTGTAGAAGTAATTTGAAGATAGTATCTCCAAATATCATTTAGAAGGATAAGTGGGTATCTTCATGAAATGACTAATTGTGTGCTTCATACTTACCTGTGGGCAGTGCAGTAGGAATGGTGCCATCCAGGTTTGCATTCTGGCTGATGGCTAACTAGCACATTAGTTAGTCTCAGGTGGAGGTAGATAAGAGTACAGACTGGGACATGTCCCTTCTAGAGAGAATTATACCCGTTGTTCAGGATTGCTGCAAGGGTTAAAGGAATACTTTATACAAGCTTCCTGGGAATGTTATTGATACATGACAGGCCTTCAAAAGCTAAGCTATGTATTCTGGCCATAGGAGCAGGTCTTGAGACACTTTATATTGTAACCATGTGATCATTAGCAAGTAGATGTTGGATGTTTAGATAAAATACCTAACATACGGCTGGTGGAGTGGCTCAGTGGGTAAAGGCACTTGCTTCCAAACCTGATCTTTATGGAATAAGGAGAGAACTGACTCCTACAAAGTAATGTCTTAAGAAATACTTGACGTAGAACTGCAGAGATAGCTTAGTCTATAGAGTGCTTGCAAAGAATACTCTGTCTTAGGCTTCCCAGAACCCTCACTAAAAAGAGCTGGTCACAATGGCATCTACTTCTAATCTCAATGCTGAGAAAATGGAGACCTGCAGATCACGTGGGTTCACTGGCTATCCAGCCCTGCCTAGCCCATTAGAGAGATCGAGGCCAATGAAAGAACCTGTTTTAAATTTAGAAAATAAAAATTGAAAAGGACTGAGAGATGGCTCTGTAGGTAAAAGCACTTGCTGCCAAATATGACAACTTAATTTGGATCCTCAGGACCCACATATTAGAAACAAGAGAATTAACTCCTCAAGTTGTCCTCTGTCTTCCACATGTGTACCGTGTGTGTGTGTGTGTGTGTGTGTGTGTGTGTGTGTACATGCAAACAAGCACATACATGTGCCCCACCTCAATAAATGCCAAAAAATTGAAAAATACTTAAAAAAAAATAGATGACGATTTTAAGAGTGATAACCAGGATTGTCCTCTGACCTCTGCATGCACACATGTGTACACACACATGTATTTACACACATGAACACACATATACAAATATGGGCTATAAAATTGAAGTTAAAATTCAGATAAAAATAACTTAATACAAGTAGGTACAATATTTGAGTCATATACTAAAAATGTTATTATATATCATCCAATTTTAATTGAGTGTATCAATGTTTGCAATCCTAAGGAGAATAATAAGATGTGGTCAAAAGAAAAGTACACAGTCTGAATATATGAATATTATTCACCTCAGTGTGCCCAAGGGCACTTTGCCCACTGACCACGTAGGCTGTATTACTGACACCAACCAGAAATTCCTGCCAGGGCAGACCTACACTTCTTTCATCTTCCCAATGTGGAACTGTTGGCTGCGTGCTACTGTGTTAAGTGCCTACAGGGCTTTATCTTAAGACATAAAAGCTAAAGCAGTTTTGGAACAAGGCTACCAAACATCAAACATGACTGCAGAAATGAGAATATGTAATTTAGTTAAGCTGAGTATCATAAATTCTAAGTACAAATGAGATCCGAGTTAGGGGAGATGGTCAATGAAAATTAGACCATAACGGATCCTCTGTGGGGTTGTTTTCACATTTGTTTGTTTGCTTTGAAGCAAGCATGCAGCCAAGGCTGGCCTCAAGCCCATTATCATTCTGCTTCAGTTTCCTGAATGCTGGGATTACAGGCATGCGCTACCATGCCCGTCTTTTGGGGGTTTGTTATGGTTTGCACTTTCAGATACCTTTTATTTCTTCTTTACTCTTGGTTATCTGTCACACCACACTGGTTCTTCTTTTCAGGTTCTGTTCTTTCTCCTTCTCATGGTAGTCTGAAATGGCAGCTGGAAAGATGAGTAGGACCTGGCCAGGTGCTCTCTGGATGCTTCTCTCCCGACTTTGTTCCCATAGCAACAGTTTATAACTGGGGAGCATGCCTTGTCCCAGGTTTGGGTATAACTGGTAGACAGTTCAATTTACTGCCTTTCACCTTGGACTTCTGATACCTGGCAGTGTGGATTTCAGTGTGTCAAACCACAGTAAAACCCTGTGGTTTCCATCATTTTTAGCTTCCTTACTTCCCTTAAGTCTAGGAGCTGTCTGCATTTTCTTCTAGGGATGCTGAAAGATTGAGGGGATTCCCCTTAGTCCCTAGTTAGTTAGTCTGCAGTCACTCACTTTGCTTCTACTTTTTGTTTAGGACATAGCAGAATGGCACTCTGTCTGCTTTAGACTGTAGGTAAAGCCTGGTGTTTCAGGGTGCTCACTGAAAAATGCACTGTGGTCACTAGGACCCAACCCAGTCAAGAATTTAATCTCTTGCTGGTGGCCAGGAGCCAACATGGGAAGAGACCAGGTGAGCTGAATGAGTAGTGCTAATGGGATGTTAACCTTTTGGACTTCATGAACTACGTACATGTGACTTAGCTCACAGCCCTGTGGCAGAGCAAGTAAATAGGCTGAGATTTGACTATGATAGAGCACTTTCCTGGCTAAAGTCAGGCTCTGGGTTTAATCTTCACTATCAAACACACACACACACACACACACACACACACACACACGGGTGGGGGGAGGGAGAGAGAGAGGAATCTGTGTGTGTGTGGGGGGGGTGGGTAACCAAGGATGCTGAAGGTCTATAGGCTTCAGGGAGATGGCAGGCATGGGCCAAGCTTCTATGTGCTTCATTTTGGCCCACATGTTAACAGAAACCAGTAGGACTGGTAGGGTGGGACACACCAAACTGGGGGAAGAGCAAAGGACAGCTTATAAAATAAAATCAGATAAGGATTAAGAAATCCTTGCCCTTTTGTCTGCATCTATGTCTGTGTGCCATGTGTGTGCCTGGTGCCTGCGAGGAGAGGAGAGAGCATCTGAATCCCTGGAACTTGAGTTAAGGATGGTTGTGAGCCACCGTGCAGGTGCTGGGCATGGAATCTTGGTCCCCTAGAAGAACGACCTGTGTTCTTAACTACCAAGCCATCTTGCCACTTTAGTCACAGCCTTCAAAAATTTCCCGGCATGTATAGATATCTTGGTGTTCTCAGCCCTCTGGATTTTCAGACTCGTTTTGTGTTAACAGACACTCTGAATCACGCACGTATGTGCATCCATCCTTCTCTCCCTTACATGCTAAGAACAAGGTGCTGCGCTGCAGCACATAGCTTATTCTGCTCTCTCCATACACAGAACCACCAGAATAGTACTCTATCTCAAGCAGGCTATCCTTAGCTATCCATTAGACCAGTGGCTCTCAACCTTCCTAATCCTGCAACTCTTTATTACAGCTCTTCAACATTGTGGTGACCCCCAACCATAAAATTATTTTTGTTGCTATTTTATAACTTTAATTTTGCTACTGTTATGAAGTGTAATGCAAATATCTGTGTTTCCTGATGGTCTTAGGTGGTGACCTCTAGGAAAGGGTTGTTCAACCCCTAAAGGGGTTGTGACCTACAGGTTGCGAACCACTGTGTTAGACTGTCTCTGCGGATAGGCAGGCAGAGAGGCGATTCCAGGTAGGCAGTGAGATTAATTGTGAGGGCTAGAAAGAGCAGGGTCTGAAAAGAAACAGTATAATCTGGGTAAAGGAGACATAAAAAGGATTCAAGAGTCCAAATAATAAGAAACCAATGCAAGTCAGATGTGGTAGTACACGTTTGTAATCCCAGCATTTAAGAAGCTGAGGCAGAATGGTCACAGGCCTGAAATCAACCTTGGCAACATGCTTATCTCAAATAAAAACACACAAATGTGACTAACAGAACTCACCAGGGAATTTTAATCAGGACCCAGGAAGGGTCTTGGTAGCTTTTAAGTGGAGACTTAGAGTTATGGGTGCCAAGAGTGGGAAGCTGATGGAAACCTAGCAGCCGAAGAGGATGCTGACGCTGATGGAAGTGGGGAGCCTGTGGTTTACAGCAGCAGACTTGCCGCTAACATCACTCCCTTCCTGCTTTTAATAGTTTCTACATCAATAGGATTCTCAACATGCTTTAGAATTAAAACAAGCACATACTGAAAAAAATGCCAGCAATATAACGTGAGTGGAAAGTAAGTCTCATATACCTGACTAACCCTATTATAGCTCCATTCCATTCATTGTATTTACCCATATAACACTCACTTGTATTCATTTTTATTATTTACCTATATGAACACCTGCCTGCACACCCCAGAGTGCCAACAATACAGTGCTGAGGATAAAAATTTTGCTCTGTAAATGCTTGGCAGATTTAATTAAAAAAAAAAAAAAAACCTCCACTGTATCTTCAGTTTTTGTTAATGACCCATGGGGTCCCAGCTAGTCCTGCCTGTGGGAATGCTCACTGCTCTTGTTGACAAGAGCTTGGGACAATAGCTACCTTGAGTTCATAGGTGCAGTCACCATGTCATGTCTCCATGACAAGTATTTACAGTACTCCCTCCCAACCTCCAGCTCCTTGGTGGAACTTCCCTCTTCTGTGATGTTCCCCAAGTTAGGCATTCTTTCTCATCAAATAGATATGCTACAAAATAAGTGTGCACTATGAAAAGCATTTAGTCAGTATAAAATGCAAGTAAGATTTTGGAATTGTTTTGTATATACATGACAAGTATTGAAATAGGACCATTCTTAGCCGTGAATCATTCACAAGGCTTATTGTATTGTAATTTTAAAAATAGAATTGATAAATTTCCTTTCAAGTAAGCTGCAGCAATTCATACTGTCATTATAAAATGTTTGAAAGTGCCTAGAACCCCACATTTTGTCAAGTTGTGTAACTGAAGTTTGCTGGCCAGGTGTGAAATATCTCAGTGAACTTTGCTTTGTATAATGGAAGGCCTTTGAGTTTTATTTTCACCCAGGTGTTGTCTATAAAAGTTTTATTCTCAGTTTGTACTAATTAGTTTCTCCTAATTTCTTTTACTCTACCATAGTATGTTTTGGCTCAAAGGTCTATCTAAGCATGCTAATGTATCTTTAATACAAAGGCCAACATTAGAAACAATGTTATAGACTTACACTTTTTCAAAGTCAAGACTTTAAAGAAGTATACTAGGTAGGTGTTGTGGGACGTAGAGGTTTGCTGCTCTCTTTTCCCTCTTGCTAAGGACACATGCTCCGAATCCAAGGAAGCTTACAGGGTCTAACATGTGATGCAAGCCTATCTGGATAAGAACAGCTCAATCATCTCCCGCCGACCCCTCGCCCTCCCTGCCCCTCCCCCTCCCCTCAAGGTATGAATCCTCTCAGTAGATTGAGGGTACTCCATTAGATGCTATAGTCCCTTGCTATTTTCAATTTTACACTGCTATGCTCATTTAACTGCCTGGTTGACAGAAGAGGTTACGGCTGGTGTCGGAGCTGTGAGAAGATGTGAAATTTGCCGCAGGAGACAGCTTTCTTCCAAGTAGGAAATTAAAAGTAGGATGCGTTTCAAAACCTAATGGAGATGTCGCTTTGCAGCTCTGTGCTCCCTTGGCCTAGGAGTTAGGATAAAGGTTCTTTCAATCTAAAACCTACAGACGAAACTAGCCTTCAAGAAAGCAGTGGGTTTAATTACCTAGTAATATTCGCCCCCCGACTGTGGTAGGCTGCCTTGTTTTGTTCTGTCCGTGTGCAGGAAGCAGACGAAATGCGCCCCTCTAGACCCTTGGCCGGTGCAAGCTTGGTGTGGCTGCCGGGGCATTTCTGGACCCCTGTCCACTGTCTTCAGAGGCGAAATCGCAAGGTGGCTGTGGGCTGGGCTAGGGCGGGGGCTTTGCCGCAGTGTCGTGACTTCAATCCTTGGCTAGCACCCAGGAATGGAATCCCTGCTCATCGAGCTATCCCATTGACACTGTGTTCCTGCGTAAATTGAGGCGCCAAGCCCTGTTTGAGGGGAAAAAAAAAAAGAACGTACTTTTAAGTGTTCAGTGACCAGGGGATGAGACTTCAAGAAAAAAAAAAGAAACCAAGCAGGAAGAGTAGGTTGAAGAGCCCAGGGAGAAGACTGGGGGACCCACCCGGGAACTTCCCCTAGGCCAGTCTGGTTAGCGGCAGGAGTAGGCGGGATCTTGCGCTGGCCCTGGAGTACCGCTCCCGGTGCTCCCTGGGGCGCACTTTCCCTGATCCTCATTTCCCAGGGCCTGGGAGAGTCTCTGGGCTTTCGCGCGCACTTTGGGAACGCCCTCTGAAAAAGTGAAATGGACCAAAGCGCCGCAGAGCCAGGAGCCGTCACCCGGACCCGGAGGATTTAGATTCACGGTGCTCTAGCGGGAGCCTGAGTGTTGGGCAGCTACGAGCCGGCACCCCGCCCCTCCCGAGCCCCACTTCGCCACTGACCACGCCCCAATTAGTCCCACCTCCTTTGTGCGGCCGCGCCGTTGCCGGGGCGACAGCCCCTCCCCCTCCCGGCCCCGCCCCGCGCCACCGCCCCAATCTCCGCCTGGCTGCTTGTCCAGCTGCAGTCCGCGCGAGCCGCCGCCGCAGCCGGCAGCGGGGCGTCATTCCCGGCTCCCGGGACCCTCGCAGGGAGCAACCGCACTCTCCCGCGCCCGTGCTTTCGCCTGCGCCGGCCAGTCCCTCGCTGCGTGGCCCGCTGGCCAGATCTGGCTGACCAGCTTGCCCTCCGGTCTGACCCGAGGCTCCCTAGCCGCCTCGGGGACTCGCCCACACGACCCTGCCGGGGCTGGCTGCGCCTGTAAAGACTCCGTGGTTGATGTCACCCGGCGGAGGGCTGCGATGGAGGGGGATGCCTCAGACTCTCAGGTACGCGCTTACTCTTGGTTGTTCTCTCCGGGCTAGTCCCAGCGTCCGGCGGCGCCTTTTTCTGCTCTCGAGAAGGTAGAGAGGGGCTTGGGGTCCCTTAGGGAGGGAGCGAAACGCAGGTCCGGGACTGTGCACCTGGCCACTCCGGGGACGGAAGGGCAGGCTCTTCCGTGGGGTTCTGTCTGCAGAAGTAGTCGCTTTGGGGTGTCTTGTGCGCTTAAGAGTAGGGCGCGTGCCCCAGCGTGCGGCCCTTTGTCTGGAGCCCCGAGGGGCGTAGGAGTCCCTCCAGGACCCCGGCTGCTCCAGCTACCCGCTGGGAGCCTTGTCTCCTGCTCGCTGGGCGGGGCCGGGGCCCCTGCGGCTGTGCGGTTCAAACCTTTTCTTTGCAGAGGTTGAGGAGGCACGTCTCCCGAAGTTTCCTGACCCACCCCTTTGCAGTTGCTTGAGTGAGCTATCACATCACATTGGTTTTAACTCAAAGGATGTAAAAAAAAAAAAAGATACTGAATTTTCTTTGAATTACTTTATATCCAGCGTAATCAACTGATTACGGCACAAGAAAAGTGGAAATGATTTGTAGATATTCCTGTAGGAAGTGGAGCTTTACCGATGGGTATTGGTTATATGTAAAACGGGACAAGATTCTATGTTGGGCAGTCAGGATATATCTTTTCTTTTTCCTTTAAATCAGTGTGATACTGGATGAAGTGAGATAAAATGTGAATTTCCAGTATTTGGTGTGAGTTGTAGGTGTGACCGGCTCATTTCCAGGTTCGATGAAATCGTAGCATGCTGTGAGCCTTTTTAGATAGTTGTGATTCCTCAAGAGACACTGCATTAAAGATCTGTTGGGAGTGATGAAACCAGTTGTTCCTGGTGTGATTATCAGGGTTTACTAAAGCCCTTTGTGTCACCAGTGGGGAAATAGATTAGCATACATTTATTTCATCAAAACGAGTGAATTCAATTTTACTTTCTGAGCACTTTTTAACCTAGCACTGGGAATGCATATCCAGTGACTTTCTGTGTTCAAGGCCAGCCTAGTTTACAGAGCTAGCTCCAGGACAGCCAGGGCTACACAAGAAAATGGTCTTGAGCCGGGCAGTGGTGGCGCATGCCTTTAATCCCAGCACTTGGGAGGCAGAGGCAGGTGGATTTCTGAGTTCGAGGCCAGCCTGGTCTACAGAGTGAGTTCCAGGACAGCCTGGGCTACACAGAGAAACCCTGTCTCAAAAAACCAAAAAAAAAAAAAAAAAGAAAATGGTCTTGAGTCTCCTCCCCTCCCTCCCCACAAATAAACCACACCAAAATTTTTCTATGTATTTCCTATAGATGAAATGATTGTATAAGATTGAGATTTTTTTTAAAAAAAAAATGTTGGCTTGTCATTAAAATTTCAGGGATGCCAACAGTAACCTATAGAATTTGAAGCTTAAGTGCTGTCCCCCCCCCCTTTCCCGACACTTCCCCAAAACCTGTATAGGTGACAGTGTGGAGTCATCAAACCTTTTTAGTTGTGATCCTAAAGTGACTCTCATTTAAGGTGGTGAAATAATGAATACCTATAGGTTTGAAGGAAGAAGCTGGGTGGTGTCTTTTAGTCCTCTTCCCACCTTTAATATTTATGATGTGCTTTTATGACAACTGCTTTGATATGCAATATAGAGCCTTAAGCATTTTAGCATTTTCATAAAACACACGAAAGTGGTCAAATTTGATGTAGAAAATTGTTGATACTCAGCTTGTAAGTAGAATTCCTTGTAAGTTAGGAATTCCTGGCTCAGCCTGGGTGTGTGTTTATTACCAGCTTTTGCTCTTTGGTAGTCATGGAGTTAACACATTAAGAATGATTAATGTCATAGTGAAATTTTTTTTGTTGAAAATGATCACTTTTAGGATTTCACTGAAGTCCTAAGTCAGGGGCTTGTCCCTAATGGTTTGAACAGCCTGCGATTTTTGACAGGGTGTGGTCCTCTAATATCTTCTTCTTACATTTTACGTTCTTTTGTTCTTTTGTCTTATATCATTAGTTCTTAATTCCATACCACCATGCCATGTATATTAAAGGAATTTCATAGTCATAGGTTTGGTTTTTTTTTTTTTTTTTTTGGCAAGACAAAGTTTCTCTGTGGAGCCCTGGCTGTCCTGGAACTTCCTCTGTAGACCAAGCTGGCCTTGAACTCACAGAGATCTGCTTGCCTCTGTGGTATGGCCACCACAACCCCCTGGCTGGGAAGTTCTCACTTTAAGGTCTGTGTCTTAATTTTATTTTGGAAAGGTAAGCACATTACACAAAATGAATGAGCATGCTGACATAGCTACCCACGAGAGTTTTGACCCTGGTTTTGGTTTTCATCCTAAGGTGACTATTAAGAATATCGAAAAGGAGCTTATTTGCCCAGCATGCAAGGAGCTGTTTACACACCCGCTGATCCTTCCCTGCCAGCACAGCGTCTGTCATAAGTGTGTGAAAGAACTTCTACTATCTCTTGATGACTCATTCAATGATGTGGCATCAGACAGCTCTAATCAGAGCAGCCCTCGACTCCGGCTCACCTCCCCTAGCATGGATAAAATTGACAAGATTAACAGACCAGGTATGTGGGGGATGCTGGGTGGGGCAGGGAGAGTTTATTGATAGAGGTCCAGTTATAACCAGAAGGGGGATGGTTTTTGTTATTTTTTCCAAGTGAAGAAGTTATGATTGTAGTCTCCACTTAAAATGTCAAAGTGAACTTGTAATTCTTGAGAGGCACTTAAGATGGATTTTGAATACTAACTTTGTGCTAAACTGCTTCCAACTGTCTTTAAGTGATTGATAATGGAAGAATAATGAACTATTTAGGGAAGCATCTATAAAGTTAATGTGCAAATAAATACTGCAGAATTAAGGATGGGACTACATAAAGGTTACTTCTAGAAAACTTTTGTTGTTGAGATTTTATTTTGTGTGTATGTTTCAATATATGTGTACCATGTGCCTGCAATGCCCGCTCAAGCAAGAAGATGGCATCAGATCCCCTGGAACTGGAGTTACAGTTGGTTGTGGGCCATAATGTAGGTGCTGGGAATCAAACCCAGGTCCTCTAGAATAGCACCCAGTATTCTTAACTGCTGAGCCATCTTTCCAACCCTTAGAGAACTTTTTTTTTTTTTTTTTTTGGTTTTTGTGAGACAGGGTTTCTTTGTGTAGCCCGGGCTGTCCTGGAACTCACTCTGTAGACCAGGCTGGCCTCGAACTCAGAAATCCACCTGTCTCTGCCTCCCAAGTGCTGGGATTAAAGGTGTGCGCCACCACCACCCGGCTTCTTAGAGAACTTTTAAAGCAAATCAAATGTGTTATCATTCTACCTGAGCATCTTAGTCTCCCTACCAGCATGACATTCTTTTTTGTTGTTGTTGTTGTTGCTTTTTGAGACAGGGTTTCTCTGTGTAGCCCTGGAACTCATTCTGTAGACCAGGCTGGCCTCAAACTCAGAAATCCACCTGCCTCTGCCTCTGAATCCCATGCTGGGATTAAAGGCGTACACCACCACTGCCCGGCAACATTCTTTTTTTTAAAGTGTTTTGGCAGGGTATGGTGGCATACGCCTGTTGTACCAGCACATGGGAGAAGGATCTGTGATGTCAAGGACATCCTGGGATGCATGAGAACCTGCTTACTCCCCAAAATAAGGGTTTTGACCACCATGAATACTAGAACTCTGTAGTAATGTATGGAAGTAGTTTTAATGACACAGAGCATATATCACAGGCCAACATGTGCCGTTTCCTGTCTAGATGATGATGTTGTCTCTGAACAGTTGTAGAGGTGATGTAGAGCGAAATTAACTTAAAATTACAGAAGTGGATGGAATTCTTTTAAAGTTAGTGGTGACTGCAGCCTCATGTTAAACATAATCTTTACACTAGGTAGGGGGTGTGTGTGTGTGTGCCCAGAAGTTCTAGGCTGCAGAGCTTCCACTCTGAGCAGTTTGCACTTGGAAGTTTCATCTTTAAACCTTTGGTCTACTCTACTCGGTTTCTCCCACTGATAGAACAGGAGCCACTTTTTAATCTTGTGAATTTTTCTATTTTTCAGAAAAGCATCTCTTTCTAAGCTGCATTTAAAAGAGTATCATCTTTTTCTGTGCCTGCCTTATGCAGTGGAGTCCCTGTGTTCAGTATTTATATCCATGTATCTACTCCATCAGAGTATAGAAGAGTACTTTCATGCATTATATATACATGGTTTTTATATATGCATTATATATACATGGTTTATATACATGTTTTGTATATACATGTTTTATATATACATGATATATACACATTTACTTAATTTTGTATGTATAGCACTTTGCCTGCATGTTATGCATGTGTATGTGTACCTGGTGTCTGAGGAGGTCAGAGGGAGTGTTGTATTCTTTAGGACTAGAGTTACAGATGCTTGTGAGCTGCCGTGTGGATGCTGGGAGTCAAACCTGTGTCCTCTGGGCCATCATCTCTCCAGCCCCATGCAGATTTCTTTGAATGCCAGCCATGAACTATTTAGGAGATACTTTGAGCATATAAAATATATATGTATATGCCATTGAAGTCAATTGGGAAAATTGTGTTTGAGAGAGACTGAGGACAAAGAAGGTCGTGTTCATTGTGAGATCTTGACTTTTGTGTTTTGCTCTTTGCTGTGAATCTGGCACTCTGAGGGACAGAAAGACAATGAGTTGAAGTCATCCTTATCACATAAAATTTGATGGGTCTTCACTGGCCAGTTGGGACTCCTCTTGGTGGATGGAACAAAATTTACTTCTTGTGTATCGCCGTTCAATACAGACAATTAGTGGAATCTTTTTCCTTAGGTTGTATTCATATACGTTTTTCATTCTGCATATGATTAGGTTGTGCTCACATACGTCTTTCATGAAGTTCTGTGTTTTAATCTCTAGATTTGACTGATTCTCATGTGCGGTTCATAAGAAATTAGAACTATATGTGTTTTTGGAGGTTGCTATAGTACTCTAATGTACAATTGTTGAATGGATATTGAGTGACAACCTTTTGGTATTACAGAGAGTGCTACCGTGACTGCAGTGTAATAGGGTTAAACATTTTTCTTTCAGAACAAGAGTTCCATTTCACCACGCACCCACTGTCCAGATTAGATGCGAAGTGACTGAAATATGCTCCTCCCCATTCTGTAAGATCCCCGTGCAGGCGCATCATGTCCTGAGCAGGGACTAGGAAGTGCTTAAATTTGGTGATGGATGGTTGCAGACTCTAAGAGTGTTTAGTTTGAAGGATGACTACTGAATGGTTCCGGCACCATGGTGTTACACTGTGGGTGTCAGGCGACCCACAACCACCTGTAGCTTTGACTCCAGGGGATCTGGCACCTTCTTCTGGCCTCCATGGGCAGGCACCCTCCCAACATACACATAAATAAAAGTCAGTCTTAGGGAGGTGGGGGGCTTGGAAGGTGAGACTGTTTGAAATGTGGCAGTCATTTCCGACGGTTTGGTTTGTAAATCAATGGTCACAAATGTCAGGACTGTCACAAATGTCAGCAGTTTTAAAGGACCATGTGTTATATCGTGTTGCAGATATAATAACACCTTTCATTTATGGGCAGACATGATAAGACACACTTGAAAAGGAAGCCAGATACCCTGCTCATAGAAATGGATGTGGAAGGAATGTATTTCTAAAAATTAGTTCTTACCATTGATTTTACTAAAGGATTAGACCCTAAGCTGTCCAGAGTAGTATAGACTAGCTGTGAAGTGCTTAAAATAGGACTTTTCTGATTAAATAAAGCATTTTCTGCTGTACATATAAAGTGCTTACAAGATTTCTGAGGCTTCTGATAACAAAGACAGATTTAATGCTTTTTATCTTATTACATTCTGAGGTTGTATATAACGGATATAGTGGGCTAAATAATACCATAACTAAACTTGTTTCTTAACTTTTATTGTGGTTACTTAGAGAGCTTAAAAGTACATTGTGCTGTGGCTCACGTATTTCATTGGGATAATATTGCTATACATATTTAATAGACTTTTTAACAAAAGGCTACTTTGAGAGCATAAGGTTTCTGTATATATGTTAATTACCCATCCAGGTGTGTAAACAGAAAAGCTGTATTGTTTTATATTTCTGATCATATGTGTGTAATCTTTCCCTCCATTTTGTATTTTCCTGTTATCAGAGATAGTGAGTTTTAATAATCTTTTTGTAAGTTAGTTTTTTAGTTCAGAAAAAAAAAAAACCAAAACAAGCAAAAGATGTTTGAGTTTACCTAGTGGCCAGATAATGAAGTTGTTTAAAAACACAAATTTGTAGGACAAAGTGTATATCTCTCAAGTGTTGCCTGATAGTAGTGCAGCCGAATTCTGTAAGTTCGCTTGACTGTTTTATATTGCTGCCTCTGTAAACATCCTATGTGTCAGGAAACACACACGCTTACTGTTGCTCCAATAATCGTGTTGTGTGAGGGACACAGTCACAGCTTTCTCTTTTGTTAACAAGTTGTGAGTATTCTCTTTGGGATGGAATTTTAAATCCAGCTTTCTGTTCATTGTCCACAGCACTACAGCGGAGATCTTTGGGGTGGAGAGGTAGAAAAAAACCGCTTTATTGCTTTTGTGGCTGCAGGCAGCGTAGTGTTAGATTTCAATTCTCTTGTCTATCTAGAGTTTTTCTAACACCAGTGGTCAAGTCTTCAAAATTATATAGAAAGTAAACAAATTGGAATGACATGACTTAAAGATCAAACAGGACAAAATTTCTGATGTTTTTAAGGGGGTGTATCTCAAAATGATTCCCATTTTTGTTTTGTTCATATACACAATGAGATTTTGTCTTTTAGTATCAGATACCTGAAAAAAAATCTTCTTACATTTCCATAGACTATATTAAAATGTAACAAGCTACATTGGAAAGATTAAACAAGTATTAAGCTTTTGCTTGAAGTTGTCAATTTCATAGTCTCTCCATTGTTTTATGCATATTACGTCTTTGTTGTTGTTGTCGTCGGTGTTTGAAAGTGTTTGCCATCAGTTTTAATATGGAGGGCTTACCCATTTGTGGGGCATGTACACAGTCATTTCCCCGCACCCCCCCTACTTCAGTTGACCTCTTAAAGTAAAATTGACTATTTTTTGGTCAACTCTGATGATACTCTTTGGTTGGAGAAATGTTACCATGTTACCCTTTTCTGTTTCTCACACCTCCTGAGAAGACCAACTGGTGCCGCCCACCAATCAGGGAAGCCTACCTACCAATCAGGCAAGCTGTGATCGGTACCACCAGAACATGGGAGAGGATGTAATGGCAGCAGGCTGAAATGTACTGCACACATTTGATATCCCTGTATTAGTTTTTAAATACTTTATTCTTCTCCCTGACAGTTGAGTGATAAAGCAAAAACTGAAATCTGGCTCCTTTGGCGGCTATAAACCATTTTGAAAATTCTTTAACTATTTTTAATCGTGTCTTGATGTCCGCTTACTGTGCCTTTGAAGCAAAGCGGCATGAGTTGAGAACATTTACCTTAACTTAGGATGCTGCTTCCCCTAGTTCTGTGGCTGGTGTTTGGTCTTCAGGACTTCCTAGCCTTCCCTGTCATCATCTGGTTAGTCCCTAGTTCTTCATATTGTGTCATATTGTAAAGAAATACTGTGTAAATAGAACTTTCTCTAATAACGGAAACATTCAACACTTCGATACATGCTGTGGTATTCACTAGCCTCAAGTACTCTTGAGTATTTGAACTATGGCTATTCCTACCAAAAAAGTGAAAATTTAATTATGTTAAATTAAAATTTGAACAGGCATTTGGCTTCATGGCCCTTTAGATGACATGACATAGCTATTGAAAACTGATTTTATTACATCTTCCTTTTAGAGTGCAGTGGTTTTTTTTTGGGGGGGGGGTTGTTTTTGTTTTTCATGAGGTTTACCTTCCAGGATATCTTTGGAGCTGTCATGCTTTCTTTGTTTCTCTGAATATAATATTTTATGAAAACAACAGTAGAAGCTCATGACAGATGAAATGAAAGCTTATTAGCATTCTCAAGGTCACTGGAGGATCTGTTTAGAGAAACTGCGAGGATACCTATTTGAATAAATTACCTAGAAATTATTCAGGTCTTAGATTCATCATTTTACCTCATTGAAGAAATCTAGTGTAATATTTTATAAAAACTTTTATTTTTGCCATAAAAAGGCCAACAGAGATATACAGAAGAGGGATGCGACATTTTTAAAAACATTTCTAAACATGAAAACAACCACAATTTAGGTGTCACCAGCTTTCATGTTAAAGCATGATTTAATTTTCATGATTTTGTTTCCTATCACTTGATTGGTCACAACCTTCATAAACTACAATAGACCATTGCTTTTCACATGTATATTGAGGTTGGTTGTTCGATTATTTAAATTTCTAGCATCTAGTTAATGTATAGAAGGATCTAACTAAATGTGAATTTTCATTGGTTTAAACTTGACCACTGCATTAGTTGACTTCCAGAATTGTTTGGCTTCTTCTTCTTCTTTTTTTTTCTTTCACAAAACATTTCCATTGGCATGTGTGTGTGTGTTTTGTTTTTAGTTAGCCTGGCGCTTCTTTCATTACATGCCTGCCGTGGTGTGAAACATCTTGGACTGTGTTGCATGTTTTTTAAAATTACTCCAGGAATGTTTTTAGAAAAGGATTTTCAAATTTGTGTGGGAAGTTGCTTTTCTTATATGATTCATGCTTTAAAACGTTAAGGCTCAAATGTCATTAAGTGGAGATAGCAGAGATACTGTGCATGCCGGTTACATTATCTGCTTTTGGAGTCCAGTGACACTTTGCATGCTATAAAGTCATTAATATAAACAACACTGTGGACTGTCTGCTGAGTGTTACCTATTGTGATGTCATACCAGGCATCTTTTAAGACATCATTTTTAGATGACAGTCATTTCAAGAGCAATATGAATGTAGCTACTTAAAACTCTTTGCCAAATAGAGTATACTGAATTTACCCATTAATTTTTGATATTGGACATGGCGGTATGAAAGAAGGCTGGGGTTGTTAAGATGTGGCTTGGTTTGTGTGTGACGGAAGCTCTTTTTTGGGCAACCAAGATCTCACACTCTCAGAAGGCTTTAAGTAAGTATGCGTCCACCTGTGTTAAACGGACAGCCTTGCATTTCTGTAAACCAGCAGGTAAGATCAGCCATAACTCAGTTTCTTAACTTCTTTAGATCAGAATGATAATACTGAATAAAAATAACTACTGTCTAAAGTCACTTATTGTATTTTCTATAATACAAAATTACATGTAATGCTTCTTGGCACTGAGTTAAGTAATCTTTAATGATTCTTTGTTTTAGGTCCCAAGAAGACACTGAACGGTTGGTCCCTCTTAAAGTTACTAAGTTCTAGGTCTATGAATGAATTAGTCACTCTTGTATGGATTGCATTCAATCCCTTTCTGGTCTTTCCCACTGAATTTTCCCAGATAAATACACTGCTACAGTGGGAAACATTCTATTGAGATGGTTCTTAAAATGTGTGACCACCCATTCCTTTGTGTATGTAATAAAAGTTTAGACTAACCAGAAATACACAGTACGTGGAGGTGGTAATTTTGCAGTTCCAAATAGTCTCTGGGATGGCTCTGAGCATGCTGATTCATGGGCCCAGATTAAGGTCCTTCTCTTTCATCTACCCCATTTCTTCCCAGTCAGCTAAGATGGCATTTACTCGATGATTTTTGGTATAATGTATAGTATGAACCAAAATATTTTTATTTATTTATTTATTCATTTATTTATTTTATATGTGTGAGTACACTGTAGCTGTCTTCAGACACACCAGAAAAGGGCATCAGATCCCGTTACAGATGGTTGTGAGCCACTATGTAGTTGCTGGGAATTGAACTCAGGACCTCTGGAAGAGCAGTCAGTGCTCCTAACCACTGAGCCATCTCTCCAGCCCCTTAACTAGAAATCTTAATTATATAAACTCCTATCTCTATGAAGTATTGTATTATATGTTTTGTCTTCATGTCTGTGTTTGGCTTAATGTAAGTTTATATGCAGTTTATTATAGATTATTTTTCCTTTTTCTATGATAGCTTTTAATAATTTGAACTTGTCTTTTATATACCAAGTAAAAATATTTGTTTAGAAAAGCATTTTCAGAACGTAGGTGGAGCCACTTGGAACGTTAGTTACTGTAGAGACATGTCTTTCTAAAACCTGCCTTTTCTTCCTATGAATCATTTATGATATAACTGAATGAAGACTTACTAATTACACAGGCTGGAAGCGTAATTCACTGACCCCGAGATCAACCATGTTTCCTTGTCCTGGCTGTGAGCATGATGTGGATCTTGGAGAGCGAGGAGTCAGTGGTCTGTTTCGAAATTTCACTTTGGAAACTATTGTGAGAGATACCGGCAGGCCGCTAGGGCAGCCACAGCCATTATGTGTGACCTTTGTAAACCACCACCCCAGGAATCTACGAAGAGCTGCATGGATTGTAGTGCAAGCTACTGCAATGAATGCTTCAAAATTTATCATCCCTGGGGCACTGTAAAAGCCCAGCATGAGTATGTGGGTCCCACCACTAATTTCAGACCCAAGGTAAGTTAGGGTACCAAATGTGATGGGAGAAATCGCCATAAGTCTAGAGACAGGAAGAGTTGATTGGGGAACATTTTAATAATTATAGCCCAGTACTTTAAAGCTTGGGACATAGTGGTTTTATAATCTGTTAGGTGGAATTTGCATTTCTCAAGTATTCTGGTTAATTGGTTACTAATGCTCATAAGATCTTCATGTCCTGTGATCTTTGATGAGTAAAATAATTTTTGTATATCTCTAAGATGTTCTGACTTGTGTAATTGAAACAATGAGTGCTTTAAAAGGTGTTCTTTACACCTTAGTAAATGGTATGAGTATGAAAATATAATAGTATTCTATTATATATAGTGTTTAATATGTAATAATTTCATGTGTAAATAGCAAAAACTCTCTGGAGCCAGAGAGACGGCTCAGTGGTTAAGATTGCCTACTGTCTTTAACCGAGGACCCAGGTTTGGTTCCCAGCACCCACACGGGTCCTCACAGTCAGCTGTAATTGCAGCTCCAAGAGATCCAATCCTCGCTTCTGTCCTCTTTGAGTGCTGCACTAATGTTTCCATACCCCACACAGACACATACAAATAATTTAAAGTAAAATTTAAAATCTTAAAAACAGATTTCAAAAGTATTCACTGAACATTTCTCATATAATGTAGCCTGAAAGATTAAAGCAAAGATTTTTCTTTGTACCCACATTGGGAAGGACATTTTGTCGAAACTGTCTGCTAACAAGTTTATCAAATAGCTTTGAATTCCATTTTATGATATGTCTCACCGTGACTCCTCAAGGCCATTGAGTTTTACATATGTATGACTTGAAGCATTCTAGTGTTTCATTAAGAAGATCACATTAGTACTGCTCCATCATGGAAGGACACACGATAATGAGCTATGTTAGGGCTAAGATTTTATAAGTTAAGTATGTCGTAGAATTTGGAATGCAATTAGTCATAAGTTTTTATTTGCAACCATGAAATCCTGATGAGCAATCCAAAGGTGTGTGACCAGGCTATATTAACAAAAGTAGTCTCTTCAAGACATTTATGTTCGTCAGTAAAAGCTGTCTCTTACGACAGAGAGTACTCACTTATAACTGAACTCACGGAACCTCTTCATGTGGAAATTCTAAGTTTTTCTACTTTACAAAACATATACACTGGATGTGGTGGTGCATGCTTTTAACCCCAGCACTCAGGAGGCAGAGGCAGGTGGAATTCTGTGAGTTCGAGGCCAGCCTGATCTACAAAGTGAGTTCTAGGATTGCCAGAGCAGAGAAACCCTGTCTCAACAAACAAACAACCCCCACCCCAAAATAACAATAAAGCAAAACAAACAAACAAACAAACCATATGCTTTTGAGAATATAGAACCTGGACATTCTGAAACATTGTTTATTTCAGTTTTGTTTTCCCCCTGAAGCTGTGTTGGTAGTAGGACTTTGCATATTGATCTTTTTTTTTTTTTTTTTTAATTTTATCCTATTTATTTTTATTTTTTTTTCTTTTCTTTTCTTTTCTTTTTTTTTTAATTTTATTTTTTTGCTTATTCACTTTATAACCCGTCCCAGTCACCCCCTCCCACAATCCTTCCCCATCTCTTGTTTTCTGACTACCCCCCTCCTCCTGTATCCCCCCCCCCACCCTGCCACTTTAAGTCTCTGAGAGGCTAGGTGCTTCCTCTCCCATTGAGGCCAGATGAGGCACCCAGCTAGAAGACCATACCCCATATACAGGCTGCATGTTTTGGGATAGCCCCCACTCCAGATGTTTGAGACCTGCATGAAAACCAAGCTGCACATTTACAACATATGTGCAGGGAGGCCTAGGTCCAGCCCATGGAGGTAGATCTGTGTAGACTAGGTATGCTCCACGGTTGGTGATTCAGTCTCTGAGAGCTCCAAGGGTTCAGGTTGGTGGGATTGCAAGCTGGTACAACCACTATGGAAAGCAGTCTGGCGATACCTCAGAAAATTGAACATAGTGTTACCTGAGGACCCAGCTATACCCCTCCTGGGTATATACCCAGAAGATATTTCAACATGCAACAGGGCCACATGCTCCACTATGTTTATAGCGGCCTTATTTATAATAGCCAGAAGCTGGAAAGAACCCAGATGTCCTTCAACAGAAGAATGGATACAGAAAATGTGGTACATTTACACAATGGAGTACTACTCAGCTATTAAAAATAATGAGCTCATGAAATTCTTAGACAAATGGATGGAGCTAGAAAATATCATCCTGAGTGAGATGACCCAATCACAAAAGAACACACATGGTATGCACTCACTGATAAGCGGATATTAGCCCCAAAACACACAATACCTAAGATGCATATTGATCTTTTATTTTCTTAGTTTTTCAGACTAGTTATAGTTGTCTAACATCTAGTCTCTTGAAATAAAGAACGGTTATTTGATTTCATCAACATACTATGTAAATACTTGTTTCTGATGGAAGCAGTATTTTATGTATATTTTCAAATGCATCTAGTGATGATAGATTCATAGAGTACAGGTATGCCATTTCTTTGAGTCAGGAGCTGCTGCTGGGCAGGGCCTGTGTGGCTTGTGGAGCTAGCCTGCTGGACTCTTACATCACAAAACCTTCCAGGGCCTTCTTAGCAACATGCTCGTGTGGGGAGTGAGGGCGTCGATTCTCTTAAGGTCTCCTGATACCTTGTAGGGATGCTTATTAATACGTGTGCCTAATCTGTGTAGTGAGAGGGCCAAGTTTGCTTAAACCTGCACTCTACTTGAGTCCTTTTGGAATGAATGTTTTCACCAAATTTTGGAGAAGTAACATTTGTGTGTTAAGTGTTTGAGCCCTCAAATTTAAAAATGGTAATTCTAGAGTTTTCATTTTTTTGGTGTGTATTTTTATTCTCTTATATGGTTCTACTTTATATAGCAAATCTTTGTATTACTTTGTAGATTACTTGAAGCCTAGATCTTTAACTGTCCATTTGTTTTTGTTCAATAGATTTTAATGTGCCCAGAACATGAGACAGAGAGAATAAACATGTACTGTGAACTGTGCCGAAGGCCGGTTTGCCACCTCTGTAAGTTGGGTGGGAATCATTCCAATCACCGGGTAACCACCATGAGCAGTGCCTACAAAACCCTAAAGGTATGACTTGCTATTTGAGAAGTGGGTTTAAATTTTACTTTATTTTACCTTTATAGGTGTTTTACCTGCAAGTATGTCTGTGCACCATGTGTGTGCAGTGCTTGCAGAGGGGTCAGAAGAGGGCACTGGATTCCTGGGACTTGAGTTTCAGAGGGTTGGCACCCTCACGATGGGTGCTGGGAATCAAACCCAGGTTCTCTGGAAGAGCAGTCAGTGCTCTTAACTCCTGAGTCATCTCTCCAGTCTGGGAAGTAGGTTTTGATACCTCGTGATTTCATGACTCAATTTATATGTATAAAATCATGGTTTGTAGTGTGGTGTGTTTCACTGAATGCAGTCAACAGTATAAAGTAAAACTTAATATATAATTATTAAAAGCTATAAAAATATAATTATTTAATATATACTTATATATTATATATAATTAAATATATAAATATTTGAATGATTAAAATTATTTTTATATATTCATATATTAGCATATATAATTTTTGTTGCATATGTTAATATAAATAAATTATATAATATATAAATTTAAATATATTATAAATAAATTATATAATTTATGATCACATATAATTATGTAATATAATTATAAAAATTAAATATAAATTATTTAAAATATATCTATCATAACATTTTTAGTTCTTTTGAGTGTGTTAAAGCTAGTTCTGAGGTGTGAAGGAGAGAGGAATGGGACCCTGTTAGGATCCTCCAGGGAGCAGGGTTCATTACTGATCCTCTGGGTGCAGTGGTAGAAGGCTCCTGGAAATTTTCAAGTTTGATGGTCAGTGGCAGAGTAGGCAGTTGTATGGTGCCTTTTAAAATTGTATTCTTCTTGCTGTAAAGAGGTTTAAAGGAACTAATTCATCCTTAAGCTTCCCTTTTAGCAAATTGTTCCCTTTGTTTATTTAGCAGTATGTGTGCAGATTGTCCTGTATGTGGCTGTATGCATAAATAGTGTCATATGTCTGTGTCTTGGACGGGTTTGGCCACTGTAGCTTCGATTTCTCCGTTCCTTTGCTTGCTTTTGGTGTCTTAGTTAGGGTTTCTATTGCCGTGGTAAAACATTATGGCTAAAAGCAACTTGGGGAGGAAAGCTGTTATTTCCTCTTATTCTTTCAGACAGCAGCCTGTCACTGAAGGAGTCAGTCAGTTCAGGAACTCAAGCCAGAGAGGAACCTGGAGGCAGGAACTGGAGCAGAGGTCATGGAGGAACACTGCTTACTGGCTTGCTCTCCATGGCTTGCTCAGCCTGTTTTCTTACCACCCAGGCTCATCTACCCCAGGGCGCTGGCTCCACCCAGGCTCCACCCACATCATGCTGGCCCTCCCACAGCAATCATTATTCAAGAAAACTGCCCACAGACCAAGATGACAGGGGGCATTTTCTCAGCTGAGGTTCCCTCTTCCTAGATGACTCTAGCTTGTGTCAAGTTGACATAAAACCAGTCAGTCGGCTGGAAGTTTTGATTAGATTCAGGTATTATTAATTACACCTGTTTTCAGCTTTGCTTGGAAGGGCTGGGAAGCATTTGTTTAGTTTTAGCTTAATCAGACTGACTTTGGAGGCAAAATCCTTTGATGATGATTCTTCATCCCCAGTGATTGAGAAGCTCATCTTTCTTGGGGTCGGGGGGGGGGTGGTCTGGATAGTGGGGAGCATGTGCAAACTTTATTCCTTTCTGGAACTTTCCTTGACCTTAGGAATGGTTGACTGGTATTCATTCTTGTGTACTGTTCTGCCAGTTTTCCCTTTTCTTGTCTCTGTGGTTTTAGGCTTTAGAGACTCTGGCTTTCTTAACTCCCACTTCAGGGAGACGCTGGGTTCCGTTTGAGTTCTTTGCCTTAAGCCCTAGAAACTGCAGACGACAAGCTAGGATAGCCAGTCTTTCTGATTTCCCATCACCTCCGAAAATGTCTCTTTGAGATCTGATGCATAATGAGATTCCAGATGTTGTGCTTGGTTGTCTCAAGTGGGAAGCCAGATACGTTTTGTTCCTTTATCATGCATCTGCAGTTGGTCAGCTTCACATGGCACAATCTAAAACATATCACATTCATAGAAGGTTAGATTTAATATAATCTGCCCTGGTTTTTATTAAATGTCCTAAAGCTATAGTGTTGGTAAAAAATCCATATTTCTCTGCTGCTCCCAGACCCCACAAGCAATTTTTTTCTTGCTATGTAAAATAGGCTGGCCTCAAAATTTGCCATAACTCCTGCCTCTAGTTCCCAAGTCGTGATTTACAGGTGTGTGCTACCACACTTGTGCAGAAAGGCTTCTGTAACCTCACATGATGTTAGTAAGCAAGCAATGGGTTCTATAGCAGCAGATGCTAGCTGGGGGGTCCTCCAACTCAATTTAGTCCTGCCATTGTACCTGGATGTGCTGTCGGATCCCACCGGTGAAGGGTTCAGTCTACAGGGCTGTCAGTGCCTCTGCCCCACTGTGTATGCTAGCTGTGAACTTCATGTGGTTGGTTGGTTTGTTTAAATGCCTTTTATCACATGGTTGTAAAAAGAAGTTTCAGTTACTCACCATCCATGGGTCTAATTGTTTTATTTGAGAGGTTCATGGAACTCAGGAGAACATAAACAGCAATTTATCCTACAGGATATTACAACAGGTGCTGATGAAGAGAGATGCACAGGGAGAGGAATGTGGGAAGAGCTGCCACGCCCTCTGGTTGTGCACTCTATGAGACCCTCCACTGGTGCTGCTCTATGGAAGTTCTGAACCCTCTTTTTATACAAGCCTCACTGATAGGCACACTTAAGTCTTTGGCAACTGATGATCGCTCCACCTCGGGCTTCTCTTCCTTGGAGGTTGTGAGGTCAGACTGAATCTTACCTGTCTAGTCATGCCTCTGTGTTCTTAGTGACCATTTCTTACCTTGAAACCAGCTGCCTCTTGAATCATTAGCTTACAAAAAAAAAAAAAAAAAAAAAAGTCTATCATTTTAGAAATCAAGGACTTTGGGAGAGAAACTTGATGAAGAACACAATTGTAATAACACAGCTATCTTTTATTACATGTTAATTTCTTTCATTTCAGACTTTCAGAACAATATTCCATAATACACTTTCCAATTAAAAAAAAATACACTTTCCAATTTACATACTCTTTAGTAAGAAACTAATTGTCTAGATTTGTCATTTGCTAAGAGTAGCAAGTCTCCTTTACGCTTGGTTTTAGATGTAAGGTGAAGGGAATTGGCTACACAATGTGTAAGACACAGTATCACTTCTTTTATTTTTGGCCAGTTGGGTGTTGAATTAGAGAAATGAGCTTCATGGAAGGGTAACCTTGCATTTGTCTTGTGTCTGTTTGTTCTGCTGAGGTAAACACCAGGTTTCTTATCTGTAGTGTGTGTCAGGTTGTGATGTTTTCAATTCTGGAAACTGCTTGCACTTTTGAAGAAACTGGCTTAACCAGTTAATGAAGAATGATCCACTGCTAGCAGTTTTGTTAGCTGAGGCTAGGATATTTTCCATCCTGTGACTCACTTGGCTTCTGTTAATATACAGAAACATACACTTATGTTTGGGCTTAAAGTAGAGTCCCTCTCCCCCAAGGCTGCCTGCCCTTAGTCTTCCTGAATGGGGACCCGAGAAAGAGTTTCCACAGGGATTCCTGTTGACTGTTTCTTCTCACCATTTGGCCCCCTAGGCTTTCTGATTCTGGCGTCCTGAAATGACACAAGTTCACTGTCTTTCCTGATCTGGCCCCACCTCAGTCACTGAGCCTCTCCACTGTTGGAAAGTCGGGGCTTTTTAGAGCTTTCTCAGCCTCTCACATCACTTACAGGTTTCTTATTAAGCTTTGCTGTGGCTCATCTTACTTTACATTGTTCACTCTGTAACTGCATCTGCAGAAGTTGGCGAGCGTTCCATCAAGGAGCATTTCCCGAGGAATTTCTGAGTTTTCCATCTATTATTTTCATGAATTTCTAAGGATGAATCTTACTCCTTTTCCATTTGTTCTCTCAAAATCATTTTGATTTTAGACTAGTTGTTAATAATTTTACACATGTTTCTACTTTCAGAGAAGCAGAATTTGCAAACATTCCTGAAAGAAGTCCCTACTGCGTTGGGAAATACTTGGTGTAGCATCTGTATTTTTGGGTGTGAGAGATGTTTGTGGTGAATATTGTCAGAGTGACTGAAGCAGGTTGTTGCTGTTGTAAGTACTGGTAGTGTAGGGCTTTCTTAACATGACTATAAAATGCCCCCATGGTTTCTTGTGTTTGAACACTTATTCCCATTTTGGAAGGATATGGAACCTGTAGGAGATGAGGCTGGGCTGGAGGAAGTGGGGGCCTTGTATCCCATGTGATTCTAGCTGAACTCTTCATGCATATCAGTACAACATAAATGGCCGTGTCCTGCTCCTGCTCCTGCTGCCACAGCCCTGGCTGCCCTGGCTACTGTGCCCTTACCTGCTGCGATGGACTTGTGTCCTCTCAGACAGAACCAAAATAAATCTTCCTTCCCTTAAGTTGTATCTTTTCGTTTTTGCATAACATCAAGGAAAAAAATAATGAGATAGTAGTAGCTTGAATATGTAATATTGTGGGTTCTTTTTCAAGTAGTACACTTGCACAGAAAGTATCACATGTTTGTTTTTCCAAAGGTTTTATTCTGAACATCTCTAGAGGAGAAGCAAGGCTGATACTACCTTTGAACTCACGCTGTTGTTGAGTGACTTTTCCTTGGTCTTGTGTACTAGTGTTTCATTGGTGCATTTTATTGGGGATGTGATATATAAAGGGAAAAAATAGTTCTCAAACTTGGCTTGTAATTCCCTCTCACAGGACCTTTGAGACAGCTATAGAGGTCAACCTAGCCCTACTTCACAGGGTCTTAGCTTTTGTTGTGTGGCTTTCTTGGGAAGATGTGAATAAGTATTATTCTTACCTCAGACAGGCACCGAATTGATGTCAGACTAGAACAGTCTAGCAGTTCAATTTGGCAAATTTATGAGCGTATTGTGTTTACTTATGGAAGCATAGGTGGCCCACAGGCAGCTGTATCCCTGATTCCCCTGTTGGCAGTGCAGGCAGTTTGGCTGGTGGGAGAGTTATGGACTGTGTAACCTTGGGGCGGGTGGTCTGACTAATCTTGTAATTTTCAGGAACTCTCTGAGATTTGTGAGATTAGTCTAGTTAATGAGTCTTGAGGAGTCCCTCTTTGTGATGGGCAAAACAGTGTTTAAATTTGGAGGAAATTGTTGCATGGTAAGCCCTTAGGACACTCAGATTCACACCAAAGGGCTATATTTCTTTTAGCAGTTATGAAGGGCATTTATTGTGGATGAAAAAACACACACATGCACACATGCAGTAGACACATAGAGAGACAAAGAACCTCTGTAGAGGGGACTTGAAAAACTTCTCCCCAATAAGTAATCCAGTCTCTTCCCAAGGGCTAGGGCTCCTACTTTAGGGCTGGCCAATTTGAAGCTGATATCACCTTTAAACTTGAGCATTCCAATTGCAGGGGCATGCTAGTTATGTATTACTCTCTTAGATTACTCGCACAAACGAGGCTTTGGTGCTGTTGTCGTGTGTCATGTCCTGATCTGGTCTTGAACTCCTTGAGCATGTCCCCAGCAGAGGTCCTACTGGTGTCAGACAAACCTGCCAGGGTTTTGTCTCAAGTCAGAAAATTGGAGAAGAGGCTAGCCATCTTGGAGATTTGACAGTTTTATTACCTAGCCATGGTCCTTCTCCTTATATGTCTGCTTACCAGGAAGTCTTAACTCCTAGTCTCTCCTTCCCTTCTCTCAGACATCACCCTGACTGATTTTTTTAGGGGTTTGGGGGCAATGACCATGTCTAGTTGCTTTGAGCATACAAAGGGTGGACAATGGAGGGCGGGGCAGATACAGCTCTGTCACTGTAGTCAAGAAAAGAGTGCCTGTGCTCAGGCTTGTGGTCCCAGTATGTGCTCTTAAGGGACAGTGCTAGACTGACATTTGGTTTGCAGTGTGGTGTTAAATACTCCCTAACCCTGGAGAGTGGTTATGTTACTTAATTATGAGTAAGTTTCTGGTTCAGTTATTGCCTGTGGTATTTGTACCTTATGAACTTTGAGTTCTTCGGATGGGTAAAATGCCAGGTCAAAATGGAAGATTTTTATCTCTTTGTAGCATTATTATTCTGTAAGGTCCCATTTTCTTTTCTCTGTTTCTGTCTGTCTGTCTCTCTCAAGGATTACAGGCTTGTACAGCCATGTCTGTCACTTACAATTGATTAATATGGGCGCTGGAGATTGATCTAGGACTTTGCACATGCTGGGGACATGCTCTATCCCTAAGCTAGAATCCCAAACCATTCTCTTTTGTGTCCAGAAATCTTTCTTGTTCCTTTCCTGTCAGCACTTCCTCTTTCTCCAGTGAGTGCTCCCAGAGGCCTTCTGTGTATCTGCTTGCTGGGTGTCCCTCTGAGACTGACATGGGTCCTGTGGAGCCAGTGACATCTATTTCTGCACACATCCTCTTTCACTCTCTAGTATAAAGAGGAAGATGAAGTAGATTAGAGACTTACTTCTTGAATTCTTAAACACCAAGTGGTTGTCTCTCTTCTTGCCCTCACTTTACATTTCAGGTGTTCAGCAGTTAGCATCTAGGAGAGCACTCATTCTGAGCATGTGTCGCCCCGGGACGTGCTTCCTGGTCTTTCTCATTTTCATTTAGACTTAATTTGGTTTTCTGTTGTGACTTGGTAGTCCTACCAAGTGCTCTCAAGTGGTTTTTGTTTTTTAAAAATAGATTTCAGATTCATCGCAAGACATATTTTTTTAAAACCAATCTAGAGATTACACCAAAATCTGAGATGTAATTTCTCTGGGAAATTATAGTGCTCAGAATAGCTAATTTAACAAATTAGTTGAAAATCCATGTTTTCACCAGTGTATAGTGAATGAATGAAGAGCAAGGCTGGGATGAGCTGGGATTATTTTAGAATGATCTTTGGTGTTTTTCCTGGTGTGTGTGTGTGTGTGTAAATTGTGAAATGTGAGGGAAGGCTATGCTATTTGAACTGCTATACTATTTGACCTTCAGCTTGCTTAGAAGCCTTAGAGTCAAGAATTCTGAGAGTGATAAACAATGAAAAGTTCTACTTGCACATTTGGAATTTTTGGCTGTCACTCCTCCCTCCCCCTCAGCCTTCATTTAGCCTTTCAGATGACCTTGAGCCTATGTGCTAAGGCCAGTAAATGTTTACCTTGAGTTAATCACCATAGCTGGTTTTGCTGATCCTTCATCAGGAAGGAAGAGTAGTAATTTACAAAATTGCATTAAGTCTTTGTTGACTTATTTTTGTACTTGTGTTCTGTGTGTTTCCACAGGAGAAACTTTCAAAAGACATTGATTTCCTTATTGGTAAGGAAAGCCAGGTGAAGAGTCAAATTTCTGAACTAAACTTGTTAATGAAAGAAACAGAGGTAAGTTGTAAGCTGGTCTGAGTTCCTTTCCATTTACTCATCCAGACTTTGTCTTACTTGTTTATAACATCCTAAATGTATTCTCTGAGCTGAGAATTGTGTGACCTCATACCTCTGCTTCCTTAGAACTCATGGAAACACATGGAGAGTAGACTCCTGGGTGATCAGTGTTCAGGAGTCGTAGGGAAAGTTGTAGCTTTGAACACTGACCTGTATGTGAACATGAGCAGATAGCCTTTGAAAGGTTACTGTATGTGATAGGCCCAGGGTTATAGAAAATTCCAGGTTCTGCTGAATACATGTTCTGGCTTGTTTACGTACATAAAGATCATGCTTGCCTTGTTTGCAGAGGCCACAAGGTGGAAACAACCCAGATGTCCCTCAGCAGTGGTATACAAGTATTGATGAGACTATTGGAGCTAAGACTAGATAGTTTAGGTATATCCTGCCATACATTGTGTGGAAGGGATGATGCTGTGATGACATCTGTAGACAGTATCCAGAGCAGGCTGCAGAGATGGTTTTGCAATGGTTGGGAATATTGGTTGTTCTTCTAGAGAACCTGGGTTCAATTTCCAACACCACATAGTGATTCACAGTCATCTGTAACTCCAGTTCCAGGCATCTACATGTTACACAGACATAATGTTTTGCAGGTAAAACATTCATATATATTAAGTATTTTTAGGTAGCCAGGCAGTGAGATTATATTATTTTAAAAATTTCATAAAGTTGTCCCTGAGGAGGGAGAATCAGCTCTGCAGAGGTTATGAGGGTGGCTGCTGGTATACAGTAATGTGCTTTTATCTGAATGTTCTGCTAGTCCGTATGTATTTATAGAGAGTCCCTGCCTTATGCATACTTGCACATTTTTCTATTAGTATATTCTACTTCAATTTAAGTAGGGAAAGGACCAGCCTAGACTTGGAGAGGAGTTCTGAGGAAGAGATGTCTAGGAGTGGTGAAACAAACGACTTGAAGTCAAATCGCAGATTATAAGCTGACAGCCCATGTTCTGCTAGAGACAGCTTTCCAGAATGCTCTCTTTCTGTTCTGTTCTCTCTGGAGATCTCCAAACAGCTCACTGCTCAAGATATGTTTTTTGCAATTCTAAAAACCCTCTGGATAGCTCATCTCTTTCAGATCAAAAGCCCAGTCTTTTATTTATATATCAACTCATTCTCCAAGGTTCCCTTATGATTATCCCATGAATCGGCATCCCATGACCTCAACTGCTTGATTCTTAGAAAGTGACAGCAAACACAAGCACAGACAAGAAGATAGGTGGGTGACCATGCCCTGAGATTATCATTCCTACCATGCCTGGGCCTGAACCTCCCTCTGTTTCTCTATGTAGCCCTGGCTGTCCTGGAACTCACTCTGTAGACCAAGCTGGCCTTGAACTCAGAAATTCACCTGCCTCTGCCTCCCAAGTGCTGGGCTTAAAGGCATGCGCCACCAGTGCCCGGTGCAATTATAATTTTTATCTAAGCAAATTTCTGAGCTTAATGTGGAAAACCATTAAGAGAATCTTACTGTTCTCTGAACTTTTCCTTTAAAAACTGAACTAGAACAAAGCATATTGGTAAATACAAAAATATCATAATAAACTCCATCACTTTGTATGTTACATTAAAAAAAAAAATACCCTCCAAAAACCAAAACCTGAATTGATGTGGGGGTTAGCAATGGAGAGGGGAATCTGAACAGCATTCCTTTCCTGGAGCAGAGGCTGCTGGGAATTCTGCAGTGTCCTGGCAGTGTCTTCTGCAGTGGCTCTTTCTGAAGACTTTGCTGTTAGGTCTGTTGTAATAAGCACTCCCAGCACTCACTGGACCCTTTCAAAGTCACTCTGAGCTCTGATTTTATAAAGATTCAAATTATTTGGCCCAGGCAGGGAACATAGACTAATCCCAGCACTAACGAGGATGAGTGAGGCAGGAGGATTGAGATTGAGGCCAGCCAGGTTATATAAAGAGACTCTGTTTCACCAAACAAAACCCCAAATCAACATGTTTATAATATGCACTACAGATAGGTTGTTTTATGAAACAGAAAAAACAATTATGCAGTGATAAGGATGTCTAGATTATGTGACACAGTGGTATGCTTTTCATGCAAATAATCTTTAATCATCCTCATAAGAATCTGCATAATTTCTGTTATCCATGTGTTTTGCATGGGAGACTGGTGGGCACCAAACCCAGAGCTCACACTCCGCTTCTGCCCAGCCCACAAGCACATGGCTGGGTAAGGATTAAGGAAAATTCATTTTAAAGATCTTAATGTAGAATATTGAGAATGATGCTTTTAAAAGTTCTATGGCTGTAGTTTAACTTTAGAATAGCTTCCTGTATTTAGAAATATTCCTTAATTTGAGATGAGTTACAAACTCTTAAGAATTGTGCTTTTGCTATATTTGTTGTTAAATCAGTTCAATTCTGCCCTTAAGTAATTCTATCACTGAAAATTGTTTCTCATTTAATTGAATCATTTGTCTGTTACCGGACTTTAACAGTACCAAGGTTTGACATCACAAAGCAAATAGAAATGGAAACAGACAGTTATTTTTTATGTGCCTCTCCCCAGGCTACTGCTTTGAAGATTTTGGAAGCAGACAAAAATTTTTCTTTACAACATCTGGCATTGTTTTGTTGATATTATGTAGGGTGTCATAAGAAGACCTTGATTGGGTTTATGGCTAAGATAATGCGTGTGTTCTATACTCATGCAATGGCAAGATTGGGTTCAACAGGAGGTAACACGTGTGTGGTTTACACTAGTGCAACGGAGAGAGGGCGAAGGAAGAAGCGGTGGCACATTTTGAAAAGCTCTTTGAAATCCTGGAAGACAGGAAGTCGTCTGTCCTGAAAGCCATAGATGCCTCTAAGAAACTAAGACTAGACAAATTTCACACTCAAATGGAAGAGTACCAAGGCCTTCTAGAGAATAATGGGCTTGTGGGATACGCTCAGGAGGTGCTGAAGGAGACGGATCAGTCTTGCTTTGTGCAGACGGCGAAGCAGCTCCATCTCAGGTACTTGCCTGGCTCCATAGCTTTGGAAAACCTCGACCGGCCGAGTAGTTCCTGGTGGTGGGTTAAGGAGCAGCCTGGCTCTGCCGCATCCTGGGTTCTGAATGCAGTGTCCATTTCTTTGGCTTGCCATGTTGCCAGTATTTAGTGTGACTTGCCTGTTTAAAGAATGGCTTTTATATGACATATGTCTGTCCGCAGAATACAGAAAGCTACAGAATCCCTGAAGAGCTTTAGACCTGCAGCCCAGGCTTCTTTTGAAGACTATGTTGTTAACATATCGAAACAAACAGAGGTGCTTGGAGAACTGTCCTTTTTCTCTAGTGGTAAGTGGTGAGGGCTGTGCTTCCGCTCTGGCGCTGTGTGTGCAGCAGGTGTGCGTCCCCTCCCCTGTGACGTAAGTTGCTCATGATCATCTATCCTGGAACTTTAGTTTTCATGCACAAAACGATACTCCTGGCTCTTTGAACATTGTGTACATGGCATCACATTTATTTTTTTTTATATATAAGCTTATGATATTGTTACATGAAATCTGGTTTAAAGTATATTCTGATTTCCAGTTATATTGAATTAGGGCCTGCTGTGAGGATCTCAGCTTAATTTAATATCCCTTCTGAAGACCGAGTTTCCCAGTATAGTCAATCTTCTGAGGACGGCTGTCACTATCAGGAGGGTCCTGACTTCAGCAGATGATGTTTAGGACACACCCTCACAGGCCACGCCGTCACAAGGAGGGCTTCCTCCATTCTTACATCTTAACACATTTGCCTCTCGGAGGCTTCTCTCCCTGTGGAGTTGAAGCAGCACAGACTAAGGTGCTACACAGATGCTCAGTGGTCAACAGCAAGTACTCCTCTTACTGAGGACCAGAGTTTGATTCCCAGCACCCACATCAGGTGCCTCACAGCCACCATAGTGCCAGCTACAGGGGCTCTGACAGCTTCTGCTCTCGGAGGGCACCTGTACTCACTTACACATACTTAACCACCAAACATAAGATTTTTAAAACCTATATTAAAAAAAAAAAGATGTTTTCGACTGGAGAGATGGCTCAGCAGTTAAGAACCTTGGCTGCTTTTATAGAGCCCCTGAGTTCAATTCCCAGCAACCACATGGTGGCTCACAGCTATCTGTAATGGGATCTGATGTCCTTTTCTGGCATGCAGGTGTGCATACAGATAGAGCACTCATATACATTAAATAAATAAATAAATATTTTTAAAAAGCTGTTTTTTGAAAAACGAAATTTGTCTTCTTAAAGATTAAAAACTGTGGCTTTCTATAGCATCTCTTCTTTTTATATATGTATAGCTAAGTCTGGCATTATTTATTATGGATTTAGTTTTTCCAAGTAGGTATTTGTTTCATTTCAAATGCTCATTTTACTTCTGAGACTATTGGTTCTGCACACGTTAGTTGCTTTTTGCTTACTTTTAACTCTAAGTTTTTTTTACCTATGGATCCAAACATTGCCCCTGCAAGGGTAAGGCCAACATGAGTAAGCATGGGTTAGCCACAGTACCAAGGACCAAGAAAGCACTGGGTAGAAGAAAGCGGATGCCCCCATTTCCTGCCCGTGGATATATTTCATTTTCCCCACATGACCATGTGGCTGAAGATACTCTGTGATTCGGTCCTGTTTCGTTTTTAACTTTATAGTATGTTGTGGAATGTGTTTGCTGATCTCACTGTGGCTGTGTAATCTTCAGTGTTGTGTTAGCACTTGTGTGTTAATGCGCTGTCAGACTTCCTTACAAGAAGCTCATGCCTATATGAGGCTGTGGGATAAGTAAAGGAAGCGGGGCCCTTATTTCACTTCCTTCTCTGTGGTTTGATGTGGATGGGGTGTGTATGTACATACATATTTGTGTATATGTAATTTGTCCACGCTGAACTCAAGCTTAGTATGTAGCCAAGGAGCACCTTGAATTGATTCTCCTGGATGGCTGGTATCGTAGGAATGTGCTGTCCTGCCCAGCACACATGTAACTTATAGGCACTACCGATAGACCAACTGATCCAAGCTTTCAAGTTTAGTGTATAGAAAAGGTTATGTGTGTGCACCAAGGTTTAGCTGTGATGTTGATCTGTGTTTGCTTTTCTGAAAAGCCATATAGCCTAGGCCAATCTGCAATTCATTATGTAGCCTAGGCTGCCCTTGTACTTACAGTGATCCTAATGCTTCCCAAGTACAAAGATTACAATTGTGAGCTACCATGCAGCCTATAAACATTATATTTTCATCAAAATATGAGGATCCTATTTCCCCAAAACATATAAATCTTGATCCATACAGTGGAATTTCTTCTGGCAAACTATTGGCAGTATATAAGCAAGATTGCCATACTGATTATCTTAGAATTGCCTAAATATTTTTTTGGGTTTTCCTTTTTCAGTTTCTTGTTTTCTTTTCTTTTTTAAAGTGTGTGTGTGTGTGTTGAGTGTGTGTGTGTGTCTGAGTGTGTGTGTGTATGTACAGACCAGGGGCCAGAGGTTAGTAGCACGTGTCTTGCTCAGTTATCTGTCTGATTCTTTTGAAATAGGGCCCCTTGATGGACTTGGAGTTCACCAGTTTGGGTAGCCTAGTTGGTGAGCGAGCTTCAGAGATCCTCCTGTCTCTGCCTCCCTAGAGCTGGTGGGACAGAAACCAGCAGCAGCAGCCTTTCTGTGGGTGCTGGGACACAGACTGGGGCCTCACGATTGTATTGCAAGCACTTCACCAGCTGAGCCACCTCACTTGCTACTTTATCATGACAATACTAAGAAAAAGTATTTGACTTGGCAAGTCTACATTGGTAAATATTAAAGAAAATGTTCATTAGAGTTTGGTTGAAAATCATAAAACTTAACATTTTTAGTACTAAAATGGTTTATGTAAATTTACATAAAAATTTCAACTCCAGAGTTATGACTCATTATGGGGAAAGTCTATGGTTTTAAAAAATAGAATTTCCAGTGTTTCAGAATTAATAATGATACCACTTAATGCTGTTTTAGTTTTTCACTTTTCTTCCCCAATTCCACTATAATTACAGATTTACCTTGTTTAAGATTTACTGCCTTCTTATGCATAATATTATAAATTTTGAAATTTCTTGGACATAATGGAAAATGCCAGTACTTTATTTTTGCTGAGGGAAATACTGTCTTAACATCGTGTTCTATGTCATAATTCTTTCAGGCATAGACATTCCTGAGATCAACGAGGAACACAGTAAAGTGTATAATAATGCCTTGATAGACTGGCACCATCCAGAAAAGGACAAAGCCGACAGCTATGTTCTTGAATACCGCAAGATTAATAGAGACGAAGAAATGATATCATGGAATGAGATAGAAGTCCACGGCACAAGTAAAGTTGTCTCCAACCTTGAAAACAACAGTCCCTATGCATTCCGAGTGAGAGCTTACAGGGGTTCTATCTGCAGTCCCTGCAGCAGGGAACTGATTCTGCATACTCCTCCAGCTCCAGGTACTGGGAATATAGAGGCCCGGGAGTGTAGTGTGTCTCCATAGGTGACCTACATTGAAACCAGCTTTGTGCTTTGGAAAGACTCTAGACAGGTAGATTCCACACTTAGATGACATTTAGAAATGACCAGAGTCCTCAAATATCAACTCATATTCTGTATTAGATTTTGATTGATAATAGACCAAAAAAAAAAAAAAAAAAGAAGACATGTTAACAATTGGGGCTAAATTGACATCAAGATGAAATGAATGCTATTTTAAGGTATTAAGACTGCATGCCCGGATGAGCATGGGGGAGCACGCCTTTAATTCCAGCACTCAGGAGGCAGAGGCAGGCAGATCTCCGAATTTGAGACCAGCCTGGTTTGCATGCATAGTAAGTACTAGACCATCCAAGGGCAAAAATCATAAGACCCTGTCTCAAAGCAAAGAACCTAAACCAGAAAATAATAGCATGTTTCTGGGTCTTTCTAAAAGATCAGTTAATGGCAATGCCTAAAGAACAGGGTATTGATAGTTATTTTTTAAATTCATTGGCATGATTTGTCTGACTTGCCTAGGTTTTCTCTCCCAGAGTGCTTTTCTGCACATGATGGCGGAAGGTCTATTTAGGACCACACTGTAAGCTTTCCCTCTAGACAGCTCCTTGTTCTCTATTACCCCACCTCTCTTTCCCAGATATGCTGACATCACTTATTATTTATTAAGGAGGCTGAAGAACTTTACTGGATAGGAAGGAGGTGCAGGTTAGTTGGTGTCTTCTGCAGTGTCTTCATAGATGGGGGATGCTTAGAACTAAAAGTGTTCTGACTCATGGTAGTGGGAAGCATTTTTCCCTACCCATCACTGCCTCAGACAACTCAGTTGATTTTTTTAGGCCATGGACCCTAACCCTGTTTTAGTGTCTTATGTACCCATATTTTCTTAATTCTGTCATTCCTTTCCCTTTTGTCCAAATATAAAAATTGTGTGTGTGTGTGGTGTGTACTTCTTCGGGAAAATTGTGGCTTAAAAATTTTTTATAACATAGATATTGTCTTAATCATTGCTGTGAAGAGATTCCATGACCATTACCAACTCTTATAAAGGACAATATTTAATTGGTTGGGGCTGGCTTACTGTTTCAGAGATTCAGTCCATTATCATCATGGTGGGAAGCATGGCAGCATCCAGGTAGACACAGTGCTGGAGATGGAGTTGAGAGTTCTACATGAGAGATTGTGTACCACACAGGGTGTAGCTTGAACATAAATAACACCTCAAAGCCTACCTCCACAGTGACACACATCCTTCAACAAGGCACACCTACTCCAATAAGGCCACACCTTCTAATAGTGCCACTCCTTATGGGCCAAGTATTGACACACATGAGTCTACGGGAGGCAAACCTATGAAACCACCACAGATGTATAGGACTGGCTGTAATTATTTCTCTTGAGTTTTACTAAAACCAACAGAGAGGGTGGATTTTCAAGTATCCAGTAGACATTTAATGCTATATGCTATTTTGAAGTTTCTGGTCTCTGAAAGCAGAAAGATAATTCTAAACAAGGCTGCTGTTTTTAGTAGCAGCTGTTAAGGGGGGAGGAGAAGGCATGCTAAGAGTTTTATTTTCCTCTCTGAGAGAAGCCATTTAAGTAGTGGGGCCATTTAGATTTACTGTGCAAAGCAGGAGATACTGGAGATGGAAAGGAATCAAGAATAACTATGCTAGGACACTAGCCATCACCAAAGAGAAGGATCTGCCTGTATACTGGGTTTAGCTTGCTGGAAGCCCTTTTTTTAAATGTCATGTAATAAAGATAGACGTACCATTGTAAGCATACAGTTTAGTGATAATTCACGACAGGTACTGGTGGCGCATGCCTTTAATCCCAGCACTTGGGAGGCAGAGGCAGACAGATTTCTGAGTTCGAGGCCAGCCTGGTCTACAGAGTGAGTTCCAGGACAGCCAGGGCTATACAGAGAAACCCTGTCTCGAAAAACCAAAAAAAAAAAAAAAAGAAAGTACATTAACTATTGTACAGCGAATGTACAGCACCATTCACCATTCACATCTTCAAAAAAAACCTATAAATCTCACCTGAAAAATCTGTATCCCGTAAACAACTCTTCAGCCCTCTCCCTGTGGACACTGGTAGTCTCTCTTCTTTCTTTCTGAGGATTAGACTATCTGGGTACCTCAGGAGAGCAGAATTTGTAGTATCTATCATTTTGCATCTGGTTTATTTTGTGTTGTCTGTGTTGTCCTGTGTGTCAGGATTTCCACTTTTAAAGTTTAGTAACCGTCTCCTGTATGTCTCCCACATTTTCCTTATCAATTATTCCGTTGGTGGATAGTTTTGTTGTGTATGCATTGGCTAGCTACAAATGTTATATTAGAAACAGTTGACTTAGCTTCATTCTACAAATGAGGAAATTTAGAGTTTAGATGAATCTTTTGTTAAATCTTTGGATTGGATGCAAACCTCTCAAACTGGAAACACGTGACCTACTTAGAGAGTATCATCTATCTCATATCTGTTGTGTTGATTGATAAGGGAAATATCTTACAAATTTTCAAATTAAGAAAATTCAGAATATTTATAAATATATACCACCTCTTAATTTCAGCTCCTGGGGATCCAAAGTTCCTGACCTCATGGACACCTGTACTCATGTGCATATACCCCCTATAATTAAAAATAATAAAATAAATTATTTTTTAAAATGAATGGTTGACCAAGTATATTCTATATATAGCAAACTACACTGCTGATCCCAATGTATACACTCATAAAGGTTCACAGATAAATAAGACATTTTCTACTGCTTTGGTTATTTCTCAAGATCTTTAGGTACAGAGAATATTCTAGAACTTACTGCTGCATCGGAGTTGTACATTTTGATTGTCGTAGTTGTCTGGCATAGTGTGACAGCATCCCTGCATCTAAACTATCAGATGCAGCTTCAAACTTTGGAAATCCTGGTAGATGGCGCTCAGATTGCTGTAAGAATAATTTCAACCTCCATTCAGTTTTCAGTTTCCTGTTTGATGAAAAGTGTGGCTACAACACTGAGCATCTCTTGCTGAACCTGAAGAGAGACCGGGTAGAGAGCAGAGCTGGCTTTAACGTCCTCCTCGCTGCGGAGCGCATCCAAGTGGGCCATTACACGAGCCTAGACTACATCATCGGTGATGTCGGAATCACCAAAGGTAAACACTTCTGGGCCTGCCGTGTGGAACCGTATTCATACCTGGTGAAAGTGGGAGTTGCTTCCAGTGACAAACTGCAAGAGTGGCTGCGCTCTCCCCGGGACGCAGCTAGTCCAAGGTACGTTTTTTCCTCAACGGAGAACTTGACAACTACTTTAAAAGTAAATACCAGCATTGCCCAAGATCACCCTGAACACAGACCGGGACTCGTTCATTACATTTGGAACAGGCGCTTCTTAGATCCGGGTGATTAGCTCTGTCACTCGGCTGCCTTAGGGAAGGGGCAGGGTGTCTTGTATTCATTCACAAATAATTAACATTTAATTTTTGCTGCTATGAGGAAGCTAGTCTGTTTTGAATTCCTCTTGCTTGTGACACAGTTTCACAGCTTAAATTCTGAGTTTCCCATAGTTCCTAAAGTGTATGTTAAGACACCTATCCTGCCCGGTTCAAGGTTGTTACCTAGTTTATTTACACAGCTTCTTTAAACTTTCCCACCAGTCCTTTTGTGCCGCACATGTTTCTTCAGCAGGCGAATTTCTTAAGATATTGAATAATGGAGATTGTGTAGTTTGTTTCCCTTAAAGATGAACTGGCTTAGAAAAACTGTTTTTTTTTTTTTTTTTTTTTAATCATTCAGTCTGAATGGTTAAACATGAATGTTTAACATGTTATGATGACACATGAATGATAGGACAAACTTTTTGTACAGATAATGACATATAATGACATAATAATGCACTATCCTAGGTAAGGGGCTAATTTAACACAATGGTATGCTCAAGTAGAAATATTGTAAATAGCAAATGTTTTACCAGTGGCAAAACAATGCTATGCCCTTGGTAAAATATTTGTGTTGACAGGGAAGGGTTGATAGCATGAGAAGTAGGAGAAGCCAAAAAACAGAAAAAACAGATTAAAATTATTGATGCACTATGATTCAAGATATATAAAAAGACAAGCTGTACACAGGGAAGAGTAGAAGGTTTGTGTATCAGAATTTTCTGTGACTTTTCCTGTGTCACAAAAGGAAAAAACAGTTTCACCATTCTTAGTTGATATAGAGATCACGATCAGGAAATAGGGTTTTCCAGAGGAGAATGAACTGTGCTCTTATCTCATGTTCTTTCGAGTGCCTGATTATTTATTTTAGCCTGTTAATTTCACAGATTAAGAATGGAGTTCTTTATATTTTATGACATACCATTGTGTACCATATATATTTAATCTCAAATTAAGCCCCTTGACATCCTCTCCTCTGATTTTTTTCCAATGGAAATAAATTTTTAATTTCCTATTTGTATCTAAATTTAGATAAAAATGGATGCTACTACTATGTGGAATTTGACACTGACCACATAGGACAACTCTAAATGGCAGTTTATAGTCTGTGCTTTAGGTGTGTGCATAGAACATTTTTGTGTGTGTTAACTGTAGAGCAGTGTGCATTATTTTTTGAGTGTGTTGAAGACCCTATGGAGACTGCGGCTGGAGATGAGTTACTGTGCTTATTGTTGTGTTGTAGATATGAGCAAGACAGTGGGCATGACAGCGGAAGTGAGGACGCCTGTTTTGATTCTTCACAACCATTTACATTAGTTACTATAGGCATGAAGAAATTTTTTATACCCAAGTCACCTACTTCTTCTAATGAACCCGAAAACAGAGTTCTCCCCATGCCAGCAAGTATAGGGATTTTCCTTGACTGTGATAAAGGCAAAGTGAGCTTCTACGATATGGACCACATGAAATGCCTGTATGAGCGCCAGGTGGACTGTTCGCATACAATGTTTCCAGCATTTGCCTTAATGGGCAGTGGAGGAGTTCAGCTTGAGGAAACCATCACAGCGAAGTATCTGGAATATGAAGGACGTGTAGCTTGGACACTCCACGTGACGAGGATAAGAACTGTGAACAAAGCCATGCCTTGGTGTTAGTCTACGTAACTAATTACATATCATTTACGTCTCTGTCACCACACCTGTTTGTACCGTGTGATTCTTTGTTTTGTCTTGTCCTGCTTTGACACACAGGGTCTTGCTGTGTAGTCCAGGCTGGCCTCAAACTCTGTTCTGTTATAGCCCCTTCTGAGGGCTGGGATTATAGGCAGGCACCACCATACCCAGCTAGTATATGATTCTTAAAATGTAGAATGACTTTACAACTTTGTCTCTTCCAAGTCATTGTCCTACCTTTTACAAATGGTGGGAGTGGAGACTTTCTGTCTTAAGTTGTCCAGGATAGATAACTTTACAATGGAAGTCCTTCTCTTTGGGCACAGGGACTCTAATTGATGTAAGTCAGCTGATGGTGGTATTATTCATGTCCCTTTGTTTGGGGGCTGGGGTGGGATACAAAGTATTTATTGTGATTCTCTGTACTTGTTCTTCTTTTCTTTCCCTTTCTTTTCTTTTTGTATCATGGTCATGTCCAAAGAGAAGATATTTTTAAATGCTTATTGATAGAAATTAGTACTAAGCCATGTGTCTTGCATTTGATGTTAATAGGAAAATAAATTTGTAGATAGGTAAAATGATGAAGGCCATGAAATGGTAGTATATTTAAGTAGAAAATTATGTATTTTAAAGTGTGTAACTACTGAGCGTATATTGCCTGGCAAATAAATATGGTTTTTTTCCTGTAGACCACAGACTGTATCGGTAAGGACATCTCTAAGAGTGTCCTTGCTGCAATGCCCATTGTCTGGCATGTAGCCTGCATTGTTTCATATAGAAAACACAGGGTTCTTGAACCGTGCAACTTTTCACTACAATATAATTTTTTTTTCCAGGAAATTTTATCTTCAAATTTTCTTACTTTAGAAATACTCGAATTTATAGCAAAGAATTATTTTTCAGAAATACTAGGGAAGATGGACTGTAGTGAACACCTGCCTTTTGTGTCTTGTGTATTTATGGTTTTGGTACGTATGTTATCATCAGGGTTTTCTGGCTTTTGTTTACAAATTTGAGAAGTTCCCTGTCCACTTTCAGCAGCATTGAAATACCAGACATGTCACGTTACTACTGTCCAGTTGGATGGCATTGTTTGTGGCCTCATTGTGTGGTCATAGCATTTGTAGTGTGAATCAGTAAAATACAAAATTCCTTAGAAATAATAGTGAAAATCCCAAGGATGTGTCTAGTCAGTTTTTACTCCTTTTCTACATTGGATGTTAATTTCTGCAAGATTACCTTCCGATGATTTGCATTGCCTTTTTAAGACTTAAAATGTCCAGACACTAAGACTTACATGTTCTCAGCACTGATCTTGTATGGAATGTTAACATTTTAGTAACCAAAGCTGTTTAGTTTATTTGATTATTTTTCATGGAAGCCTGTTAGGCCAGTCACACTGTGTCTGACCTAGTACTGACTGACACACACCCTAGCTCGTGTGGAAAGGTCTGGAGGATTTGTGTCGAGTGATTGTCCTTCCTCTCCCATTTATATCTAGCACTTTATGACATAGGAAACAGAGAATGTGCAGTGTTACCTGGGTCATTGTGCAATAAAGCTGCTAAGGTCACCACGTGTGTGGTTTAGTGTGACACTCAATACTCATGTAAGCACATGTCCTGTAGACATTTAAAATATAAAGCTTTAACAGGAGTCAGAGAAGGAAGCTGTTCAAACACTGTATCACTGTATAGAAAGTCGCCTAGTGAAATTTCATTTTTTAATAAAAAATAAATAAAGAAATAAAGTGAAGCCAAGTGTAGTTATTCAAATCTGCACTCCAGGGACTTTTACTCTGCTTTGTGGAAAACTGAAACAGAACACTTCCTATAAGATGCTTTGTGGCACATGTTAATTGTTTTTAATTAAAAAAGATTTATTTTTGAATTACTGTATGTGTCTGTGCAAGTACACATGAATGTGAGCACCCATAGAGGCCAGAAGTATCAGATGTCCTGGAGCCAGAGCTAGAGGTGGTTGTGAGCTACCCAGCATGAGTGGTAAGGATCTAGAGGTTCCTGCAAGACAGTACTCACTCTTGACCTCATATGTTAGTTTAACACAGAGTTATTTTGAACATTTATTTAATTCTAGTGTGATGAAACTAATTTATTTCAATTGTCTGCTTATATTGTCATTTCTGATCCACAGCAGATTACATTTTACTAGGTGTGCGTGTGTGCTGTGTGTGTGTGTGGTGTGGCGTGGCGTGCGCCTTGTATGTGTGTACTCAGAGGACAAGCTATGGAGAATCAGTTCTCTTTTTTCACAGTATAAAACCTGGATTTTAAACTCAGATCTCCAAATTGGCAGCAAGCATCTTGGCTCTGAGCTATCTAGCCGTCTCTACACAGTTTCTTAACTGTTGTTTAACTTTTTAAAGAAAGGCCAAGTACATTATGGTTGGATTCCATTCATCTTTGTCTTATTTCCCATAAATTCCTTCCTCCTACCTTGAAGTATAGAAACCTACTTGCTTCCACTTAAGACATACCTAAAGTCTCTAAGATTTTAATAAACCATACCTTGTACAACCCTGGATCTCTCTGTCTTTTGATTCAATCTTTAGCTGGTTTTCAGACACCAGAACTGAGATTTTCCATAATGACTTGCTCATCCACTTCCACTGGAGGGTTGTATTAATTTGAGGTTAATTCAGTTTGCTAGTTTTCTGGGAGAGCAGGATAGTAGGGTTCTGGTCTATTTCTTTGTTATTACATAACACTGACAAGAAGCTCATGTGGTATGAAAGGAAAGAACTTGGTAGTAAACTTAGATCCAAACCAGTTTGGCTGGTGGCCCAGGACACCTGCCTCCCAGGGAACACAGGTCACCTGGAGAGCTTGTTGAAAGCTGATTTTGATCTCTCAATCTCCTGTCCTTTGAAAGGGACAGCTGATACACTTCTCTTAAATTACTACCAGAATTAAAATAGGATCTACATAAAGCACTTAGCGTAAAGCCTGGAATGGGTACTCAGCAAGTAAGTGTTTGAAATGATTGACCCCACCCAACACATCTTTTAGCCAATTGTGGATGTGTTTCACAAATAACCAACTCTAGTTCATGGAGAAGAGGCAAAGCCAAGCAAACACCTGTAGTGGAACATCTGAGCTGAGCCCTTGTTTTAAACAGCAAGGTGCCCTGTAATCCCTGCACTGAACTTGCGAAGTCCCAACTCTCTCCTGTATTAGATACACTGGGGGAATCAAATCTTTGCTCAAAGCCCAAGTCAATTCAAAACGACTTGGAGAGCTAATTTTGGCCTTCCTTGTAAATATTGTGAGGTCAGCTTCAAGAAAACCCTCCTTTCAATTGCATTTCCTAAGTTTTCACTGAAGCCTAAAACATTTTCTCTGAAGCCTAATACATGTTGTCAACCTCCCTTCTGTACCTCCACAGAGGAGTCACTCTCTTCTCCAAAACACAGCTACTCAGTGTGTTCCATCTAGACGAGCAGTTCTCAAATGGATGGAATTGTTAGATCCCAGCAAGGAACTCCACTGTCTTCAATATGCAGAATTAATCCCAGTAGCGTGTTGTCATTTCTGGAGATGTCTGTTCATTTGTGGCAGTGTCCCTAGATCTGACTTTATTGTTGGCTTATTCAATTATACTCTTCCTTTACCCTAAATTATAAACTACTTAAAGGCCCCCCCACCCCTACCATGGTGCTGGACATTGAAGCCATGAACATGAGCCAGACAAGCACGTTACCACTGAGCGACATCTCTAGCTCAGAATTTTCAAATGTGTGCACAGTCTTAGTAATCTTTCATTTCTGTAATTCCAATGATATTTTTACATCACTAGTTTTTAATTCAACCAAGGACCACAATAACCAGAATCATTAGACATGTCCTTCAAAGTTGGTTTAACTAGTACATGGTTGATATGCAGCTTGAGAGCTAAAGTTATTTTATGCTTTCAAAGGCCCTTTGTGGAATTGGAAAGGTCTCCAGGATAGGATATATTGACTTTCTCTCCCCGCCCCCGACACAACAAAATGAAGATTTCAAGGTAGGGAATGCTGCCTTGGTTGAGTTTCTACCTTTCACAAGATGCAGAAATTCTCAACATCCTCTCATTACTGCTACCACACAGGTAAGAATTGGATCAGGAAAAATGCCCATCTGGCCAGGTCACCTGGCTGAAATTAAAAGGGGCTGAAGTAGGTGGCCAGTCAAAGTCAGAGACTGCAGGATTTGGTACTAGCACCAACCTCCTCACTGGCCTGGTAAGGAGGGCCAAATAGACAAAAACCTTTAGATTTATAATCAGCCTTTAAAGCATTACAGCTGGGCAGCCATCATGCTATTTTGTCTACTTCCCCATCAATAACTTGCCATGTTCCACCCGGGCCCCTCCTACACCGGCACTCATGAGCCACCTACCTACCCCACATTGATTTCTCCTCTTTCTTATGTTCCTGCCTGAGACCCCAAGCCTGGGAACTTCACTCCACTCCGCCTCTCCTGCCCCGCCCAGGCTGTACCCTATTAACCAATCACTGGTAACCTGGGAAGCAAGGTTCAAATGACAAATCTGATATATGTGAGGAGCTCTTCAGGGATGCTTTATTTAATGATCAAGTCTCTCTTAAACATATGAGAAAGACTAGCGCGTGTAGATTATTGTCATTGACTTCAGGGATGAGGAGCTCCTCACTGAGGGTAGCAGATCTCGGTGCCAGTAGAGGGCGCTTGAGTCTAGTCAGCAGCCCAGCCCCCACAGGTGAGCCTTGCTTTGCTAGCTCCCATTCCTGCACAGGTGGTCTCTTCCTCCCCCTTCCCAAACTTTCTTTCCTTTCACATCTCCTTCTTCCTTCTATATAGTCTTATTTTTGGTGGTGTAAACCAATTTTAAAATTTACCTTGAGCAGAAAGAAGCAGGTGTGGTGGCCCATGCCTTTAAACCCAGCATTCAGGAGGCAGAGGCAAGGAGATCTCTGAGTTTGAGGCCAGCCTGGTCTGCAGAAGGAGTTCCAGGACAGCCAGGGCTACACAGAGAAACCCTGTCTCCGAAACAAAGCATTACCTTGAATACAAAGAGTTTGGTTGATAGAGATAAATGGTAAGGTTCAATTCAATTACTTATCTCATATTCTACATTAGGAATGAAATACACTTATCTAGATCTAGTTAGTGATTTTTGGTATTGTGAGATTATAAAAACTCATGAGGTTGAAATTTAGTTATTCTTTGGGCCACTTTTGCAACAGTAGTCTCTCAATTTTTTTCTCATGTTTTTATGTTTTTCTCCCCTCCCCCATATGTGTGTGTTTTCCCAATGACATTTATATGTTTTTCCTATCTGGGTTCCCTGTAAATAAAGACACTAGGCAAACTTTGGCATTTGGTTGATTGTTGACTAAGGTTAGGCGTCCGAGGGATCTAATTAGCACCAGCAGAAGAGGTGGGAGCATTGCAACAGAGCACGGTGAATATTCTCACATCCCCCGAAGTGAAGCTAGTCTACCAGTCCTTTACCAAGAGATTGGGCTATTAGTAAAAAAAACCTTTAATGATCAAGTGTGTTTTAGACAGATAAGAAAGGCTAGAGAGTGAAGATGATTATATTTTTTCTCAGATGTTCCTGTAGGACAGCCATCTGAGTCATCTTAGACCATCTGGGTTTGCTTTGGGAGGTTTTTTGAGGATTTTGAGTATTAATTGACTAACATTGTCAACATTATTCACACCTTCCCTCTCATATCACCCTAACCTTGCAGGCCCTCTTTGTCCATGACTTCAAGTAAGCACTTATACGCCAGTGATTGTAGTTTACTGTCTGCTGCTCTGACCTTTCTGAATCCCACACCTACTTACAAAGCCACTTTGGAGGTCTTAAGAGCAACTTAAAATGAAGCATCTGGGTCCCAGACTCTTGATCTTTTCTCTTCTCAACCAGGCAATTCATTTAGAAAGAAGAGCTATTGAAAATCTTAAAAGGTAGGACTAACGGTTGAAGAGACAATTTTGATAGAGATTCCTTTCTATATCCTCAATGGCGCATCAAATTGTGCCAACCAGCAGTCGACCGTCTGCCATCTCCTTTCTGAAAGTGTGGTAAGACATGAAAAGTCATGACTTTTATGGTGAGTTCTCATGTCAATGTCATCTGCATTATTGGTTCGGTGCCAGCTGGGTTCTCATTGGCATGCTTTGAGGTCCACTGCCTACAGATCCCTGTATGTGGAAAGAACTGTGTGGATACATTTGTGCTCAAACTATAGCTTTGCTCTTCACTAAGGAGTAACCTCCTGGAAGCTGTGAATCTTCTCAAACACCCTTTTCCATCTCTGTAAAAGAAGGAAAAAAAAAATACTCATCAACTTGCAGAGTTCTTGTGGATTATATGAAGTAATAGCTGAGAGGCATATGAGTTCATAATAAATCTTGACTCTTTCCACCTTCAAAAACTGGAAATACATTTCACAAAGTTACCAGTGTGTCTTTTAGGATTTTACTGCTGTGAACAAACACCATGACCAAGGCAACTATATAAGGACAACATTTGATTGGGGCTGGCTTACAGGTTCTGAGGTTCAGTCCATTATCATCAAGGCAGGAGTATGGCAGCATCCAGGCAGGCATGGTGCAGGCAGAGCTGAGAGTACTACATCTTCATCTGAAGGCTGCTAGCAGAATACAGGCTTCCAGGCAGCTAGGATGAGGGTCTTAAATCCCACACCCACAGTGACACACCTACTCCAACAAGGCTACACTTATTCCAACATGGCCACACCTTCTAATAGTGCCAGTCCTTGGGCAGAGCATACACAAACCATCACAAACCTGCAGAGTTCTTGTGGATTATATAAAGTAATAGCTGAGAGGCATATGAGTTCATAATAAATCTCGACTCTTTCCACATTCAAAAGCTGGAAATAGATTTCACAAAGTTACCAATGCTTCATGCCCCAGCTTGGGACAAGGTCTCCAGTGTTCTAGTCTGATCTCAGTCTTTTTTTTTTTTTTTGGTTTTTCGAGACAGGGTTTCTCTGTGTAGCCTGGGCTGTCCTGGAAATCACTCTGTAGACCAGGCTGGCTTCGAACTCAGAAATCCTCCTGCCTCTGCCTCCCAAGTGCTGGGATTAAAGGCGTGCACCACCACAGCCCGGCATCTTTTTGTTTGTTTTGTTTTGTTTTTGTTTTTTTTGCTGATCTCAGTCTTGATGTGTAGTTCAAGAAGACTTTCAGCTCCTGATCTCTTGCTTCCAGCTCCCAAATGGTATGGGCCATCACACACAGTTTCTGCAGTGCCGGGCATAAAGCCAAGGCTTCTCAAAAGGCAAACAGTTTGCTAACTGAGTTATGCTCTCAGTCTAGAAGTTTCTTTAGAAACCCTGGAGTTTGTATTTCTCTCATCAGATGGAATTTATCCCTGGTCCCCTGTAACCTGAGCATCTCCTTTGATCTTGCTAGACTGAGGAAGTACTTGTTTTTCCGGTGGTTGAAAGTTCTATTAATGTAGAATATGTTTGAGGTTAAAAAAAAAAGTATTTTTTTTCCTGGTAATTTAGCAGGTTGTTTAATTTGGTTTATTTGCGTTGGTATATCGCTTCTGGCCTTTTGGCTAAGATCAAGAGTATTTGCTTTGGTATAGGAAACTGAACTCACCTTGTGCGTGTGGAACTATATCCCTTGACTCTTAACTTTTTTTTTTTTTTTTTTTTTTTTTTTTGAGACAGGGTTTCTCTGTGTAGCCCGGGCTGTCCTGGAACTCACTCTGTAGACCAGGCTGGCCTCGAACTCAGAAATCCACCTGCCTCTGCCTCCCAAGTGCTGGGATTAAAGGCGTGCACCACCACCGCCCGGCAACAGTTTTATTTTAGAGCTACGCCATTTTCTTAGATTGGATGAGAAAAGGCCACTCCTCGATTGTCTTTTAGTACAGTGACCAGAGCTGCCTTGGAGGTACATTTTCTTGGTAGCTTGCCTGCTGTGATAGCTAACATATATAGGTGCTCAGCCAACATCAGGCCAGATCAGCTTGTGACACAACATTTGTAAGCAAATTATAGTAACTCTGTGTCTTGAACAGGTCACAGAAATGTCTGATCTCTCCTCAGGGTCTGGTTTGCTTGTCTGCTTCCTCTACTTTCCTTAACCACTTCTCTTTCAGTGGTTCCGGGAAAAATCCTTCTAGATTGCACCAGCACTGTGGTGCATACGGCCCGTGCAGCTAGAGTGGACCTCTCTCCAACTTTGCCGCTTTTGGCTGCTTGGCTCCAGAATTTCCATCACTGTGTCCAGCGAAGCGGACTGTAGAGATGCATTCACACCCACCTCCTCCCAGCTCTGCCAGCAGTAGCTGCCTTTTTCATGCTTCAGATCCCCATCTTACTTTCCCAGGATTGTTGTGATAAAGTAATAAACTAGATGGCTTAGAACACCAGAAATCCCTTGACATCAGAGTAACATCAGGTCCTCATGCTCTGAAATCTGTAGGGAAAAACCATGCCTTGCACCCTCTACCATCTGGCAGACCCAGGTGTTCCGTAGTTGTGGCATCGTGGCCATTTTCTTCAGGTGTCTACATTGTGTTCCCTGTGTGATCTCCTGCTCAAAGTGCCCCTTCTGTATGGACAGCTGTCAGTGATTAGAGCCTATCCCAGTGAACTTTTTTTCTTGGTTTCCCAAATTTGTCACCTTTTCTGGAGTTTAGGATGACATGATTTGGGGAACGCAAGTCAACACAGGAAGTGTTATACATTTCACCACATTCTTTTTTTTTTCTCTAAATTTCATGATTTTATTTTATTTTTTATTGGATACTTTATTTACAGTTCAGATGTTATCACCTTACCCCATTTACCCCCCCACCCCCACCCAGGAACCTCCTGTCCTATCCCCATCCTCCTGCATTCTATGAGAATGTGCCCCCACCTACCTCCCACTCGCACCTCCCCACCCTCGAATTTTTTCACACAGGGCATCCAGCCTTCATGGGACCAAGGATCTCCTTTCCCACCTATGTCTGACAAGGCTATCCTCCCCTACATATACAGCTGGAGCCATGGGTCCCTCTCTATGTGCACCCAGGCTGGTGGTTTAGACCTTGGGAGCTCTGGTTAGTTGGTATTATTGCTCTCCTCACGTGGCCACAAGCCCTTTCAGCTCCTTCAGTCTTCTCTCTAACTCCTCCATTGGGAACCCCTTGATCAGTTCAATGGTTAACTGTGAGCATTAGTCTCTGAATATGTCAGATTCTGGCACACTCTAAGCAGACAGCTATATCAGGGTCCTGTCAGCACTTGATCTTTGACAAAGGAACTAAAACTGTCTAGTGGGAAAAGGACAGCAGGAAAAGGTGGGGAAGACCCTCGAATACCTAGACGCAGGGGGAAAGTTCCTGAACAGAACACCAATGGCTTATACTCTAAGATCAAGAATTGACATGTGGGACCTCATAAAATTGCAAAGTTTCTGTAGGGAAAAGGACACTGTCAATAGGACAAAACAGCAACCAACAGATTGGGAAAAGATCTTTACCAATCCTACATCTGATAGAGGGCGAATATCCAATATATACAAAGAACTCAAGAAATTAGACTCTAGACAACCAAATAACCCTATTAAAAATGGGGTACAGTGCTAAACAAAGAATTCTCAACTGAGGAAAGTGGAATGGCCGAGAAGCACCTAAAGAAATATTCAGCATCTTTAGTCATCAGGAAAATGCAAATCAAAACAACCCTGAGATTCCACCTCACACCAGTCAGAATGGCTAAGATCAAAAACTCAGGTGATAGTAGATGCTGGTGAGGATGTGGAGAAAGAGGAATACTTCTCTATTGTTGGTGGGATTGCAAGATGGTGCAACCACTCTGGAAATCAGTCTGGCGGTTCCTCAGAAAATTGGACATAGCATTACCTGAGGACCCAGCTATACCACTCCTGGGCATATACACCAGAAGATGCTCCAATATATAACAAGGACATATGCTCCACTATGTTCATAGCAGCCTTATTTATAATAGCCAGAAGTTGGAAAGAACCCAGATGTCCTTCAACAGAGGAATGGATACAAAAAATGTGGTACATTGACACAATGGAGTATTACTCAGCTATCAAAAACAATGAATTTGAGAAATTCTTAGGTAAATGGATGGAACTAGAAAATATCATCCTGAGTGAGGTAATCCAACCACAAAAGAACACACATGGTATTCATTCACTGATAATTGGATATTAGTCCAGAAGCTTGAAATACTCAAGATTCAACTCACAGACCACATGAAGCTCATGATGAAGGAAGACCAAGTGTGGGTGCTTCGGTCCTTCTTAGAAAGAGTAACAAAATACTCAAGGGAGCAAATATGGAGACAAAGTGTAGGACAGAAACTGATGGAGGGGCCGTCTGCAGACCATTCCACCACATTCTTGAAAGTGCTCCAAAGAACCACTTCTCATATCAGTACTCAAGAGTCTTTGAACCTTGCTAGCACATTTAAGTGAATGAGTACAAGACAAAACCAATAGTTATCAGTGCCAATCACAGGTTTTTAAAATGATGACTTCCATTAAAACGCTTAGCAATCTGCCTTCCTAAAATACTTTAATAGATTTAAAATGAGTTTTTCGTTTAAATCGAAAACCCATAATATTTCACCTGTGTGAATGTAGTTGCAGTCAGTAAACTAGAGTTAAAGAATACCTAGAATTTACATGTGTCAATGTCCATGGAATACGCTTCAGCTTTCTGGTTGCAGGTCATATTATCTAGGAAGTTTCAAACATCTCTAAACCCATAAATACAAGGATAAGCTGCCCCAGAACAATATCTTTGTCATGGATAGAATGGTAAAATGTGTCTGGAAATCTTTTACTCCATCAGTGTAGAGGGTTACAAGCAAGAGTGGCCAGGATCCACAGACTACTCAGTTACTAAATGGGGGTATAAAAAACACAAAGATTTATTGCTTGGAAATATCTGGGACCAGTTTGTTTCTAGGTAAATTTTGTTGAACAGTCTCTCAACATGGCGTCATCAAGCCTGAAAGGCTTCACCTCATGTTATCCAACTCAATGAAGAGATCTGAGTGTACAGAGATAATTAAGCCACAGAATCATATATCAAACACATCCATCAAGAACTGTATCACCGCTGATTTAAGATTCCCTGTGGAGTAAGGAATAGGTACATCATGAAATACATCATGTACATCATATACATGAATAGGTACATTGCAACATCACAGAAGAAAATCTCAAAGATCAACACAAGTTGAGAGAGAGAGAGAGAGAAAGAGAGAGAGAGAGAGAGAGAGAGAGAGAGAGAGAGAGAGAGAGAGAGAAGATCTAACAATGAGGTCTGATGTTGCTAAGACTTGTGAGGACACAGATCATGGGAACTCATCTTTGATAATGGAACGTGGATAGCTACTCCTTACTCCAAGGGCATCTTATGTTTACAGCTTTTATACAAGCGAAACAAAATGTCTGTACCAGTCAGAAGAAGCAACTCCACTTCAGCAGTGTGGATTACTACAACCATTTTGGGAAAATAGCCTGTAATTTAGTAATTTGAAAATTAGCATACCTAATGACCAGTAATTCTTCCCATATGTGTCTATTCCAGAAAATCTCATGCTCTCATACCTCTGAATCCTTGTATGAGAATGTTCATGGTCCCAACTGAGAAATAACAGAGTCCATCAGGCGTAGAATAAAGAAGGAAGCCAAGAAATACTTACATATAGAGAGCAATGAACCACACCTATGTGTGGGAATACAAATATTTTTAAACGGCATTAGCATAAAATCAGGCCAGGGTTATCTCTAGGAAGAGTGGGGAGCTTGTAACTGTGCAGGCCCCGCAGACAAGGTGTCCTGACTTCTGGGGTGAGGGTAATCAATCTGGTGGGGACTGTAAGAGTCTTCATTTTATCCTTCCCAGTATCTATTTATGTGCTTTTATGTGGCTGTTATTTCACACAATACAATAGCTGATGTAGTAGATTTCTAGTTGTTTGTCTCCTTTTATACATTTACTTTGGAGAGGAAGGTACATGTGGGGACATTGGAAAAGTCACATGGCAACTCTCCTCTGTGATACTGGTCGCTGGGGTGGTGGGAATTGTCAACACTCAGGAGGCTAGCCTCTGGTGTTAGTCACCTAGATTGAAGTTAGCCTCTGAGAGTGTCTGGGAGGGATTGTCTTGATTATGTTTACTGGTGTGTGAAGATCAGCCTTAATTGTGGGTGGGGACCTTTCCCTGAGCGGAGCTTCTGGACTGTATGAGGGGTAAGCTGAATAGTAAGTAGACTGCACTGATCCATTGCTCTCTGCTCTGGACTGGGTGAATGTGCCTGTTTCTCTTGACCCTCTGCCATCACGGCTTCCTCTCTATGATGGGCTATGATCTGCAATTGTGAGCCAAACAAACCTGTTCTCTGTTAAGTTGCTTTTGACGGAGTAGTTTACCACAGCAACAGGAAAGGAAACTGAAGCACTGACCTCAGAGCTTTTAGCTGGTCTGTATCAGCATCTCTTGGTGGGTACAGCTTCCTTTCCTACTTACACGATGTATAGCACAGACAATGGAATGGTGGAATGAGACTCATAGGAGTCACCTCAGACAGATGCAGTGACTAAATAAGATATACCACCATAGACGTTTTTCCTGCTGGAGTTCACCTTGGGTGTATTTGGTGAACTGTAAAAGGTACCTTTGTCCTACCAGAGACTGGCTGGACAGACAGACAGCACTGAGAGAGACTGACTAACATCAATGTACAGAGCTGCTGCTGCTCTGTGGTAAATGCAGTGCAGAGCCTTGGTGTTGGCAAGTGACAAATGGTACTGCTGTGGTATAGAATCCAACACTCAGAAGCAGGCTGTATGCTGGCAATCAACTAAGGAGCTTAGGTGCGAATAGAGCCTCAATTCATTCTGCTGGAGGAGTCTAACTTCTCATATTATTATTCTGCTTTTATGACAAATTCATTGGCTAAAGCAATGTGTTGGGAAATCTTCATTTCTGGATGTAACTACTGCTGGATGTAAGCAGTACTTTTCTAAGATCAGTTTCCCCATCTTCAAAACTGTGTCTTTGGTTTATGTACATTGCCTGGTGAAGCATGAGTGTTTTAGGGTTAGCAGAACAGGTGGTGGTGGCCAGAGTATTCTAATGGGTGAGCTGAGGACTCCTTTGATTTTTCCATCTAAGAGAATGACACGCTCTTCGACCTGGATTGACCAGCCCACTCGGATAAAATGAGATCCTGTGTCACCTAACACTGGCAAATCATGATTTTGTTCTCCACTGAAGTTTAATTAGCCAAGCTTTCCCTTTCTTTGTGATGACTAAATCTTGGCTATTAACTTTGAGGAAGTCTCAACTGAAGAATTGCCTGCATCAGATTGGCATGCCAGTGGAGTATTTTATTGCTAATTAATATGGGAGTGCCAGCCCATTGTGGGAGATACCATTCCTAGACTGTTGGGCCTGGGCTGTATTTTGAAAGGTAATTAAGCATCAGCCCCAGAGCAAAACAGTAAGAAGTTTTCCTCCGTGGTCTTTGTTTCAGTTCTGCCTTAAGTTCCTGTTCTTACTTTCCCCCATGATCTACTGTAATCTGCTTGGCTTGCAAGTAAACCATTTTCTCTCCTAAACTGCTCTTGTTCCAAGGATACTATTACAGTAACAGAAAGCAAACTAGGACACTTTCCTTCCATACTATAGAACCGCCTGTGATTGACCATGTATAGAAATACCATTTACTTAGAAATTTATGATGTTGGGATAAAATTCATTTTGCTTTCTTCTTTCCATGTTTCCCCTTCTGTGCTGGGAACAGAAGGCATGCTTCACTGTATCCATAAGCTACAACCAAAACTTGAAAACCCACTCTTAAACATTAAAGTGGAGAGTTTTCTGATGACTAGGTGATAGGTGAAAGACAAGAGAGACTGGTGGGAGGTTTGGGCTTTCTTTAAGGAATCGTTCACATTGGAACTTCAGAACTAAGAATGAAAACCAGTGAGGGTATTCCTCTCCAGCTCCTGAGTGAACTCTGGATGATATTTAATTTCTTCCTTTTACTTGGGTTAATCTTCTCATTGGGAAGCATATAAGAATAAGAATTAGTTATGTCTGTCAGCGGAGAGTACATTCTGAATGAGGATATTGCCCCCTAGTGCTGAAAAGTGGCCTAGCTGGGAGCACCCCAAAATCACAACTGAGTTAAGATTGAGTTTTTAATATTGGTACCAAAGACCCCGCTTTTTGCCCTGACATTGATTACAGCATGGGACTGTGACTTTACCTATGAGGTGGAGGAGTGGCAACTTCCGAGTAGCAGTCTTTCAGAGAAGCCCACAGAGGTTTCTTTCACAGATCTGTCCTTATGCCAGGTCAAAAGCTTTTTAAGGTTTTGTTATCAGGGAAAGAAAGTGTGTTCAAATTGCTTCTCTGAAGCCTTCATTGGTCCAACCAGGAAGTAAAGAGTAGTCATCTGGAAAGGAAAAGTTAAAGTGTTAACTATTACCAGGAAGTAGCAGGGACCTGGTTACCAGGTGGTAAAGACAACTTTAAGGAACAGCATTTGAAAGAACAACCACCGCCCGGGCGGGGTGAGGTGGGGGTGGGGGGGGGGGAGGTAGGTGGGGTGCTGAGAAAGAGGAAGAGCAAGCAAGGAAGGAGCAACTTTCAAAGAAATACCTACCAACCCACCATCCCAATCAGGTCTCTTCATTGAGATTCAAACTTCCTGCAGGTGTCCAGCTCAACTACTCAGAGATGGAGAAAGTGCAGAGTCCACACAGAGGAAACTGTGCAGAGTGAATTGTTCTGCCTTCGGGCAGAACACCACCCACAGGGAGCTCCTGGAGACAGCAGACTGCCCACTGCTGTCCACTTCTGGTGGAAGCCAAGAGCTGTGGGAACTGAGTAGTCAGGAGGCTTGCGAGAGGTGAACGCCAGAAGAAACACCGCTTTCTTCTTTCTCTTCTTGAGTCTATTCTATGTACCCTAATGACTAAGTGTGTCATTGTTCCAGTTATCAAAAGAAAAACAGAAGTTGCCTGTGAGTCCAACAAAAGTGGATTTGGACTTGAGAGTCAATAAGTAGCAGACATAACATATTTTCTACTAACTCTAGTTGTTAAATATCAGAAACTGGCCCATTTTGAGGAGTCTTGGGTATTCTGGTAATGGACCCCCTCCCCACCTCTGCTCTGTTACCAGCTGATGCACAGGTATCCATCGGTACCTACCTGTTGCTGAGGCGGCAACATGAATCGAACACTCCCCCCCCCCGCACCCCCCCCCCAAGACAGGGTTTTGTAGCTACCTGCGGCCACGAATGAACTGAGTTCACCTGAAAGGGGGGCTGGGAATGAAACGGGGACGGAGGGCGAGAAGAGATGCAGCCAAGACAAGGTATTCTGATCAAGGCTCAATGCTTTAATGTTTAGCTCTCAATTTAAAGGGAAAGCCCCACCCCCATCACTGAACCCCTTCTTGCTTCAGCAGGCGTCGGTGAGGAGTGACCCATCATTGGTCACTGCCAGAGATGGTGGAGGAGGAGATGGGTGGAGGAACCCATCCTTTGTCACAGCGGGAGATATCTCAAGGCAAGCTCAGTGGGTAGTTATTCTTCTAAGTTCCTGGAGCAGGCTGTACATGCAGTCAAGGTGGGTAACTCCACCTAGGTCCTATTATTTTTGGTCTATTGTGGTAGACAAGGTCTTTCAGGCCTGCTCAAGGCTAGGGGAAGGGCACAGGGTTTCTCTGTGTAAGCCTGGCTGCCCTGGAACTCACTCTGTAGATCAGGCTGGCCCAGAACTCAGAAGTCCACCTGCCTCTGCCTCCCAAGTGCTGGGATTAAAGGCATGTGCCACCACTGCCTGGCTAAAGATTTATTTTCTTTTTATATGTGAGTATACTGTCAGTGTCAATGCAGTGACCAAGGATGGGTCCCCCTCCACCCACGCCTGCTGAAGCAAGAAGAGTGCGTCGAATCCCATTACAGATGGTTGTGAGCCACCATGTGGTTGCTGGGAATTGAACTCAGGACCTCTGGAAGAACAGGCAATGCTCTTAACAGATGAGCCATCTCTCCAGTCCTGAATCGAACATTCTTGGATTTAATGTCTGATGATTTTTATAAAAAATAAGCCAACATACTAGATCCCAATTGCAAAGACAGTGGTGACAAGTTAAAAGCCTGTGCTGCAGCTGATTAAAGCATAGCCTTGGTCAACCTCTCTCTCTCTCTTACCTACACGAGATCAAGGGTAAAGGAAGCTGGTTCTGGAGGAGTCTGGAGTTACAGGTCTATCTGAAAGCTTTGCTCCTTTTTCCTAAGTCCCAACTTGTATACGTGCTTCATGGAAATCTCTGGAAGCTGTGATAGCAAAGGACCACTTGATAATCTTTCCCCATCCATTCCTTCTTTGCTTTATATTTTCTTCTTTATTTTATATTTTTTAAGATTTATTTTATGTATGTGAGTACACTGTCGCTGTCTTCAGACACACTACAAGAGGGCATCAGGTCCCATTACAGATGGTTGTGAGCCATCATGTGGTTGCTGGGAATTGAACTCAGGACCTTTGAAGAGCAGTCAGTACTCTTAACCACTGAGCCATCTCTCCAGCCCATATTTTCTTCTGTAATCCCCTTCTACTTCTCACTCCTGGATTACACCCTTGAAGAGCTTTGTCTACTTGTTTCTATTTCCCTTTCTCCTACCATTTCTTGAACATATTCAATTCTGATGATTTTCTTCACTCAGAGATAGACACTTGCTTTTAGGCCTCTGTTACAGTACAATCATATTGAAGGTAGGAAGCTAAATAAAGTTTTAGTTTTCATATATATGTCAAGAAAACAAGTTATAGCTGGGCAGTGGTGGCGCATGCCTTTAATCCCCACCTTGGGAGGCAGAGGCAGGCGGATTTCTGAGTTGGAGGCCAGCCTGGTCTACAGAGTGAGTTCCAGGACAGCCGGGACTACACAGAGAAACCCTGTCTCAAAAAACCAAAAAAAAAAAAAAAAAAAAAAAAGAAAAAAAGAAAACAAGTTATAACAAATTATATGTATATATTATACTATTTTTTTTTTTTAAATTAAGTGTCTGACATACAACTTTCCCCTTCCACTTCTGGACTTCATGACCTTTCTTTCTTTGTATAATAAAAGTTTCTATAGCATAATCTACATAAAAACATAAAAAGATAATTTAATCTACCTCCTAGCATTAGTTATTAAATTTTATTTTTAATCATTAATGATTGACACACATATGATATCAACCTTTAAACAAAGATAGCTTTATTTACTTAACTGCTTCTAAAAAGAAAGAATATTTGGCCAATATGTAACTTGACTCCCATATAAAGAGAAAATAGGCATAGTAGCCTTCACTGATCTATCAAGTATAGTCTTGACAGGTGAGGACGTCAATGCTGACAGTGAATTGATGAAATGCTCTGCTCAGAGTTATGGATTTTGCATAGTCTACTTTCTCACCCCATATACCTTTTCCTTAATTTTTAGTTGTTTTTTTAAAATTAGCATGTAACATAAAGATTTCATGATCACCCTTCTCTTTGTCCCCGTGGATCCTCGTTCTGTAGTACTATCCCTAGGAACCAAACAGTCCCTGTCTTCCTGAGTGTAGCCGTGTCCTGAGTATAGCCGCGCCTGCCTGCTTGCTGAAGATCACTGCAGCTGTGCTTGCTGACTCCCGATGCGCTTCACAGAGGAAGGGGGCTGGAGGGTCACTGGGCCCTGGGGTAGTATCCATTACATCATGCTTTTGCAAACGTGGGGGCGTGTACAGGCTGGATGCGGACTGTCAGTGGGGCTGTTTGGGATCACCTATGCTCCTGCCAGATCTACCTGGTCAGTGATCCTAATACATTCACTGGGTCTTCAGAGTGACCAAGTCTGGCTTGTCATTGTGACCTCATGAGGATGGGGCAAAGGCTGTGTAGTGCCACCATCAGGGTGAAAATTCTCCAATTTTCCCTCCTCATTCCTGCGCCCCCTACCTGTCCCCTCCCCGCCAGGGTACCCGTCCTGCTTTCATGTCACATGTGTTCCACCCACTACTTCCTCAGCACTTCCCACACCCCTGTTCTCACTCCATGACCCATTCCAACACCCATGTATATAAAGTGAGAACGCAGTAGAGGTTCATGTGAGAAACACATGGTGTTTGTCTTTCCGAGTCTGGGTCACTGGAACCTACAAATGCCATGATTTCTCTGTTTCTTATGTCTGAATAAATTTCCATCGTATTTATGCTCCACATTTTTCTCATTCATTATCTGATGGACATCTAGGCTGTGCTCAGAGCTCTGTTTGAAGCTTTTTCCTTCCCAAGGTGCTAAACACCCAGGAATTTGAAATTATTATTATTATTATTAAAATTATTTTCCTCAGAAAAATGTGCATGTCTATTGCTGAGGTGGAATACAGAAAGGGTAAATGCTTCCTGTGGTGAATCTGGAAGGCCAGTTGGGTGGGAAGTATGGTGGGGCTGGCATGCCTCTGTTTCTCCTCTACCTTCTCCTCCTTCTCCTTCTCTTTCTCCTCCTCTCCCTCCTCCTCTTTCTCCTCTCTCTCTTCCTCTTCTTCCTCTTCCTCCTTTTCCTTTTCCTCTTCCTCTTCCTCTTTTCCTCCTCCTTCTCTTCCTCCTCCTCCTCTGTAGTAGTGGAACAACTTTGTGAAAAGCTTCTTTGAAATGGATTTATAAGATTCTGCAAAAGTTCTGAAGGCTAGGGCAGTGAGTGGGAGGAAATCTGTCTGTCTGTGACTGTCTGTTCTCAGGGAGCCTCCTCAGGCGCCTTTCTTCCAGGCCAGGAGCAACACTACGTACGTACTCTAGAATGCAGGCTGAGTTTTCCTCGGCTGTCCGTACATCCATGGGGGTGGATCAGAGGAGTCACAAGGATACAAATGCTATGTGGCCCCTTCAGCTCTTGCTCCTTTTAGGATCCTCATGTTAGTCTCAATTAGTCTTCTTGGGGCCCCAAAACACATCCTTCCTGAAGGGTAAATGACTTGGAAAGAAATTCTTGCTTCATTTGTTTTAGAAACCAAAAGCTTTAGCACTGCTTTCATAGTGTCCCATAGTTAAGGGGCAATATCAAGGACATTCCAGAGACCTGGGATCGGGGAAGGCCCCAGAGTATCTATGAGGGTGACTCTAGCTGAGACTCCTAACAATAGGAGATATGGATCCTGAAGTGGCACTTCCTATAGCCAGGCAGGACTTCCATTGGGGGATAAAGACAGCAACCCACCCACAAAAACTTCAACCCAAAATGTGTCCTGCATACGGGATGTTCAGGGACAAAGATAGAGCAGAGTTTGAGAGAATGGCCAACCAATGACTGCCCCAAACTGAGAATATCACATGGGCAAGAACCAATCCCTGACACTATTTTATTTTTTTTTTTTTAGCATTAAAAAAGTTTATTTTCTCTTCACAAGACACCAAGCCTTGAACATGATACAAAGCACCCAAATTTTAAATTAAACTTAGAGTAAATTTTTCAGAATGATTCAAGAAAAAGTGATTTTAAAGGCAAATGGGTCCAAGCATGGGACTCGAAGGGCTTGTACTAGGTAAAAGGGTGTACATTATTCTAAGTGCAATAAAATGGAATCACAGATTCACATATACATATTTACCCAAATCAGTAACCCAGAGTAGAATGTGTTTCTTCTGTCTCTAAAAAAAAGGCCAAAAGCACTTCTTAAATTCAAAACTTTTCCCTAGTAGACTTGGTATAAGTAAGAGAATAGATTGCTAAACAACTTCAATGTGGTTTTCATTATGAAAAAACATGTTTCACATAAAACCTTCATAATATAACCGAGCCAAAATGTGTGCTGTTTAAAATTTAGGGAGCAATATTTGTTTTTTATTTTTTCAGTGTTTCAGTGGAGTCTCTACTGGGTGATGGTCCACTAAGCAACTGAAGTGGCCATGTCCAAAAGTCTGAGTATGTTTAAAATAGAGAAAGGAATATTTATAAATGACACTATTAATGATACTCTCTTATGCTTGCACACAGGAGCCCAGCATAACTGTCCCTGAAAGGTTCCACTCAGCAGCTAATGGAAAGAGATGCAGAGACCCACAGCCATCATTAGATGGAGCTTACGGAGTCTTACGGAAGAGTTGAGGGAAGGATTGAGGGACCCAAAGAGGACAGTTAACTCCAACAGAGTCAACTAACCCGAACACTGGGGGCTCCCAGAGACTGAACCACCAAATAAGGAGTGAGCACAGGTAGACCTAGGCCCACTGCACATGTATTGAAGATGTGCAGCCTGGTCTGTTTGAGTCCCCCCAATAACAGACGCAGGGACGTCTCTGAATCTGTTGTCTGCCTGCCTGAGGATTTCATGCCTCACTGGACTGCCTTGTGTTAGTCCTCAGTGGGAGAGGATGTTCATAGTTCCTCAGTGACTTGATGTGCCCTGTGAGGTGGGGAGAGTGGGGGGATAGTGTGTGGGGTGATACTATGGGGGCTCCTCCTTTGCAAAGGAGAAGGGGAGGAGGAATGGAGGAAAAGCTGCACGAGGGGGTTACTGGTAGGAGTGGGGGCTGATATTGGGGAAGTAAAGTGAATAAATAAATAAATAAATAAATAAATAAATAAATAAAAGAGGTCTAGAGTTAGGGGAAAAAAAAAAAAAAAAAAAAAGAAACCAAAGGCCTTTGAGGTCTGATAAGCTAAAGGCCGAGTTTCAGAGTGGAGGCCTGTCAGTACAAGGCTTCCTTTGTTCTTGATGAAATGTACATAATTTGTGGTTTTTCATTTATCAAAAGTTATTTCAGATTTCATTTTGTTATTATTTCTAAGCAACCCAAAAGAAAACCAGAGGGGGGTGGGGGTGGGGGAGACACAAACCAAAGAACTGAAGCCACTGCTGCCCGGAATTGTAAAAGTTAACCTTATTGAAATAGGATTACTATTGATCAATTCTCCTGTTTTCTCTGTAGCTTGCTGGGTCTTTGTTAACTTTAGGAAGGCCCAGGTGACTGGCTGAAAGCTGTTTTATAGCTTACACTTGCCCGCTCAGCCTACTGACATCGCTTCCCTCTTTCCATTCAGTGAGAAACCACGCCTACAGGGGCGGGGGCGGGAGGTGAAGAGAGTGGAGTGCGAACGGGCCAGGTCTTCCTAGATTTCTCTACAATCTCCAGTACTTGCACAGCCATTGATAAATGCTGACTTCTCGTTCCAAGTAGAGCATTTAAATTTTCCTCTTCAGTCAGCACAGTTTCAAATATCTGTTGAGGGCTGACAACGTTTTTCAGGGCAGCTATAGTGATGGAGGTTATGAATAAAGATTATTCGGCATCTGCCTCCTGCCCTGATTCACCACGTTCTTTAACCCTTGCCACATACATTGCAATTTTTTTTTCCAGCTTATTGCTTAACTTTGGATTTCAGTTTAGGGTGTATTTTACCTCTCAAGTGTGCTAAGTTTCTATGTGGTGAATTCAATAAGTTTCTTCACTTAGGATCTTGCCTCTGACCTATGCTAAATTGTTTTCCCCAACTGAAATGGAGCATTTCCTGTGACAGAGGCCATGCGAGTCCCAGTGGAATGACTTTTGATGTCCAGCATCCTGACAGTTATAAGTCAAGCCTTCCCTCCAACTTTGTGAGGTCTGCACATACAGGTCTGGCTTCTCTAGCCTAGAAGCTGTACATTCTCTGTGGAATCCTCTAGGTTTTCCCAGATATCTCTTTTCGAGCCTGGTAGTACCCAGGACTGTTATCTTGGCACCAGCAGAGCTTGTGGCTGCTGAGAATGGAGCCATGTTGTGTATAAAAATGAGAACCTAAAGTATGTAAATGTCACTCAGCTGAACCCTTAGCACAAGACCTGATAGAATCTTTTTCCCTTCTAACAGAGATTTTAGTCAAAGTTTTGATCGAAAGAAGTTGATATGGACGGTGATTCTGGAAAGTGATGGGAGAGAGTAGAGATGTGAGACAGGGAAGGGGCCATGTCCAGGCTACGTTGATGGGTTTCTTCTGGGGGAGGCTGAGCTTTGTCTTGGTGAGACTCCCTTGAAAAATCAGTGTACATCATGCCTGGGAATTTTCTTTAATTTATTTCTTTTCTAATTGTCCTAACCAAATACCTGATGATAGACAATTTAAGGCTTTATTCTGGTGCATAGTTCAGAGGCATGCAGCCCATCATGGTGGGGAAGGCATGGTCTCTGCTGCTGCCCAGAAAGCAGAGAAAGGAGAGGGCTAGTGCTCAGAGGCCCCTCCCTCACCCCCCTTATTGTTTCTGAGATGCTAGCCTATGAAACAGGGCCACTGGTATTTATTACATCCTCACATCTCAGTCAATCCTCTCAGTCCATCTTCATGCATACATCTAAAGGTGTGCCTTACCATTTCCCTGGACTTTTATCAAGTCAGGGAAGTTGACAATCATCATAAAACCACCATATTGACCAAGGACCTAACATAAATACAAAGCATTTATGAGATTGCTCTCCAATTCTTTGGCATGCCCAAAATGTTAGGATTGTCTCAGGTTAGGATACTTTTAAAAAGTTTAAAAGACAGCCTCTTTATCTTTTTTATTTTTTTGTGATTTTTACATTGTGCACCCCAATTGTAGCTTGCCCTGATCCGACCAGCGGAAAATAAAGGCAGCGACAACCGTGTTCTTCTTAAAGCGGTTTATTCAGGTTCCTTGTTACAGCACGCTTGCTTCTACCTTCTTCCTCTTGATGCCCCTTGAATGCCCTCTGCTTCAAATCCTCCTTCCAATCCTCCTTTCAAATCCTTTCCTTCCAATCCTCTTTCCAATCTTCCTGGCTACCACCCCAGCCGCCTTATATGCATTGCCTTAATCTTATCAGCAGCTGCCACGCTGTCACTGTTAATTGGCTGCTTTATGTGATGCGAGGTGGGCTAACTGGGTAGCCACACCTGGAAACGTGAACCTTTTCTCTATAATGAGCCACAGCCACAGTGCCTACTCAAGCTAGCTGGCTACATGCCAAGCGCCATCCTGACGGTGGGGAGAACCGCTTCCTACACCCAATCCCATTCATCTCCCCCTCCCTTCATACCCACTCTACACCCTTGGAACTTCCCACCCAACAGAGAAAAAAAATCTCATTAAGGAAGCTACAGTGTGTCCTACAGTTCACCCTTTTGTCCACACTCCTCTGTTTGCAAATGTTCATTGTAATGAATTACTGGTCTGGTATGAGGCCTCTGGCTTCTGTTATTCTATCAATACTGGAGCCCCACTGGGACTCCTCTCAGATACCCTGTTGTTGCCTTGTGTCATGGAGATCCTGCAGTTTGGGGTCCAACAGTTCATTGATGGGGTAGATGTTGGAGTGGGTCAATTCAAAGCCCTGCATCTGGACTTGAGAGGTGTCTAAGTTGGTCTGTTTGCAGGTTACCTTCAACCCCTCCCTGTTGTGGATAGCCCCAGCCTTGTATTTTGATCCTAGTTTCACTTTCCTGGGAGGGTCTGCAGAGGATGATTGAATCTGTACACAGGTGACATCTTGTAAACCTTCTGTCCAGTTAAAACCTGTAAAATAAAGGCTAGAGCCAGTGATTGGGCAGTAGAAGGGGAGGCGGAGAAAAAGGCTTAGGGGAGGAGAGAGTGAGAGAAATTCGATATAAAAGGTAGAGCAGCAGCATCAGCAGAGGTAGAAGTAGAAGCCGGAAGAAGTCGAAGAAGAAGGAAGCGGAGGTAGAAGGAAGCTGATGACGGAGGAGCCGGAAGGACAACCACGTGGCCTGGATAAACCGCAAGTTATAAGGGATCTCATAGCCAGGGATTAGAGTAGTGGTGTAGTGGTAAATCTGCCCAATCTAGGCGTGCAATTTATACCATAATTGTTGAGTTGTGTCTTCCTTCACTGGTCTCCTTGGGGAAGGAGATTTTACAGCGACAAGTTGGCGGTTTAATATTTACTACTACACTTCCCCATCACTCCATCAAGGCATTGCAGCTCAGGGAAGGTTCAGGTCCTGTTCTCCAGAGCGTTGCAGCAGGTAAGAAACATGGCCGGTTCTCCCACTCACATGACTCCAGGACAGCTCTCCCATTTGTCATAGGTGGCAAGGATGAGAAAGAGACGAGAGCATCTCTCCCTTGCCTGTGCCACCACACAGCAAACAAGGTTGGCTCTCCCACAGTCCCCAATACAGGGCCAGCTCTACTGTGCAGCCCAGGTGAGGTGCATAGCTCACTGTCCTGAGTGCTGTAGCAGGTGAGGGGGGGCATCATCTCTTCTGCTCTCATGATCTCAGGGCCAGCTCTCCCACCTGCCACAGGGGACGAGAGTGGGGAGGGCCTCTTTCCCTTGCCCATGCTGCTGCATGGCAGACAAGTTGCAGGGCCAGCTCTTCCACACTCACACTCTTGGGATTAGTTCACCTGCTCCCTACTTCCCCATCTTCCCCTGCCTGTCAGTGTCAACTCTACTGTACTACCTAGGTGAGGTTCAGGGCCTACTCTCCTGAGTGCTGAAGCAGGTGAGGGCAAGGATGGTACTCCTGTTCTTGTGGCCTCAGGGCCAGGTCTCCCCACGCCACAGGTAGTGAGGGGCAAACAGGAGGAGGGTATCTCTCCCTCCTCCAGGTCACCACATGGGATATGAGTGGTAGGGCCAAGTAGGGCCAGGTCTTCCAAACTTGTATCCTTGGAAGCCAGCACACTCACAACTCCTGCGATGTGTGTCCTGCTCTCCTGAGAATTGTAGCTGGCTAGGGGGTGTGGTCAGCATTCCTGTTGTCACACCCCAGGACCAGCCTTCCCACAATGCCCAGGTGAGGGGTTGGGGCCAGTTCTGCACAGCCCTCAGACAGCCACATGTCCTTGGGTGGCAGCCCAGAGCAGGGACTTCTGCCTGGCCTTTGGTGGAAACAAACTCTTGCTGCTACAGGGCCATGAATGCAGACATGGCCCCCAGCGTCAGCAGAGGCCAGGATCCCACCATGGTCCCTGAGTACTCACATTCTGCCTCTCTTCATTGTACCAACATCCCTCTGTTTCTTTCTCTTCCATTACTCCACCACTAACTTGCATTTGCTCCTCTGAGTGGCAGCCAGGGTCTCTGAGTATCTGGGGTCATCTCAGGAATCGTCTCAGGAGTGCTATGCCCTATCTATGCATGATGACACCATGCAGGAGTCATCTCAGGCATGGTCTACCACACTAGGCCTGCCGGGCACCTGACTGATAGTCATCTCAGGCTAGCTCACTGTCCAGGCTTCAGGGTGCTGGTCAGATGATCATCTCAGGCTAGCTCCTTGACAAGCCTGCATGAGTTGCCCCATGCCTAGGTGGTTGTCTTGGTCTCTCTACTGCCTGGGCCAAGGTCCCAGGAGGGGTTCTTCTAGTGTCTTCTGCTCATTCCCTGCCTTGGGAGCCCATCTGGGCCTGCTTGTTGCCTGACTGGTGGTAGTCTCAGGCTTGCTCTTTTCAGGAAATGTTAGGCTACTAATCATTCAGATAGATGTTCCCAGGTCAGAACACTGAGTCTACATAGACATAGTCTCTCTCCACTCTGCCACCTACTGACCCATAGTGATACAGCAGCCACGTCTGCAACTTACCTACAGACTTCTGTAATAAAACTTCAGGATACAGCCTGGCTTTCCCTGTCTTCCTACCTCCAGGCATCCTCTGTTCTCTATGCTTACCCTACAATCAGTTACATCAGCACTGATTGTGAGATTGGCTACTAGGCTGTTTGAGCTCACAGTTCTGTGTAAGCCTAGCTGCTGGTGTTCTGGACACAAGTAAGGGGTTTGCTATTGAACTTCCTTGTTTATCTTTGTCTGCTGCCTCTTTGGGACTTCTTGTATGGTTGATATCCCAGAGTTTTGAGTCTGGTTAGCTCGGGCTGAAGAGTCAGACGTGATTAACAAGAGACCAGAACTATTGATGTGGAAACTTTGTGTTACTGGAATTATTGTTGCTTATCAGCTGGAGCTAAGAAATTAGTGATGATTAAGAAGAGACCAATACCATTGAAGTGAAATCTCCTGGGAAGTGTTTTTTTGAGTCAGTTCGCAAAGGCTGTGTTCCAGAGGTGGCCAAAGTTGTCCGTCACATCAACAGCTGAACTTGGTAGTTTAAGAGTCACACAGGTGTTACTGGTTTTGAAGGTCATGGAGAACAGCTGGGTCTTAGCACTGTGAGAGGCCAGGAGAGGCCACTGGTGAAGGTGCAGCCTCAGTAGCAGTTGGAGGCTCTGGATTGAAGGGGTCATGCAGAGAAATCGAGGCTCCGCCCCATGAAGAGAGTCTATGGTGAAAGTGCAGTCCAGTTGCAGCAGAGACCCCAGTGTTTTGGAGATGCCAGTACCACATGATGACCCCCAGGAAGAGCAGCATTGGAGTGGAGCCAGCCGGCCTAGAAGACAATCTGTGTGTGCTGCAGAGGGCAGAGCTGGAGAAGTGACCCAAGGCCTTGGAGGAGCCCAGAAGATCGTGAGTAAATCTCAGATAATTGAACGCTGAGTTATTTACACTGTAGGAGTTTGATGACACTTTGTTTAGATTGTGACTGTGCCATGCTTCTTCCCTTTGGAAGAAAGTATTTAGCTTATTTTTTGATTTTTATAGGAGCCCACAACTGAAAGACTTTGAACTTTTAAAAAAGATTTTGGATTTTTAAAGAAATTGGGTATTATAAAATGTTTTAACTTATAAGACTGAGATTTTAAAAGGTTATTTATGTTTTTAATGTGAGATCTTGGGAATAAGTGAGAAAGGAAAGGTTTGGCTGAATTTGATGTGTTTGTGTGCCAAGTTGACAAGGGATCAATCGTGCTTGATAGTTTTCTGTCAACTTGACAGAAGCTAAAGTTGTCTGAGAGGAAGGAGCCTCAGTTAAGAAAATGGCTCTGTAAGACCAGGCTGCAGACAAGCCTGTAGGCCATTTTCTTAGTTAATGATTGATGGGGTAAGGGCATAGCTCATTGTGGGTGATGCCATCCATGGGCTGGTGGTCCTGGACTCTATAAGAAAGCAGGCTGAGAAAGACACAGAGGAGTGAGCTAATAAGCAGCACTCCTCCATGGTCTCTGCTTCAGCACCTGCCTCCAGGTTCCAGCCTTATTTGAGTTCCTGTCCTGACTTTCTTTGGTGATGAACTGTGATGTGGAAGCATAAGTTGAATAAACCATTTCCTCCCCAGCTTGCTTTTGTGTTCATGATATTTTACTGCAGCAATAGAAACCCTCACTGAGACAGGAGGTAAGATAACATTGAAAGTATATCTGCATGCCTGTCAATTAGGGCATCATTATTTTTAAGAAAACCTTCCAGTTTGAATGTTAGTACAGTTTAGTGACTGCATCAGCATGCTGTTGGCATTTGTTCAGTTGGATTCACAGGGTTTGGGTTGCTGGGAAGAAGTGGTAAACTGTGGCACTGTGGCCCTTGTCCACAGTTACAGTGGTGGCACTGTAGACTGGTGGGTTTTCTTACAGTATAGATTCTTAATTTTAATTAAGAGTTTTTTCCCCAAGTGCTGGAATTAATACCAGGCTTTCCTTCATGCGACACATGTGCTTGAACCACTGGGATGCAGCCTTTAGTCCTTTCTTGCATCCATCCGGTGACATTCTTTCTTGGTGCTTTTAGGAGTTTTCTTTGGGATGTAATATTTTTGTGGTTTCTTTGATTATTTTCTCCTCTCCTTCCTTTTTCTCCTCTCCTTTATTTTTCCTCTCTCTCCTCTCCTCTCCTCTCCTCCTCTCTCTCCTCTCCTCCCCTCCCCTCCCCTCCCCTCCCCTCCCCTCCCCTCCCCTCCCCTCCCCTCTCTGTAACACATTCCAGGTTTTTATCTCTTTCTCCCTTTTCTCCCCTCACCGTGTTTCTTCTGTCCTCACCTTTCATTCCCTTCCCTTGGCCTCAAACTTGAGATCCTCCTGTCTCAGTCTCCTGAAGGTTAGATTTATACACTGTACCACACCAGGCTCATTAAAAAATGAGAAGAGATGAAGCCAAGACGAAGTTCTCAGATCAAGGCGCGATACTTTAATGTTTAGCTCTCAATTTAAAGGGAAAAGCCCGCCGAAAACCCTTTCTAGTTTCAGCCGGAGAGATGGGTGGGATAATCCTTTTTGGCCACAGGTCACCACCGGAGAAGTCTCAAAGCAAGCCCTGGGACAGTTCTTTTTAGTTCCTTGCAGCCAATGTGGGTAACTCCACCTAGATCCTTATCACTTGGTCTGTTGTGGTAAACAAGGTCTCCGGCCTGCTCAAGGCCGGGGAAGGACACGATGTGTTTGGATGTTTTACCTGCATATATATCTGTGCACCATGTGAGTGCTGGGTGCCCTTGGGGACTAGAGGAACGCGTCCGATGTCATAGGAGTAGAGTTATACAGACAGTTGTGAGCCTCCATGTAAGTGTTGTTAATATGGGTCCTTTAGAAGAGCAACTGGTGCTTTTAACTTGCCTGAGCCATCTTTCCAGTTCCAATCCCAGGCTTATGTGTTTTTCCAGCTTTACTGTTGTGATTAGGAAAAAAAATATTGAGTGTAGTGCACAGTGTGATGTCTTGATAGATATAGTTTGAAAAAAGAAATCACCAGGACTGGATAATTGGCGTAGCTACTGTGATGGTTAGCCTTGACTGTCAAATTTATAGAATCTAGAGTCTCCTAGCAGACAAACCTCTGGGCATGCCCATGGGTTGTTGTCTAGCTTCAGTTGCTTGAGGATGACTTGCTCTCAGTGCGGGTGGTGCTGTTCCAAGGCCTAGGGGTCCAGACTGCACAAAAGAGAGAGAGGTAGCTATGCACCAGCGTTCATCCTCTTTGCTTCCTAACTGCGGATGCAATGTGACCATTGATCCAGGCTCCCGTTGTTGTAACTTTTCTGCCGTGATGGACTGTACCCTCTAACTCCAAGCTAAACTAAGCCTGTCTTCCTTGAATTGCTTATCACAGCAACAAGAGAATTAATCAATCTACCTGTGTTGTGGACACATTTTGAATGGACCCATACAGCGTCACCAACCACAGCCACCATGCTGCACATTAGGTTTCCAGAGAGTGTGCTTCCTATAGTTGAAGCTCTTCTGTCAGTCTCAGGCATAAAGGCCTGAGACTTTATGCGTCTTTAAGGAGACATAAATGCTGATGGTGGCTTAGGCACAAGAGCCTGATCCTCTGTCCGCTCTCAGCCTTTCTGCAGTGTGTGGTCCATCTGGACCTTGGACCTTGGACCTTAACATTTAGCAGCAGCCTTGCTTCAATACTTATTCTTTTCCTGTGTCCTAATCCTGTAGTCTTGCTCCCACTTTTTGCCAGTAGGTGGCAAGAGAGACCTGGGAAAAATATCATGACCAACCATGAGGATTAAGGAAGTCAGTTTATATCCAGTAGGACTGCATCCCCTGAGAGAGGCCTCTTCGAGGAGGTCTTTGGTCGAAGCAAAGAATTTCCTTGTAGACTTGCCTGAGGCTAGAGAGAGGGTTATCTTTGAGTTAGTTTCCTTTCCGTTTAAAAGTTGCAAAGTGTATTATCTATGTATTACACATAGACACAATCACATGCCTTAACCATGAAAATTCATTAGCTCTTCTTGCATGTCAGGGGGTTCATATTAACCAACACTTAACCATGGAAGGTTTGACTGAACCCCAATAAGAAGCCATCATTTAGGATAAATCAGAACTACTGACAAACAGCAAGTAGCAATTGAGGTTAGAAGCAAAGAGATCAAAGTTACCATAAAAGTACACCAATAAAAGTAGACAATCAGTTACAGAGACACAGGTGAGAAGCAAAGACTGTATTTCGTGTTGTCAGAGGATCCAGCTGCTTGATAACCTGCTCTGCCTTGGACCTGTAAGTCTGTCCTTGGCATCTCTGTGTATTGAAGAGCCTATGGGTGTAGACTTTGGAGGCAGCCATATTTAGGTTTGAGATTCAGCTGTGTCATCTCTAAGAACTGTGATCTAACACAAAACCCTTCTGAGCCTTGGATATTCATCTTCCAAATGTGGCCATCACATTTAGACCAAGGAGTGGTGTCCCTGGAATCAAATAGTTGCTTAACAAATATAACTGTTAGGAAATTACTCATCTAATGATGAATAATACAAAGGGAAAATACAAAGGAAAGTGACTTAGAGCTTTATTGCTGTGAAGAGACACCAACCACAGCAACTCTTATAAAGAGAAGCATTTAATTGGGGCTGGCTTATAGTTTCAAAGAGTTAGTTCATGTTATTGTCATGGCAGGAGACATGGCGGTATGCAGGCATACATGGTGCTGGAGGAGCTAAGAGTTCTATATCGTGATCCACTGACCCACAGGCAGCAGGAGACTGAATATGTTATACTGGGAGTACATTAAGCATATGAGACCTCCAAGTCTGCTCGCTTATTTCCTCCAACAAGCCACACCTTCTAATCATGCCACTACCTCTGGGTGAGGCATTCAAACACATGAGTCTATGGGGGAACATTCCTGTTCAAACCATCATAGAAAGACATCCCACTGATATAATCTTTTGTCACAAGAGAAATACTCTTCATAAATAAATATACTTAGGCGACATCTCATAATGACAATGGAACAGGTATCTATAGGTATATCTATAGGTACAATTTAATCTACAGGTACAGGTTGGAAAAATAATACTCAGAGTGTCTTGCTTATCCTAAGGGGGTGAGTGCCCTCAACACAAATACAACATGATACATTTTTGTTTGTGGTAGGTAGAAATATTCTGAGTCCATCTTAGGGGCATGGCAGGCAGTTACATACTCAAAATGGATGGATACAAATGTCCCAAGTGCAGAATACCTTAAAGGTAACAAGAAAGGTACATAGCTTACTATGTATAGTTATGTGTGTGTGTACATCCTGTGATAGTTGCTGTTTTATTTGTATTCTAATATTGTAATATTCTAATATTATAAATGAGTTCTAGCCCAGATACATCTGGCTTTATTAGGAAAAAAAATAGAGACATACATTCAAATTATTTCTAGATAGATTTTAAAAATCAAACAAGAAAGCTGCACCAGGGAGATCAGACACAAGGAAGAGACAGTACTCTCTCCTTGGCTTTCTTCCCAGACCTTCCATTTAGAGAAGCATAGTGTCACCTCTCCCACCCACATACCGGTATGCGCTGTGGAAAGCCAGCATGGCCCAGGGGACAGAATTCCTTTTGTGTCATGGCAAACCCTTAGGTCATAACATATAGAAATTCTGCTTAAATTTATTTATTTATTTATTTATTATTTATTTTATTTTATTTTTTTTTGAAATTCTGCTTTAAAGTCTCATTCTCTAAATCTCTTGTGCTTCAGCTTATTGATACCTTTCAACTAGGAGCAGACAATGACCAGCTGGTAAGTGCAGTGTACATACTTTGGGGGAATCCTTGTTCCCCCTCTAAATCTTGTGTTGGAACTTTGCTGGAAGAACAGCTGGTCACATGTGAGGCTGAGGTGGCATGTTTTACCCTCAGCACTGCCCCACAGAAGGGACCATCATTACAGCCACAGGGTCCTCCTGCTGTCATTGTGAACTTTAACCCTAGGGATGCACAAAGATAAAAATATGAAGGTGAATCAAAGTTTTCTTAAACAGAAACTTTTTTTTTTCAACAAAGTCTTATGTATTTCAAGGTAGTCTTTAACTTACTATGTGGCTAAGGATGGCCTTGAACTCCTGATCTGCCCATCTCCTGCGTCTACTCCCAAGAACAAGGATTACAGACAAGTGCTACCACAGCCAACTCCTGAACACTAATTCTTTTTGTTTGTTGCTGTTGTCTTTTTGTTTATTTGTTTTTCTGAGACAGTGCTTACTCTGTAGCATTGGCTATTCTGGAACTCTCTCTGTAGACCAAGTTGGTCTCTAACTCAGAGAGATCTGCCAGTCTCTGTGTCCTGAATACTGGGATTAAAGGTGTGTGCCACCTTTAATTATTGTTTTGGCCTGAACAATAATTCTTAAAACCATCATGTCATTCAATATATGTCAGAGGTGTTTTTTTTTTTTTTTATACAAAGGCCAGCTCTCTCAGTTAAAAATACATATTTTTACATTGCCTATTTACTTATAAAATGTGACCATATTGAACCACTTCTCGGAAAATGTCACTTCACATCAAGTTCATGGTTTGAAAAGCAAGCAAGCAATTGCTGGTTTGATGTAAGAGAAGACTGGAGAGGATTTATGAGGGCGACATTTCCTTTGTTCTTTGGATCAAAAATCCAAATGTCAAATTTTTGATAAACTAGAACATTCCTGACTGACTGTTCTGACCTCTGGCATAGAATCCCCAGCAGCCCAGGAGGACTTTGTCTGTGGCTCTGGTGTTTTCTGTCTTTGACTACCTTTTTTTTTACCCTGTGTCACCATGACTGCAATAACAAACTGTTTATAAAAATACTTATTTCATCTTCCATGTATTTAGATGTTTTTGACCAACTATGGAGCTACTCAGGAAAATAACACCAACTTATACCCACCCAGCGAGATGACCATATTCTGGCATCTTTGAGGCTCTATGATTTTTGGCATACAAAAATGAGAGCTTCTTCAGCAAGGAGTACAACACCTGCAGTGTGGGATCCTGCATTCTCTAAGTCCTTCCCCACAACTCAATTTGTAATAGGCTACAGTACCTAATAATACATATATTAATAAACTCCCCGGTTACCAAATTAATACTTTGGACAAATGACCATAAAACAAGAGCTTGAAAGTTCAATGATTCTGAATGTTGTTGGACACACAACCTTAGGAAACCTTATGATTTCCATGAAAATGTCAAAATTTCTAGACACTTTCTGGTCGTGGTGGCACATCATGAGGCTGAGCCCGGAGTGATGATTATGGGTTTAAGGCCATGTTAGAACTACATAGTGAGTAGAGTGAGCTACACAGTGAAATGTTATCTCAAGAAGAATCTAGAATTTGACCATGAGCCTTGTTATCCACTTATTAAAAATAGTAATTGGTTGATAATATTATTGAGGATTTGTAACACGACAGATGTTAGACTGAGTTGTTTTACATGTGTTAGTCAAATATCTTATAACAATACTATGAGGCAGAGGTAACTAAAACTCCATTCTTCGTTTAGACGAGCTGGGACCCAGTCCTGTTTATAAGGTACTCTCAGGCTATAGAGGGGAAAGGTGTTTTGCTTCTGACCTTAGATTTTTTTTTTTTATTATTTTTTTTTTCTAAAGAGAGCAAGGAGGACAAGCGTCATTTAGACATTTGCAATAAACATTAGGATCTGCCTTTGCAGACACTGAAGCTCGACTGTCAAATCTGCATATGAGGCCAACCATAACTGACTGCATTCTTCCTTAGGTGGCAGTAAGATTTTTCTGTCTAATGTTACTTTCCCATGAAAACTTCTAGAAGCAGTGATGTTACTTGTGTTTGGCTTTGGGCTTTCTCCCTTATCTGTACACAAATGTTCGGTAATTGCTTTCCAGTTCTATTCTGATCTGGCATCGGAGGTATGCATTTAGCGTCTGAGCATCCTTACTGGAAGTCTGTAACTGTCTTTTATCCCAGGGAGGGCTGATCCAATCTCACTTCCCTTGACACATTTTATTTGCTCTTCAGACAGAGGGTCAGAAAAGCTACACTGAATGCTGGCTGGTTCTGAGCACTCATGGATGGAGTTTCTCTTGTTTGGATTAGCTGTGTTCATCTTGTGCCCTCCTGTCTTGGTCAGGGTAGGATTAAAATTATATGATTCTGCTGCCTGGGATACTGAAGTTTGTGGCTGTCCACTCTTACATAGGACAGTTTATTCTCCTTCCTCATGAGCATCCTTCTGTTCTAAAGGACTCTGCATCCTTTGAGGATGGGAATGGCACAAGATGGGTCTCTTGATGGGTCAAGAGAGAGTTGTGGGGAAGAAAGAAGTGAGAGGAAAGGATGAGAGCAGCATAGAGAAGAGGGTTCGTGTTTTTTATAACCCATCACTTCTCCCATCCAGGAGACAGCTGAGATCATTCATTTTTAGAAAGAGACTAGAAATGTTTTGAATGACTTTGACCTTCTAAGAACTGTAGGAATCCTATCATGAAACAAACAAACTAATTCTTAACTCAGGAAGCTGTTCTTGTTTCTGGAAAAATTAATATGATAAATGATATTTTTAAAAAGCCAGTCTAGTCAGAATTGTTCCCAATCAATGAAAACTGGGTAAAAGTTCAGATTCTAAATATAAGGTAATGACTTTAATTGATTTTTGTTCTTCTTTGTTGTTGTTGCTTGTGGAGTCCAGTTATCAAATTTAGAGACAGATGATGATGGGCGTAGTTCATATTTTTAATTGCATTACAATACTCCCATGTATGACAAGAACAGAGTAATTGGGACAGAGCCATAAGGACGATCAATCCTACTTCCTGCTTCAGTGCTCGCTTAGATTTTAAAAAGTTACCAAGAGTCCCTTTCATAGAAACTGTCTGGTTGTTTCTATCATGGTATATCTGATCATCTGTTCCTCTTTCCCCATTCCTGTACCAAGTTCTAAACCAAGAAAAGCAGGAAGAGGTTTTAAAGCAACAAGGTGCTTCCACTAGCAAGAACCCGATCCCTTGACTGCATCATAATCTGCATAAATTAAAAATGGAATCTCGTATTTCTGAGTGAAAGTACCCAGTTGCTTAAAAACATATATACCCTTATGGTAACTTTTTCTTGCGTTTTGTGTACATGAGATACTTTCAAATTTCTCCCACCACTGCCTTTTTGAGACAATTAGGATAGGCTAAAATATCCTACCAATATTTTCTGAATGAAGTGTGTTGTATGTAGCCACCATCTGAAGATCCCTCTGTTGAGGACAGCTTGAGATTTGGTTTTCACGTCATGTTGCTGACTTTGCACAGATTTCCCCCTCCCCAACCCCTATACCCTGCCCTCTGCTTTGGATTAGTGACTCTATGCCACTTGGCAGAGATCTGGGTGATGGGTACAGTATATCTCATCAGACATCAGAAGACCAGTGTGTCTGAAGAGACTGGCCTTGTTTCTAATTAGGCAATATATTCAGGTAACAGAATAATTTGTACAGAAATTCAAAACATTGCTGGAACATAGAGAACCTTCTGCATAGAAAAGTTGATGGACGATCAAACATCAAGTGCAAAGAACATTTACGATGCCATCTCTAGGTAGCAAATAAGACTTAATGGAGCTCCCGTTACCCAAATCTTCTTTACCTTTTCAAAGATCTTTTATCAATTGCCTTTGTAGGTTAAAGAGCAAAAGACTGGATTCCGTGATGCTTGGATGGAAACGTACAACAATTCAAACAGGGAAGGAAACCTTAGTGTGTTTCTGGACAGATCTGTGTCTTTAAACTTTTGCAATGTTCTCATTTTTGGTAACTGGCCAAGTACTCAGTGCATTTTGCTTCATGGAGTACAAAACTAGAAAGACTGGAGGGTTAACTTAGTAAGCTTTTCTTTTGCTAAAAGGAAGGAGAAGAGAAAGTATAAAACAGGAGATAGAAAATTTCATTAGAATGGATTTTAATTTGAATAAAGTAAAAATAAAACATGGGTACTGTGGTCACATGACTCAGGCCTGGAGATATGGGAGACTGACATAAGATGATTGTCTTGAGTTTGAGGTCAGCTTGGTCTATTGCTGAGGGCCTTGCAGGAGGAATGACAAATAGCTTTAGAACTTGTGGAATGCGACCCATGGGTTACCACAGCCACATGGGTGAGCCACGGTGTGCTACGACCCTGAAGACTATGTGTCCTGAGGACTTCATGATGTTATGGAGTTCTGCTCTGCTTGCTGCCCTTATATCCCTCTTAATCTAAGAATTATATGAAAACTTTTGTCCCTTCAGAGCCAAGTCTGCTGGGTAACTTCTCTAATCACTGGCTGTCATTGGCAGCAGCCCCTGTACGTATCTGGATCCACCCCAGTCAGCCACTCTAAGCACTGATCCCTCAATAGCTGCCTACCTCTGTTTACCCTCTGGTGCCAACGCTGGTCTTTGGCAGTCTGTACAGCAAATTCCAAGTCAGTGAAAGCAAGAGCCTATGTGACACAAGGAAACAGCCCCATCCCCACATAATCAACCCGGCTTCACTGGGAAAATACAGCAACTGTTCTGAAAGGGTTTGAGCATTATGCTCAGGGGAAGGCCATCCTTGGTGGAGATTCTGGGGCCCTGGATGGCACAAATAAGCTAGGAGACATATGTCAGTTTAAATTGTCTTAAGTCTTAAAGCCCAGGGAGACCAAGGACTAGGTAACTTGATCCTGAGACACTAGCAAACTAGGTCAGTGGGTTAGGAATCTATTCTTCTTTTCAGGAAGGAGGCTGCTCACCTCCAGGGGGAAAGTGCTACCTGGGTGCTTCCTGGTGCTGAGCAAGGAAAGAAATTCAGAGCAACTGCTGAGGGCAATAGAGTTACAATGTTGAATTTGGCGTAGAGAGAAACTATGGTGTTGTCCAATTGACTCCGGAGGAGAATACCAGATCAAGGGCAGACCAGGTGACTGGATGGGATTTGATACATCATTGCTGAGCAAGTCAGTGAGTGGTGAATATGGTAGTCGGAAATGTGTGTTTCTTATTTGCTGGGTCCAGGAGAGAAAGACCTGGTATAGGAGAAAACAAAGGGAAACGGAGCTGGCTGATGGAGACTGTGAGAACACAGTCACAGGAAATACATTACACATAAATTTATACGTTTAGTCTTTCAGCATAAGTAAAACATAGGAAAGTCCATGCTACCTACCTTAAGGGACACATGTTTTTAAGACTATGCCTTACTTTTAACTCAGATTGGCCATGGGCTCACTATATATAGCTCAGGCTAACCTCATAGTCCCCCAACCGTACCCCTGACTGTGGTAATTACAGCCCAAACTGTTTACATCTTATGGGACCTGACTATGTGCAGAGGCTGTGCTGTGTTTGTCCTCAGGATAAGACAACCCTGAAAGTGGGGTCTCATCATTACCCTGCTTTATAGGTGATGAAATCAGGCCGAGTTTAAAGCCTAGTTTAAAGTTAGTGGCCTTGGACAGCTCCATTGAAATCCATATTCCACACTTGCCCCATCAGCCCTGTAGACCAGCCAATAAAAACAAAGAGAAGAGTCTCTTAATTCCCTCTAGTGAGAGCCTGGGTAGTACCTCTGGCAAGGAAAGCTGGCCTCAAGATCATTTTTGATGCTGCTCTCAGAGGACAAAGCAGCGCTTCCTAATTTTAGCTGCTAAGTCCCTAGAAAGTACGCTCTTAAAAGTAGAGCCGGGCCTCCAGAGAGGTTGCCCTTTTACCTTTATTTGAATTCCAACCAGGTCTTGTCTATTAGCACATTTATTTGCATGCTGGCTTCAAGGGAACAAACCTTTAGCATCTGCTCTGCTGGTCTTTTTATTTAAAGTCATCTGGCTTTTGAAAATAACTGCTAACTGGTCTGTATTAATTTAATGTAGATTCTTGAAGATTGTTTTTCCTCTGTTTTATGTTAACTTATAAAAACACTGAAACCATTAAATATCCATTCAAACTTGGAAATTATTATTTTTTTTAACGTTATCACATTATTTGTCTTATGTTACAGGGTTTGTGAGACATCCTGTGTAATTGGTTCCTAAGCTTTTGATCTTAAAGGCATGTACTTGCTTAAAACAAACGCCGGATTCCTTCCGGTGCCAGAGCAGTCTGAGCAGTCTGCACTGTGAATTCCCCCTAAGCGTATTCTGATACACTTAAAGGGACCCAATGGTAATACTTGCCCTTAAATAAGGGCAACCAAGACATCTCCGCTTCCGGTCCGGGCCCAGGCAGCAGATCCCTGGAGGCAGACTCTGCACTGAAACCTCACAAAACCCGGCAGAAGTGGGGCACCCAGCAGCTCTGACCCAGGCAGTATCTCTGGTAAGGAGACAGCAACACCCACCCCAAACAGGGAGTAACTGGGACCCACTGGGGACCCACTGAGACCCAGGGATTTACTCCTTCCGGTCTGGGTCGGAGCTCCCAGCAGATCCCAGGCGGCAGCTCTACACCAAATCCACAGAACCCAGGGGAAGCAGGGCTCCTAGGGACTCTAACCCAAGCAGCTTCCTACGCAAGGAGGCAGCAAACTTTGCCCCAAACCGGGAGTAACTGGGACCCACCGGGGACCCGGGTACTCAACTCCTGGCCCCAGCACTGGTTTTTTTTCCGGTTTGGGCGCTCAGCAGATCTCCGGCGGCAAACTCTGCAAACCAATCTCACAGAACCCAGAGGAAGCGTGGCTCCCAGGAGCTCTAACTCGAGCAGCTTCTTAAGCCAAGGAGGGGAGCAACACCTGCCCAAACAGGGAGTAACCAGGTCCCACAGGGTCCGGAACTCACTCCTGGCCCAGAGCACTAATTCCTTCCGGTCCGGACCAAAGCACTGGCAGATATGGGCCCTAGCTCGAACCTCAGCAGCGACACCCAACCTAAACAGTTCTGACACAACCAAGAGAACAGGAAAGACAGGTTCCAGCCAGAGACAGCACAGGTAGCACCAAGGAGAACAAGATGGCAAAAGGCAAGCACAAGGATACAAGGGCCAGCAACCCAGAACACATGTCATCATCAGAACCTAGTTCTCCCACATTAAGTCCTGAACTCCCCATATCACCAGGAAAGCAAGAGTCAGACCTAAAATCACTTTTAATGATGATGATGGAGGACTTTAAGAAGGACATAAATAACATTCTCAAAGAATCCGAGGAGAACACAAGTAAACAGGTTAAAAGCCCTTAAAAAATCACAAGAGAACACAACCAAAAAAGGTAAAGGATTTATACAAAAAACCCTCCAGGACATAAAAATGGAAATAGAAACAATAAAGAAATCACAAAGGGGACTACTCTGGAGATAGAAAACCTAAGAAAGAAATCAGGAGTCACAGACGCAAGCATTACCAACAGAATACAAGAGATAGAAGAGAGAAAATTTTCAGGTTGCAGAAGATACCATAGAAAATATTGACACAACTGTCAAGGGAAAACGAAAAATGCAAAAAAACTCTTAACACAAAAAAATCCAGGAAATCCAAGACACAATGAGAAGACCAAACCTAAGGATAATAGGTTTAAAGAGAGTGAAGATTCACAACTTAAAGGGCCAGTTAATATCTTCAAACAAAATCATAGAAGAAAACTTCCCTAACCTAAGGAACGAGATGCCCATAAACATTCAAGAAGCCTACAGAACACCAAATAGACTAGACCAGAAAAGAAATACCTCCCGTCACATAATAATCAAACACAAAATTTCACAAACAAAGAAAGAATTTTAAAGCAGTAAGAGAAAAAGGCAAGTAACATATAAAGGCAGACCTATAGAATTACCCAGACTTCTCACCAAGACTATGAAAGCCAGAAGAGATCCTGGTCAGATGTATGCGACCCTAAGAGAACACAAATGCCAGCCCAGGCTACTATACCCAGCAAAACTCTTATTACCATAGATGGGAAAAAACCAAGATATTCCATGACAAGCCAAATTTACAATATCTTTCACAAATCAGCACTACAAGAATAATAGCAGGAAAGACCATTACAAGGAGAGCAATATACCCTAGAAAGAGCAAGAAAGTAATCCACCCCCAACAAACCCAAAAGAAGATAGCCACACAAAACAATGCCTCCCCTTTTAGCAAAAAATAACAGGAAGCAACAGTCTCCTCTCCTTAATATCTCTTAATGTCAATGGACTCAATTCCCCAATAAAAAGACATAGACTAACAGACTGGATACGCAAACAGGATCCGACTTTTTGCTGCATACAGGAAACCCACCTCAGTGACAAGGACAGACACTACCTTAGAGTAAAAGGCTGGAAAACAATTTTTCAAGCAAATGGTCCTAGGAAACAAGCTGGAGTAGCCATTCTAATATCGAATAAAATTGACTTTCAACTTAAAGATATAACAAAGGATAACGAAGGTCATTTCATATTTGTCAAAGGAAAGTCAACCAACATGAACTCTCAATTCTGAACATCTATGCACCAAATGCAAGAGCACCTACTTTCATAAAAGAAGCCTTACTAAAGCTCAAAGCACATATTGCACCTCACACAATAATTGTGGGAGACTTCAATACCCCACTCTCAGCACTGGACAGATCAGGGAAACGGAAACTAGACAGAAGTACAGTGAAACTAACAGAAGTTTTAAACCAAATGGACTTAACAGATATCTATAGAACATTTCACCCAAAAACAAAAGAATATACCTTTTTCTCTGCACCTCATGGTACCTTCTCCAAAATAGACCATATTATTGGTCACAAGACAGGCCTCAACAGATATAAAAAAATCGAAATAATTCCATGCATCCTATCAGATCACCATGGTCTAAAGCTGGTCTTCAATAACAACAAAGACAATGGAAAGCCCACACTCACATGGAAACTGAACAATACTCTACTCGTTGATAATGGGGTCAGGGAAGAAATAAAGAAGAAATTAAAGACTTTTTAGAATTTAATGAAAATGAAGACACATCATACCAAAACCTATGGGACACACTGAAGGCAGTGCTAAGAGGAAAGCTCATAGCTCTAAGTGCATACAAAAAGAAACTGGAGAGAGAACACACTAGCAGCTTGACAACACACCTGAAAGCTCTAGAACAAAAAGAAGCAAAAACACCCAAGAGGAGTAGACGGCAGGAAATAATTAAACTCAGGGCTGAAATCAACCAAATAGAAACAAAGAACTATACAAAGAATCAATAAAACCAGGAGCTGGTTCTTTGAGAAAATCAACAAAATAGATAAACCCTTAGCCAGACTAACCAGAGGGCAGAGAGACAGTATCCAAATCAATAAAATCCAAACTGAAAAGGGTGACATAACAACAGAAACTGAGGAAATTCAAAAATCATCAGATCCTACTACAAAAGCCTATACTCAACAAAATTGGAAAATCTGGATGAAATGGACAATTTTCTAGACAAGTATCAGTTACCAATGTTAAATCAGGATCAGATAAACCATCTTAACAGTCCCATAACTGCGAAAGAAATAGAAGCAGTCATTAAAAGTCTCCCCACCAAAAAAAGTCCAGGTCCAGATGGTTTTAGTGCAGAATTCTATCAAACCTTCAAGGAAGATCTAATACCAATTCTCTTCAAACTATTCCACAAAATAGAAATGGAAGGGACACTACCTAATTCATTCTATGAAGCCACAATTACGCTTATACCTAAACCACACAGAGATCCAACAAGAAAAGAGAACTTCAGACCAATCTCCCTTATGAATATCGATGCAAAAATACTGAATAAAATTCTCTCGAACCGAATCCAAGAACACATCAAAACACTTATCCACCATGATCAAGTAGGCTTTATCCCAGGAATGCAGGGTTGGTTCAATATACGGAAATCCATCAACGTAATCCACTACATAAATAAACTCAAAGAAAAAAACCACATGATCATATCTCTTGATGCTGAGAAAGCATTTGACAAAATTCAACACCCCTTCATGATAAAAGTCTTGGAAAGATCAGGAATTCAAGGTCCATACCTAAACATAGTAAAAGCAATATACAGCAAGCCAGTAGCCAACATCAAACTAAATGGAGAGAAACTTGAAGCAATCCCATTAAAATCAGGGACTAGACAAGGCTGCCCACTCTCCCCCTACCTGTTCAATATAGTTCTGGAAGTCCTAGCCAGAGCAATTAGGCAACACAAGGAGATCAAAGGGATACAAATTGGAAAGGAAGAAGTCAAAGTTTCACTATTTGCAGATGACATGTTAGTATACTTAAGTGACCCCAAAACTTCCACCAGAGAGCTCCTAAACCTGATAAACAACTTTAGCAAAGTGGCTGGGTATAAAATTAACTCAAACAAATCAGTAGCATTCCTCTACACAAAGGATAAACTGGCTGAGAAAGAAATTATGGAAACGACACCATTTACAATAGTCACAAATAGTATAAAATATCTTGGTGTGAATCTAACCAAGCAAGTGAAAGACCTGTATGACAAGAACTTCAACACCCTGAAGAAAGAAATCAAAGGAGATCTCAGAAGATGGAAAGATCTCCCATGCTCATGGATTGGAAGGATTAATATAGTAAAATGGCTATCTTGCCGAAAGCAATCTACAGATTTAATGCAATCCCTATCAAAATTCCCACTCAATTCTTTACAGAGATAGAAAGAGCAATCTTAAAATTCATTTGGAATAACAAAAAACCCAGGATAGCGAAAACTACACTCAACAATAAAAGAACTTCTGGGGGAATCTCCATCCCCGATTTCAAGCTGTACTACAAAGCAATAGTGATAAAAAAACGGCATGGTATTGGAACAGAGACAGTCAGGAGGATCAATGGAATAGAATAGAAGACCCAGAAATGAACCCCCATACCTATGGTCACTTGATCTTCGACAAAGGAGCTCAGAATATCCAGTGGAAAAAAGACAGCATTTTCAACAAATGGTGCTGGTCCAACTGGAGGTCAACTTGTAGAAGAATGCAATTGATCCATACTTATCTCCTTGTACAAAGCTCAATTCCAAGTGGATCAAGGACCTCCACATAAAACCAGCTACACTGAAACTAATAGAAGAGAAAATAGGGAAAAGCCTTGATCATATGGGCACAGGGAAAAGTTCCTGAACAGAACACCAATGGCGTATGCTCTAAGATCAAGAATTGACAAATGGGATCTCATAAAACTGCAAAGCTTCTGTAAAGCAAAGGATACGGTCAACAGGACAAAGCGGGAACCAACAGACTGGGAAAAGATCTTCACCAACCTTACATCTGATAGAGGGCTAATATCCAAGGTATACAAAGAACTGAAGAAACTAGATTCCAGACCTTCAAATAACCCTATTAAAAATGGGGTAGAGAGTTGAACAAAGAACTCTCAACTGAGGAAACTCAAATGATTGAGAAACATCTAAAGAAGTGCTCAGCATCCCTAGTCATCAGGGAAATGCAAATGAAAACAACACTGAGATTCCACCTCACACCAGTCAGATTGGCTAAGATCCAAAACACAGGTGACAGCAGATGTTGGCGAGGATGTGGAGAAAGAGGAACACTCCTCCATTGTTGGTGGGATTGCAAGCTGGTACAACCACTATGGAAAGCAGTCTGGCGATACCTCAGAAAATTGAACATGGTGTTACCTGAGGACCCAGCTATACCCCTCCTGGGTATATACCCAGAAGATATTTCAACATGCAACAGGGCCACATGCTCCACTATGTTTATAGCGGCCTTATTCATAATAGCCAGAAGCTGGAAAGAACCCAGATGTCCTTCAACAGAAGAATGGATACAGAAAATGTGGTACATTTACACAATGGAGTACTACTCAGCCATTAAAAATAATTAGCTCATGAAATTCTTAGACAAATGGATGGAGCTAGAAAATATCATCCTGAGTGAGATGACCCAATCACAAAAGAACACACATGGTATGCACTCACTGATAAGTGGATATTAGCCCCAAAACACACAATACCTAAGATGCAACGCATAAACCTCATGAAACTCAAGAAGAAGGAGGAAGACCAAAGTGAGGGTGCTTTTATCCTTTTAGAAAGAGTATCAAAAGATTCAACCAGAGCTCCAGGATCTAAACCTCCAGCCTGAGAACAGACAGGGGCAAGCTGTCCTCTGAGAGGCTCTAACCAGCAGCTGACTCAGACAGATACAGACATCCAGAGCCAAACAGTGGATGGAGCTTGAGGACTCTTAAAGAAGAATAGGTGGAAGGATTGTGGGCCCTAAGGAGATAGGAACTGCACAGGAAGATCAACAGAGTAAACGAAACTGAACCCTTGGAGCTCTCAGAGACTGAATCACCAACCGTGGAGCATACCTAGTCTACACAGATCTACCTCCATGGGCTGAACCTAGGCCTCCCTGCACATATGTTGTAAATGTGCAGCTTGGTTTCATGTAGGTCTCAAACATCTGGAGTGGGGGCTATCCCAAAACATGCAGCCTGTATATGGAGTACAGTCTTCTAAAAAAAACAGTTGTTCAGTTACTCATGGAATATTATTTTTTTATATCATCTTGTATTCAGTTTGCAACTACTTCATTGAGAATTTTTGTATGTATATTCATAAGGGATACTGGACTATAATTTATATATTTTTGTTGGGTTTACACTTGGTGTCACGATTTCAATATTATTTGCTTTGTGAAGGAGCTTATTGTGGTTTTGAATTTTTTAAACATACTCAAAAAGTATTGCTTGTTGAAGGCTCTATAGAATTCTTGTATAAGTATATCTGACCCTTGGTATTTTGCTTGTTTGTTTCTTTTCATTTTATTCTGTTTGAATGCTTTTTAAATTTTTTTGATTTGCTGAAAATAAAAATTAAGGAAAAAAAAAAAGAACATCTGAAAAAACAAAACAAAACAAAAAAAAACAACAAACATGCCCAGGCCCCTGGACACCAGGGGTCAGTAGGTTCAGAAAGAGGGTCACAAATACATATTTTAGAACAAATATCCCAGTTGACACTATGTGGAGATACTATGAAGTGGGAGATTTGGGGGAAACTTTCCAAGAATGGCCTTCATACCATGTTTTTCTTAAAGGCCCAAAGCTTGAGTCATCTTTGTAGTCTTTCTCTTTTTTATAAAAGTATTATCTTCTTTTTTAGGGTCCAATCCTCATTTAGAAACTCAGCTGAAATTCCTGACGTAGAGTCAGCAGAATCTGAATAGTCAGCATTGGAGTTGGTTGGAGCATGACACATCCAGGGGCTGCTTATTCCATTACTCCTTCCCACAGTACATGCTGGATCCTTCCTAGGCTGGCCCTCTGCTGTCATACCACTGTTGTGTCTCCCCTGATCTCTACGCTCGCTCGCTCTTTGTGCTTCTGACTCTGCATTGATTTAGAGGGCACAGTGCTGGCAATAGTTGGTCATAGCTGGGTGATAGCCTCTTGGGTCCATCCCTGTTTATTTCAGGTGCCTTACTTGATTTAGTCAGCCCTGCCATGAGGGTAAATAGCTTGAGAGGCAGACACCAATTCCCTCCCTAAGTTTTGAGGGGTCACGCTGCCTTGGCCTTGGCCTTTAAAAGTGCTGTCTTCTGATGGCTGTGGTAGCTAGAAAAATGGTCCTGCTTGGTGATTCTTTTTTATTTCATCAAATAGTCTGGGACCATTTGGCCTGGTCTACCTGCTCTTCCGATAGAAAAAGCATGTGTCCTCATGAGAACTATAAACTAGATATGAATCTGAGGAAACTGAGTTGTGTCTTTCCAGCTCAGGATGTTTATAGTGACCTTCTGCTAGGCTGACTGGACAGGAGAGATGAAGAAGAGATGGTTCAAGTCCTCGATGACCTGTCGAACAGAGTCAAAGGCATTTTATCTGGTGACTGGCCATTCTGAGTTTGAAGTTCTGCTCTTTGTAACCTGTATGACCTTCTGCCCAAGTCAATTACAATACATTGTAGTTGACACTTTTGGTGCTTTTCCTCAGTTGCGTTATGAGACTAATGAAAGGGTCCTGTAAGGTCATTGGGGAGAATTGAATAACAGGTCCTGTAAGGTCACTGGGAGAGCTGAATGACAATGTGAAGATGACATGCTTTGACTAATACCTGGTGTGTGAAGAAGGGCTTGGGAAATGCATTGTTAATGTGACAACCCAGAGCCTGGCTTTCCATGCCACTGTTGAACCCCCACCAGGTCTAGTCAGAGCTCAGAAGCCTTGCAAAGGTAAGCAGGGTTCCCTTTCCTCCTCCAAATGTGTACTGACACATTTTATCTGGTCATTGCTCCCTAATCATTGCTTCTCCTCTTCTGTGATCTCCCCTGTTGTCAGAACAAGAAAGCATAAATGCATTCTGATGTCCCTCTCCTGAGAGCATGTCTTTCTTTGGTTAAGCTGGAGCCCTATGGGGAAGAGAATGTATACCATTTATTTTTGTCTCATGACTTAATTTACTTAAACCGCCAAAGATGCAGCGCTATAGTTTTACGTAGGTACTCTTTTTTTTTTTTTTTTTTTTTTTTTGAGACAGGGTTTCTCTGTGTAGCCCAGGCTGTCCTGGAACTCACTCTGTAGACCAGGCTGGCCTCGAACTCAGAAATCCACCGCCTCTGCCTCCCAAGTGCTGGGATTAAAGGCGTGTGCCACCACCGCCCAGCTTACGTAGGTACTCTTGACAGAGCCCACTGTACTCGAGAGTATTCTGTCAGGGGGAGTGCAAATTCCAATCTAGTTGTCAAGTGGAGCCCTCTGGAAGTAGTGATTTGGAAAATGACTTTTCTCTCCCATGGTGGTCCCTTCCTTTAGAGAGTAATCTGCATTGTCAAAGGTTCTGGAAAACCCTTAAGCTGAGTTTCTCTATTAAAGGTTAAGGGTGATCTGCAGTGTACATGTTCTGCCTTGAGCAAGCCTAGGAAACATAGCAGCAGGTAAGGGCACTTGCAGTCCATCCTCTTTTATGAACTTGTTTTATTGATAGAAAAAAAATGAGCAACTTTGTTGCAAAATTCTTAAGAATCTACAGTGAGTCTCTTCAACCTTTTATTTGGCACTCAACAACTTTCTACCTTCTCTTAGTTTATTTTGCTGAAGAATTTGACAAAGTGATGTCTATGTGTAGACTGTGGTGCATTTTTTACCTCCACTTCTTGAGAAGGTACAGGCTTCTGTAAACCAGCAGACTTCATTTACTGGACCTGGGTCTGGGGTCAACTCTCCTTGCTGGTGGAATTCAGCAGAATGAGGGCTCCTTTCCACAGCCAGCTTTCCATGAAGCCCTCATTGGAGATGGAGAATGTAACGTCTGGACATGAAAGCTACACAGCTCCTGTTCCTGTAACTCCTGTAATGTGCTTCCCTGGATTCCTTAGTGTCCCTGTCCCTGGAACACAATAAGAGGATTTCAAACTGACTAAAGAGGAAGAGATAACATTGGCTCCTAGGAGCTCCGAGTCAAGGCCTTCTCCTCTCCCGCATTCTTTTTCATGTCTAAGGATGATCTGAAAGCTTCTCCTTGACTTTTCCTAAACCTTATACCCATCACTCATGCAACAAGGGTCCTTCACATTTATTTGGGTTATCACTGGCAAAGCTGCAGCTTTTCAGCCTTGCTCTAAATGCCACTTGAGCATTTAAGAAAAAAACACAAAAACAAAAAACAGAAATCAAGTGCTTGGAAATCTCTGGCAAGCAGTCTAATCTAGATCTGCCTGCAGAGCAGAAGTACTTTTTGGAACTGTTTATGTGATTAGTCTAGGAGGGGACGGGTATGGTCCCTAGATTCTAGGTGCCAACTACTAATTGCTATGATTAGACAGTGGCTGCAGTTTGGCTATTTATTATGACTCCCGCTACTCTCCCTGTTCATGCTCTACACACCCACCATTTCTGTCATCAGAGCACTGTACTGCTTATTGTGTGTCAGTAACAGGAAAGAGGGAGAGGATAACACAGTAGAGGCCAGTGGTCCCAGGGTAAATCCAGGAGGAGAGATCGAGGTTTAGACCTCAGGCTGCCCTGCTGGGGAAGGGTGAGGTATGCTCCTCTATGGTTGCAAGCTCCAGCTAAACAGGATGTAGGGTCATAGGCAGCACTTAGTGGTCTTTGGCCCTGTGAGACCGGGACCAGATTAACTCTTGTACCCTAGACATGTGGCTTTCTTTTCCAGCTTTATCACCTTTCTTTTATTTCTAATGTTTCTACTCTTTCAAATGCTTCAGCATCTTCCCATGGTTCTTTCAGCCACATTCTTGGACCACATCTCCTTCTGTCTGTTTTCTGGTAGTTCTTGTTGGGGTGCCTTCTTTCACCCTATCCACCACAGGGAAGACCACCTCTTTCGTGCCCTAATATCATGCACATTTTTCTTCTTGACATATAGAATGGTTGATAATTATTCTTTTTTAATCTTATTTTACATTTTTTATATTTTTATTGGATATTTTACTTATTTACATTTCAGGTGACATCCCCTTTCCCCATTTTCCCTCCCTTATCCCATCTCCCCTCCTCCTTTTTGCTTTTATACCATTTTAATGACATGCATGTATTAAGGTCAGTTCTAGATTGAGGAACTAGCAATACAATAGATCAAATAGTCAAGGAACAAGCAAGACAATAAACACAAATAGTCAAAGAATATGCAAGGCAATAAAGAAAATTCCATGAACACTCCCATAATTACTGTTTCTAAGGGCTTATCAGGATGCCCAGAATATCTGAGCCAACTTCTCTGTCCAAACCCAAAGTCATTTTCATGTCTGAACCCTACTTCCTTGTTCTAGCCTAATATTTAGATTCCTGTCTGAAATTACTTCTTTGTTTTAGCCTAATATTTAGATTCCTATCTGAAATTACTTCTTTGTTCTAGCCTAAGATTTAGATTCCTACCTGAAATTACTTCTTTATTCTAGCCTAATGTCAGATTCCTGCCTGAAGTCCACTTCCTTGTCCTTGGCTAATGTCATATTCCTGCCAAGCATCCCATTTCCTTGTCCTTGGCCCATGTCAGATTCTTGCTAAGCAGCTCCAAAGGCTCTCCACCTCTTCCCCCTTTTTATTTCATTAACAAGACTAAACCTGTCTTAGGTCATCATGGAATATGTATTATCCAAAGCAATGCACTTCTGCCTTAGGTTGATAAGGCTCTGTGCAGAATCTTACCTATCCTTGGCTTGTCAGTCTGTTAATTTAATAACTGTCTGGGGGTCCATTTTCAGGTTCATACCATGTACTTTGGCTGCCAGCATGTTGATGTTGTTAAAGACAAGCTTTAACACAATGGGCAGGAATAAAAGTATTCCCAGGACAAAAAAGACTAGCATCATTAAACTATATATGCCATTCTTGAAGCTTGACCAAAATAGAAATACTGACCTCAAGCCATGGGTAATTTTATCAGCAGTATCTGCTGCATCAACGTCAGCAGAGTAGCATTCTTTAAATTCTTTTATTCGATTATTTGTGTTGTAATTGCATGAAGCCAAAGACTGTGTCAGTTTTCACCATCGGGTGGTGGGAAGCGGGGAGAGGCACAGAGTATGTTCAATAAGAATCTTCTAAAATTTAATGGGCCAAGAGGAGGAAAGAACAGTGATAACACCTGTGATGGTGGAGACATGCCACGCGCTTGACTCATCCTCATGGCACAGCTGCCTCTGTGCTGTGGTTACCTTAGTGCTGATCAGGATTTATTTATTTTTTTGATATGGTTTTGATAATGGTAGACCATGGTGGATAATGGATCCCAGAAAGATTATGCTGTAGAGAGAAAATACTCTAATTTAAAAATCGTATGGCTAAGATACTCTTGTAGGCTTCCCCATGAACTCCTCATGAGACTTGTTAGTGTGAAAGCTTCACAGATGGACAAGCTGTGGTTCAGGACAGACATTAAGTAGAAAAAGTAAGAGCAAATATTTTCAAATTTCAGGCAGGGTGACTCCTTTGATCCCAGGTCCACTTAATCTCTGGATGAGATATAGTGAAGAATCCATGTCCTAAATCCAGGTCCTAAACATCTCATTAACTCTTTCTTTTTTGGAGGCATTGAGCAAGATACCAGTTCTTCCTCCCTGTTCCCAGGAAGGTGAGATTATGACCTGGGATACAGTTCCCAGAAGCAGTCCCTGAGATAGAAATCTGTGTGCAAGAGATTTATTAAGGAATCGGTCTTGGGAGAAGCATAAGAGGTTAGATGGGAAGGATAGGGGCTGAGAGCAGGTGTGACATCGCTTCAGGAACACATTCACACTGATTCCACAATGGGAGCAGAGTATGAATTATTCCTCCTTTTTCTCTTTCTTTTCTTTTTCTCTTTCCTTTTCTTTCTCTTTTTGGTTTTGAGAGACTGGTTTTTTTTTTTTTCTGTATATCCTGGCTGTCCTTGAACTCACTCTATAGACCAGACTGGGATAGTGTTAAACAGTAAGTGACACGGTGGGAATGTCTTCCTAAAAAGGTTACTCTGGCTATTTAGGGAGAAAATAGATAGGGGTGTGTATGTGTGTGTTTCTGGCTGACTGGTTAAATGCTCAGAGTCACAGGAGAATCAGGTGGGCAGAGGAGTGGCTGGGATTAGAGATGGACAGTGATGGGTAGACTCTAGAGTGTTGACTGAGTCTTTGCTGTGGCTGCCTCATACTTCTACTTCTTTCTTGTCTCCACTCTGCAGCCTTCACTTCTTCATAGGTACTAACTACCAAGGACACCCCTGATAATCTCTACTTGACCTAATGGAGATCTGAGTAGTTCCTATGAATCAGAGGGAAGGGAGTGTCTCAGGGGCATGTCAAATGAATAACTGAAAATATGGGTGCCATTTAGAGGAAATATCTGTGCTATTGTCTTGGAAGTCATTCATATAAGATAATAGGAAATGTGTTTGAGTGAGATTGTTTATTTCTTATCCATGGATAATGATAGAGAAGGTTGTATTAGAAGAGAAGCAATAGCAAACTGTGTTTCTGTAAATGTTACTATTTAGTACTTGGTAAGAGGCATGATAAAAAAATAGGACACTAATCTACCTATTACCTGGAATTAAAAAAGTTATGTTGAGATGCTCAGTTTATCAAGATAATGAATAGGAACCTCAGTGAACAATATTTGTATTCATATGACCCCAAGGGCAAGATAAATAAGGTAGGGTCAGGTAGATCAGAGGCCTCATTATAGAGTGGAAGACACATACTGGGCTCCTGGATATCAGGGTTAGAGATCCCTTACTGTCAACAAGGTATTATAATAAGGTGAGCCAGTGAAAAGAAGTAAACACTAATTAGGGAAGGTAAGCTTCAAGGCATCATCTTAGAGAAGGGTCTAAATGGGCCTTAGAAGAGTTAGGAGGAGCAGATAGACTATGGCCATGGCGGTGAGAGCCTTGTGGTAGGAAACAAAGGGCTGGGAATGCATCTTTCCTTCTTAGAACTTTGTACTGCTCTGTCTCTTGCCGATGTGATACCAGGGAAGTAAAGTTAGCTTTTTTTTTCCTGGTTGTTGTGTCTTTCTCTCTGGTGAGTGTTGTTACATGGAATGAGAGAATGTCAAAATCCTCCCAATGCAATAGTTCCCCCCACCACCCTTAGCTGATGTAAGACAGAGGCAGTTGGAATCTCCCAATGGCTCATTGCTACTAACAAGGGTTGTGCCTTCCCAAAGCAATAAGGATAGTTATCTGAGCATAATAGAGAGTATGTGGGGTGAGAAGAGCCAATGGGCAAGGAGTTCCTGGAGAATCACCAGCAGCTAGAACCTGTTGGTATTTTTCTATAGGAATAGCACCTTTCACCTAATCTACTATTAAAACAATCTTGTATTTTCACTTTCTAGTGAATTTTGTTCTGAAATTTTCTACTTCATTTTTATTGAATCTCCTTTTAGAAATGTAAATTTTACTTATTTATTTTTCTGAGACAAGGTCTTACTACATAGCTCCGACTATGTAGTTCAGGCTGACCTTGAACTCACAGCTCTCTATTTGCTTCTGGCTCCTGAGTGATGGAATTGAAGGCATTAAGCACCATACCTGGGAATCCTCCCTTTATGAGCATACCCAGTGTCTATGCTCCAGACTTTTATATGTGAAGGTCCATCATACTCCAGAGAAGCTCACTGGAAATGGACCCACATGGTATTTACTGCCCTGTTATCTCAGAGTCATGCTCCCCTAACCACCAAAACAAAGCAGAGGAGAAAAAATAACCCTGCTCAGCTGGTCTCATCAATCTCATCCTGGATCCTGTGAAATGTCACTAACTTAATAGTGTTGCCATGGCCACTTCCTGGCTCTGGAGGAAAACATTTCAGCATTTTAGGCAAATCGAAGAAGCATCTTGCATTAGACAGGGATGGGGCAGGGTTTGAGGTCTTCCTACTCACAGAGTCTGTAGTACAAAAGCCTGATGTGATAACTTTTCACAACATGACTTTTCAGACTCAGGTGAGATTAAGATCTAGCTGGTTCCACATGGTCTTCCTTAGTACTTTATTGCTTCTTCTCCAGGTTTTCCTAGAAGGATGTTGGCCACAGTTTGTTTGATGATCATGGGAAATTCCCTCCCTGTTTCTACCTTTTTTAGCATGTATTTTTCTCTTCCTGCTTAACTTCTTTCATGTTCTCTATGGTAATTGTTTTGATCAGTCTTTGCCTATGTGAAGTCTGGCCACTTGAACGTCTGAAGAACTTCACTGGTGGATAATAGTTGTACAATTCTGGGAGTTCATATGTCTTCGGGTTTTACTGCTGTAAACAGACACCAAGTCATCTCTTATAAGGACAACATTTAATTGGGGCTGGCTTACAAGATCAGAGGTTCAGTCCATTGTTAAGGCAGGAGCATGGCAGCATCCAGGCAGGTATGGTGGAGGAGGAGCTGAGAGTTCTACATCTTTATTGAAGGCCTCTAGAAGAAGGTTGGCTTCCAGGCAGCTAGGATGGGGGTCTTAAAGCCCATGTCCACAGTGACACATCTACTCCAACAAGGCAATACCTATTAACAGTGCCACTCCCTGGTCCTAACATATCCATCACAAACCATTAGACCATGGGTCTGAAATTCCTAGTGGTAACCACCACCACCACCACCACCGCCACCTTACTCACATTTTTGCAGGACCATGTGTAAGCAAAGAGGTTTTATGTTGTCATCAATTACAGCTACCCACTCAGATTTAGCCCAGTTTATTTTAAATCTCAGCTAGAGTAGATAGCTCTTCCATCAATTTCAGGGCTTACCTGAGGTGTTTAATGATGTCCTTTCTTTGAGAACAAATTGATGCAATGATTCAAGTTGCATCCGTCTTTTAGGTTAATAAGATTTCCTAGCTTTCATGATCGCATTGGATAGTTTACAACTCAGCGGCCCTGAGTTTAATCTTCATCACTGCAAAACAGCCGCAGTTTATTACTTCAAGCTCTGAACCAAAAATTCAAGACAGCCTTGTATATGAATGAGTCTTCTAATTTTGAGTTGTAACCTTGGAGTTTCACAATCTGAATTTCTTAAAATAGCAGCTTTAACTGCCCTTTAAATTGACAACAAAATACCTACTTCTTAAGTACTTAAAAGAAAAATGTTTTTCTTTCTTTTCATATTTGGCGAAATTCAGTTTTGGCTAAGAATGGTAGTTTTTTGGTGATTATGGTAAATTATGCTGATTATGTAAACATGAGCTTTTAATTTTAAGAGGAACTTTAAATTTTAGATTTGCATTATCTAAACTCTGTCTGTCTGACTCTCTCTCCCCCTCTCCCTCTCTCTCCCCACTTCCCTCATCTTCCTTCCTTACCCCATTCTTTTTCCTTTATTCTCCTCCCTCCTTCCTTTTTTCCCTCTCATCTTTCCTTTTCTCATCTTCCTTTCTGTCCAAAGTATACGTTATGATATCTCCAGCCATGCTCAGTGTAAACTAGTCAGCACCGGCTGCACAGACTACGGGATGCCAGTTGATATCAGATATCAAAAGGTGAATTTCTCGAGCCTGGTATGTGTCATCTCAGAGTTTCAATTGCTGTGATGAAACACAATGACCAAACACAACACGATGAGGAACAGGTTTGTTTTGCCTACATTCCCACATCACGGTCTATCATCAAAGGAAGTTAGTGCAGGCACTCAAGGCAGGAGCCTAAAGGCAGGAACTGAAGCAGAGACCACTGAGGAGTGATGCTTTACTGACTTGTCCCTCATGACTGACTTACTCAGCCTGCTTCCTTCCTCTTTTTTTTTTTTTTTTTTTTTGTTTCTTCTTTTAAATTTCTTATTGGCTGAAAATTTTTTCATGTAATATTTTTGGTCACATTCTTGCCCCTCCCCAACTCTTCCCAGTTCCTCCCTACCTCTACACACCCAACTTCATGTTCTTTCTTTCAACAACAGCAGCCTTAATCCTAGAACTAAGGAGAATGATGGGCATGGTGAGGTCAACAGTAGGCATTGGCTCTGAGGGGAACTGATTTGGTTTCTGTCATTATTTTGTGTTGTACTCATACACAGAAGTTAAGCCTATACCCAAACTTTATTATTGAGCTGGAGTGTTCAAATTCTAACTGTTTATAGGAATTATTGAAAGGATGGAAACCAATGATGGAAGGGGATGTCTCAGCGGGCCAATGCAGAGGCATCTCTTCTCCCTGAGGGACCAGCCACACGATGGCATAGCATAGAATACAGTTTATTTAGGGCATGGGGAGGGGAGCCAGGAGGGTAATAGATGCAGAAGAGAGAGAGAGAGAGAGAGAGAGAGAGAGAGAGAGAGCAGAGAGGTAGAGGCTGGCCATGACCATGTGGAGAGAGGGGGAAGGGAAGGGGTGAGGGGCAGAGAGAACCTGCAGGTGAGAGAGCAAGAGAGAGAGGAGGGGGCAGACAGCCCCTTTTATAGTGGGCAGGCCTACCTGACTGTTGCCAGGTAACTGTGGGGAGGAGCATACCTGGATGTTGCCCGGTAACTGTGGAGGTGGAGTTTAGACAGAATACTAACAATAATTTTTTCCTCTTTGGGAAACTTTAAATAAATGCATACTATGCATGAAAATATTTATTGAATATGAATTACTAACAGTATGGTTGGTGTCATTAATGATACATTGTTATTGAAAGGGCTTAGCTGAATTAAAAAAAATAAAAATAGGAAAGGTCTTAAGTATGTCTTCTTAGGGAAGACTTTGTTAGCAGCAGATTTGAAGTCCATTAGTGGCAGGGAACTCTTTGTCTTATGTTGGAGGCTAAGCTATTATTGAGATATTCTGGTTGTCAAAAGCTTCAACTTAAGGTTTTTTTTTTTTTTTTTTTGACAATTTATATATCTATATAGTACACTCTACTTACTTCTATACCACCCTTTCTCATCTCTAGCCCTATCATTTCTTCCCTTCCCCCTATAGGTCCCTTTCCTATGTTCATGGCTTTATAACTACTTTATATTTACTTTGTAATCTTTTAACCAGGATTGTTTGTGTAGCCAAGGATTTAGAGGTATTATTTGGAGCTGGGTAGGCTTGCCATTGGGTGTGTGGATAACTAGATAGTAAGATCCGATTGCTGGAGACATCACATACTTTGGTTGTAAGATATAAAGAAATATAACTGCAACTGAGCTGGAGTCTTCGTTCCTGCTGGTCAGCTTTCAGAGCACCACAGGTGCTATGCAAACTTTTGGAAGAGACAGGGCATCAGTGATCTTATTGAGCTGCCAGGCAAGGTGTGATGTCGTCCATTATGGTAATAATATACAAATATGGCAATAGTAGCACCAGTGTGGGGCCACCTAAGCTCAGATGAGATTTGAGGCCTGCTCGATAGGAGCAGATTAAATGTGTAATCTTGTAAATTTAGAAAAAAAAAATCATGGTTGATAAGGCCTTAGGGTCCAGGGGCGAAATTACGAGTGCTATTTAGCTAAACTGACATGCTGACAAAGATCTTCTAAATATTTGTGTTTATGCCCATAGACAAAAACTGCTCTCACCTTTAATGAGAGACCCTTTTCGTTGCAGTCGATAATGGTGAATGCAGAGACACATGGCTACTCAAGGTGCTGAGGTTAAGTGATGGTTGAGTGTTCAGTCCATGGCTACTCAAGGTGCTGAGGTTAAGTGATGGTTGAGTGTTCAGTCCTAAACAGGACATTTATGCCATCCCCCTCCTGGGCTTAGAGAACATCAAGGAAAAGGGAGCTGAAAGAATCTGAAAGCCAGATGGTAGGGAAAGGGCTGTGAAATGATGTCTTCAGGGCATGACACAGCCATGTAAATAAGATCTCAGATATTGAGGTTGCCCACACTGGGCCTGTACAAGACTGGGCCTGTCAACAACCAATCACAGATTGGGAGGGAGCTTATGGGTCCCTCTTCTTCCCGCTGAACTCTTGACTACTGGTAGATTCTAAGTCTTTATTAGCATATGCTAATTGTAGGTGATAGTGGGTTTTATTACTACATTTTTATACTTATATATAATGAATTTTGATCATACTCACCCTTGTTACCTTTTCTTGTCTCCCGTCTACTCCTGGTAATCTCTTTTTTCTTCCCATTTAGACCTCTTCTACTTTCATGTCTTAATTTAATTAAGGTGGTTTGATTAGATAGTTTAATGAGGGTTGCTTACAAGAACATGGTCATTTACATGACCATGGACACCTTATTAATGGATATACCATTGAAGTAAATCCCTCTATTCTTTAGTAATCACTTACTGCCTCTAAATCCCTTGGGAGGAATATGGCATCTTGAGCCTCCACTACCCCATCACCATAGCTGACTATTGCCAGAGTCCAGGATCTTACATTCTTTCTGTCTCTTCTTCCATGATGCTCACTGAGCCTTGGAGGGTGTGTTTTGATCACTTTGAAGAACTGTGATCACTTATTAGCCTTCAGTAACAATGTCCGCTGCTAAAGGAGGTTTCCCCTGACCAAAGCAGCAATAATCAAGGTGCATAAACATCAATGTTTGGAAATGATCTGACAGGCACATCATGGCTATTGAGCAAAACCACAGCAGTGGCATCCCCGTCGGGACATGCGACCTTCCCAGCTTTTGAACAGTAGTTAGTCCCAGCTTTATATTTAACCAAAAGTTATTTTCATGAAACTTCTATTCATAGTGTTGGCATTTAAGCCCAAGACTATATGGGGGCAATACATTATTTTAGAGTCTAGAAAGCAATAACTGTTTCCTCTTGCATGTTTTCTGTGAGACGACAACTTTTATTCTACCAAACATTTTTATTTTAATATATTTTATTAATTTTAATTTGTATTTTTTTCTGACTGGGAAAGAGAATCTTTATTGTATTTTTAAAAATGTGTCTTAGTCTTAGCATACAAAGTTCTAGGTTTCCTCATGGAATTTTCATGCAGCCTTTGTTTCTATCAATCCTCCCTGTCATTCTTCTCCCCGTACCCCCACTGAACCCCACTTGTCCCTTCCCTTACCACTGTTGTGTCACAGAATGTCTACTACATTCTGCCTGTTTTCTTAAAGCTTCTTTTTCTTCCCTCTTCACCTTTTTATTTTTATGATTTACACTTACCCCCAGCACATAAACACATACATTCAAAAATGAAAAACTCGGCTTTATGCATGAGGGAAAACACGTAGTATTTGTCTTCATGTGTCTAGGTTATTTCACTTACTAGAATTTCCAGATCCATTTATTGCTCTGTAAATTTCATAATTTTATTTTTCTTAATAGCTAGATAAAATTCCATCATGTGTCTGATGTTAGACATCTAGACTTATTCCATTTCCTTGCTTTTGTAATTAGAGATGCAGAATGCATAGATACTGGGAGGTTTTTATTTTTAATCCTGAAAATGGGGCTACCATATACCACAGGATATAACACTCGAGGGAATATATACAAAGGACGCTATTTTACCTCAGAGGTACTTGTGCAGCCATTGCTTAATACAACTTACTTTGAGGGAAACTTCACAGGCTACTTCTAGAGACTTTGAAGGGGCCTCAAGGGTTCTCCCTGACTCCATTGGAGGAGGTAACATGGTGGGTCCTGGTGGGGACAGGACCTGCATCTGCTTTCACGTGGTCCAGATATCTCACTACTTAGAAATATCTAATGAGCGAGCTTCCGTAGGTACCTTTAGTTACAAGAGCTCCCTGGGAAGGGGGTTGTAGTTCAAGTGAGTTTAACCACTCAGTAGAAACTCATGTCTCTATTGTCCACCTGAAGGATTGATGAGAATCTATAACAGGCACTGCCATGATATAGCAATCTTGGCTCCATCCCTTCTCATCCATTCCTTCTCCAGAGTCTTCGTGTGTCCAGGCATCCGTCTTGTGTTCTCATGGCCAAGTGTTTGAGGAAGCCTTGACGGTGGCTCTTGATTTGTCTTTGGGAATAACATGAGTCCCATTCCTCTTTGCAATGGGGTTGTTGCCCACGTGTGGTTAGTAGGATGTAAGGAGAGAATGCTGTGGGAAAGGAGGTATCTGGGAAATCCTTATGGCTAAACAAGAGACATCCAGAAAGGTGACAGTTCGTGTGTGTGTGTGTGTGTGTGTGTGTGTGTGTGTGTGTGTGCCTCGCCACCTCTGTATTGGAGCCTAGGCTGCTCATATCCATCTGGTTACTAGCTGGAGGATGAAGCCCATGCATGAAGAACACAGTCATGTGCACCACAGGAAAAAGAGTGTTGAGTTTCTAAATGGCTTGTTTTGGTAAGTCATGGATCATAATTTTAGCTGGAGTTCTTAATGACTACTAGCTGAAATCATACCAATAGTGGTGGCTTTTTAAAAATGAGACACCTGAAAGAGAACACTGTCAGAATAACACCATGTCTATATTTCCTACACAATACTTCTGGAAATGAGATGTGAGTGATAACTTCTGGAAAGAAGCTATGTCTGCAGCTGATTGGCTGATTAGAACTCCAGTGATGTGAAGAGGTTGAAATATTGCAGGCCCAGAGCCCAACTAATTACTGTGGGCCAGAAGATGACTCAGGAGTGAAGGTGCTTGGTGCCAAGTCTGACAACCTGAGTTCAATCCCCAGGACCTACATGGTAGGAGAAAACCTAATCTCAAGTATCTTGAGCTATCTTTAGCCTTCAAAATATTCATCTCTTGCAGACCTAACATCCAGTGACTAACATATAACAAGCTCATGGAATGCATTAACTTAGCAAAACCTTAGGTTTTACCAACCAGAAGGTTAAGCATCATCAGATAGCATCCGAGACTACGCCATAATTCTCTATGTTCTTAGAACCACCTACTTAGTGTTTCTACCAATGAAAAGTGCCTTGATTTATGGCTTTCTTTGTTCTGTCTCTATAAAAACATCAGAAAACTACTCCCATATTGAAAAATGGTGTTTGGGGTAATCCAAATCTGTGATCTGTGGCCAAGGTCACTTATATTTGGCTCTAGAATAAAGTACCTCTTATCTCACTTGAGGTAAGAGCTGTGCTTTTGCTCAACAGAGACCACCCTCTATGGCTGTTTTAGTTTGATTGTGGTAATTGCACCACACATTTGTCACTTACTAGTCTTGTGGGTAACGAGGGCCTTCAAGTGTTTCCTCTAACAAATTCCATTCTACATAGAGTTCCTCACAGATCCTTTTTGGCTACTTGTTCCAGAGCCCGGGAAGTGGCTAAAACTAGGGATATTGCTAAGTGATCAGGAACTCTGGGAGAGGTCCACCTAAGTCATGTCATAAGGTGCAGAGGAGAAACGGTGCCGTCCATTACTTATGGCAAATCCTCTAGCTGAACACGTGACAGTGCCCGTGGCTACCACCAGTGGTTTTGAACCCATTGGTGGCTTGTCTGAGGACCACAGACCTCCTTCCCTATCCCTCTTTCTACCCTCATCAGCCATGAAACACCTGCCTTTGATAGATATCAGCTGACCTACCGTTCAAGGAACATACCTCTGTTTACACACAAAATGCCACAAGAACATGACTATTTTCATCCCTAAAAACACTCTGTCTGAGCTCACTTCAGATGGGTGATTTTGTCAGCCTAGTGACTTTCCTCTGAAGTGAATGGATTCATCAGGGCTTGTGACTGTTCTCTGAACTGTTTTCTTGTTGCAAGGAGGGAGGTATCCCCGTGCTCTGATCCAAGCTGCCAAATGTATTTGCTTGTGTATGAAGTCAGTGAAAGGAAGTGAAGGAACTCAAACCTTTGACTCTTTGTCTTAAAATAGTGAGCCGTCACCTACCAAAGACAGGCATTTCAATGTCCCCCCTCCCCTGCACCCTCCCATCACCGCTCCTTTTTCAACCCTGCAATTGTGATCTGATGATTTTGTAAAAAATTCAAATGACCGTTTATTTGGGAGGTTGCTATTACATAACCCCAGATGGCAATAAGTGTCCTGAAAGAACCATTCTGTAAAATTATTCAGCTAAAGCAGTAGAGAATCAAGAGCCTCGGGGCAAACAGCCAATTGCTGTGAACCCTGCCAGTCATCTCTTCTGCTTCAGAGCCTCATCCATCTGTGAGAGACAAAGGGCCCCAGATGGGAGGAGTGCCTGCAGGCATATTGGACAGACTCTTCTGACTGGCTTGTCCTTGCTGTGGCATCAGTGGGTACATGATAGCAGTGGGTCATTGAGCAGAGGAAACAAGCTGCTAGTGGGCTACAGATCAATGTCCAGCGGCTTTCAAGAATTGCATTTGACTCTGTGATCATAGCATCATGGCTACTAAGAATAATCCAACTAGCCGAGGAGGACGCATGTCTTGTCTAGTACCTTAATAAATTCTATAAGGGTAAAGGTCTTCTTTTTGTATAGAATTAGGGTAGCTTTTTGTGTGTGTGTGTGTGTGTGTGTGTGGTGTGGTGTGTGTACAGAAGAGGAATGCTAATTTTTTAAGTTATTGCAATGGGTGAAGTATATAGGAATGTTTACTTTTTCATCTTTGACACTGTGGAAACTGCTTTTCAATGTGGCTTATCCAAACAAACCCCTGGGTTTACTTAGTTGCCTCTCTCTTTCTGAAAGACGGAAAGCTTCGCCTCTGTTGTTCCATATCATTTGTATTCCTGCTAGGTGCCCACAGCATCACGTTCACTACTTGCTTGTGAGAAGTAACAGTTGGAACTACACGAAGGGATCGACTGCATCCATACTTGTGAAAGGCTGAACAGTTGCTTAGGACAGCTCCAAAGCTGGGCAGAAGGAGGATGTAGAAAGATCCAGAAGCTACTTCTAACACAAGCCGATGCCAAGTGTGGCTTTCTTTGGAAAAAGAATATTAATTTGGTAATTTTTATGGGAGGTAATTTTTATACAGTCTTACTGCTAGTGTTCAGACCTTTTGAGACCTTCCCCAGGAAGAGGTGTGAGGGCAAGCAGAAGGAAGTATGGATGTTAGATGCTAAGCTATGTCCTGCTGTTTTGGACTCAACATGTAAGAAAGACTCCCATGTCTCAGTTGAACTGTTAGAGCAGAGTGATTCCACCAGTGTTCCACTAATCCACACCAGCTCCTGGGTGACAGAAAGGGTGGGACAGTCACAGAGAGCATTGGAAGGGGGGAACAGAGAACACCAACCTCATAGTTTGGATCACCATGCTAACTTGTTAAGAACAGACTACCCATTCCTCTCCTCACAGTTGGTCAGCCTGTGATCTGGGTTCAGGGTTTTAGAGTCAGACATCATTTTTGTAAAATTCAGACAAATATGGTGATCCTCTTAGGAGTTACCTTTTTGTCAAAACAACAACAACAATAAACCACCCAATGACACAGCAACAGAGATGCCTGGAAACTGGAGCCTGCTATAACAAGTCCTTGTCAAGTGAATGTATTTAATGGACAATTTTATAGGATGACAACAGATCGCCTCAAATGCTTGTTATGTGTCAAAATAGTTTATTTCATGGAATTTGAACTTTAAAAATACCAGAGCCTGACTTTCTCGCTAAGGTCTCATGTAGCCTGCTCAGACTGGTCTCATACTCACTATGCAGCTGAGGATGGATATCCTTGAACTTCTTATCCTCCTGCCTCCACCTTCCAGGTTCTTGGGATTACAAGTGTTCACCGCCATTCCTAACTTACATAGTTCTAGGATGGAATCTGGGGTCTCATGCATGTTGGGGATGCGAGGCTACATCTCCAGCCTCCATAACACAGTTCAAGGTTTATATACTTACTACACAGAAGGAGATGTCATAGAATAGCTATACGGCATGTTACCTAATGAACAGCCATTAAGTTTAGTTTAGCATCTCTGTTATTATAACTGCCAATGCTTTCTAGGTTTTTAGTTTTGTTTTTCGTTATCAATATATTTATCTTTGGTCATTTGTCAGCAATCTACTATCTCCTGCTGAGTCCCTGGTTATATTACATGAAGGGAATTTTAATTGAAGTGAAGATAAAATTAGGTTCTTACTTGGCGTTTACTGCAAGGGAAATTTTTGCAGTAGAAATTTGACCAAGAACATTGCTTCTGAGGCTGGAGAGATGACTCCGTGGTTAAGAGCAATTGCTGTTCTTGCAGAGGACTAGAGTTTGGTTCCCAGTACCCACTTCAGGCGGCTCACAACTGTGTGTAATTCCAATTCCAGGTGTTCCAATTCCATCCTCCACAAACACTGCAACCGTGCCCATAAAGCCACACTCACACACACACACTTAAAAATCTTTTAAAGGTGCTGCTTTTACATGACTACAGTGTTTTGGGTTTTGTAGAATTAGACTTAGAGGTAGCAGGTAGAGTTAGAGGAACTGTCAGAGAATTCCTCCCCCATCCCAGTGTCCGTGTTGTCTAACTTGGTCTTTCTGGTGAGAGATGTGATGAATAGAGACCAGTTCTATGTGGAGAGGGCGAAGGGTATACATGTGTGCATGGTACCAGCTGTCAGTGTCTCTGTGGAGGGATCAAAGCGTGCACTCAGGCAAGGGCTGTAGAGACTCAGGCCACCACACTTCCCATTCCTCCTGTGCTTGTGGATTGTTCTCCCACATGTCAGCTGTCAAAGTCTCTGAGCATTCATAGTTAAGGTCTTTTCCTCATTTGTGATGGGAGTTTATTTTCTTCCAAGACTTCTGAGCCTGGGACTGTAACCAGTGCCCTTGTTGTAGGTAACAATGCGGTGACTTCATTATCAAACCAACCATGCATGCAGACCCATCACTCAGCATCACATAGTGGTCCTGCCTGACACTTAGTCGACAGCCATTGCCTGTGGTCAGAGCACAGCTTGGGCCTCATTTCAAAGGTGACTCATTTGCAGTTCCTGCACGTCCTCCTGGGCTAGCTAGTGTATTTGTTTCTCTGACAGATAACCTACGCCAGGGAAACCTCAGAATAAATATGTATTAATTCTTGAGTACAAAGGCACTGTGTGCTCATTATACAAATTCAAATACCCCAGACGCTTGTGATGGAGGAGCTTCTCACACTGTCCCATGCACCCCACAGTAGAGGTCTCAGTAGTTCCTAGTGTGCTGAAGGAGTAGACACATTGGCGTTCCTCCATTCATACAGTCACACACGTTTTTGACCTCAATATGAGAAATATTGGTGTGACACAGGAGAGGTAAATTTAGGTGGTGGGAGGTGACCATTTCATTTTTTTTTAGGGGAGGGGGCAGGGATTGAACCCAGGGTTCCTGATCGCTGAGTATATACTCAGCCACTGAGCTACACTCCTAAGCCCCATATTTTATTTTAATAATCTGCATTTGGTTTTGAGTATATCAGGGAAACAGTCACTTTGAACTCAAGACTCTATGATTATAATTATCTTCCTTCTGAGGTTCATTTCTGTAAAAATTTATTTTAAGAAAATAGTTACTAATATCACAAATGGTACGCTAATATCTGAAGGAGTTAACATTTTTATAAGTATTCTTACTTCAGTTAACTTATTTTGTACAATAATTCTATAATTTTGTCTTTTATATAGGCTGTATTGAGCTTGTTTTTATTTCAGAACACATTCATTTTATTGTTTTACGATATTTTGGTGTGTGTATGTATGTATGCTTTGTGTGAAGATCAGGAGACAGTTTTTAAGAATCTGTTGTCTCATTTCATGTTGGTTCTGGGGATTGAACTCAAGCTGTAAGCCTTGCATGGCAAGCGCATTTACTCTCCGGGCTATCTTCATAGCCTTCATGTCATTCTTTTCTTTTCCTTTTTTCCCCTTTTATTGACAATGTCTTTTTTCCCCCTCACATAATATATCCTGAATATAATATTCCCTCCCTGTGCTCCTCCCAGTTCCTTTCTATGTCCCCTCCCATCCAAATTCACCTCCTCTCAGTCTCTTTTTGGAAAAGAAATTGGCTTCTAAGGGATAATAATAAAACAAAATAAAGTAGAATTATAAAATAACAGAAAACTAATTCATTGGAATAGGAAAACACAAACAAGAGAAGGAAAGGAGCCCAAGAAAAGGCACAAGAAGCAGATAAAGATACAGAGACCACCTCATTTTCACTTAGGAATCTCACAAAGACACTAATCTGGAGGCCATAATACATATGCAAAGGACACTCTTTCTGCCTCCTTTGCCACAGGATTCCCTGAGCTCCAAGGGAGGGATTTGATTGAGATATCCCATTTACAACTGAGTGTTCAAAATCTGACTCTGCATAATGTCTGGTTGGGGGGTGTCTTTGTATTTGTTCCCATATGTTGCTGAAGGAAGGTTCTCTGAAGATGGCTGAGCAAGTCACCAATCTATGAGTATAGCAGAATATCATCAGGAGTCATTTTATTGTTATGGGCTTTCTGTTTTTTTTTTTTTTTTTTTTAAGATCAGTAGTATTCAGATTTACCCTAGGTCCTTGGACTATCTATTTTCAGGTCTGGTCACCCAAACAGTGTCAAGTATGGGTTCTATTTCATGGAGTGGGCCATAAGTTAAATCAGATATTGGTTGGATACCCATAAGCTTTGTGCCAACATTGCACTAGCATATCTTACAGGCAGGACAGATTTGAGATCCAAAGGTTTGTGGCTGGTTTGGTGCTTACACTTCTCCTTTGGTAGTGTGCAGAGCACCTCTCAGTGCCACAGACACTGGCATATAGGGTGAGGGCTGTATGTGGCCACATACAGCTCAACTTGCCTATGTTCAGTGAGTTGTGTAGCTGTTATCTTCAGAAATGAGGCCTTACTATGGAGAGCAACCTATAATCTTGTCAACAGCCTGGGATCTTTGGGGATTCTTGTGGGACCCCTTGGCCAACAACTCAATTAGATGTAACCCAAACCTAGGACAAGAGGCTTCATTTGGTGACAAGAGATGGCCAGTTGGGTCTCTTGACACCCAAGCCCTGGAACCCTAAACCCTGCCTATGTTTCTTCTGTCCAATTATTGGCTGTTAGCATTTTTATTTGCCAAGCAGAAATAACTTGGGGGCAAGGTAACAGACACTTGGGTTTAAATGTGACTCCGGCAACCAGGTCTTGGGAGCCTGCACTTAACATTACAATACACAGCAATAGACCAGACCTCAACACCTAAATCTTTACTCTGTACCTAACCACTATGGTTCTAAGTGTTGTATCTTGGTTATCACTGACTTAACAGCTTATAGGAACATATAAATGAATGCATACCATATTTGTCTTTCTGGGTCTGAGTTCCCTCACTTAGGATGATTCTAATTTCATCTATATTCATTTACCTGTAAGTTTCATGGTGTTATTTTTCTAAATGGCTGAGTAATATTCCATTGTATAAATGTACCACATTTCCTTTATCATTAATCTGTTGAGAGACATCTAGGTTTTTACTAATTTCTGGCTATATTGAATAGACCAGCAATAACATGGTTGAGCCAAATTTCTCTGTTGTAGGATGAAGTATCCCTTGGGTATCATGAGGTAGATTGATTCCCATCTTCTTGAGGAACCACACACTGATTTTCATAGCAGTTGTGCAAGTTTTCACTTGCACCAGTAATGAAAGTGTTTCATATCCTCTCAAGCATGAACCATCATTTGTTTTATTGATCGTAGTCATTCTGATGGATGAAAGATGAAATCTCAAAGCAGTTTTGATTTGCATTTCACTAATGAGTAAAAATGTTGAACATTTCTTTTGTTTCTCAGGCGTTTGAGTTTTCTCTTGAGAATATTTGTTTAGGTCTTTACCCCATTTATAAATTAGGTTGTTTTCTTCATATCTAGTTTGTTTGAGTTCTCTCTCTATATTTAGGCTATTAGCCCTTTATCAGAGGTGTAGTTGGTAAAACCCTTTTCCCCCTATTCTTCAGGTTGCTGCTTTGTTCAAAGGATGATGTCCTTTGCCTTGCAGGATCTTTTCAATTTCTTTTTTTTTTTTTTTTTTTTTTTTTTTTATGTTTCTTTTATTTTTTTTTATTTATTTTTTATTTTTTTTATTTTTATTTTTATTTTCAGCAAATCAAAAAAATTTAAAAAGCATTCAAACAGAATAAAATGAAAAGAAACAAACAAGCAAAATACCAAGTGTCAGATATACTTATACAAGAATTCTATAGAGCCTTCAAACAAGCAATACTTTTTGAGTTATGTTTAAAAAAATTCAGAACCACAATAAGCTCCTTCACAAAGCAAATAATATTGAAATAGTGAAATCAAGTATAAACCAACAAAAATATATAAGTTATAGTCCAGTATCCCTCATGAATATACATACAAAAATTCTCAATGAAGTAGTTGCAAACTGAATACAAGAGATATATAAAAAAATAATATTCCATGAACAACTGAACAACTGTTTTTTTTTTTTAGAAGACCATACTCCATATACAGGCTGCATGTTTTGGGATAGCCCCCACTCCAGATGTTTGAGACCTACATGAAAACCAAGCTGCACATTTACAACATATGTGCAGGGAGGCCTAGGTTCAGCCCATGGAGCTAGATCTGTGTAGATATGCTCCACGGTTGGTGATTCAGTCTCTGAGAGCTCCAAGGGTTCAGGTTGGTTTACTCTGTTGATCTTCCTGTGCAGTTCCTATCTCCTTAGGGCCCACAATCCTTCCACCTATTCTTCTTTAAGAGTCCTCAAGCTCCATCCACTGTTTGGCTCTGGATGTCTGTATCTGTCTGAGTCAGCTGCTGGTTAGAGCCTCTCAGAGGACAGCTTGCCCCTGTCTGTTCTCAGGCTGGAGGTTTAGATCCTGGGAGCTCTGGTTGAATCTTTTGATACTCGTTCTAAAAAGGACAAAAGCACCCTCACTTTGGTCTTCCTCCTTCTTCTTGAGTTTCATGAGGTTTATGCGTTGCATCTTAGCCCCAAAACACACAATACCTAGGATCTTTTCAATTTCATGAGGTCCATATCATTAATTGTTGATCTTAGTGTTGTGCTAATGATGTTCTATTCAGAAAGTCTTTTTCTATTCCATTGAGTTCAAGGCTATTCTCTTTTATGAAGTTCAGTGTATCTGGTTTTATGTTGAGGTCTTTGATCCATTTGGAGTTGAGTTTTGTGCAGGGTGATAAGTATGGATCTATTTTGATTGTTCTATATACAGTCATCCAGTTTGACCAACACTATTTGTTGAAAATGTTGTCTATTTTTTCCAGTGTGTATTTTTGGCTTCTTTATCAAAAATAGGAGTACATAGATGTGTGGATTTATGTCTGAGTCTTTAATACTATTCCATTGATCAACATGTCTGTTTTTGTGCCAATAGTATGCAAATATTTTATTGAGATTGTTGTATGTATTTTCATAAAGGAAATTGATCTGTAATTCCTTCTTTGTTGAGTCTCTATGTGGTTTGAGTATCAGGATAACTTTAGTATTAGACAATAAATTTGGTGATATTCCTTTTGTGGGTTAATTTGAGGAGTATTGGAATGAACTCTTTTGAATATCTGGTAGAATTCTTTATTAAAACCATCAGGTCCTGGGCTTTTTTTGGGAGAGGGGAGACTTTAATTACTGCTTTTAATTCACTGGAGTTTATAGGTCTGTTTAAATTGCTTATCTTATATTGATTTAACTTTAGTAGTATATAGCAAGAAAATTATCCACTACTTTTAGATTTTTTCCAATCTGGTGAAATATAAGGCTTTAAAATATGTCTTTATGATTCTCCAGATTTCCTCCATGTCCATTGTTATGTGACTCTTCTCATCTCTAGTTTTGTTAATTTGGATATCTTCTCTTGACGTTTTAGTTAATTTAAAAAAGGGCTAGTCAATCTTATTTTCTCAAAGAACCAACTCTTTGTTTCATTGATTCTTTGTATTTTGTTGTTTCTATTTTATTGACTTCAGCCCTCAGGATGATAATTTTTTGTGTGATTTCTTCTTTTGTTTCAGAGCTTTTAGATGTGCTGTTAAGTTACTAGTATGAAATATCTCCTTTATTGATTGATTGACTGATTGGCTTTAGAGACAAAGAGTCTCTCTATGTAGCCCAAGCTGCCCTGAAACTCACTCTGTAGACCAGGCTGGCCTTGAGCTCAGAGATCTGCCTCCTTTTGCCTCCAAGTGCTGAGATTAAAGGTGTGTGCTACCACCACCTGGATATTCCCACTTACTTGCTGGTTCAGTGTGGATAGATATTGCATAAATTTGGTTTTCTTATGGAACATCTCAGTTTCCCCATCTATTGTGATTGAAAGTTTTACTGGGTATAGTAGAATGAGCTGGCAGCTCTGATCTCTTAGGAGTCTGTAGAATGCCTCTCCAGGTACTTCTGGCTTCTAGATTTTCCTTGAGAACTCAGTTCTTATCCTGATAGGTTTGCTTTTTATATTTTACTTGTCTTTTTTCCTTGCAGCTTATAATGCTCTTTCTTTGTTTTGTGTACTTAGTGTTTTGATTTTTATTTGCTGAGGGGACTTTCTTTTCTGGCTCAGTCTACTTAGTATTTTATCAGCTTCCTATACCTTGATGGGCATCTACTTTAGGTTAGGAAAATTTAAAATTTTTCTTCTATGATTTTTGTTCAAAGTATTTTCTATGCCTTTAAGCTGGATTTCTTCTCCTTCCTTGATTCCAGATTTGGCCTTTCCATAGTATCCCAGATTATTATTATTATTTTTTAAGATTTAACATTTTATTTGACTAAGGTTTTCATTTTTTCCCTTTGTATCTTTTTTTGACTTTTCTTTCTTATTTTTTAATTAGTAACTTTTTAAAAAATGTTAATCAAAGGTTTTATAAGTTTGGTAATGCTCAATAACAAGATGCCCATACAATCAGAAGTGTAACCCAGTACCCAACCTAGATATACCAACTATCTTTGAGTGGCGGAGACACTCGAACATCTGCCTCCATGTTCCCCTCCCCCCTCTCGTCTCCTAGTTCCTCCTCTCCTTCTTCTCCTCCTCTCCTTACTCCTCCCACTTTAGCTCCTCCTACATATCACCCTTCCTGTTAAGATAAAACTTTTCTCTCAAAATACAATTAGAACATAACTATTCCAATTTGTATCAGTAAGGTACAAGATAGACCTAATACCCAGTCCATCATTTTGTTGACTAATAAGAACCTCTGTCATCTCTCCTAACTAAAAGACTTAGTTCTGAACCTGGCTTTTTTGTTGGCTTTAGAATGAATGTCAGCTAAAAACCATCCTCTCAAGTCTTTTCTCTCAAAGTAAATAGCTGGGATTTGGTATGAGACTATAAGTCTTCAACTCCATCAGAAATCCAGAATGACTGAATTAACTGAAATTGTGGGAAGCACAAAGCATAGCTTCTGAAACTTAGCCAATTTATAGAGGCAGCTGAACACCTGGACAGTCCCTATACTACAAAACGTTGGAGCCTTCTGGCCCAGGATCATCTGACAGACCTAGTGATTCAGAATTATTAAGGGCTGATTACTCCATCTTGGCAGATATAATCAGTCAACTATTCTGCAAGTGTGTCCTTTTCAGGGCAGTAATTTGTCTGTAGATGAAAAGAGGCAATTCTTGCCTAGTGGCTGTCTCACCACAACTGGAGTAACTCCAAAGATGCTAAATTTCTTCTTAGAATCCAAGACAGGAAGCTGTCAGGAACAGACAGGTCTCTAATAAAAATGAACTTTAATACAGAAATGTTTGTAACGTCAATTCTGTGGACTGCTGATGTTTCGAAAACCAACTATCCATGTAAGGCAGTCTGGACTGTTGTCTGTTAACTCCTCTCAGCTATTTCTAAATAAAATATAGAAAACACCCTAACAATAAATTCAGAGCCATGAATTTGCTATAGGCCCTTAACTTACAGGCTAACCATCTCAAATCAGTTAAAAAAGTTAAAGAAGGACTGGGTCTAAGCCTTTTATTCCTAAATGTGTTATATAGGCACAATGCCTATGAGAGTAACAATATTAATCTCACTTCTATATCAATAAGAAACGCATACCAATGAAAACCTTAAATTTGAAATCAAAGTAAATTTTGTACCATTTAAGAAATTATAGCTTCAGCTTAATAACAATTATACAGATTTCTACCAATAGGTTATGGCTATGCAATTAATACTAGCTATTCCTCCCTGTTTCAATAAAACCACTACTTTTCCCTAGAAAGACAGCCCAATATTAACCACCTCAGTTCCCAAACCCAGGGAATAGGGGCTCCAACTCTTCATTAACTTCTTCAAGCTGATTGCGAGCATTGAGATATTAGAAGAGGCGTTGGGGGGAAGAGTAAATTGATAAGCCTCTGACATCTGTGTCTTCACTGCATCCAGCTGAGATTCCAGGACATCAGAGTTTCGAGCAGGTCTCCTCAGCTTGCTTGATGAGTAGATACACCAAGGCTGTGTATTCTGCAATATATAATTCTCTAAACAAATTTTAGTATTAAGATATTTTTTTGTTTGAATTCTGGAATCTAGTCTTCTGGTGGCCTGTCTCTATCATATCTAATCCACATAATTCTGGGAGTTTCTATGAGGGTGTGCTCCCACCATCCTCTTATTCCCGCCTCCCTGCTCTCAAATTCCACAACACTAGGGAATCCAAACTTTCAGGCACCAAGGCCTTCCACTTCCACTGATGCCTGACAAGGCCACCCTCAACTACCTATACAGGTGGAGCCATGAGTCCCTCCCTTTGTGTTCTCGGGCTGGAGGTTTTAGAAAGGCTACCCCAGCTTGTTTCTTAGGACCATTTTCTTGAAAAATTGTTTTCCAGTCTTTTACTCTAAGGTAGTGTCTGTCTTTGTCACTGAGGTGGGTTTTCTGTATGCAGCAAAATGCTGGGTCCTGTTTTCGTATGCAGTCTGTTAGCCTATGTCTCTTTATTGGAGAATTCAGGCCGTTGATGTTAAGAGATATTAAGGAACAGTGATTGTTGCTTCCTGTTATTTTTGTTATTAGACGTGGAATTATCTTTGTGTGGCTACCTTCTTTTGGATTTGTTGGAAAAGGATTAGTTTTTTGCTCTGTCTAGGGTATAATTTCCCTCCTTGTTTGGAGCTTTCCCACTAATATCCTTTGTAATGCTGGGTGTGTGGAAAGATATTGTGTAAACTTGATTTTGTCATGGAATATATTGGTTTCTCCATCTATGGTAATTGAGAGTTTGCTGGGTATAGTAGCCTGGGCTGGCATTAGGAGTAAGGAGAGGAAGAGGGGGAGTAAGGAGAGGAGGAGAAGGAGAGGAGGAACTAGGAGACGAGAGGGGGGAGGGGAACATGGAGGCGGATGTTTGAGTGTCTCCGCCAGTCAAAGATAGTTGGTATATCTAGGTTGGGTATTGGGTTACACTTCTGATTGTATGGGCATCTTGTTATTGAGCATTACCAAACTTATAAAATCTTTGGTTAACATTTAAAAAAAAAAAAAAAAGAATGAAGTTCCACATTTTAAAGACATTAAAGGAAACAGAAGAAATAAGCTACAAAAGAATTAGTCAATTAAAAATAAATCTCACAGATCCCCCAAGGTAAAAAAGACAGGCTGTGCCAGGGATTGTAGGCACAGCAAAGAGTCAATAGTGGTAAATACCAAACATTATGATTTCAGAGAAAGTAAAGTATCAACCCACCTCATTTTGCAAATGTAACATTATCCACTGGAAATTACAAAAGAAGCTATAAACTGTGAGGTTTTCACAGCAGTTTCAGGTTACCATTTAGACAATCAAAATTCACTTGTTATAACAAACCTGTAACAATTTAGAAACCGTAAACACCATTTAAAATGTAGAAAAAAATGCAAGACGCCAGGGCCCAGATCATTCAAAACATATGTACAAATCTGTTGACATATCTATAAGAATAAATTATTAAACTTCACTAAAGAACAGAAAAAGGATCCAAATAAATGGAGAAGTTAAAAAAAAATAGTACTTGAATGTCAAATAAGGCATTAAAGGAAGCAACCAGATATTGAGCCCCACTCTATGCCAAGTACTGTCTGAGTATGGCAGATACAAGGAGAAGAAGGTACTCCCGTTTCATATGGTTACTTCAGAACAAGGAGGTCCATGCTTGTGCACACACGTGTAGTAGGGTGTTATGGCTGCTACCTGTGTAGAGGGCACAGTGTAGTACACTTTAGTGAAAGATCCTTTCTACCTATGATGACAGGAAAGGATGGTGATCAGGCAGGCTCAGGGACAGGTGTCTCTGAGGCTCAGTCCTGGCAGATGACATGGAAAAGAACCCTCAGGCTGCAAGAAATAACTGGAGATTTCCAGAGAGTCTTATGATTATCTTTGCAAGATGGTAGAGTGAGTAGGGGGTTATGTGGAACAAACAGAGTTTTGACTGTGGAGGGTCTTTTATACCAGCAAAGTCTTTGAGAAAATTTTTCTGCAGCAATGGGGAGCTACTGAAGGCACAGACTAAGGCAGTGCTATGAGGATGCTCAGGTTTTAGAAGGACCACCCTGACTTTTGATGCTAGAGTGCTGGCATAGATGGGGTGAGGTAGTTTCATGATAAAGGAGGAACAGAGCCCAGAGTTTGCCTCTGGTAGGTTAACAATAGCAGTAAGTAAGTTCTTAGAGAAGATATGGGTGGATGCAAGCTCTGGTTCAAAATGGACTTTATATGTGATTTGCCTATGAAAGGCAGAGACAGAGGGATCTTTGAGTGGACTTTGTATACCCATCTCTGACACTATTTTTTTCAATTACCTCTGCTTTGTGTCTTACTCTAAACAAGAGCTGCCTACTCTTCCCATAGCCACATACAGTTTCTCTCTGCCACTTGTAGCTACTCCTGAGGTTGCTAATATTTGTTACTTTACCCCTCTAAATCTTATTCCCAGCCTTATATGTTTACCTGTTGTTTCCATGCACTGACCACACATAGAATAAAATCAATGACATAGTAATTTATGTACTAAATTTATGTTGGTGTTTCATGGTCTTGCTGTTTTTTTTTCGTTGTTTGTTTGTTTTTCTTTTTCAAATGTGTGATTTTGCTGAGAGATTCTCTTCCTGGGTAGCTATCAACTCCACCATAGATGTCCAGATTTTATCTGGTTGCATTGAAAAGTGTTATAAAAAAATTAGTCCCACTCTATGGCTTTACTATCCTGAGCATGCCTGCTCTTGTCTGGGTCACACACTTACCTGAATACATTGTGAAACTGCAGGTATAACTTTATTACAAATGGTAACAATGATGATGGAGCACTTTACTCATAGCATACCCATAGTGTACTTTGTTGAGAAGGGATATGACAGTGGGCTGTCCATACACTCTCTAATTCATGGACTAACAGATTTGTTATGCCTTGCAGTTCTTCCTTTTCGCCATTATTTCCTTTCTGAGCAATTTCACCTGCTGTATGCCTTAATTTGTCTCTTGCATGTTAATCATTTTTTTATGCCCAAATATCTAAGCTCCAGACGAGTTAACCCAGTGTTTATTGACCTCTTATAGTTGATGGTGTCATTGGCATCTTAGATTTAACCCTTTTAAAGTTCCATCATCATTCTCCCCAAACCTGTGTGTCTTCCAAGAGTGCCTGCCATTCTTCACTTCTTTGTTGTCCCCTATACTCAACTTGTTTCTAGGTTCTGTTGGCTCTTGTTCCTAACTCTCTCTCACATGCTCTGTCTCTTCTGTCAAAGGCTTAGTTCAGGTTCTTATGATTTATGACCTGGATTATAGTCACAGCCTCCTTAGACAACCTCTTTCCCTTAGTTTCTAATTTCTTCTCTTTGCATCCTTGACCCTGAGCTTTGCGAATTCAAAACTCTGGGTTCTGTGACTCTCCCTCTGCACACTGTTTCACAGGTATCATCGCAACACACTTCAGACACATTGGGATAATGAGTGAGGTTTGTTTCTATGTCCTTTTCTGTCAGGCTCTTTCTTACCCCTGACTTTTCACCCCTATCAGACTTCTTGCATTTTCACACCCTGCTGTGAGTTCTTCTCTCTGGGTTTCTCTCTTCCTACACTCCTTGTCTGAAACATTTTTCTCTCCTCATATTGCTCTTCAGTACCTCTTCATCCTTTCATTGTCTGCCAGTATCTTCCCTCTCAGTCTGTGTAGGGTTCTTCTCTGTGTTCTGAGAACTTCCTTGAATCCCACTATCAAGCCACATACCCTGCTATGCTCTGCCTTCCACAGAGGCAAGAGGAGAATGTATCTTGCTCATCACTGCAAGTCTAGTGCCTATGTAACTTTCTGTCATATGACAGAAGTACAACAATTGCTAAGTATATAATGAATGAACAAATGGATTTAACAGCTGAGGTTAAGCTGAATTAGCCTACCTTTAAAGTTCATATTCTGTCTGCTCCCCAGATAGCTTATTTAGAGTCTTTTATGACACATTGTCTTTGGGTATAACAGTGGCAGGAGTGGAGGAAGGCTTGGAATAATATTACATGTAATAATTATCAAGCTACTGTTGAGCTGGCGATGGATGATGATGTTTGTGTTGACTAGTTTTCTTTTTTCTTTTCTCTTTCTTTTTTGTCAACTCGACACAACCTTGAGTCATTTTGGAAAAGATAACCTTAATTTAAGGATTGCCTCTATCATATTGCCTAAGTCAACTCTATAGGACACTTTCTTGATCAAGGATTAATGTGTCCACAGTGGGATGTGCCACCCTTAGGCAGGTGGTTCTGGGTGGATAAGAAAACAAGATGAGTAAATCATGGAGAGAAAGCCAATAAGCAGTATTCTTCTATATCTTCTACTTCAGTTCCAGTCTCCAGGTTCCTGCCCTGGCCTCCCTCAGTGATGGACTATAATATGTAAGGTGAAATAAACCATTTTCCTTCTCCAAATTGCGTTTGGTCATGGTGTTTAGCACAGCAACAGAAAGCAAGCTAGGACAGTATTAAATTGCAATTGATAAAAAAGCCCACATAATGTTATAGTTCTATCTCCAGAACCAGATGAACAACTGGATTGAGCCCTCAAGCCAGCTGCAAATCTTGCACAGGAATCCGAACAGCCTTGGTGGTAGAGGGGTAGGAGTCATTTGAGCATGTTCCAAGCAACTATAGACACTCTTGATGTATAAACATTAAGATCTTAAGTGCATTTCATAAAGTAAAAGGAAATGATATCTATTAGAAAAGGAACATCGTGTGAGCAGCCCGGGGAGTGGAGTAGGTTTAGAGTTGCAGCTGCAGCTTGAGCCAATTATAAGCTAGAAATAGAAAGCAGAGGAGGAGCTGAAAACAGGCTACCACAATAATCCTAGCATGTTTTCTCTGAAGCACAGGACTGAGTTTTCAGGGGGCAGAGGCTGGTGGGATCTTGGGATATAGATGATGCTTCGACCTGCTCTATGTCACGCTCTGGTGCTCCAGCCACTGCCTCTTTTCTGACTCTATCAGGAATCTAATTATCTTCATGTGTTTCCTCCCAGCCAAGTACTCATTTATTAACAGTTTCCAGGCACCAGTGTTTAATTTCTATGGCCATAATTATTGCTTTCACTTTTTCTTTCTTTTTTGCAGGAAAGCTGGCTTTAGACAGACCCTAGGTAGGGTACACAGCAGGCTATTTATGTATAGACACTGTCTCAGTTTTGTGTCTGTGGTGCCTAGCCCAGTATGAACTAGAGCTGAAGTCAAAGGTTCATGCAAACTAGATTTCAAACAACTAGAAGTTAAACAAGAAGTTAGGATGAAATGAATATTCTGTCATGGCATTTGGAATTTATATACATAGGCAAAGCTTACCATTCCTTTAGGTAGGGCCAAACATGTTCAGATAGTTTGAAGTGCTTAGACTCTGTATCTAAATGATACACATAGTGTGGGGGAACTTTTGAGTGGAAGGATGTGAAGACAAGAACATGACCAGCATTGGACAGATTGTAGAGACAACAACTCTTTCAAGTTCAGGAACCAGACTATTTTAGATATGCTTTTGGAAAAGGATGTGCCCCAGGTGTGAGATGGAGGGACCCAGTAAACAGTTCTCCCCAATAATACTCTGTATCCCCCTTGGGTAGTTCCTGTAAATTTAGGAGGGAAAATGTTTCTTTGTGTCCTTAGTAAAGAACAAATAAACAAAACTGTACCAGTCTTGTTTCCATTGCTGTAACAAAAGACCCATAGTGAAAGGTCATGATAGGTAACCTGTCAGATTCTTGTGAGAGCCCCTTGGCTGAATTATAACAGTGTAGAGAAACCAAAAAGATACAGAAAGGCTGAGATTATTGATGGCCTTGTGTTTTTATAAGGTACTTTAAATAAAAATTATTTACATGAGTACACTATCACTGTCTTCAAGCATACCAGAAGAGGGCATTGGACCCTGTTACGGAAGGTTGTGAGCCGCCATGTGGTTGCTGGAAATTGAACTCAGAACCTCTGGAAGAGCTGTCAGTGCTCTTAACCACTTTTGCTGTAAACAAACAATGCTTTTTTTTTTTTTTTTTGAGAATTAACTAGGGTTCTGATTCCCTTGCAAGGATGCCAACTTCATACTAGGCTTAAAGACACTACTTTTCTTTAAAAATTTTATTATTTGTTTATTTATTTATTTAATGTATGTGAGTATACTGTCACTCTCCTCAGACACACCAGAAGAGGGCATTGGATTCCATTATAGATGTTTGTGAGTCTCCATGTGGTTGCTGGGCCATCTCTTCAGCTCACCTACTACTTTTATTTTACAGACTGGGGGCCAAATTCCAGCACATGAAATGTTTGGTGTGAACTCACATTAAAACCATAGCAAAACCAAAACAGAGTTGCCAATTGGCATGCTATTTACTGGGGCTGCCCTATAGATGATAATTTAAGCATAAAGTCTTATTATTCCCATTCTAATTCCCAAATAATTGACACAAAGACTTAATTTATTAATAGCTGTAGGCCTAGGCTGAGCAGGTTCTTAGCTATTCTAACCCTCTAAGCTATCTACTTCCCAGCTACAGGTTCTTTACCTTCATTTGAATTTTTCCCTTGCTGGCTTTGGTCCATGTTTGTGCTCATGTCTACTCGCTCATCAAAACGTGATGGTGAATCCTCCTGCTCTCTGTACGTGGTTTCTCCACACACTCCTTTCCTCATTTCCTTTCCTTTCTTTTCTCACATCTTTCCCCTGCAACCCCTGGCTGGTATCAGAAGTCCAGCCTTCCCATTTCCTCTGCCCAGCAAATTAAATGATCAGCTCTTTATTGAGCAATCAGAAGGTGATGAAGAATGTTTATAAAACCCTGAGACTTGTGATGCTTCATAAAATATCCAAGTCTGGCCTGTACTTAACTCTGCCAGTATAGAAATCATCATTTGAATAATAGAAGGATAATCACGACACAGAACACAAAACCATCACTCCAACAGTGCCCCTCCCTTGTTTTTAAGTACTCTATTTCACATCAGCAGTGTTAACTACCACTACACTCTAAACTTGCCCTTTTGGAAAGGAGAGCCATTACTCATCCTTCCCCCATGGGATGGGAGGCTATGAGATGCCTCCATTAGAGTGAATACAACATTACTTTTCCTTAAATCTAAAATCCTCCAATGAGAAGCTGTCCATTCTTCTCTCACACTGCAATGTGAGGTTAGCAATGGCGGTCTGCCCTCCATTATGAAGCTGCTTTCTGGGTATTAGTTCTCCACCATCCCAGGTTCACAGCATTTGAATTCCTGTTACAGGATCATCCCAAATCTAATTCAGTAGTTCTCAAGCCTTAGAGACCATCAGAGTCCTGGTGGTAGACAGGAGGGGTGAGAGAAAGTGTGCCCAGGGATTTATTTAAATGTAGATAGCTGTTTCTACCAAGTTGCTAATCCAAGGGGTCTGAGGAAGAACAAGCAATTTGTATTTTTGAAAATGTTCTCTCTGCCATCAGTCACTGTAGCTTCTGCTTCTAGACTTTGAGAATCACTGATCTGACATTCAGATCTCTGTCTTAGATGAAAGAACAGGAGGGTTTGTGGTGCTTTACTGATTTAAGGCTTGCCTAACTCCTGGATCATGTGATGAGATTGTTTTCAAGTTTGAAATGTCCCAAGTGTTTGTTTTGCATGGGCTCTGAAGAATAGAAGCAAATAAAACTGATGATATGGTTGGAAAGGACCTTACAAGTGAAATTCTTGGTAAGATTCCTGTTGCCTCCCCCAGAGAGCAGTACCAGTGCAAAATTATGTTCGGTGGTAGTCATGGACCAGCATCACAGTGTGTATTAGTATGAAAAGAAGTACATAGGTATCTTAATCAGGTTTTCTATTGCTCTGAGGAGACACTATTACCATAGCAACTCTTATGAAAGAAAACATTTAATTGAGGCTGGTTGCAGAAGTTTAATCCATTATTGTCATTTTAGAAAGCATGGCAGCATGCAGGCAGCATGATGCAGGAGAAGGGGCTGAGAGTTCTACATCTTGATCCATGGACAGCAGAAGGACATCACAATACTAAGCATGGCTTGCACATATGAGACCTCAAAGCCTGATTCCACAGTGACACACTTCTTTGAACAAGGCCACACCTACTCCAGCAAGATCACACTGGATATAGCTTGAGCATATGAGACCTCAGAGCCCACCCCACAGTGATACACTTTTTCCAACAAGGCTACACCTACCTCAACAAGGCCATACTTCCTAGTAGTGCCACTCCCTATGGGCCAAGCATTCAAACACATGAGTCTATGGAGGATATTCCTATTCAAACCACCACATTAGGTCTTATATTGAAGTTTCACTCTTTTATGAAAACATAAACATAAAATAGTATACCAATCCCATGTGAATAAAAAAAAAAAAAAATCAAGGGTCTGTTGGTTTGACTTTTAGGAAGAAACTCAGCTTTAGGTCACTAGATCCAGTTCACTGAATGAATCTTCACTGTGCACGCATTTGAGTGTTGATTAAGATGACTTCTTGACATGACGCATGATGGGATGACTATATATAGTGTACATATAATGCATCATGATGTTGAAGAGACTCAAAGGATTCACTGTAAATAGTTCCTGAAGTCACCTTCTGTGGTCACCAAGGGCGTATTTAAGCTGAGGCATTGTTTCAGATAAGAGTAGGGTTGGAGAGAGAATTTGACTTGAAAGAAAATACATAGCAAGAATCTGTTCATATGAAACTGTAGGGATCCAAATTGATGTCTAATTTGATTGTAATCTTACTGCTGAATTCTTAAAATCTTGTCTGAGCATCATTTTAGGGCATGCCTAAGACACCACCATGGTGTGTGCTTTCTTTTGAGTGCTTTGTCTACTGGTGGTCTTTGTTTACTCTATTCACATTATTTATGTAAGGGATGAGGACTCCATGGTTGAGGATATGTCTGAGTCAGTACGGAATTTTCGTCTTAAGAATATCTGTGTTTCAGAGACCAGACTTTGTGGAAGCTTATTTCAGCATCTCCCCTTACACTGTAAGACATTGCTTAGAGAAGTCCTGTCTTTAAACACCTACTATTAAAAAATCGCTCCTGCTATTTCATAGTTTTCTGAGGACCACAAACCTTACTAAGTCCTTGATGTTTAAGTGATTTTTTTCTGCTACAATACCATCGGCTAAGCTGTTATCAGTAGAAATGATCATGTCCATGTCACTCTTACATTAGCCCCTAACCTATTTAAAGAAAGTTACTGAGTTTCCCTCGAGCCTCATCTTTTCTAGGTTAAATAAGCCTCGTTTCTCTCATAGTTCCCTTTTGGGAGCATAGCTTTTATTTCTTTTTTTCTGGACCCCTTCTAGATTTTCAAGGTTGTTTTTCATCTAGGGAGCCAAAATATAGGCAATGAATAAAGCATTATCAATGTTGAGTGGGAAGGACAGCTACCCCATGGTTTCTGTTTCATGGCTTCTATAGTCCCTGAGCCTCCATTCTAACCTCTTCCCCATAAGGAATAATCTCATTACAAGAAATCAAAACTTTTCATTTCATTCTTCAGAGCCTCAGAAACACCTCCAGTGAATCAGCATGAAACCACTGACCATTTCTAACAGGAAGCTCTAGAAGTTTTGTCCAGGGAACGGAGTCCCTTGTAACCTTGTAACCACAGTTATGGAAGAGGCCTAGGATTCTGGCGTGAATTCAATTTCATTAGACTCCATTAACCATGTTTTATAGTCATGACTTGACAAAATAAAGCCACGTGTTATCTGAAAGAGGATTCAAGCACCCCTCAGCAGATTTAATGGGAAAAATCAACACCAACACCTCCAAATGTTGATTCTCCCAGCACAGGCTACAAACTAATGAGAACCCATCTATGTAGCATGCTTTGCCCTCCATGCCCTCCAAGGGCTAAAATCCTGGCTACAAGTTACTGCTGCTTTAGCATTTTTGTATTTCTGGAACTCTAAGTCTGACACTGCTGGTAAGATTATCTGCTAACAGCTGGAAGAAACATCTGCCTCACATTATGAACAAGCTTCTCTGTCAATGAGGTATAGATCCTCATTTCAGATAAATCATTATTACTGATTTTTTTCAAATAATTTCTCTATCAGCACTCTGTTGTGGAGAAAGAAATAGGGTGGGGAGCAAAGTAGATATGACAAGACTTACTTTCTTTAATTTTCTCTACAATGAAAAAAAAACTAATTTGAAAAAAAAATCAGTTTAAAATCACCAAAAAGCTTGAATAGAAAGTAAAGTCCTTCTATAGTCCTGCCCCCACCTGTGTATGGCAAACCTCAACATCCGCATTGTTCAGCAAAGTATATATTGCTGCAACCAACGGCCAGGACTGTCATGTTATTGCCTGAGTTCATAGTTCATGCTAGAACTTGGGTTTTGGAGATGTACACCATATGGATTTGACAAGTACATAATTATATGAATCTATAATTATGGTATTAAATACATTGTTTTACTGCCCTAAAAAAAACCAAATATGTGTCTTATCTATTCATCATTTTCTTCTTCCTAAAGCCCTGGCAACCACTGGTCTTTCTCTGCTTCCTTTTATGCCTCCTCCTGCATGTCAAGGAACTGGAATCAAGCAGAAGTTAGCTTTCCAGACTGGCTTCCTTCACTGTGTTCCATGCTGTTGCTGTCTTCATGTCTTTTCATGGCACCATGCTTTACTGTCTGCTCACTGCATGCAGGCCATCTTGTAGAGACATGTAGGATTTGAACTTCTGACAGATGTGACAAAAGCTGTCACATAGTTTTGTTTGGATATACATGTTCAACTCAGTTTGGGAAATACCAGGAAGTATGCTTGCTAGATTGCTTCATCCTTTTAAGGTTTTTATCATCATCATCATCTTCATCATCATCATTGACATTATTATTATATGATTGGAGCTAGCATATGTTGAGGACCTACTAAGTGTAAGACTTTTTTTTTTTTTTATAAAGTGTGTTATCTTGTCTTAACTACTACCTTTCTTTTATACATAAAGAAACTGATCTTAGAAAAGTTGAGCAATTTATGGATGGGAGATGACCCATTAGGTTAAAGTGCTTTCTGTCCAAGCACAATAAGTTGATTTTGATTGTCTGGAACCCATGAAAAAGTTGGATACACAATTCAAGCATATGTGATCCTAGTGCTCCTGTAAGGAGATGGGAGGCAGAGACACAAGCATTTCTGGAAGTCTGAGCACCAGCTAGCATGGAATATACAACATAAAATGAAGAGAGACCCTGTTTTGAACAAGGCAGATTTTGAGTACTGCATGGGTCCTTTGACTTCCACAGGTGTGCTATGGCATATGTCTTAGTTAGGGTTTTACTGCTGTGAATAGATACCATAACCAAAGCAACTCTTAAAAAGAATGTTTCATTGAGGCTGGCTTACAGGTTCAGAGGTTCACTCCAATTATCATCAAGGCAGGAGCATGGCAGCCTCCAGGCAGGCATACAGGAGGAGCTGAGAGTTCTACATCTTCATCTGAAGGCTGTTAGCAGAATACTGGTTTTCAGGCAGCTAGGATGAGGGTCTTAAAGCCTATATCCAAAGTGACAACCTACTCCAACAGGGCCACACCTTCTAACAGTGTCACTCCCTGGGCCTTGCATATATAAATCATCACAGCATGTATGCCCACACTCCAATGAATGTGTACACAGATCATGTGTGAACACACATATACATGTTAAACAATTTGCTGAAGGAGAAATTTGAATAAATAAACAGACATATCTAGTATCAGAGTTGTTTTCTTTAAAATAAATTTGACTTTAGGGATGAATAATCTTGGGCAGGTATACCTGCCCTATATGCCAATTATTCAAATCTGTAGAAATGATAATCATATATATCTGCCATTTTCATAGTAAATGGAAAGGCTAGATTTGAACTTGGAATATTTTGACTACCCAGAGTTCAAGAACTAGCTGACTGTCATAATTAGCTTCAGTTGTTAACCTGAGACAGACCTACCATCATCTAGGAAGAGAGGAACTCAACTGGTTGACCTGTGACCTTATCTACAAGGCATTTTCTTAATTGCTATTTTGATGTAGGCCCAGTAGACTATGGTTGCTGTCATCCATAGGCAGGTAGGCCTGGCCTGTATAAGAAAGTTAGTTGAACAAGCCAAGAGAGCAAACCAGTAAGCAGTGTTTCTCTATGTCTGTGCTTTAGTTCCTGCTTCAAGGTTCTTTAGGTTTCTACTCTGACTTGCATACACTGTGCTAGAAGTATAGGCCAAATAAACATGTTCTGTCTTAAGCTGGTTTTTGGTCTTAGTGTTTATCACAGCAACAGAAAGCAAACTAGAACATTGCATTAGTCCTGAATTACAAAGACCTTTGCAGTCACACATGTGGATTCATGTAACTATGTCTGCCAACCACCTTCCTTTCTCTCTGCCAATATTTTTATCCACACTTCAAACATATAGTAAACACAATGGGGTATGCACCTCCTCTATAAAGGTGGTCCCAGGAAAAAGGGGCTCAGAGAGCAGGAGTGTGGCACTTGGGCAGAGAACTAGAGAGTTCCTGGGTCTAGAGAATGACCATGCAGGTGACTAGTAAATATCTTGGGCTTATGGTCTCCATGGCCTGTTAGAGAAGGAAGAAAGGAAGGCCTGGACAAGGAGATCCATACTGGGACCTAAGCAAGGGCTATTTTTGCTCAAGCCTAAGGATGGAGTTGCAGTCATGTGTCCTGGTTCACAGATGAGCTGAACTTCTCAAGGTTACATGACTGGTTAGTGATTGTACAGGGATATCCTAAGTCCTGGCAACTATTATAAAATTGACCTTATGAACTGGGTTTTCACATATGGCAGTTTACTTTTGTCCGTGGCTTTACTTATCAGAATTCCAGATTGTCAATTAAGATCCATAAATATTAAATAGAAAATTCTAGAACTAAACCATTGATGAACTTTGCGTTTTGTCCCATGTGAGTACCATGATGAAATCTCACATTATACTGTTCTATCCCAAGAGGCGGGTCATCCTTGTCTTGGTGCTGGGTATGCTATCTTCCTGCTAATCTCTCAGTAGCCACCTTGCTTGTATATATATAAATGTGTGGTAATGTTTATGTCCAAATAATCTGCATTTGACTTAATAGTGACCTCCAAATGCAAGACTAGTGAAAGTGATTATTCAGAAACACCAAAAGCAAACTGTAAATAAAGAACTTCCCTTCGGTATCTTCTCACATCACCACAAGAAGGCTAAGTAAAGTATAATACATTATTTTGAGAAAGAAACCACATATACCTTTTGGACAAATTTTTATGCTTATTTAATTATTATAATTGATTTTTAGATTTTTGTTTTTTTAATTAATATATAGTAATTATACACAATTTTTGAGTTACAGTGTGATATTTTACTAACCAACTAACTTATTTATTTGAAACAGAGTCTCTCTCTATATCTATAGCAGGATACTTATTCTGCTACATTGTATTTGCAATGTAACTTGGTGATTAGGCAGTAGAAGAGGAGGTGGAGCTGGGAGAGAAAGAGAAGAAGGGCAGGAGAAGAAGGAGGCTATCAGCCATGGAGAACCATGGGTGTGTCGAAAGCTGTCCTGGATAGCAACTTCTATCAAAAGGTTAGATATTGGGTAACAACTCTAATTGTGTGGACTTCTTGTTGATTGAGCATTTCTAAATATATAAATCCTTTAGATAATCATTAAGCTTTAAGAGTCTCATTTCTACCAGGTACTGCAAGGATGGCAGATATTGTCTGGGGTTCAGCCAAGCTTTGTGAATGCAGTGTGGGGGATTGGCAGAGCCATCCAGGGCCCGTGTATCTAGCTAGCTGGAGCCCCGGTCAGAGCTGACGAGCAGCAGGAACATGGTGGCTGCCCAGAACAAGCTAGGCACCGTTTTCTAAATCTCTCCCTGCATATATCAGGTTGGCCTTAAATCTTACCTCTGCTACCCAAGGGCTGAGACTAAATGCATGCACCACCATACCCAGGTAGAGTGATATTTTAATATTCAAGTAAATGCATTTACTATTTTCTTCTCCTTATTGTTTCTTTATGTTAGAAACTCTCTGTTTTCTTTCTCTTGCTGTGATAAAGTATTGGCCAAAGGCAATTTCAAGGTAGAAAGAGATTATTTGGCTTACAGTTTACAACAGAAGGAAGCCAAGACATGGACTTAAGGCAGGAACTGAAATAGAGACCATGGAGGAATACTGCTTACTGGTTTGATCAGCTACCTTTCATATATACCTAAGGCTCACCTGCCCAGGGATGATATTGCTTGCAGTGGGTTGGGTCTCCCACATCAACCAACAATCAAGAAAATGCCTCATAGACAGGACCACAGGGCAATGTGATGGAGGCAATTTCTCAATTGAGATTCCCTCTTCTGAGGTGTGCGAAGCTGACAAGCATGATTAAACATCACAGAGCCCCTTTAGGTTCCTCTTTTCCAGGTTTGTTAATTCAATAGTTAGGTTTTTTGCGAATAGTCACTCTACTATGCTGTAGAATTCCAGAATTCATGCCTGCCATCTGTGTTTTGGTGCCTATTATGCAACTTCTTTATTTTCTCCGATCCCTACCTAGTCTCTCACTTTGGCTTTTCTGTGCTTAAGCCATTTTTGGGGAGCTTCTATACATGAAAGAGAACATGTGTCATTTAATTTTCTGTGTTTGGCTTATTTCACTTGACATAATACCCCTGGTTTCATCCATTCCTGTAAATGACATAAGTTATTCTGAGTATTGTTGATCTCTTACTGTGCCTGATTCATAGGTTGATATTTATCAGAAGTATGTTTTTATTTGAAAAATTACAGTCTGCTTAGAATTTGGTGCAGCCATCAGTTTCAGGTGGCTACTTAAGACATATCTCGCTTTTCCTCTTCTGGGGACGGTGCTCAGAGGCACTCAAGATGGTCCAGCGTTTGACATACCATCGTAGGCTTTCCTACAACACAGCCTCTAACAAAACTAGGCTGTCTTGAACCCCTGGCAACAGGATTGTTTACGTTTACACCAAGAAGGTTGGGAAAGCACCTAAATCCACATGTGGCGTGTGCCCAGGCAGACTGTGAGGGGTTAGTGCTGTGAGACCCAAAGTCCTCATGAGATTGTCTAAGACAAAGAAGCATGTCAGCAGGGCCTACGGTGGGTCCATGTGTGCCAAGTGTGTCCGAGACAGGATCAAGCGGGCTTTCCTTATTGAGGAGCAGAAAATCGTTGTGAAAGTGTTGAAGGCACAAGCACAGAGTCAGAAAGCAAAATAAATATGCAATTTTTTTAAGTAATAAAAATCAAGGCTTAGTCTAAAAAAAAAAAAAAGACATATCTCCTCCAGATGAAAGGATATTCCTCTACGTGCATCTGTATAGACCCACCCCAGAAATGGCCTCTTGTTACCGCAGAGTTTTAAAACCTACTATAGATATTACTTCTGTGCACAACCAGGTGCTCTTGAATGAACAAATAGCTATTTACTCATTTAAGGTGACATTACAAAGCAATCAATACCTTAGGAGATTTCTAAAGGCTAATTTGAAACTTTGGGAACATCAATCACAGGACAGTGCCAGAATAATTTCCTAATTACTTCCTATGGAGGTCAGCTTATTGATGTGCTTGTGTGAGTCAACAGGCTGGCTAGGAAACCACAATTAGAAATGTGATCAACATAAACTTAGTTGAAATAACTAACAGATGTCTTTGACGATTTGCATATGAAGTTGCCACCAGCTTTAGAAATCCAGCTTATTAAGGGCTGAGACTATTTCAGACACTTTTTTTTTTCTGTGTTGGAACATGCTGAAGGAAGCTGTCTATTAAAATGTCATGCATAAATGTCTTCCAGTATTGGGTTTCACTTGGCATAGGTAATTCCTGATAGTGTGTGCTTACACATTTATAAATATCTCTCTAGATATATTAGCATTTGAACATTACTCATTTCCTGCAATGCACATTAGGGATGTCCTCTGTGTTTTTTTTTTTTTTTTTAATCTCACAAACAGCCTTCAAAGTAGCCTAGCAAAGGTGTTACCATTTGGGTGGTGTTTTCAGATGGGGATGCTGAGAGATGGCTCTCATAGCCTGTACCTTCCAGTGCCAAGTTGGAGTTTGACTTCCAACTCTGCAGACTTCACATCATGACACAGCCTTTCTTACTAGTGTTAGCCCTCAGTCACTCTTAGACCTCAGAACAGAGGGACATTCCCATGATAACTCCATAAGCACCCTAACTCAATCAGTTATATAATTCTGAGAAAACTTTCTACCTTGGCTCCTAACTTGTAACACTTTTTTTTCAAAAGCACACAGTCCAAATACATGCTGTAGTTTTTATTTTATAACCATAATCCAGTTAGTAAAACATAAAATACATGCTACCACTTCTCACTTATAATTCAAGTAACTGTAGTTATCATTGTATATTTTGTTCCTTACTTTGTAATCAATAATTTTTTCTCTCTCTCTGTGTGGTGGTGTGTGTGTGTGTGTGCAAAAGTTCAACTTTTTGTAGATGCTGGGGATCAGAACTCTCGCCTCAATGTGTGAGAAAGCACTTACCCATTAAGCTATATCTGCAGCCCCAGTGAATTTTTAACTGTTTTTTTGTTTTAAGTGAGATGAACTAGAAGGGTGGCATATGCTTTAAGCTTGGGATGGAGCCAGAGGACTGAGAGTCAGGCCAGCTTAGGGATGTAAGATCCCTTCTTAAAGCCTAGGGGTCGCTCACTGTCACAGCATTTATAAGCCAGAAACGGAAGAACCCATGTCCTACGAGGAATGGATACAAAAAATGTGTATTTATACAATGGAATACCAGCTATAAAACATGAATTGATAACTTAAATGATGGAACTAGAAAAACATCTGATGAAGTACCATCAAAACATAATGGTATACTATATATTGGATTAGCCAAGCTGAGAGCCAAAATCAGTAGACATTCAAGTTGACCAGGCGAACTCCTACGCTATTCTGTAATGGTATGAAGGTGGTGACAGAGTCCCGACTTGCTGTCTCCTTAGAGGTCTGCAAGAGTCTGACATACTCAGAGGCAGATGCTCACAGCTAACCATTAAACTGATCATGGGGTTCCCAATGGAGAAGATAGAGTGAAGGCTGAAGGAGTTGAGAGGATTCGAGACACCATGAGGAAAGCAACAATCCCAACCAACGAGAGCCCCCAGGGTCTAAACCACCAGCCTGGGAGCGTTTAGGGAGGGACCCATGGCTCCAGCTATATATGCAAGGGAGCTATATATAAGTGGGAGAAGAGATCCTTGGTCTCATGAAGGCTGGACGTCGTGGGGGGGGGAGGATACTCGAGGGTGGGGAGGTGAGGTACAGGGGTGGGTTGAAGGGGGTACACCAATGTGGAGGCAGGAGGAGGAGGGAAGGGATAGTGAGTTCCTGGGAGGGAGGGGGGGAAATGGGGTAAGGAGAGAACATCTGAAATGTAAAAAAAATTTTTCCAATAAAAAATTTCCAATAAAAAAAAAAAAAAGCCTAGGGGGATGGAAACCTGGAAGGAAAAATAAATAAATTGTAGTAAACTTCTCTCTGATTCTATGTGTGTCTAATGTGAGGCTGGTTCTTTCTAGAAGTGCCACAAAATCAGTGACGAAGCAGAAGGGAGAAAGAGAGAAGATGGATTCTGTTGGGGACACTGTTGGGCCAGGCCTCCTTTCTTTTTGTTAGATATTAATTTTCTCCTTGAAGCACAGCACCATGCTCCTGCTGTGAGGATATTATTAGTATGTGTAAACACGACATCGGGAAAGTAACAAAATCTAAAGGAGAGGATAATCACTCTACTGCAAAATATTTCTGGCACTCATTTAAGAAAATATGCTAAAATTTTTCATCAAGTGAGTGCTTTCCACCTTCTGCCTCCTTCTGTGGTGTGTCCAGATTCAGGTGATTGGGTAGGAAGGAAGATGGTCTTGCAAGGAAAAGTGTATGGATGCTGGGATGGGTGAAGAATGGGTTAAGTCAACATTTTCTGTATAGGATCAGATAGGAAATATTTTTAATTTTGTCTAGAATCTCTGTGATAACTATTTGACTTGTGTAGGACAAAATCAGGCTCTTCCAACAAAACTTCATTTATATAAGTAGACATCCAGCTACATTTGTCTCACAGGGTCTAGTTTGCCACTTTCTAGAACATACTTGAACCATCTCTTTTAGGTTACATCAGTATCTTTAGGATGTTGTTCTAACAGTGTGATACTGGTGCCTCCTCTCTCTACCATTTACCATTGTTGTCCTAGAAACATGCCTGTCTAATGACACAGGTGTATTTGGGCTGCCTTTGTTTCAGTTGACTAAATCCGGATCTAGGAGATAAGTAGAGCCACCTCTTCAGTGCAACTAGCTGCAATTCCAGCCATTCACTCTACTATACCTATCAAGTCTGGTAGATTTTACTCTCTGTCTCTCCAGTCTGCACACCTTTATTCCTTCCCCAGGCTATTACTGCCTAAGGTAGACACACAATGAATCCCTCGTATTCTTTGTTCCTGTTCTCCAGTGTTCCCTTTTTATGGTTGAACTCTGGTGGTATCAATCAACACGTTCAGTCTATCTGTAAGTTTATCTTGGGCTGATTTCCTATGAGCCCCACCTGTTAGCTCTATTTATGTTTCTTGCCATGTTTTCCCATTAGCTGAGGTTGTCCCCTGGACCAGAGCAATCAATTCCCCAGTTTCTAGTCATACTTCACCTTCTCTCACCCCAAACCTTTGCTTAAGCCCTGTTTCTTTGGGAGATATTCTTTTCTTCCTATCTCTGATTGCTAAAGTTGAAATTCCCTTCAAGATGGAACTCATTTGTCTAATTTTATTTTATTTTATTTTTTTTGTAAAGATGAGCTCAGGTCTCCTGCCCTTGTTGTCTGGCTCACTGCTTGGCAAAGTCAAGATCCTTTCCCTCTTGTCTCCATTAGCATTTGGCATCTTGCATCTTGGTTTAGCACTCTCAGCTGACACACAGATGTTACTGGTACAGTAATCTCATAAAGGAGACATTCAGAAGAGATCTATAGAAAGACTGAACAGTTGAATGAAGGTGACAAGAAACAGGGCTCCCCAGCCACTCAGGAAGTGATACAGCAATTTGCTCTTTAAGGGTGACTGCTTCTCACCTAAATAAATGTTCAGCATCCTTAGTCATCAGGGAAATGCAAATCAAAACAACCTTGAGATTCCACCTCACACCAGTCAGAATGGCTAAGATCAAAAACTCAGGTGATAGTACATGCTGGCGAGGATGTGGAGAAAGAGGGACACTGCTCCATTGTTGGTGGGATTGCAAGATGGTACAACCACTCTGGAAATAAGTCTGGCAGTTCCTCAGAAAATTGGACATATCATTACCTGAGGATCCAGCTATACCACTCCTGGGCATATACCCAGAAGATGCTCTAACATATAACAAGGACATATGCTCCACTATGTTCATAGCAGCTTTATTTATAATAGCCAGAAGCTGGAAAGAACCCAGCTGTCCTTCAACAGAGGAATGGATACAAAAAATGTGGTACATTGACACAATGGAATATTTCTAAGCTATTAAAAACAATGAATTTGAGAAATTCTTAGGTAAATGGATGGAACTAGAAAATATCATCCTGAGTGAGGTAACCCAATCACTCACTGATAATTGGATATTAGCCCAGAAACTTGAAATACCCAAGATTCAACTCACAAACCACATAAAGCTCATGAAGAATGAAGACCAAGTGTGGGTTCTTTGGTCATTCTTAGAAGGAGTAACAAAATACTCAAGGGAGCAAACATGGAGACAAAGTGCAGGACCGAAACTGAAGGAGGGGCCGTCTGGAGACCAGTCCACCTGGGTATCCATCCCATGTGCAGTCACCAAAGGTAGATGCTGATGTAGATGTCAGAAAGTACATGCTGACAGGAGCCTGATATAGCTGTCTCCTTAGAGGTCTGCAAGAGTCTGACATATTCAGACTCATATTCAGAGGCAGATGCTCACAGCTAACCATTGAACTGATCATGGGGTTCCCAATGGAGGAGTTAGAGTGAAGACTGAAGGAGCTGAAAGGGTTTTCGACCCCATGAGGAGAGCAACAATACCAACCAACCAGAGCCCACAGGGTCTAAACCACCAGCCTGGGGCACTTAGGGAGGGACCCATGGCTCCAGCTGTGTATGCAAGGGAGGATGGTCCTGTCAGGTATAGGTGGGAGAAGAGATCCTTGGTCCCATGAAGGCTGGACGCTGTGTGTGGGGGAATTCGAGGGTGGGGAGGTGGGAGTGGGGGGTAGATGGGGGAACATCCTCTTAGAAGCAGGAAGAGGGGGGATGGGATAGGGGGTTCCTGAGCGGGAGAGGGGGGAAATGGGGTAAGGGGATAACATCTGAAATGTAAATAAAATATCCAATAAAAAAAAAAAAGGGTGAGTGCTTCTATCTTTTCAGGTTCCAATGGAGAAGAAGCCACTCCCTTTCATTAATTCCCATTGTCAATCAAGAGAGAGCACATCACCGAAGCCAGCTCCACTATTTCCTGAGGCTGGAAGGGCTCTAGTGTTGGGTTTTAACCCAGATCCATTGGTTTGTTGTTGGTTAGGATATCTTTCTCTAAAAGAATTCTGGTTTGGAGGACGGATATGACTCTTAGCTATTGGCCATGTTGTATGTAGTTTCATCTCCCCAGGTTTTCTGGGCAGAGCAATGCTGAGAATCTAGTGTATGCCATTTCTTTCCTCCTTCCTCCACCATGCTATGGACCTGTGAATGTTAGCTCATGTTCTTCACAGATTCACCATCCTTTGGCTGGCCCCATCTTCCTCTGTCCTCATGATTTAGGCTCTACCACTTAGGTAGAATGTATCTAGGGAAAATGAAGGAAACTAATGATGTCATCAGATCATTTTGTCTGTGAGACATCTATGTTTTCTACTTTCATTGCTGGGTGCCCTTTCCTTTATGTAGCGGATCACAATGGGCCAAGGCTTTTGGGATAGTTTGTGGACCCATGACAGGATCCTAATGGTATTACTCTTTTGGTATTTTCTTCAGTTTTGTTGTATTTCATGTAAACAAAAATTGCATTTGTAATCTTAGTTAGGCAGCAAGGTAGAAAATAAGGAAGAACACAAATGCCCTTCGTGGGAAGAAGTGGATAGTTGTTTACTTGGATAATATTGTATAGGACCTGAGACCCCCCCCCCCAATGTATATAACATTATTTATAAAATGGTGATAAGGTACATGAGAGAATAACCACCTTTTTTTCTAATTTGAAAATACATTTTTTTTATTCTCAATATTCTGATTATGGTTTTCCCTTTTTACTTCTCCACTCACACAAGTCCACATCCTTTTGTCTCTCTGTCATTTGAAAACAAACAGGCATCTAAAAATATAAAATAAGATAAAATAAAAGCAAGCAAACCAGAATAGGACAAAACAAACAACAAACAGAAAAAAATAGCCAAAGAAAAAGCACAAGAAACACAGACATAGATACACACATTTACACACATAGAAATCTCATAAAAACACAAAGTCAGAAACCATAATAGAAGCAAAAGATCTATGAAGTAAAAAAAAAAATTGCCCAAAGAATTATGAGACAAAAAAACCCTCCTAAAATATTGTTGCATTCATTTTGTGTTGAACATCTATTGCTAGGCATGGGGCCTTCTCTTAAGTGTGGTTTGTATAGCCAGTGAGACTGTTGGAGAAAGAATAACCACTTTCATAAAGCAAATAACCACAGATGATAGGGAATTATTATTTGTAGATATAGCTTTCCCCTTCAGAACAGCCAAAAATGTAGTATGTTTAAAATGAAGAATCACTGAGCAAGTCACCAAGGAATGCTAAATTTATTTAACTGTAAAACCTGAGTCTGATTTTTTTATTAATAAAAGTTTTACAAAAGTTAGTATTAGAAGTTATTTTTAAAACTTCATTATCAATTCTCTGACATATGACTTGTTTTCATACTCACATACTATTATATTTTATAGAGAAATCCTATGTCATTTTTTCTGTTGATGGCTAACCCAGTTTAAACTCTCTCTCCAGACTCAAGGTTCGTATACAGCAAGATATTATAATCAGGCAGTAGTTAGCAGACATCTGGGTGCAGGAATGGACAGATGAGTCCTCTCCCTTGGCTGTGTGGGGCATTTTAGGAAAGAGGATGTTACCGCTTGCTTTGCTTTATGGTTAGAGAGAAGGTGCTTGCTTCTGTGACCTTTAAGCATTGTGAGAAAGGAACATATTGAAGAACAGAGAACAGATATTGCACACTGTGGCTCTAGTCTCCAGGGAGAAGTAAGGCACATAGCTTGACCATTTGGGTAAAGAATATACAGACCTTCATGAGACAGTCCAGTTTCTTTCTAAAATGTTAATTTTTAATGGGGTCCTGTATTAGAGTCTCTTTCTGAAGCACACTTCCCCCCACTTCTACTTTTTAAAATCGATCAAGTGGAAAAGCCATTGCTAGAGGAGAGTGGATCTTTCAAAAATAGCCATTGGCTGTATGATGCTATTTTTTTTTTTTTTTAAATTGGCAAGCAGCTGAAATAGGATTTTAACCTACTCCCTTCACTATTTTAGGTTTGGAACTCAGGAAAAGCATAAATGTAAGTAGAACGTGGGAAGTTTTGGATGGCTTATGGGTTCTAGGGTGTCAAGCATTAGTTTGGGAATTGATCATTCTTTGAAGAGATTATCTCTATAATATCATACTTCTTTCTCCCAATTCTTTGAAGCATTGAATGTGGTGTCCCAGCAGGTATCCACCTCCCTCTTCAGGACACCCAGAAAAGCTACATTATAGTCAGCTTCTCTCAGCTAATGGTTAGTAATGCCAGCTGTAATTGCAGTATTACAGAAAGTCTGAAAACAGCAAGAAAAAAAAAAAAACCCTTGCTTATTCCATTCTGAAATTCCCAGTGACATCCACATGTCCCAGAAAAAAGCTGAGGAACTAAAAGAAAAGGTCCCTTGTACCCCCATAAACCATGTACTATTTGTATCTTCTTCCAAAGTGGATAGGCTATTCTGTGCTCCCCAGCGATCTGGCAGCTGGATTTGTCACGTGCCAAACTCCTCACTAGAAGCCTTCAGAGAAATCAGACGGTGGGCAGCTTGTCTAAGACAAAGGCATCAGAGTTGTTTGCTGGGAGTAGAAAAGATAAGGAAAGGGAGTTGAATACAAGTCCCAGTTATATCCCAAGGAGGCAGAGGCCAGAGACAAGAGGAGGTGTGGCCTTATTTCTGAATGAGCCAGGGGTAAGGCTTGCAGGCAGCTAGAGGTCTGCGGTCTAATGGTAGGAAGCAAAAGACAAGAGGAATGGAGCTACTTCCCACTAGGCTCCACCTCTTAAGGCTTTACTTTCTAATGGTGGCATTTTGGGGCCCAGTATATGGATTTATGGGATACATATAAAATCCAAACACGAAAAAGCCTTGAGACACTGCCTGTTATTCTGTGGATATGTGTCCCCCAAAGGCTCACATAGTATAGGTTTGCTCCCCAGAGGGTACTGCTGAAAGGTAGAAGCCTTAGTAGGTGGAGGCCTTGAAGATATTGAGGGTATGCCCTAAAAAGTATTATGAGATTCTGCCCTCTCTTTTTCCCTCTCTTTTGCTTCCTGGTCTTGAGGTGAGTGCTTTGGTTTTGCTAAATGTTCTTGGTTACATGACACTGCCTTGCCAAAGACCCAAGAGCTTAGAGCCAGCTAAACATGACCCGAAGAAGCAAGACTGTAGTGAAAATTAACCTTTTCTCAGGTGTCTCTATGCAATGGGATGCTAACTCAGCACCCTCAGTCGAAAAGCACCTGTGAGTGGCAACTATGGTTACTAATAATTAAACTAACAAAACAAACAAAACAAAACAAAACAAAACAAAACAAAACAAAACAAAACAACCCATCAAGGCAGGAAATCAGCTGAAAAACCAGGTCCTGTCCCACTACATGTGCATTAACTTTCATCTGTAATGGTCAGGAAAGTTTTCTGACCATCTCTTCTCTGTTGGGAGGACCTGGAGAAAAGTCTGACATTCCAAAGGTGTGACTTAACTTGGTGTCTGCTCAGATGCAAAGACAGCAAAAAGATGAAGGAGAACTGGCTGGTAACAAGAGCTTTGTAGACAGTACAACATGAGGTAAAAGGCATCTGCTTAAAACGTGTTGTAATTCTAGACTCATTAGTGCCTATGAATTTCCAAGCTTCCTCCTTGTGACTGCAACTTGGGGCTGAGGGACGGATGCAGTTTGTGAGGGACGCACCTGCTCCCAAGCTCTTGGTCCTATGTCTTCTCCATAGGACCTGTACTGAAGAATGATCCAATGAACACATTTCCAGGGCAAAAGAGTGCAGGTCCCATTAGCCTGTCACTTTGGGGCTTTCTGGAAAGGAAAGAATAGCTTTCAAGACCTAAAGATAGCCCTGCTAGAGATTTTCCCAGGACTTTTGTGCAAATGAGAACTATGAGGTTTGCATAACAATGACTGAGATAAATTGGAAAAAAAATATACAGCCACTCACTGTGGAAAACCCATTTCTGTTAATGGAGGGGATAATTGCAAGATACAAGGCTGGGGCCTAACAGCCTTTTGTCTTCCTTTTGCATTATCTCCTGTCGTGTGAACTGAAAAGCATCTATTCACCAGCCCAGTGATTGGTGATTGAGTATGGCTTCACTGTTTGCCAGCTGCGTGAACCTGACCATGTTAACCAAGCCTCAAAGCCTCGCTTTTCTAATCTCTTCTCTAAAATGGGAACCTTACTGGGCCTCCCTCATTGGGCTACTGTTGAGTTATAAACACGTGTGTGTGTGTGTTGTGTGTGTGTGTGTGTGTGTGTGTGTGTGTGTGTGAAGGTTTTAATTCAGTGCCTGACAGATAAAAGATGTTCAGAAACTTCGTGTTTTTCTTGCTAGTACAGTTTGCTCTCAGAATTGCAGGGTGCTCTAGCATATTGGCTTTATCATGTATCACCTTGGAGACTCAAATGTAGATTCTGAAGGCTCAAAATAATTTGCTTACATCTAGCAATTATTAATTGTGCTTTTTTGGAAATGATGCTCTAGGCATAGCAAAAATAATTGAAATACCCAGAGAGCTGCCTATCTCAGAGGCTCAATTTAAAAAGTCTTATATCCAAAGGAACACAAAGTGGCAGCTAGTATTCATAAGTAATTAGGCCATTGCCACACAAGGATTTCAATAGCTATGGAAATGAAATAAGCACCTTAGGAGCCCATACTGTATTCAGTTTTCCCACTGTTATTTATTCATCCCGCAGTGTAGTTCTGAGTTGTGTCAAGTATTTAGATGTGTGTTGGAAATGCTCTGATACAAAGCAGATGTAGCTATGTTCACAGATTAGCATTTGAATGGGAGACATGGGAACACCCACTAAGGGAACAACCAAATTATCCAAAGTCATTGCAAACTGCAATAAAAACAATCATCTCTCAGTGTCTGAAGAGGGTCCTTTTCAGGACACCTCCCATCATTCTTTATAGATGGTAAAGTCTTTGGATGCAGGTTTCTTATATTAGATGCTGTCATATTTGCATGGTTCATACACTTCTGACTGTTGATCTTAAATCCCTCTTGATTACTTATACTGCTTACTACAATGTGAATAATGGTTAGGCTGCAGTTTCTAGGGAAGGATGACAATTCAGTTGTTGGGGATAGATTAGATTTGTGATTTGTTGAATTCATAGACACAGAACTCATGGCTGTGGAGGGCCTGCTGTGTTATAAATAAACCAAGAGGAGCCTAAGATATCAAGTAGTGGAAATGGGGGACAACTGTTTTATACCTGAAAAAGGCAGGGCAGAAGAGCTATCCATGAATGGAGGATACACCAGAGGAAGGAAGAGAATCCTTGGAAGATAAGCAGAATATGCTTTGACTATAGAGCAATAAGTGAGCGAGTTGTTTTAAGGGAAATCAGGCCAAGAAGGCCATGAAGACATGTGGGGTGTGTAGATTTTTTAAAAATTTTATTTATTATTTTTTATGCCACAGAAAACTATATAAATTTTTACTTTATTGTTTTTATAGGTTAGGACAGGATCTCATATAGCCTAGGCTGACCTCCAAGTTTTTTGCATAGCCAAGGCTTGCCTTAAATTCCTGATGTTTCTCTCTCTACCACTCAAGTGCTATGATTACTGATATGTTTCATCAGATGTGGCTAAGAATTTAAACAGAGCGGTCATATCATACCACTCTGGCTTCTGTGTGGGGACTGTCTGAAATTATCTTCATGGCAGTTTGAGTGAGTTCACAGCAGAAGAGAGGTGAAGAGTAGACTGAATTGGTCAATCTGCTAGTTTGTACAAAGGAATTACCATTTCAGATGGTGAACTTCAAATCATATCTAGGCTCAAATGCATGTTGATTAATTCAAAATACTTCTTTTACTTTTTTTTTTTTTTTGGTCAGAGCTAGTTTCTTTATTCCCATAGTGTAAAATCTGTGCTTTGGGATCCAATTAACTTTTGGAAAGCATTTTCTGCATCCCATCCCCCCACCCTCTTTTCCCTAAAAAAGTTGCTTGAAGAAGTAGTAGTCTATTTGTTGCCAAAAGGTCAGGTGAATATGGTACATGAAGCAAAACTTCATAATTTGTTCAACTTTGAAAACCCTTATTGTGTGACACATGGCTGAGAAGTATGCTGTGAAGAAGAATTAGGAGCTTTCTGGTGACCATTGTTAGCTGCAGGCACTACGGTTTTCAGTGTAGCTCTTGGTTTGTTGAGTGTACTTTCTGGACATAATGGTGTCCTTGGGATTGGACCAGCTGTGTTGGACCAGATGAGTTGCAGATGACCATGGTTTTTCTTTTCCACCTTTCTACTTTGCCCTAAAGGCCAGATGACAATTGAATGGTCCGCACTGAGTTCTTGGGCAACTTCTCCTATAGCTATAAGAGGATCTGCTTTGATGATTGTTCTCACTTGGTTTTGGTCAGCTTCAGATGGTGGACAGCCTTAATGATAGTCTCCTTGGGAGGAGTTCAGCATGTACCACTGTACAAGTTCAATGCCTCATTGACATCACTCTATATTCTTTCACAGTTCCAGACTAAATGCATGATTGACATTAAAAGCTGGTTCAGCTGCTTTACAGCACATTTTGAACTAAAAAAAAAAATTGAATTTCCTTTTTGTCTAACATTATTTCTATAATGTGAAATAAATAGAAAGTAATAAGTCTTATGGGAATGTAAGAAATATGCATTAAAATGGTGTGTGACATAACCACACTTATTAAGCAGGTATTATCATATCAAACAGCAAATTTCGTAAATTCAAAAGCCATGATTACTTTTGCATCAATCTATTGCCTGTCCATTCCTCTGTTGTGACACTGGGTGGAACTTGGAGTTGTATACATGCTTTTGTTGCTCAAAGGTGAAGTCTGAGCTGAGATGAAAATCCGAGAGTTGTTGATCCACATAACCCTACAGTATTTAAAGCCACACCAAGCTCCTTGGAAATTGTTGACTTGAGATCTTAGAACCAGAACGCTTAAGAACCAGGTGAAGAGTAACAAAGGAAATCTTGGAGGAATAACCAGTAAAATGAGGAAATTCTGGGGACCATAGAACCGAAAGATTAGGCAGTCTTTAAGGAAGGAGGGAAGCAGCAAAGTCTACTTCTTGAAGTCTGGCAAGAAGTAGAATAAGAAGTAAATGGGAGCAGGTGCAAGTTTGAGCAGCATGGAAATAGACTTTTGACCATTAGGAGGCATGGTGGGTGGCAAGACTAGTGTATATTGGGATCCTATTAGAATAGGTTTAAGAGTAAATGGGGATAAGTTGGCAGTTGTATAAGCATCTCTTTAAAGATGTTTGGAAAAAGGAGGGTTTTCCAAAGATAGGCTTCTGAGAGGCTCTTTTCATGTGATGAGAATGTTCCTCCAGGGAGGTGGCAACTGCAAGGGTAATATCCTGTAGAAGGTGAGAGGGAACTTTCTTCAGGGGACAAGTGAAGGGGCTGGCATGATATGAAGTAAGCATGATAATTTAGCATTATCATATGAAGGGATGGAGATTTAGATATGGGAAATATGTATCTTGCTAGACTATGATATTTTCTACCCTGAAAGAATGGGAAAGATAATCATATTAGGCTAGGAATAGAAGAGGGAGCATGGCCAATTTGAAAGAAAGTAGAGGGCATAAAATGATGATCCAGGCACTGGGAAAGGGCCTACAAAGAAAACAGCCCAGACTTGTTGATCTTTCTTGAGTATAGGTTCTACAGGACATCCATTTTTCCCCTTTTGCACTGTCTGTATGATACGTGAGTATGATTAGAAAAATCGTAGAATCTCAAGAAAGGTTCATCGAATGAGCAAGTTCAGTGATGAACTCTCCAGCAGTGGAATGGACACGGAGGATGAGGATAGAATTTTAGTTGATGGAGGTTTTCTCAGGCAAGACTGACTGGCAGTGAGCCTCCAGGGAGTGGAGTGTATTTGCAAGGGAGTAATTACAATGGGCTCTCTCATCAGGACTCAGACAACAAAACAGAAGGGTAATGGATAATCAGCTAATGGAGAGGGAGAAGGTGGTTTGTGGTCAGAAAGTTTGGCAGAAGGAATTGAAGATTTCTTGAAGAATGAGAGGTCGTGGTTGCCCGGAAGCAGGTTTGAATTGGGATTTGAGAAAGGGAGCAGGTAGTGGTGGTAGCGTAGGTCAAGGCAGAGTGAGGTGGCAGAACCAATCATGTCTATGAGGTCAAAGAGCTGGCAGGCACTTTCTCTTTTCTCTTTACGTCATTGGGTTTATCATGCTTGGGACCCTACACTGTGGGAAAAGCAGGTGGACTTTGAGATAAAGTCCTAAAGTCTAAAAGTCTCCTTTAGCTGCCTTCCCCAACAAACACACATAACTAAGCATGCTTGTCTTGGGGATGGGGATGTTTTCATGGTTATTTGAAGAGCCAGAGTGCACTATGTAGTCATTTAGTCAATATGTGCATGTAATTAGGTTACAACATACGGTGTCTAGAGGGAAAGCCTATTGGGGCAGAAATATAAATTTAGTCACACTTAACTAGTAGCTTGTGAATTACGTTGTTGAAAACTGTAATAGGGTTGCATTTGCCAAATATGGTACAGTTGACATTCCTTGTTGTCATGTGGACTGTCACAGCTATTAGCAATGTCTTGGCTTTTTACTTTGAAATGGTATGAGGGAAGAAGGTGATAGGGAAGACACTAGAGAACTCGTTGGTTCAAGAAAAGAGGGCGCAGCATTTGGTGGTACCCAATACAGTTCTGGTCCTTGAGAAGCTGAGGAAGAATTGTGGGTTTGAGTGAGGTCATCCTGGACTACACTATGAGTTTAAGGCAAGCCTGAGCTACATAGAGAAACCATGCTGGAGACAAAAAAGAGCAGTCTATTCTTGCTTCCTTTGTTTTACTGTGAGAGAGTGCAAGCCTCTTGGTACTACTAGACTGTAAAGGAGCAATGATTAGAGTCTCATGGGCTTCTGAGCAGAGGAGCCTGAAGCAGAATTCTGAATCAGGGACCCCAATGTCATTTTTCTTGTGTGGCATCAACAATATGTTCTCAGTGAGGAGGCCTTTTGTAGATGGGCTTCTTGGGCAGAAGTGTAACTGTCAGTCAGCGTCCTTTGTCAGTGACAGCAATTCAAATGTCCAAACAGTTTACAATGCAGCTGATGCCTGAAAACCTTTTGATGATCATTTTATATCTTCACATCTGAATGTTGTATGAGCTCTCAGAAGACCTGGGGTGGGGGAGAGAGAGAGAGAGAGAGAGAGAGAGAGAGAGAGAGAGAGGAGAGAGAGAGAGAGAGAAGAGAGGAAATCTGAATCTATTGTGAAGAAAATTCTGATCTCTCAAGGAATTGACTTGACTAAGATGGGATCTGGAAATAGAGATTAAGTAGAAATAGTAATATTTGTTCACATTTCTTACACATTTAAGGCCATGAACTGTAAAGTTCATACCTGTTGTATTACTTGTGGACTAAGACAGATAATATAATTCCAGCCACTGTTCTATAGTCCAGCCAGAGCAAAGGAGAGTAACTGGGAGACAAATACAAATATCTTTTCTCATCTTGTTAGACAGGGTATATATGATCTTATAGAATACATAGCTGCAAGGAGACTATGAAAATGTATATGTGAACTGAATATCTCTAGGCAATGTCACAATGTGGAAGAGGTATTGATTGAAGAAAGAAGAGAACATTTTTAGGAAAACTCAGTAATTTCTAGAACTTGATTCTACAGATGCCATCTGAGACTGGCTGAGTTATTTTTTTTAAAGAAGCATGGAGTACATGTTATCCTAGTCATTAATATCTACTCCTTTGGGGATAAGAGTGACTTCAGATGCTTTTCCATGGGTGGGCCCTCTAATTCCCTGGGCTGCTTAATTCCTCACTTCTTGAGTGAGCTCACGTCTAGCACTAAGCTAATAGCTTCACTTTAGTGCTAAGTAGTGGAAATACATCAAGGGCTGCTCTTACATTTTCTGGTACTAGAAGTGCTTTACAGTAGCTTTAGGATAATGGATTTATTTTATTCATATTATCATTAGTCTTACAATCATGAAACTAGCTTATAATTATATTGCATGTATTTAAATTCTTCGTAGTTGACTTAAATTCATGATCCAGCTTGATCTTCATGGACTCCCTATAAAGTAATTATTAAATAATGCATATTCACGTTCTTTTAACATTCATCAGCATATTCTGATTTTCCCATTTCCCTAGATATAAAGTTAGCAATGTTCAGAATGTTTGCTCATCACCTCTGGGATTCTTTCTCTTTCTTTAATTTCTCTTTCACTTGTAGGCTGTTCTGTAGGGCCAATGCTGGACTCTTCCGAACACATTGAATTTATTTTTTATGTTTTTTTCCCAAATGCTTCTCCCGTTCACCCTCCCTTGGTATGGCTCTTTCTTTGAAGCAAGTCTCTATAGTTTTCTCAGTTCTCTGCCTCTTGTTTCCTGCAACCATTATATGTTTTTCTTTGATATTTTCTCTATTTTCCTAATTACATTCTTTTTATTGGATATTTTATTTATTTACAATACAGATGTCATCCCCTTTCCCCATTCTCCCCCCCAGAACCCCTTATCCCATCCCCCTCCTCCTTTATGCTTTTATACCATTTTGATTACATGCATGTATTAAGGTCAATTCTAGGTTGAGGGTCTAGCAATACAATAGATGCAAATAGTCAAGGAACAAGCAAGACAGTAAACACAAATAGTCAAAGAAAAAGCAAGACATTAAACCCAATTACATAAACACTCCTGTGATCACTGTTTCTAAGGGCTAAGGATGACCAAAGTATCTAAGCCTACTTCCCTGTCCTAGCCCAAAGTCATTTTCATGTCTGAAGCCTACTTGCTGTTCTAGCCTAAAATTAGTTTTCTATCTGAAATTACTCTTTGTTCCAGCCTAATATTTAGGTTCCTGCCTGAAATTACTTCTTTGTTCTAGCCTAAGATTTAGATTCCTGTTGAAATTACTTCTTTGTTCCAGCCTAATATTTAGGTTCCTGCCTGAGATTACTTCTTTGTTCTAGCTTAATGTCAGATTCCTACCTGAAGCCCACTTCCTTGTCCTTGGCCAATGTCATATTCCTGCCAAGCAGCCCCAAAGGCTCTCTGCCTCTTCCTTTTTTTTTATTTCATTAACAAGACTGAGCCTGTCTTAGGTCATTCTGACAAGAATGCCTTACTTACCTGTCATGGAATATGCATTATCAAACGTAATGCATTTCTGTCTTAGGTTGGTAAAGCTCTTTGCAGAATCTTGATTTCTACTTTCATCTCTGTATATTCTGGACATCTACAATTACATGTAGAGATCTCTTCTGTTTTGGTCCTTGAAGGTGGCTGAAGTTCCCACTTCTCTGATTATACTTCAGGACTTTGTGTTTCCAAACTGACAATTTCTCATCATCACAAGCAGCTTTTCCTTTTCTCACTGCACATGCTTTGTTTGCCAACGTTGTCACATTGCCTGCCCCTACTGCTGTTCAGAATGGTGTCCTAGAGCTGCTGCTTAACAAGCAGCCTCTTCATCAGTGGAGTACTCTCTATCTCTGCTTTTCTTCTAGCTCCTTTTTGTTCATTAATTGATTTATTTATTCACTTTACATCCAGGTTTCAGCTTCCCCCCTCTTCCTAACCCAATCCCCACATGGTCCCTCCCCATATCCCTTCCTCTTTAAGAAGGGAGTCCCTCTGGGTACTCATCATCTCACTCTGGCACATCAAGTCACTGCAGGACTAGGCACATCCTTTCCTACTGAGGCCAGACAAGGTGATTCAGTTAGGGGAATGAGATCCACAGGAAGGCAATAGAGTCAAAGGCAATCCCTACTCCAGTTTTTGGGGACCTACAGGAAGACCAAGCTGCATGTTTTCTATTTATGTTCAGGGGGCCTAGGTCTAGTCCATGCTTGCTCTTTGGTTAGTGGTTCATTCTCCATTTTTTTTTTTTGGTTTTTCGAGACAGGGTTTCTCTGTGTATAGTGGTTCATTCTCTGAAAGTCCCCAGGTGTCTAGGTTAGTAGTTGCTGTTGGTCGTCTTGTGAACTCCCTTTCCACTTTGAGTCTCTTAATCCTTCTTCTACCTCTTTCTCTATGCCTCTTTCTCTATACCTTGAGAGAGAAGATGCATTGTCTGTGATATCTCTGAACATGTCATTGCCTTCTTTAAGTTGGTACCCTATGTCCCATTATTCTAATGAGTCAGGAATATTAAAGAATTGGGACATGTACAGGGTCAGATAATAACTTCTGTGCTCTTGCCCACTATCTGATGTTATTGAAGTCCTGGTAGTGATGTAGCTCAAGGAAGAGTTGATGCTGAGTTTGACACCTCTGCAGACCTAACTGTGCTCTTCTGACACACGATAAGGTAAAATGGGTTTCTGACATTTTCCTTCTTTCCTTTGTGGCCAGATGTGCAGAGCCCAGAGTTTACTTCACTGTGCACTCAGATGGTTTTGACACTGAGGGTCAAATTTTACTTACTCCTTGATAGGATCATATAAAACATTCATGAATTCATGAACAAAGGAAAATTACAAGTAAAATATATAAACTACCCTCTCCTTTTTGTGGATAGCTATGGACACTTTTTTGTTTTCTGGGAATAGTTGATATAGTTTTAGATCTAGGACTCTGGGTGCCAACTGCTGCTCTTTTCTTCCACGCTATACTACGTGCTAACTGTTGAACTGGACCGTCACAAATGATGCCACACAGGTCATTGAATAGTCATAATATTTTTCTTCTGCCTACCTTTGAGATTAGTAGTACTGAGTGAAGAGAGGATAAGCTGTAGGAGGGGTCTCTGAGAACATACATGTCACATGAGTGCACACCACATGTGCTTTAAAGTAATTAATGTGTGAAATTTACTGTGCCCTGTTAGCACACTTTTACTCCCTGTATACTTTCTTAGTCTCATAATCACCTGCTTCTCAGGGACAGCATTTTCCAATTGGAATATAAAGAGAAATGGAATTTCTTTGAATTTTGGGGAGCAGGATCTAGGAGCTGGGAAGTCTTGACAGTGTTGTTTTAATCAAAATAAGGAGTTTGGAATCAAAATGACACTTCATGAGAGAGTTTGAATCTCAACATTTTATTATGAAACTTTAAAGTATGCAGGAAAAATCAAAGAATTATATATCTATTTTCTAGATTTTATGATGAATATTTTGCTACAAATACTTTATTGATACAAACTTATTGAGCTTTGTTTCTTACTTTATTATGGATTTTTAAGACTGGCAATATTGCATTTTCATCTCAAACACATACTTAGGGAATATCAGTAATTGACATTCAATTTTGTTCATCTTTTTAGTAATAAAATTAATGAAATGTTCTTGTCCAACATGTGTACTCAGTAGGGTCAGGCATACATGTGCCTTTGTGATCCTGTGTTATATGTTAGGACACCTCACCTGCAGTGTTCCCCTATGGACTTCCCAGGAGTCTCAACTTGCTTTGTCTCAGGAACTATTTCTAGTTCTTGGGTCATCTTGTTCAGCTTTTATTGATTTCCTATTCTCTCAAGTAAGGTCTCTTCAAATGTCTAGTATTTGGACTGCATTCTTGACTATTCTGCTATAGTTCTCTGGATAAAATTGATTTTTGTTTTATTTACATGAACCCCAGATTCTCTTTTCTCTATGACAGTAAATGAAGCTTCTGGCCAGACTTTTAGCCTTAGCTTAGTTCTTTGCATTCTTTTTCAAGCAAGCCATGTCTGAGGGTAAAAAAGAGCTTTGGATAGAATGTAGATGTTTGGGGTTTCCTACTTACTCTCTGTGAGTGTCTTAGTTGGCATTTCTATTTCTTTGATGAAACACTGTGACCAAAGCAACTTGAGGAGGAAAGGGGTTATTTGGCTTACACTGTTTATCATTGCAGGGAGTCAAGAAAGGAACTTTAACAGGGCAGGAACCTGGAGGCAGGAGCTGATGCAGAGCCATGGCGGGACCCCAAACCACATTCCCAGGGTGGCATCACCCACAATAGTCTGGGCCCTACCCACCAAACACTAGATAAGAAAATGCCCTACAACCAGATTTTATAAAGACATTCTCTCAATTGAGGTTCCTTCCTTTCAGATAAATCTAGCTGTGTCAAGTTGACATAAACTATCCAGCACAGGGCAGTATCTGATTCTTTTAGCAAGCAACTCTTTAGGGTTTTGTATGTATTTAGCTTCCCTATTTCTGATAATTGCTTTGGGGAAAAATATGACAAATATAGTGTTTCTTTTTGCTAAGTGTTGACTCCCTGCCAGCATTTCTTGATTCAAGTTATTTGCTAATATATCCAAATGGTTATTTTCCATATTTTGTCCAGAATTTATGATGTTACCTGCTATTGGATTAGTCTGATAGTAGTTATGTGCCATTGTTACAAGGAGAATCTAAGTGTCTTTTCTGTTCCAGTTCCCCAACTAGATAAAAACAGTTTGATACAAATGAGCAAAGCCTTGGAGGGACAATGAGTACAATGTTGAGAGAATGTGTGAAGAGTGCCTCAGAAGGCAACCTGTTCTCATTCCACCTCACTGTGTGCAAGAGCAGAATAGCAGCACTGCCATTCTATGCTCAGACACAGAGGGACAGAGGTCTAACATAGCTGGATGGGAAGAGCAGAAAATTGTTTCATTTTTCCCAGACCTGCTGAGAGGGTCAGAGAAATCACCCAAAGAGGCCAAGCAACCTGGGAAGCCTTTCATTAGAGTCCAGGGAGGGAATAGAAGCATGGTTGCCATGGAGAATGTGACTGACTAGGGTTCAGAATCATGTGTGTAGCTTGACAGATGTCTGTATGGGAAGGTGTCAATTAATGACTAGAAGGGATTGAGGTACCACAGTGGAAGTCAGTGTAGATAGACAAGACAAGGACAAAAGATTGTTTCATGTGCTGTGGTTGGAGGACAACTGTGGCCTCAGTTTTTCATATTTTGAGGCTAAATATTACAGCTTTGATTTGTTATTGTCCTTAGGCCTTAGTTCTGTCTCCAAGGATTAGGGTTAAAAAACAACATTCCAAAAATTCAGGTGATACTAGATGCTGGCGAGGATGTGGAGAAAGAGGGACACTCCTCCATTGTTGGTGGATTGCAAGATGGTGCAACCACTATGGAAAACAGTCTGGCGGTTCCTCAGAAAATTGGACATGTCACTACCTGAGGACCCAGCTATACCACTCCTGGGCATATACCCAGAAGATGCGCTAACATATAACAAGGACATATGCTCCATTATGTTCCTAGCAGCTTTATTTATAATAGCCAGAAACTGGAAAGAACCTAGATGCCCTTCAACAGAGGAATGGATACAAAAAATGTGGTACATTTACACAATGGAATATTACTCAGCTATTAAAAACAATGAATTTGATAAATTTTTATGTAAATGGATGGAACTAGAAAATATCATCCTGAGAGAGGTAACCCAATCACAAAAGAACACACATGGTATTCACTCACTGATTATTGGATTATAGCCCAGAAGCTTGAAATACTCAAGATTCAACTCACAGACCACATAAAGCTCATGAAGAATGAAGATCAAGTGTGCTCGGGGGAGGGGAGGCTTCAGTCCTTCGTAGAAGGAGTAACAAAATACTCAAGGGAGCAAATATGGATACAAAGTGCAGGACAGAAACTGAAGGAGGGGCCGTCTGGAGACCATTCCACCTGGGTATCCATCCCATGTGCAGTCACCAAAGGTAGATGCTGATGTGGATGTCAGGAAGTACATGCTGACGGGAGCCTGATATAGCTGTCTCCTTAGAGTCTGCAAGAGTCTGACATACTCAGAGGCAGATGCTCACAGCTAACCATCAAACTGATCATGGGGTTCCCAATGAGGAGTTAGAGTGAAGACTGAAGGAGTTGAAAGGATTTGAGTCCCCATGAGTAGAGCAACAATACCAACCAACCAGAGCCCCCAGGGTCTAAATCATCAGCCTGGGAGTGCTTAGGGAGGGACCCATAGTTCCAGCTATATATGCAAGGGAAGTATAGGTGGGAGAAGAGATCCTTGGTCCCCTGAAGGCTGGACATGGGGGGTATTCGAGGGTGAGGAGGTGAGGTATGGGGGTGGGTAGGTGGGGGCTCACCATCATAGAGGCAAGAGGAGGGGGGAAGGGATAGGGAGTTCCTGGGAGGGAGGGGGGAAATGGGGTAAGGGGAGAACATCTGAAATGTAAATAAAATTTCCAAATAAAAAAAAAACATTCTCATTTGGCTGAATTTACCTAGAACTTTCTGATTTAAGTTTCCTCCCAAATATGAACTGGAAAGTTAAAGACAAGAAGGAAGACCATAGTGTTAGGTAGCTACTCAGATATTAGCAAACTTGAAAATTACTGAGAATGGACTCTTTCTCATAATTAGCTTTGGATCTCACTTGTGTCCCTGATAACACTAACTTGACATGTGAAAAATAGTGAAAAAAAGGGTAAATGAAAGGGGAGGTAGGATACCTCTTCATTGTTGGAATTTCAAATACAGGAAAGGAAGGAGAAAGCATCAGAGTTGCCTTTTCTTATAAAAGCATCATGTGAAAAAACAGATCCAGACTGTACAGCAGAGATGAAGCTGGAGTGACCCGGGCTTTGTTGAGGTACACTGAAGGGATGTGTTCCTTCTCACAAGGCATTGCTGTTTGTTTTAGTGACTGTTTGGTTGCTGTGATGAAAAATCATAGCCAAGACTTATTAAAGAAAGCATATAATTGGGAGCTTGCTTACAGTTTCATAGGGTTAGTTCATGATCACCATGGTGGTGGGTGTGATGGCTCAGGCAGGCAAGCATAGCATTGGAGCAGTAGCTCAGAACTTGCATCCTGATCCATCCACAGCAGTGAGAAAGAGAGTGAGATTGGGCCTGGTGTTGGCTTTTGAAATCTCAAACGCTACCCCTAGTGATATACCTCCTTCAACAAAGTCACAACTCCTAATATTTTCTAAACACCATCTGGGAACCAAGCATTTTAAATATATGAACTTATGAGGGCCATTCGCAATCAAACCATTACAATATTTTAATAGATTTACTTATTAGTTTAATTTCTTTAATTTCTTTTAATCTGTTGTATTACATAATGTTTGGCTAAAAGAATAGAATCTGAGATATATCTATGGCCTTGGATGGAGACATGACTTTATGAACTGCTAGAAGAATGAGAAGAATTCTATTTAATAGGAGGTTTTGTGATGAAGAACAAAGAAATACCATTGTCCCCTCCCTTAAAGGTTTATCCAAATAAGTCTATCAATCATCTGGACAGCCAAACACTCCTCAGGAAACCCTATGTTCCAGAATTAATATAAAGATTACTGAATATGTAGGTTGGCATGGTGTCTCTCTGTCTATCCTATAAGCTTCTTTCTTTCTTTTTTTTGGATATTTTATTTATTTACATTTCAGATGTCAACCTCTTTCCCCATTTCTCCTCTCTAGAACCTCCTATCCCATCCCCCCTCCTCCTTTTTGCTTTTATACCATTTGAATTACATGCAGGTATTCAGGTCAGTTCTAGGTTGAGGGACTAGCAATACAATAGATGCAAATAGTCAAGGAACAAGCAAGACAGTAAACACAAATAATCAAAGAACAAGCAAGACAATAAACAAAATTCTGTGAATACTCCCAATCACTGTTTCTAAGGACTTATCAGGATGACCAAAATATTTGAGCCTACTTCCCTGTCCTAGCCCAAAGCCATTTTCAAATCTGAAGACTACTTCCTTGTTCTAGCCTAAAATTTAGATTCCTGTGGCAACATGAGTTTAGCCCAACACTATCTTTTTACAAGTTACTTTTTTGGAATATCTCTATGAAAATTATGAAGAGGATCACATACTCTTTTTCTTGAGAGTGTTTCATATCATTCTAAAGAAAATTCTGCCTATCTTTATAGGAGAAAATACAGGCATGACCTGGAGGCCAGCCTACCTGGCATACTGTACTTCTAAATAAGAAGCATGGCATGCCATGCTCCTGAAGTCAGAATACTGAATTCTGAAGTAGTGTGAGTGGCCTGTAGCTGACCTTGTGTGAGTCTACACTCTTCACAGATCCTTTAATGTGCTTCTTCCGCATGGAGACTCTGGTGGTGTGAACACTCACTGTCCAATCCAAGGTAATGTGTTAACCAATCACAGTTAATAGGCTTCCACTATATAAGTGATTACTCACTGGCAATAAAGCAGACACTGCTCCCTGAAACTGTCTCTGGAGTGATTCATCTCTATGCCCTTTATCAACCCACAGGCATTGCTGTCTGGGCAGGGGACTCTCTGGTGACAATGATATGTGTTCTACACTTACACACTGTGTGTCTTGTTTGGATTCAATCTGTTACAGGGAATTTAGTGTTCCCTCTTGTAGGTTCTAGTTATTGTTAATAAAAGAATTTAGAAAGGGACTTTGAAGGAAGCTTGATGACAATTTCCTCAGAGTTTGTGAGAAAAACAGCAAAGGGATACAACCTGTTAACAGCCAAGAGGGTGATAAAGAAGAGGAAAGAAAGGTAGCCATCCATTTTAGGTTAGAGTCCAAGGAAGAAGGAAGGCTCAACAACGGGGCTCTGCAAGCAAGCACATGGCAGACAGGCAGCTGCATGGTAGGTAAATAGCTGCAGGACAGAAGTAGCAGTGGTGGGAGCTTCAGAGGATTGAGAAGGCCCAGTGTCATGAAAAACACACTCAAGGTTTGGTAAGAAAAAGACAGAAACAAGAAAAAGGAAAGATAAAAGTTTCTGGTAACTCAACTAAGAGGACAGCAGCATAGCAGGTGCTAAATAAGTCATTGCATGAAGGAGAGGTTTTTAGAAATGGTAAGTATACTATCTCAGAGGGCAGAGTATTCCTTAGCATGTCTTCAAGTGAATTAGATTTCCTTCTGGCACCCCTGGCCTTTGTAGGATAGAACCACAGACATTTTCAGCTTCTGGCTAAGGGTGCAAATGGAACTAGATGGTTGATAGGTACAGTTGGATTAACTTAAAAATCACTTTTTAGGTTTGTGTGTATGAGTGCTTTGTCTAAATGTATGTGTACAATATATTTGCTTGCTGCCTTCAGAGTTTATGAAAGGGCATATGATCCTCTGGAACTGGAGTTAGGGATGGTTGTGGGTGCTGGAACTGAATCCCATTTCTTTGCAAGAGCTACAGGGGCTCTTAACTACTGAGCCATGTCTCCAACCCCTTGTTGGGTTAATGCCTAAAGAAAGACACAATGTTATATAAGTTTCTAATCTTTGGAATAGATAAGAATGTCATGTCTCCACCCATCGGGCTAGGAGGCCCTAGGAGTGAAGCTAATAAAGTTGACATTTAGTTTCCCAGTATTAGCAAGGAAATTGGGTAGGGTGGGGGCCAAAGTCAATCATAAGGCAGGGGTCCAATTTTAATGACCTCTAGTTACATAATGTGTTTCCTCCTTGAGAGCTGAGGTTGAGAATAGTTATCATCTATTTCCAATGAAAGCCCAGATACCAAATTCCACAGCCATTCAGAAGAAGAGTGTCTGAAATTTAGTTTCAGTCACAGCTTCTCATACAGCTTCCAGGCAGAAGTGCTCCTTAGGAGAAGAAAGATAAGAGAATGTCAGAGCTCCCATCTGACATCCCTGGCACTTGTAGGACAACACCACAGACATTTTCAGCTTCTGCCCAAGGACACAAATAGAGCTGTTCACTTGTGGAGTTCCAGAGCCTAAATCTGCCCAACCAGTGTGTCTCCCCTGTGTTCTTATCAAAGCAAAAGAGATGACAAAGTCTAGGAAAGTGAGGGGAAGACCCTGGTAGCAGTACCCAGAAGATGCATCTGAATTTAGTCATTTGTGAATTTGAGATTCTATACCGCCTACACACATGCAGTGTTGACACTGCTGGAAGAACTGGGTGCTAAGTGATGATGGAGAATCCAGGTGGTGACTTCAGAAGTGCAGGGGCGAGCGTGGGGGCTTGTTTTGGCCATGATTCTCCAGGCATGGAGTTTTGGGTTTCATTTCAGGATTCTGCTAATGTCCCTTTAGCCAACCAGTAATCAAGGTTTTACTGTTCTGTCTTGTTATCATTTATAATGTCCATAATTTGCATATATTTGCATTTTAATTTTTCTAACTAAAAGAATTGAATAAATATTCATTCTCTGCATACCACTGGAGCAGAAACACATTGGACTCCAGTGGTATGAATAAAGGGCACTGTCGGCATATTCTTTACTTTAGCTCAGAATTATGTTTTAGACTGTGGGTGTGCTTTCCTTTCTGGCACTTGGATGAAAAAAAAAAATTCCACTGTGTATTTTCATGTTTCCTTATGTTGATGAAAGGTTCCAGATAGGCAGGTAGGTGAAGTCTTTCATTGTAGGTGGAGAAATTGAGCCACAGAAGAGACTTAACTCTGTCAGAGAAGAGGCAATGTGATACCAGAGCCTGTCCCTTTTCTGTCCTAGCTCATTTGCCCCTCCGTCTCTATGGAAGGAGTATAAAGACTTGTGTTGTAGGACATGGTCCTCTGAGAAAAACAGCCACCATCTTCGTGAGTTCAGCCGTGTCTGCTTGCAAAGGTCACTGCAGCTGGACTTACTGGCTGTGCTGTTCCCTTACAGGAGCAGCAAGTGGGAAGGGTTACTGGACCTCACGGGAATAGCCTGCCACTTCTCCCAGAGAGGTGCATGTGATTCTGACCTAAAGGCACAGCCCTTTGGGTCTAGGGGCGGGGTAGAGTATATAGACTGGGAAAGACAAGGGGAAGGAAGCTCCATCTATGTGGCTCCATCATCCATACTGGGTGAAGACTTTTCAATCTGAGTGCTTTTGGGGCACCTATCGTCTATAAGAAAGCTCAGTAAACTTATTGGCTCTCCAGGATGAACTTAGGTGGATTTGAACTTTGGTTTGTCACGGAGACCTTAGAGGAAGGATGTTACCAATCTCTCTCAGGAGAAACTGCATGCCACAGCCTTTGTTATTGTTGTAGTTTTTAAAGTACAAGTTTAAAAAGTTTGGAATAACATTTGTGGTACTTCCTAGGTGGTAGGCTACATAAAGATGTATTTAAGTACCTACTTTCCAGCCACCAGTGGGCATAAACTCAGTGAGGTAGATGATCACTGAAGCCTTGTGCTTCTATGAGAAGCACATGGCAACAGAAGAAGCTGCTCCATACGCAGAAGCTCTGGGTGTAGAGTAGAGCGGTTATGTGGTCTGAATCAGTAGTGGTCACAAGAAACAAAGTTTTCTCATGGGCAATGTGTCTTGACCCACGGCAGAGTCTGGCTGCTGTTGAATAATGGCCATTTTTATTATAAACTAAGGATAACTGGATAAAGGAAGTATATGTCCTTCAGTATGTCAATCTGAGTAGTCTCAACTTGGTTACCGTAAAAACAAAACAAAAACAGACAAAAAAAAAAAAAAAAGAGAGAGAAGAATATCCCTGGATTGACAGATACTCCTATGTCTCTGTGGTCCCAAAAGAGCTAGAAGAATCTGAAAGCTTTTCAGTCTCTTTAAAGAAGATGATGTCTGCCAGTACATTGTCAGAAAGCTCTTAAACAAAGATGGTAAGAAGCACAAGACCAAAGCATTTCTTAGTTTCATATGTCTTGCAACACAGACATTTCACACATTGCTCTGAAGAAACACTGCACTAAGACAAATAAGAAGGCTGCAGAATTCACTAACCATTCAGCCAAGAGAATGATGGAAGCCAAAGGAAACACAGAATCGATCGCCAAGTATGCTGTCCTCACTGAAAGCTGCTACTTCTGAGTCTGAGTCCACTCAAGAGTAATTCTTTAAGAGCAACAACAAGGATCAGACTTTGAGAAAAGAAGTTTGACAGTGTGTAGAAGATACTAAAAAATCCTAAGAGAAGTGGAGACCATGGCGGTGAGGAAGGGATAAGGAAGTCAGTGTTCACATCTTCAAAGTGAGGTTCAAGGGCTATTGTGTAAAGTTAATGAGTGATAATCATTTTTTAAATAAAATATGTAAGAAAACATCTATTTAATAACAGGCCAACAATGAGACTGGAGAGATAACTAGTGGTTAAGAGAACTGGCTGCTCTTTTAGAAGTCCTGGGTTTGGTTCCCAGTACTCATGTGGAGGTGTATGTAACTCCAGTAACAGGGGATAACATCTATCCTCTGTGGCCACCAGCCACACATGTACATACATGTAAGCAAAACATGAATGTATATACAACAAAAAATAAATCCTAAAAAATAGAGCACACACTATGTATAAAATATATTTGCCTATCAAATTCACTGATACCATCTATGTATAACCTAGCAACGTGCTTAGGAAGTGTTTATAGATTAATACACAGTTTAATAAAATTGATCAATAAAGAGATGAGGAATAAATACTATATCTCAAATAGTAGAGATTACAACCAGATGGCTAAAACCAGTGAATCCAGCATTTGTTGTGAGATTGCACCAGGGATCCAGGAATGCTGAACTTCCAAATAGGATGGTGCATAAACATTTTTCTATTATTTTATAGATTTATGCAATGTTATTTTACTGAAAGGCATTTTTGATATGTACTGTCTTTCTTGATATGTACTGATATGTCTTTTGATATGTACTGTCTTTGATATGTACTGTAAATATTTTGATTTGTTTTTGCCAATATAGTCTTCAAAAAGGCCAAAAATGTGTAAGTACTTTCTACCAAGGAAGTATGGAATACTGTCCTTCATGTACTTGCTCAAAGGGCACATGGGTTATAGTATTTTCATTGGCCTCTGCTGTTGTGTATTTATTTTCAAGTGTGTCCCCACCCCTCTCCACCTCTTTTAACTCAGAGTCTCATATAGGCAAGGCTGGACTTGAACTTGATATGTAGCCAAGGATGACCTTGAACTGTTGATTCTCCTGCTTTCACCTCATGAGTGCTAATATCACAAGCATGCAGCATCATGCCCCAAGCAGTATTCAGGATTGAACCAAGGACTTCCCAAATGGCTGGCAAGCATTCTACAAATTGAATCCTCAACCCTGTCTTAAGTCCTTTATGTGCGATGAAGTGAGTTCTCTGAATGATCAAAGTTTACTAATCATGATGCTTAATTCCCCTATGTCATTATTACTAATATGGTTTTTGGTTAAATTATAAATCAATGAGATACTAAAAAAATTCTACTATAAATGTGGATTTATTCATTCCTCACTTCTGTCAGCATTTCTGAAATACTTCACTGCTAATCCATTAGATAAACACAAATATCAGTTGCTAAAGTCTCCTTGTGAGTGACTTACCTTGTTGTTGTACAATGTCTGATGGCTAAGTAAGGATACTTTTTGGCTTAAATCAACGAGGCTCTGATTATCTTGTATAATAAAATCAAAGAGAGGAGGAGTAAAGGTGTTACAGAGAGGCAGGGAAGGTTTTGAAGATGGGCCCTGTCGATCTCTATCCTCAGAGAGCCTGGCCCACCAAAAGCCACAGTTGCTTTTCAGAAAATTCTCTGTTTTCATCAGCTCATGTTTCTGCAGTCTGCACCCAGACAGTCCCTGTGCACAGCTGGGAGCTTCAGGCAGGCCTGTTCCTGGGAGATGTGGAATTCGGACAGCTGATGGTGGCTCGTTGGTCCAGACAGCTTTGGCCATGTCTGTTCAGCGGCCTTCCCTTGGGAGATACACTTGCATTGCAGATGGTTGACTCTACATCCTTTCTTGATTCACTTCTACTTTCTCTCGTTTCTTTTAGGAAGTTCCACACATTTCTTGTCCTGCAACTACTTTCCAGGGATCTGGATTATCTCAGAGGAGGTCATACTTTTGGGTTATCTAGTAGCTTGATAATGCCACGAGGGAACTGGACTCTGATATCCTATATATCTGTTATGCATTCTGGTTATCAACTTCCAGTGGTCACTGTAGGCAGCACATTGAGGCACCTGAGTCTCCAAAGGGAAAAATGGCTCTCATTTGCCGGTGTGCCCAAACTTGAAAAGAATCTTTCCCAGAATCACTGCAGCAGCCTCTGGTCAGTCACAAAGGCTAGAACACTTCATTTTCTCAGTGAATCACTAATGAGTAATAACTTCAGAGATGGGCAATGTTTATCTGACAGGTGGGAAGGAAGTCAGTTATCCTCCAAGTTCGTAGAACAGGGTCTAGCTGAACAAGATCAGAGTTCTGGTCTTGGCTTTTTGAGTTGCTTATTTTATGCGTCTGAGTGTTTTGTGTGTAGTGATGCATGGGCACTGTATGTGTGCAACATCAGAGTTTTCTGATGAAGGGAGAAAGAATGATGCATATTGAGTAGACAGTCAGAGCTTTCAACTTCTCTGTTTCCTAGAATATGAATGGCACTTTTGCTTTCTCTCTTGCTATTCTCAGGATTAATGCATCATTCCATTCAAGTTGTCTTTATAGATGGTGTATGGCTCTATTTTGTTTAATACTTTTTAAGATATGAAAGCATTTTAGTATTATTGGTACATTTAAACTTATTTGGATCATAGATCTGTTCAAATCCACCTTTGCCATATGATTTTCTAATGTATATTTATTGTAAGATTTTTTTCTGTCTCATGGTCACCTATAGTTTTTACAATTTGTTTTATTAAAACAATTCAGATATATAAAATATAAAACTAAGAAGATAGTGTATTAATTGTTAAATCTTCATACAGTAATGATGGTGAATGTTTTACCTCATGTACCTTATTTAGCCCTTCTCTCTCCTTTGATAAAGATTTTAAAATCAATAAAAAAGAACAGATTTTACCTTAAGTACATCAGTGTTATGGGGTTATGGATGCAGGTCATTGGTCGATCACTTGCCCAACACATAATCAACCTCCGGTGTCAATCACTAACAACACAGACAAGCATACACATTCTTAAGTATAACTATTTTCCTTCCCCTCTCATTCTTTACAATTATGATTTTCTTCTGGTAGTTTTTTTTAAAAATAGGGGTTGACCTTTAATTTTTTAACAAAATATAATATGGTATAACAAAACCCATCACATACAAGTTGGACAAGGCAAACCAACAGAAGGAAAAGAGCCCCAAGAGAAGACACAGAGCCAGAGACACACACTTGTTCACACACTCGGGGGTCCCATAAGATTACTAAACTGAAGGCTATAATATATACACAGAGGACCTGATGCAGACCCTGTAGGCCCAGCACTTGCTGTTTCAGTCTCTGAGTTCATATGAGCTTTGCTCAGTTAATTTAGAAGGCCTGTTCTCCTGGTGTCCTCCTACTATATGGGTCTTACACTCTTTCCACCTCCTCTTCCACAGGATTCCATGAGCTCTGAAGGCAGGGATTTGATGGAGACATCTCATTTAGAGCTGTGCATTCCAAGGTCTCTCTGTATAATGTCTGAACTGTGGGTCTGTTTATTTTTTCCCATCTGCTGTAGGAGAAAAATGTCTCTGATGATGACTGAATAAAGCACAGATCCACAAGTATTGCAGAATATCATTAGTAGTCATTTTATTGTTACTTTTTTTTTTTTTTTTTTTTTTTAAAGATGAGTAGTATTTGGTTTTACTCTAGCTCTCTGGACTGTCTGGTTTCTGGTTCTTAGTTAGCCAAGCAGTGTTGGGTATGGGTTCCACATTGTGGAGTGAGCATTAACTCAAATTAAACGTTGGTTGGTTACTCCCACAAACTTTGTGGCACTGTTGACCCAGCACGTATTGTAGGCAGATAGATTTTAGATCAAAGGTTTTGGGGGTGGGTTGGTGTTTGTCTCTTTTTTTGGTAGCCTGCAGAGTATCTTTCTGTATCAAAGACACCAGAAGATGGGGTGAAGGTTCTATGTCCACACCGGCTCGACCTCTCTATATTCAATGAATTGTGAGGGTGTTGTCTAACAGCCACTATTCTGAACACTCTAAAAGTTTTTAACTTTCCCACTTAGTGTACTACTTTTGTGTGGTGGTTGAGTTCATGTTGGCAGACTGTAAATGCTAGACTTAGCTACAAGTAGCGACAAATAAATCCGGAAAGCTCAGTTTCTAAAATAAAAGTGTTTTCTTGTTCACAACCCAGTCTCTTATGGACTGGGAATCTCTTCTCTAAGCAGGATGTCTGGCTGGCCTGGCCTCCTGTATCATCTAGAACAGGTGACTTCTAAAATTTCTTGGGTAAAGAAGAAAATGCTAGAAGATGGTGGGACATGGTTTTCAAGGACCATATATCCACATTCTATTTTACTGTACTAACCCAGACATGTAGTGCTTTGGCATGACTGAAATGGTCCCAAAGGCTCAGGTATTTGAATAATTTGTCCCCAGGTAGTGTGATTTTTGCAAAGATTGTAGGGAACCTGTAGAAAGTAGAGCCTTGCAAGATGTCACTGGGGATGGGTCTTGAGGTTTGATATCTCAGCTCCACTATTTTCTTTCTGCTTCTGGGTTGCTGATGGAATATGCCAGGCTGGCCTCATCTGTCATGACTGATTTCCTCAGCGTGATTGACTGTGTCCCCTCTGGAACTGTGAGCCAAAATAAACTTTTTTATCCCATAAATTGCTTTTGGCAGAGTATTCAGGACAATAGAAATGAAACCAAGACATGCAGTCCTTAATGTATCTGTGAATGGTAGCTAGGAAAAGTAGGTTCTTTGCATCTTTAGAAAACATCTGTAATACATGTCAATTCTATTTAACATTAAGTGACCCTCTTCAGAGATTTATGTAGATTCCAATAACGAGCACATGTTCTTGGCATTAAGAAATACTTAAAATTGTCTGAGCATGGGGGTGCATGCCTGTAATCCCAGAGGGATTTAAGACAGAGGCAGGGAAGCAGAGACAGGTGGATTTCTCTGAGTTGGAGGCCAGTGTAGAGTGAGTTCCAGGACAGCCTGTCTCTTCTGTCTCTGTCTCAAAAACAAAACAAACAAAGAAATAACTGAAATATTGGATTGGCTGGGATCTGTTGATCTGCTGGGCATAAGCCTGACAGATGATGCACACACCTAAGTCAGAAACAGAATAGAGAAGAGAATCCTGAGATCATCAGAAACTGGGTTCAGGTGGAACCAATTGATTCCATGTTTTTGCTTAGACTTTTTGCCATGAACAATGGCAGGACTCTGAAGTATGTTGGTAAGTAAAACAGGTAAGTACAAAGAATCATATAGCTCACGCTGTGTTGGCTTATACAACATGGTAGGATATTATCAATCTATGATTTGTGGCTTAAAATTTCTTCTTCATCAGTAAAGCAAATGGCCAGCAAAGTATCACTCCATTATACGTGACCACAACACTGGATTAAATACCTGTTGAACAGAGCCTAGGCTTATCAGAAGGTTAAAGCTATGGTTTTATATTTTAGCTGGACCCTCCATTCTATAATAAATGTTTAGTGAGAATGCTTTGATTGTTAGAATCAGGATATTTTAAAGATGTGATTTCCCAATAAGAAAAGTTATTATCTCATATTTTTGCCTTAGGTGTGGCACATCACAATGGCTTACTGATGGCATGAGGATCTGTGTTTTGATGGACACTTAACAGTTCAACTTTAAGACTGTTTTGACATTTACTTGAGGGTAACCCTCAAGTACCTATCGCCATCACTACCTTTCTATGCCCACCTGTCTGACCAGGAAATACTTTTTTTTTGTCTGACTTAAGAAGAACCTGAGGTTGGGTTGTACCAGGTTAGCTCTCAACTGGTCTCTGCTGTATCTTGGAGCTCCCAACTATCTCCTGAGGAGCATCATGGGTAGGGTGGGTCATTGTTGAGGTCCTATTCTTAAGGAAAGATATGACAATGAATGTAGGGTTAACACCTGCCTGTTCTCTATGTTCTCCATTATAACAGTGAAAGAGAAAAGCAGGATCTTCCCATGAATTAGATGTAGAGGCCTGATGGCTTGCTACCCCAGCCATCTCTTACAAGTAGTAGTATCACTCTGATAGTTCCCATGGCAACTTGAATTCTGGTGAGTCATCACAACTTATACTTGTCTGTAGCAGGGAAAGAAGATGATGCTAAATATGTTCTTAGCGAACATCTAAACTCTCAGATCTAAATTTGGTGACTGGGAATAGATTACACAACAGCTAGTGACTCTACACAAAGGTAAGACTTAAGGAGCTCTTTAATCGACTTTGGGAGTTTGAAGCAGCTCAGGGGAATTTACGGAATAATGAATGGGAAAGCTACTGAAGGTCATCCTGGATAGACCGGTTTGGAAATAAAATGGTGAAAATTTTAGTAATTTAGTTAGGATTATACAAAAGTGATGTAAATAATTTACATGTTAATTGGTGTTAGTAGCATAATAAATCAGCAAAGTGTTATGCTTCCCTGATAACCTGGACTGCAATGTTCTGTGGCTGTGGGCATTCCTTTCCCCGAATTAGAGAAAGCTTTAGACTCATAATGCAGATAAAACAGCTGTTCCATCAAGCTGTTTTCCAAATAGAGTTGCACCATTATTGTTGTTGTTAGACAGGAAGGGAAGTGATGTCAGCGTGAATGTGAAAATGAAGTAACATTGTCTGTCAGGAAACAGAACTGGTGCCAGGGGCTCAGCCCCTGCACAGCTGAGAGACGAAAGAGAAAACTGGGAAACCGAAGACCCACAAAATCCATGTTCTGTAATTCATAATAGTCATGGAAAATACAGTCCTTCATGCCCAGCCCAGGGAGGCGACAGCTTCAGATAGCACAGTTTGGATCAGCACACAGGAAACTTGAACCATGGTGGTATAAACTGCCACTTGAGGATGCACTCTCATCCCCAAACTGAGCACTAGACAGGAATAACCATTTCTTGAACCAAGTCAAGCCTGGGACAGAGTTGCCATATTTAGCAAGTCAAAATGAACAATGCTTCACTGAATTTAAACTTTGAGTAAATCAATTTTTAGGGGGTGGGCAAGTATCTTCTAAATTTTGGCATGGTAGTGACAGTGAAAAAAGAAAAAAACCTAGGCATTGTTTATCTAAGTTCAAATTTAACTAAATGATCTCTATTTTATCTGGTAACTCTAAGCTGAGATAATTAATATTTTTGGCCTAATTCTCTGACCATTTTTGACATAACTTTGCTTAAACTCGTCTTTGAAATGCTAATCTTGACTCTCTCGCAGTTCCATGTGGCAGGCTATATTATGCATCTCGTCCCACTCCAAGTCCTTAGAACATGACATTGACTCCTTCATTGAAAACTGTGATCTGGGTAGGCCTCACAACTGGCTTGAATAATGGAGTGTTGTAGAAGGGACCGTGAGGCTGGAGATTAAAGGTGCCATTTCTATTTTACTTTCTTAAAACCTTCCCCCTGCCCCCCACCCCAGGAACTGCAAGCTGACATAATGAAGTTATCAGCTGAGAGAGATGATAGAAAGATTACCCAGAGTTGGGAGGATGCTTGAGAGTCGTCCTGGTTTCCAGCAGTTTAAACCTGTCTCAGATGACCCAGTTTCAACAGTACTTCAGTGAACATCATAGAAGATTCAGCTGAACCATCCAAAGTTCTATCCCTGCACTTCTGAAGCCTAGCTATGCATTAATACATGGTTGCAGTTGCTTTTACCGTCTGTGTTTTATGTGCTTAGATACCCACTTGCACAGCACTAATGAATACTAGTTTGATCAAGAGGAATACTAGTATATTTTCAAGTAATATTTTTATGTCTTTTACAATAACTAGTTTTTGAGACACTGTGTATCCCAGACTGGCCTGGAATTCATAATAATTCTTTAGCCTCAGGCTCCCAAGTGCTTGGATTTAGGCATTAGCTACCATGCATAGCTGTATAGTTTAGTGTTTAGAAATTTCAACATAATCGCAAATAATAGATATTTGTTAAGTTGGCTATGGATGTTTTATTTTTTTGGTTTCTCGATACTTTTTGTTTTATTCAGTCAAAAAGGGATTTATATGTATAACATTAAATTGTATGTGAGAAAAAAAAACGGAACAAGACCTGCATATCCTATGCCATCCCCAGACCCAGAACCTATGTCACCTCAATCCAGAACCAACTTTGGAAAAACATGTTTATAACCCCAGCTCTCAGAAGGTAGAGGCAGGAGGAGTTTGAGTTTGGAGCCAATCTGGGCTACATAGAGGGATCATTCCTCACTCTCCACATTCCCCCAAACAAACCCTCAGTCCAGTATTTAGTAATAAAACAAATATTCATAAAGACATCGGTTACTTTGCTTTTACCACTAGATAGATGCTGAGCTTTCAACAAATTGCGTTAAAGAAATTCTTTATGGCAGGCTGTAAAATCAACGTAAGATGAATAGGTTTCATAGCCTCAAAAAAGAATGAATTAGAAGTGATAAAGAAAATCTAACATGACAGAAGTAATAAAAGAATACATGCTTTAAAAAACTCTGTAAGAATGAGCAAACCATATTTGAGGCATTCAATGTGTTCTTGGAAGACTCAGAAGGGTACTTGAGAGTACAGAAAAGCATCCCCTGTTGTTGCTATGATAACTCCCTGAATTAATTCAGGAGTTTCTTGAAATCTCTGCAACAAAATCAGTAAGCATTCCTATGATGTCCCCAAGTTCCTTCGGAAGATCCCTTGAAAATAGACAAACACAGAAACCTAGTGGAGTAGAGAACTGATATCACCAGACATGAAAACATTATATAGAACTTCTGTAACAAAACAGTGTGATATTGGTACATGGGTAACCATTATAATTTGGATCTCGAGTATCTCTTAAAGTCTCATGTGTTAAAGGCTTAGTTACCAGCCAATGCTGCTATTGGAAAGTAGTAGGAACTATGTGGTTGTGGTAGGGTGAGCTGGAGACTAGGTCATTGGGGATTTATTTTTGACAGGCACTCTTTTTTTTTCTTTAAAAGCAATATTTATTTAGTATATGCATATGGTTTGTGTGTGTGTACATGCATGTATGGAGTGCCTGTGTGCCATGGCATGCATGTGGAGCTCCCTAATGTTGAGGCAGTGTCTCCCTTGTTTCTGCTGATGACCTGTATGTTTCAGGGTAGATGGTTCATGAGCTTCCTGCAATTCTATCTTGGCCGCCATCTGGAGATTCGTGCCATGCATTGTTAAAATAAGTTCAGAAAAAGACACAAAACATACAGAAATTAAGTATATCATCTGTTCACCCATCTAGAGATGAAAAATTTCTATACAATACACATAGGTATAAATTCTAAGTACCGTTAGGTTTTTCTTAACATAAAAAATGATACCATCTAAGTAATAAACGAGAAGTGAGTGAAAAGTTCTATAATTTGGGTATGAAAGAAGACTGCTATTGAAAACCTAGAGACTGTCTCTGGGTGATTGGCTCTGAGATAAAGGCACTTTCTAACAAGCCTGGAGACCTGAGTTCGATCCAAGGAATTGTGGAAGGAGAGAGAACCAAATCCTCCAAGTTATCTTCTGACTATCATATACATGCACACTCTCTACATGTGTACATGTACACTAAATAGGTAAATAGGTAAAAAGAAAACTCCAGAGACTATGGAAGATTATTAACTTTAGTACATTAAATTAATTTAAATATAGAAATATTATAACATGAAAAGAGAAATAATAGATAGCCATGTACTACATATATAACAAATTAAGGATAATATTGCCATACAATATAGAATTTTTAAAGATTGAGTCATTGGCACCAAAAAATTGATATAGGAACATGAACTAGTGATATAAAAGATGAAAGAGGCCTCACCCTTAAGTATATAAAAAAGTCTTCATATCATTATGGAAAAAGTTAACATTACAAATGAGAACTACTTCAAACCTATAGTAAAAACTTATAATAATATGTCTAGGAACTTTATTGGTGAGATTATGGAAAAAGTCATTTCTAAATTACTTGTGAAAATAAAATTTGATAAGTTTTTATTGAAGTAAAAATTGAAATATTGAAATTATTATTATTGTTGATATGCTTTAGTTTTTAAAGTGCTGGGAATGAAAGCTAAGTGGTATTCTACTGAGATAACAATGCAGTTGACCAATTTATATGTTCTTTACAGAGTTGTCTATACAAATATTTTGTTCATTATAAAAAGAATGTCTATTTTTCTATTATAAGGTTCATGTTATATAAAGAACAAAAAATCTTTATAAATGTTAGATATAATCCCCTATCTGACACAGGATTTTTTCTGAATCCATAGGATGGCATTTTGTTTTATTTCCTTGGTTGTATAGAAAGTGTGTGTAGTTTGATATAAGTAAAGTTGCTTAGTTCTGTTTTTGTGGACTGACTGAGCCAAAGTCCATTACCAATGTTTTTGGAGATTTCTTTCCATGTGCTCTTCCTGGCTTTGAGTTTTCAGCTTTGCATTTAGGTCTTTCATGAGTTGGAGTAGACTTCTGTGTACCCGTGAGGCCCCAGTTTCATTCCTTTGCACATAGAATCTAGTTTCTCCAGCACATTTACTAAAGAGACTCTTCTTTCTGAGCTGTATACAGTTAGTCCTTTAGTTAGAAATTAGTTGACTATAGATGTCAGAATTTATTTCTGAGCTTTCTGTTTTATTTCACTGGCCCATGTATCTGATTTTATGACAGTTCCACATGATTATTGCTTTGGAACAAAATTTTGTTTTTTAGTGATTTTTTTTAAAAGCTAGTGTGTGGAATGCTGGGCTTCACTGTAATATATCCACGTACATGTATTTTTATACTTTGCTTATATTTGAAACATTACCACTTCTCTCTCCTTCTGCTGATGTCTCTAATGTACTTTCTTTCTTTAAATATACCCTTTTTCTTGTGTGTGTATCTTTCTGTCTGTCTCTCTGTGTGTGTCTCTCTGTATGCACACATATATATAAAAAATAAATGTGATATTTTGTCTTTCTTTCCCTATCTTTCTTCCCCCTCCTTAGTCTCCTTTATCTCCCCTAATATGTGTCTCTTCTACTTTCATGTTATTTATCATCTATGAATCCTTTGTCTGTCTGTCTGTCTATCTATCTATCTATCTATCTATCTATCTATCTATCTATCTATCTGTCTATCTATCAATTATCCATCTATCTCTATATCATCTATCTCTATATCTATATTTCATCCATCTAGATTCCGTGTATTGACAACATGATGTTTGTCTTTCTGAATGTAGTTTATTTTGTTTAATATGACGATATCTAGTTCAAATCACTTTTCTACAGGACTATTTCAGAGATGATAGATAACTATAAGGGACAGTTTTTTCAGGTACAGTATATTTTCCAGGTACAATGGGGCAGTTGCACACATAAATTCACTGTAATTGTGACAGCTGTAAAGGCTTTGACAGATGAAGCCAGACAAGGGATCCCAAGACATAGTAGGGAAGTGGTTCAAAAGTCCTACCCTTAGCTAATGAGCTATTGGCAACTGACAACTGCTGGATGAGAGACAGTTTTCTTTGATGATGTGGTCTCTGGTAGGTTGATCATGCTGTAGTGCAGAGGTTCTCAGGCTGTGGTCATGACCACTTTGAGGGTCTAATGACCCTTTCACAGGGGTTTCTTAAGACCATTGGAAAACATATATATTTATATCTATATACATATATATGTATATAATATACACATATATATGTTACAATTCATAACAGTAGCAAAATTACAGTTATAAAGTAGCAATGACAATAATTTTATGGTTGGGAGTCACCACAACATGATGAAATATATTAAAAAGTTGCAACATTAGGAATGTTGAGAACAACTGCTTTAGTGTAAGACTATACATCTAAGCATGCATGGGTCATATATCAACTCTACTTGGTGGGTTAAAGAGAATAAAAGAACACAAATTGTGTAGTGCAGGGAAAGAGTTGGTGTCTATGAGGACTTGGGCATGGGTGATGCATATGATCTATCATACATTGTATGAAATCCTCAAAGACCTTATAGAAATGAAAAAATAAAAGGTAAAGAATGCAAGATGAAAACATGGATGATTTTGATAATAATAGATAAAAAACAGAACACCAGGAACTAGAAAGATGGTTCTTGCATGTGAAGCTGAATTTGAACCTCCCAACCCTAGAAGTCGTAGCACATCTATGATCGCAGTAATCCTAGTGCAAGATGACAGGCTAACTAACTTAGTCTACATAGCAATGACCAATAAGAGATCTTTTGTCAAAAACAAGGTAGAGGTAAAGAATGACACCCAGGGCTCTGGTCTCCCTACATGTACTCTTAATGAGTTCTCAAATTTGGAATGACATTATTTTTCTTTTTACATTTATTTATTTAATATACATGAGTAACACTGTAGCTGTCTTCAGACACACCAGAAGAGGGTATCAGATTCCATTACAGATGGTTGTGAGCCACCATGTGGTTGCTGGGAATCGAACTCAGGACCTCTGGAAGGGCATTCAGTGCTCTTAATCTCTGAGCCATCTCTCCAGCCCAGGATGACATTATTTTATTGAGAAATTTTGCATCTTTATTCATCAGCATTTTTTTTTATAATTTTCTATTTTTATTATGTCCTTATCCAGTTTTGGTATCAAGTATGCTTGATTAATATAGTTTGATAATGTCCTTTTCCTTCCTATTTTATTAAATAGTTTGAGGAGCCTTGTTCATAACTTTTCTTTAACAGTTTAGAAGTCAGCAATGAATCTATGCAGTCCTTGCCTATTTTTTTTTTAGTAAGAGACTTGATCTTGTCATTTGTTATGAATCTGTTCAAATTGGTTACATACACTTAGTAATTATCATAGGTCATGTATGTTTACAGATTTATTTATTTCTTGCAGGTTTCACAATATTTTGAAATGTAAACTTTCAAATATTCTCCAGAATCTGTTGCAATATGCCCTTTTCCATCTCTGACTTTATTTTTTTTTGAGTTTTGTCTCTTTATTTTTGTTGTTTTGCTTAAGTGTTTGTTGATCTTGTTTATCTGTTCTAAAAACTGTCTATTTTTAGTTATTACTTGTTTAGTCTCCATTTCATTAATTTCTGATCTTTATTATTTCCATCTAATGCTTTTAGGTTTTGCTTGTTTATGATTTTCTAAGACCTTGAGATGTATCACTATCATTTTCTTAATAATCTCTTCTTTTAAGGAAGTGTGTATAACTATAAGCTTTCAGAGAACTGTTTTAGCTGCATTCTATAGATTTTTATAAGTTGTGTTTCTGCTTTTATTTGATTCTAGGAATCCTTAATTTTATTCTTTCTGGATTTTTTTTTTAATCACCCACGGTCATAATAGAGTATATGGTTTAATTTGTTTAACCTCTAAATATCTGTTTAATTTCTGTGGCTTCTCTTGGTATGGATTTCTAGTTATGTTTTATAAACATCTGCTCAGATAAATTATTTTTGTTTATTAAATATGTTTGAAGCTTGTTCTATGGCCTAAAATATGATCTGTTTTTAGTATGTTCCATGGACTGTTGAGAATAATTATATATCTAATTGATGGAATATTTTGAAAACAACTATTGATTATCTACCATTTGATCATGGTACATATTAACTCTAATGGATTTTGTTTTTATTGACTGTTAATCTGTATGACCTGTTGCTTGATAAGTTTATTGAGGTTACTCACTATTACTGTGTCAGGACCTATCGGTTAGTGTTTGTTTATGAAATTGGTACTTCCGTGTTAGTGTATGTATTTTTATGTTATTATATCTTCTTGATGGATTGTTCACTGTAATCATATATTATGGCCTTCTTCATCTCTTCTTAGTAACTTTTATTTGAAGTTTACATTACCAATGATTGGAATGTGGACACTGACTTACTTTGGCATCTATCTTACCCTGAAGTTGAAGTGAAGGACTTCTGTCCTTTTACTCTATCTGTTGGTGTCTTTGCCTGTGAGTTGTATTTCTTGGAGGCAACAGATAGTTGGGTAGTTTAATCCAAGTAGCTAGTCTGTGACTTTGAATCAGAAAACAGAACATTTACATTTAGTGTACATTTACTGAGAGAAGTTTGCAAATTTATGTAAGTTTGTTGGTTGTTCCACTGCCTGGTTAGAATAGCATTTGTCTTCTTTATCCATCATTTATATTAAGGGTTTGATTGTTTACTCTGTTAAAGATGATAGTTTTTTTTTCTTTGTTATCTTCTCCATCTATTCAACCCATGAAAGTTATTCTTTCCTATATTGTCTTGATTGAGGCTGTATTCTTTTTCCTCTGCAAGTTTAGGAATCCATTAAGTATCTTCTTAATGCTGGCTTGGTGGAATTGGATTGCTTTAGTTTGTGCCTGTATAAAAATTTCTGTTCTTATTGTCATGTTAATTTTAACAGCTGGGCTTGATATTTCAACCACAGTTGGCAGTTATTTTCTTTTAAGGCCTGGAGTAAGTATATCATTCCATACATTCCTGTCTTTGAGGCTTTTGTTGAACATTCTGATGATATTCTCATATGTTTGATTATATGACTCAAAATTTCTTTTTATAGCTATTAACAGATTTCCTTTTTTGTGTGTGTACTTGAAATCTTGTCTATGAATGTGGTTAATATTTTAGATGGGAGTGGTGATATGTCTTCCAAGTTTGTTGGGAGTAAGGGGAGGAAAAACAGCATGAATATCTGCTTGGATATACAGACCTATCTCCATTTTTAAAATAATCTGTTATGAATAAAACACCTGCTGGAGAGAATGAGCCTGTGTATTCCAAGTAGTTGGATGGAGCTCCAGAGTTTTTAGGTTCTATCATAATGATCTTCATTGCATGTAGATAGCTTCTGATCTGAGCCACAGATCTAATTCTGATCTCAGTCATATTTGCTAATTTGTTCATTTCTCCATACTTTTATTTTTCCTCTTTCTATTTCTGGATCTATCTGATACTCTTCCTTCTTAGGACTAGACTCTATTTTTCTTTTTGACATGCCACACTGATGCAGCTTCAAACCCATCATTTTACCCAATAGTCTCTACTAACATTTTGAAAAAAGAAATGTGATATCTCCAACTTTGTTTTCCCTTCTCAGAATTTACTTGGCTGTTGGTGATCTCTTGTGTTTCCATACAAATTAATTTATTTTGCTATTGTGAAGAATGGCATTACAATCCCGACAAGACTTATTGAATGTATATATAGCTTTGGGTGATATATAACAATAGACAAATGAATTGTGTGTGTGGGGTTTTTTGCTTTTTATTGAAATACACATCATAGAGAAGTACAAAAATAATGCTAACAGTGGGAAGAATGGAAGAGGAAATGAGCTTAGCCATCTTTTCCTAAATCATGTTAATTTTTAATATCAGATGTAATATTCATATGTTTTTAATACTATTGTTTGCACTCTTAAGTTGAAGTTATTGCAAGAGAAACACTTAGAATCAAAATAAAACATTCCTTTAAATTTTCAAGGGAGCCTGAATGCCTGTACTTCTTGCCTGCATTCTGCTCGTGCTAAAGTCTTAATATGTCCAATAAGAACATAATACAGGATTTGCATCAATGTTAGAAAAAGAAAAATCACATATACTTGCAGATGTTGTGTTTTCTGTTTCAAAATGAAAATAGAATCTGGCAACATATAAATAGTACTTCAGAGAGAGTAAATCAGGCTGAATATACAAAACCCACAGCTTTTTGAAGTGTGATCAACAAGAATCTAGATCATGTGAGAGGGATGAGGATATATACCAGACTGAAAGGGAATGGGGGAGTGGGAAGGAGGTTGTAGAGCCTATTGAGAGAGTGTAGGGGAGAGGAGCAAAGGCTGCTAAGTGTGGAAGGGAGAGTAGTACTTTGGCTCCCCCTCCTAAATGCTAACAATGTCCTTTTCAGCATGAGACATAGTAGACACTCTTAACACAGCTCCAAATAATGTGGAAAGGGGAGAAAGATTGATGCTGCTGGATACTACAGGAAGCCAAAATCCTCACAAACCTGTCAAGACTGACCTTAGCAAGACTACTTCCATCTATTTATTTCAAGATCTGATGTGTATACATGGCAAGTGGGCAGGTTTGCAGTGGTGTTAAGATGAGGAAACGGTGTGAGGCAAGGTCAGAGTCTGGGCTGAGAGTGGAACACAGGAACGTGAACACATGCAAGCCACAGAATCAAAACCAGTGTTGCTGGACAGTTGGGATTACATTTGTAAGAAGCATATTAGTTAAAAGATAAATATTTTTCCAGGTTTATTTGAAATCGCCTGACAGTATTAAACTGCTCGGATACAGGCACAGAGAGGCTGAACTGCCTCACATCTGAGCTGGTGAGTTGCCAGGTGGGTTTGTTGGAAGAAAATTGGGCAAGGGAAATTGATGATGTTAGCAAAGATATGCTTTAATTGATTTCATATAAGCTAGGCAAGAAGGAAAGTGGCAGAGAGATGGTCTCTAGATAAGGGGGAATGTTTTAGGAGTAATGGTTTAGCAGTCTTATTGCAGTTGAAACATGTTTAAGTGATAACACTTAAGTGAGGGAGGTCATTAGAAAATAAAACTTGGCATTTAACATAGCAGAGATCGTGTAATTTATGGTGGTGACAGAGTCTAAAATAGAATCTGGAGCTTTTGTTGAGGTTATATCAAGTTACAATGTGAAGCCATCAAGAATATGACTTCTAAAGATGCTAGACAGGTCTCTCTCTCTATATATGTTGATGTTACAAAACTCATACATAAGTTGGGGTAGAAAGAAAGGTTTTGAGCTAGGAGAAATACGTTATAGTTAGGCATCTTAGCCTCAATGTTGAGAGCTTTGTAAGAGGGTAGAGATATGGTAGAGCTGATAAAGTCATGGAAAATTAGAATGGCAACTTTCCCTGTGTGAGATGGAGCAAGAATAGCAGCACCCCACAAAGATTACCCAGGGATACCTGTCAATAAGACACATTGCCAGGCAATTTCAAATCAACTAGGAAAGTTGTTTATCTTTTAACTAATGTGCTTCTTACAAAGGTAATCCCAACTGTCCACAACACTGATGATTTCTATGGCAACACTGGTTTTGATTCTGTGGCTTGCATGTGTTCACGTTCCCGTGTTCCACTCTCAGCCTCAGACTCTGACCATGCCTTGCACCGTTTCCTCATCTTAACACCATTACTAGATCTGCAAACTTGCCCATGTGCCAGATTTCAGATCAATGAGGAGGTAAAAGACTCATTCCAGAAAGGACTTGTGTATATGAGGTTGTGTGGTGATACCAACCAAGGAGTCAAGCTGTAAGTGGGCAGCTTAAGAAATAAGAAGTTAGAAAGGGATTGGCTTAGCCCGAGAATGGTATAGTTGTAAGATTTTTGGTTCAGTAACCATGGCAGATTCTACAGGGATTTGAATCATGATAGGGACACACATTTAATACACAATAGTTGGATGCAAAGACTATAATATTTATTTCTCTCTATTAAACCATTCTTGGCCTAGAGGCCTCATCTGCCTATTTGGTAAGGGTTTTGTGAGAATCCCTTTCTACTCTTGGGGTTACAGATGAGCATGGAGTTCCCTCCCTGGTCAGGAAATTTGAGGAACCCTTCGGACTCCCCATAATGTTTGTTGCCTCTTTTGAAGGTCATCTTTCAATGTCACACAGATGACATCACAGTCATAGGTTTCGTTGTCTGTTTTTACCTATGTAGTTTAACACAAACTTCTGGGCTCATGTCCCATATAGTTAAGTTGGGAAGAATCTACTTCCAGTTTCATGAGAAGGTTCTTGTTATCATGGAGCACTGGGTGGGGTTGGGTCCTGATTTTTGCTACAAGCAGAAACTAATTTCTGGTTCAACTCTTCATGTCACTTATTTCAACTAGAAGATGGGAAACCTCATTTTTAGGTGCTTGCTTTCATTAATGTTAGCTCTGGAAACAAATAGCTCTGGGTTATTTGGGGGTTATAGCTGGTAATAAGAAACACCATTCTACATGCTAGGTAAGAAAGGGAGAAAAAGGATACTTGCTTTTCCTAGCACAAGGCTAGTGGGATGTTTACAATTGATTTTCATTTGTCTCTCAAAGTTGAGTGCTCACTGAGATCTAGCCTGGGATTTGGATGTATTACCTATGACATGAAAACTTCTAACACAGATGCTTGCTCTCCTTTTATGGATGCAAATAATTAGGTTTTGTTAGTGTAGGATAACAAGGGATACTGCTTTCCAGAAGAGGATGGTTCAATATGGGCTCAGAATCTGACCACCTTGTTCCTAGAGCTGCACATAGAACTGTAGACAGGACAGACTTCCCAAACACGACTCTGGAGTTCTTCATTAGCATGCAAATCAGCTAACACCAAACAGTTGCTTTCACAGTCACACTGTCTTGGTGCCCAGAGTAATCATTTCCGTTCCCGCTGTTGGGTGGGTGTGAGAACTAGGCTCATCTTAAAACGCATGACTAATAAGCACTTATCTGGATGGTACATCTGGTATTGATGGGGATGATCTGACAAGACGGCAATGCATCCAAGACCTGGGAACACAGCTTGTGGGCAACTGACTGGGCCTTTGTGGCTTTGTGCTTGTGGGAGTTGGTGGGAAGATTTTCGGTGTTTCCTGTTTCCTTCAAGCATTTCATTTTAGCATTTAGCTAAAAGTTTTTCTGACGAATTTGCTAAGAATTCATTTGTGTTAGGAAACTGAAGCTTTCTGTTCTCTGGAAAATCCAAACAAAGTGACATGCAGATGGTTTTGTGTAGGTCCAGCCTGTGACCATTCTACATAACTGCATGCCTTTGGCTTTGATTTCATACAAGAAAGAGCATATGAGTATTTACTTCATTGGCCCTTAGAAATGGATAAAGGGCTATACTTGTGAAAGAAAGTGCTATGAATATTCCTCAAAAAATTAAAAATGGAACTACTATATAATATGAATATACCACACTTGCATATCTACCTGAAGGTTTTGAAGTCATCATACTACAGATATATACATTAATGTTTACTGCTGCACTAATTTCAATAGCCAAGTGTCTTAGTTAGGGTTTTACAACTGTGAACAGACACCATGACCAAGGCAAATCTTATAAGGACAACAATTAATTGTGGCTGGCTTTTTTAGGTTCAGAGACTCAGTCCAGTATCATCAAGGTTGGAGCATGGTAGTATTCAGGCAGGCATGGTGCAGGCAGAGCTGAGAGTTCTACATCTTCATCTGAAGGCTGCTAGCAGAATACTGAGTTCCAGGAAGCTAGGATGAGGGTTTTATAACCCAAACCCACAGTGACACACCTACTCCAACAGGGCCACACCTTCTAATAGTGCCACTCCCTGGGCAGAGCATGTACAAACCATCACACCAAGGTATGAAATTAGCCTAGATGCCCATCAACAGATAAAGAAAATATAGCCCATTTACATAATAGAACCTTATTCAGCTGTAAGGAGGATTAAAGTTAGAGCACTCGCAGGAAAATAGATGGAACTAAAGTTTGCAGTGTTAAGCAAAATAAGCCCAAAGGAAAAGACGAATATAAAAATGCCTTCTCTCATACTGGGAGTCTAGATTAAATTTACAGATGTACACACACACAGCATGTGTAGAAAGAACTCTAAAGGAGACAGGAGGAAGGTACGAGAGGGGACATTAAAGTAAGGGATGGGGAAGGGAATCAGAAATAGGAGGACTGGGGTGGAGGAGGGCAACAGAAGGAAAAAAAGAGAATAATTATATGTATATGAAAATGTCACAGTGAAAATTATTTCTTAGTGTGCTAACCAAAAATTAGCTTAGAATAAATAAATGTATGTCTGATCATCTAATTTGATATTTAAACGTAGACTTTATGTGATTAAATAAAACATGCTTTTGGTTCCCTAAGTGAGAGAGGATTGTAAAAAAAAAAAAAAAGACTCTAAATGAGGGAGAGCTAGAGAGAACTAGTGGAGAAGAGGAAAGCAATACATTTATACACTGTCAGATACTTATTAGCCACAGAAGACTATTTTTAAGTGATTAATATATTATAGTAAATATAATATATAATATAATATAATATAATATATGATATAATATGATATAATATGATATAATAATATATAATTGATAATATGATATGAATAGATGATAATATGATATAATATGATATAAATTATAATATGATAGGTAGTTAATCTAGTATATATAACTATTTTTGCTTCACTTACCTGTCTCTTCAGGATGACAGACATATGCCACTCCAGCTGGCTATTATATCTTATTGGACTATGTCTATTCTCTTGTCTCTTTAAATTGGTTTAGCTTGCTAGTACTTCAGACTTGACATAAGTATTTGGTCCGTCAGATGACATGCTATTTATACCAGTGGTTTTTTTTCTGTCTGGATTTATAATATGTGGTTCTGCTTGGCCGAGATATTCGAGAGCTTCAGAAGGGTATTTATACCTGTTACATGCTATTCTATCACAGTCGTTATCACAATATTAGGTAGATTTAATACATGGTCATTACACTCCTGGTCCAGAACTGAGAATCTAACTAATGTAGTAAAACTTTGCCTGTCAATGCTTTCCTATCAGTCATTAATCTTAGTTTACACAATTAATGAATTAATAATATATTATCAATAAGTAAACAAACTAACTCTTAATTAATAATTTGTTTGGAGGCATGGGAAAAGTAGGCTTCTGTTTTTCTTTGTGTTAATTAATTAATTTAATCAAGTCATCATAAGTCATAATAAAATGATTTCACATGTGTTGTTAGATATGGACTATGGGAAACGAGGCTAATTGTTCTTTTTGAGGTACCATGCACAGGGCTATCTTAATTTCAGGCACCTACCTCCTGTCACTCAGCATACTCTTCAAGGTTCCTGGAGTTAGAAGATCATTGTGTAGGTTAATTTGTCATGTATTAAGACAGGCTCATTATGCCTACCACCATTACTTTTGTACCAGAATTTCAATGGCCAGCTTAAGATATGTCTGAGAGTAACAGCATCTCCAACATTACTACCTACCAGGCTTTGGTCTGAGAGAAATTTTTTACCAATGGTTAGAAATTTAGTTTGTGCTATCATAAGGAGTTTGCTATCATTTTCTGGAGAACTTATTTCTTTTAGCCAAAATTCTATTTACAGTTTAAAATACCATGCTCAAATTTTTAGTCTACAAGAGTCAGAATCAATACGATTTATAGCTTACTTCAACAATTGTGTTCCTTACTGTTTATCACTTAATGAAATTTGGAATTATATTTAGATAGACAAACCCATAGTAGACTTTTTTTGAAGGAGAGGCTCACACCTCTACTTACCCCAGAAACAGAGCCCACAAAGGATTAGCATAATGATTTCATCATCAAAATCCAACTTGGCCATCCAGTGAGTTTTTTTTTTTTTTTTCCTTTTATTTTGGCCACTAACAGAAGGAGGTGAGGGGTTGCTTACAAGGGCCTGGATGACTTAAAAAGATAGCTGAGTCACTGAAAAGTTTGTATCTACAGGAGTGACTCATGAAAGTGGTGACACTGAAGCACACAGGGCAGGACTCCCAGGCAGCTCCAAGGCCCTGACGAGGTCTGCTGAGGGCCCTCCTCACCCAACAGTTCTTCCCTGCTTTCATTAAGGAAGGGCCTTTTGGAATCTTCCAAATTTCTGCTTTCCTAAGTATGTGCCCTTTTGTTTACCGGAGGTGCCCTTTCCATAAGGAGGAAAATTCCCTACAGCAGGAAGGGAGAGGGAAGAAAGGATCTATGAAGTGATAGATTTGATCTAAGTTTCTACCTTTTGGACTTTGCATTCCTGGTGCATTCCCCACACTGTTAAGTGGGGAAAATAGGTTGAAGAATTTATGGGAGCTTGGAAGCTGGCTGTCAGTAAGGTGTTAAGCACTCAAACCCGAGGCCTGGAGTTCAATTACGCCCTACTCTTCTGAAAAGCCTGGTACCTTAGGCAGTGCCTGGAATCCTCGGGATGGAAAAGCAGAGACTCTTTCCTGAGGTTTGCCATCCAATCTCATACAACACACACACACACACACACACACAGAGAGAGAGAGAAAGAGAGAGAGAGGACAGAAACAGAGGACAGAAAGAGAGATAGAGACAAAGAGACAGAGAGACATAGAGACATACAGACAGAGAGATGCAGAGATAGAGAGAGACAATAGAGAGGAGACAAAGAGAGATAAAGACAGAGTTTTCTGCTAACACTTCAATATAAACTAATCTTTCCAAATAGAAATGTTAATATTAGTGATCTGAATTAGTGGTTAATGACATTATCACTGGCTCTAAATTCACTTGAAATTTGAAAATCCTTTTGGCCCCATCATATTAATGTCATGAGGTAAATGAAGATTACCTTGATGTGATCTCTTTCCCTGTCTTCTTTTCAGCTTCACATCCTTCCCTACTCAGAGTCACCGGTGTGGGGGAGTCCATTTATTTCTGTTTTCTAATTAAAACTCTGATATCTAATTTGATTTTGCTTGCTACCTCAGCACCCATGAAGAGTGTTTTGTGCTACACAGTGAAAATTAGACATATGAGAAAGGGCAGTTAATTCTTCCAAAGGACTAACACCAATATTCATCTCTAGCTCAGCCACCGTGAAGAGCACAATTATTCTTCCCAATTCACACCCATTACAATCCAGTGTGTATAGTCCCGTAAATGAACTGTTCTCCTCTCTTCTGCTCTGGAGTAATTGGCTCATGATGAAGATATCATCACAGAGTGTTGTTTGACTCTGGACAAAGTGTTAACCATAGGGGAAAATGGCTGGTACACTCCAGTTCTTGCATCAGGTTGTGATGTTTTGTAATCAAATTTTTAAAAAGATTGACACAGAAGAGTATTCTTGGAAAATAATTTCTCTGTGATTACTAGCCCCAAATCCATCGCTTGTTCCTGTTTCTAGATAATAGCTTGGCAGTTGCCATAATTTTCCAGTTACTTTTGAATTGTCTTAGAGGAAATAAACATTAGAATTTTTCCTCATGTATCAAAATGCCTTGCCTTTCTTTGGCTCAACCCCTACCTAGACTTTTCTCCACCAGAAAAATGGAAAAGAACAGACAGTCTATTCTTCACTTTTCCTTGTACCCATGCTTGGCTGGTTTAGAGAAGAAAATGTAGTCTTTTCCAAAGTTTTGGCTAAATGCTAGCTTTTCCTCTGGTTTGATTTGTTGTTGTTGCTGTAACAGAATACTAGAGAATGGCTGATTTATACTGAACAGAAACTGATTTGGTTCAGTGTTCTGTAAGTTCGTAAGTCCACAGTTGAGCTGAATCCAGTGAAGGTATGCTTTTGTATCACAAGGATATCTTACAATAGCTCATCTCATGGATGAGAGAGAGACAAGAGGTCTGATCTCATTCCTTTGACAGTGAACCCAGTTCTGTGACCATGGCATTGATTTCTTTGTTATTGTAAGACTTTAGGAACTAATTATCTTAAAGGTCTTCCTTCTCAACAGTGTTACTTTGGGAACCAAGTCTTCAACACATAGAATTCAGGGCACACATTGCAACCATGCCCTGTCTTATGGTAGCTTATTTGGTTTTTTTTGATATGCTTCTACTGTGGATTCTACACTGGGCTGTTTCCTAGCAGATAACATATGACAGGTCCTGTCCTCCGGCCCTTGCTTCCTGAGAACAGATTGACTGACTGTTCTCCAGCTGATGTGGATATGGACTAGACGTTTCATTGTTAGCTAGAGTCTATTGGAGTGCTGTCTTAACATATTTGAATTACCCTTAGGCTCCCAACTTTCTTCCTCTGGGGACAATATTCCTGAACATAAGACTTCATGGCTGATCTCTTCTCAAGAAGATTCTAGCCTGTCTACCTTCTACAGGATCCAGTTGATTTAAGGAAATACATGCTATCTTTAAGCGGAATTCTAGAGGGATTCTCATGGCCATAGCAGGAATCCCATAGCAAGGAATCCCACAGTAAGGAACCCAATGCCATGCTTTCTTCACATCTAGGGAACTGGTGTAAACTCCCTCCAGGAATGTTATAATCTCATTATTCTTTGGGGATATCAAAGTAAGAAAATGTCTCCTTGGAGTACATAAATAAAAGGATGATAAAAATATGTGCTACTCCCTGCTATTTCTAAGTTTTTATTTATTTATGCATGTGTATGTGTCTGTATGGATGTATATATTATGTATGAGTGTGTGTAGATGTACATACCAAAGAGTATGTGCAGGCCAGAAGAGGGTTCAGGTGTTCCCTGTGGCCTATGGTCTATTGCTTTGAGGCAAGATCTCTCTTTGAACCTGGAGTTTACATTTTCAGCTAGGCTGGAAGCCAGCAAGCCCCCATAATAGTTTCCATCTCCTCAGAGGTTGGGTTACAGACTTGGGACTCCTAGCTTTTACGTGTGTATTGAATTCTGACATCTGTTCCTCATGATTACTCACTGAATAGCCTTAACTTCTGAGTCATTTATCTAGCTTTGCTCTTTGGAATCCTTCAGAAAACAGTCACTTCCATTCTTAGAGGCTGCCTAACCTTCTACATACATGAGGAGGCATCAGCCACTAAGTCCATTTGGTCATCTTAGGAAGTTCTATAAGAAAACTCAAGTCATGCCTGTTTAAAAATTGTGGATGTTTATCATCTGTGGATCTCAGCTTGGGCTCAGTCAAAACTCTAAAGAAACAACAACAACAAAATCTCTCAGACCACTGTCACAATGAAAGGTGACCTCAGTGTTCATATCAGTCTACGCAGACACACTTATTTTGTAAGTAGAGCACTGTCCTGCCCATTTGTTGTTTTGATGCTCACTGTTGAGTTCAGGTCTCTACATTTATCAGGCTCTGCAAGACCCTTCACTGTGAGAAGGAGATGCTGTGCAAGGAGGATGTGGTCCTCAGTCACGTGGTAAGCTCACAGGCAGAAGATGGCAAGAGTGAAACCTGGACATGATACCAATGAAATAAGAAAGTCAATAATTACAGTAGTCAAACTATAGCAGATTTAAGTGTCGCAGATATAAATATTTGGAAGAGGGAAATTATTTTTAGCTCAAGGTATCAGATGAAACATAGAAGTAGAGTTATTCATAAAAAGATAGAGTCACATTGATAATATTGAAAGTAGGAGTTCTTAGCTGAGTGGCACTGAACTTTAATATCAATAATCAGGAGCCAGAGGCAAACACATCTGTGAGTTTGAGGTTATCCTGGTCTGCATAGTGAGTTCTAATGAAGCCAGTGTACTAATGTACACATAGTCATGAGACCCTACTTCAAAAACCCCAAAACCAAGCACACAAAAAATGAAAGTAAGGTAAAAATCAGCAAACTTCAGTGGGAATTGACTGACTTACTGAGTGTAGGATCTGTGCTTTTTATGCAGGTTTTATTTAATTTTCACAGTAACCTTATGAATAATGTCATTATTTGTGTTTAGCTGCTGAGGAGCCTGAAGTGCAGACTGTGCCAACTTGAAGGTTTCACAGTTAGAAAATGATCAAGCTGGGATTGGATGCCGGTGTTATTTTTCTGACTTTATACATAATAGGTTACAATTTCTGTAAAAGATCAGCATACAAAAATTAATGCATGTAAAGAAATGCTACCTGATGAGACCCATCTGGTGGTGTGGCTATTATGTCTATACCCATAGCTCTCCTGGGACAGCCTGCTTCCAGACCTCTGTTCCCATAGCTCTCATATCTAGGTGTTCTCTCTTCTTTTCAGTTAAATCATGCTTCTCCTTTAAGGTGCAACACAGGTTGAAAGTACCTGTGGTGGTTTGAATAGCTTGGCTCATGGGAAGTCGCACCATTAGGAGGTGTGGCCTTATTGGGGGAAGTGGATCATTGTAGGGGTGGGCTTTGAAGCTCTGGCCAATGAGGAACAGTCAGTCTTCTTTTGGTGGCCTTCAGATGAAGATGTAGAACTCTCAGCTCCTCCAAAGCATGCTTATCTATAGATGCTGACATGCTCCAACCTTGATGATAATGGACTGAACCTCTGAACCTGTAAGCCAGTCCCAATAAATGTTGTTCTTAATAAAAGTTGCTTTGGTCATGGTATCTCATCACAGAAATAGAACCCAAACTAAGACCGACATTGGTACCAGGGACTAGGGTATTACCATGATAGGTTTGACCATGTTTTTGTTTGGAGGAATGTGGATTTTTGGATGTTGGATTTGGAAAGCCATGAAATGCTTTAAGTGTGACTTAACAGACCATCCTAGTAGGAACATAGAAGATATTGGTGTTGAGGATTGTTTGAACTCTGGAGATCATTACCATGTTTTGGTAATGAATGTTGCTGCTTTTCTCTTGTTTGAAATGTCTGCCTGAGGCTAAGGTAAAGAGATTTTGATTAATTGCATTGATAAAGGAGGTCTGAGAAAAGCCCAGCATAGACTTTGTCCTCTGGTTGACTCTCATGAAGAGTGTTCTGATAAAGCATTGCAAGCTTAGAAAGGAAAAATACAAATTATATGGTTCAAGTAATAAAAGGGCACCAGCAAGTGCAATGGAATTAAATCCTGTGTTCAAGGAGATAAACAGATTAAGGGAGTTGTGACTTTGGAGGAAGATCACACCTAGCTAAGTAGTAGTCATGAAAAGCTTAGGCCAAGGCAAGGTGATACACACCTTTTTTTTTTTTTTTGTTTTTCGAGACAGGTTTCTCTGTGTAGTCGGCTGTCCTGGAACACCTGTAGACAGGCTGGCTCGACTCAGAATCCTCTGCCTCTGCCTCCAGTGCTGGGATTAAAGCGTGCGCCACACCACTGCGATACACACCTTATCTCAGAACAGAGGCAAGCAATCTCTGTTCAAGGCCAGCCTGGACAGAGCAAGTTCCAAGTAAAGAACGGCTTAGGTCCAGGTATGGTAGTACGTACCGTTAATCTGGGCCATATCTTCTGCTGGAGGCCTACATAAGGACAATGGAAGAAGGAAGATTTCTGTATTCTTTGCTTGCTTACCCTTACTTGCTAGCACATCTATCTGAACCTACTTCTTCAGAATTCCAGCTTACACAGAAGACAAGCTGAAACACCCAGCCTCCTGGGACTAAGCAAGTACTAGATTCTAGGATTTCCCATTCATAGCTGCCCATTGTTGGGTTAGTTGGACCTCAGAATGTAAGCCATTTCAATAATTTCCCTTAATATATAGAGACATTCCATAAGTTCTGTGACTCTAGAGAAACCTGATTGAGATAGTACCTTATCAGAAATTATTAGGCCCAGAAGTGTTTCAGGATGTTGTGTGTGTGTGAGATGAGTCACAATGAGAATGGATCCCAAGACTAAACTCCAAATTTACTTCTGTTTCATATAAAACTATATACAGAGCCTAAAGTACTTTTAAACAATATATTTTTTTTTGTGCTACTGAGACTTGAATTAAGAGTCTCATGAACGCTAGGTAAACATTCTATTAATAAGCTATACCTATATCTTCTTTATATGTTGTTAAATAATTTGGGGCTTTGAACTATCAGACTTGTGGGATTGTGCTAGCTTTTAGAATGTTTAGGTTTGGGGCCAGTTCTGATTTTTGCTGTTTTAGAATGGAGACTGTGGAGGCATCCCAGCTGCAATGTGTTCCAAATCCTGGGTTTGTCCACTGTCTTGGTACCTGTGGTTAACTCCAGGTCAAGATCACTGAGCGCTGGAAGGAGCACTTTCCTGATTCTAGTTTACGTCTCCAGATTAGCTCTTAATTCTTGGAAGACGGGGATGATTTGTTTTATTATCAGTGTGGGACAGATCTGCTGGTTGGTTTCAGAAAGGGACCACTTTTAGGGTTTGGCAGGTTCTTAGGAAAGATTTGAGCTTCCACTTTTGACTCATGTCAGGATGAAACTGTAGGGTGGCCTAGCACCTGGTGAGTTTCAAAGGCACTAGGGTGTGAGGAAATAAAGAGAAGGCTCCTACTGCTGATGAGTCACTACACAGACCCCCACAAGGGAGAACACTGGGCTAGACAGGAGCCAAAGCAACAGCAGGGAGAATCCAAAGATTCCTAAGATCAGCCTGCGCAGAGGAGTGAGAAACACTTCGTGTTTCTGTCTAATGTGTTTCCCTTCTTAGCAGATGAGCCAAGGGAATATGTGGCTTTAGAGCACCGTCTGTTCTGCAGCTTTTGTGACACCCCAGCAAATGGAAAGCATTGCACAGGCATGAATTTCTCAGGCGAACAGGAAGAACTCAGGAGGCAGTAACAAATGCTTCACAGTCCCTCCTTGGCGTCTGAGATGGTTTTCCGAGAGAGAACACAAGCTCCTGCTTAGTGGATTCTCAGAGGACATCTGTGGGAGGAGTTTTCCACAGCAAATATGTACACTCTCACCATCTCCTCAGTGCAAATGCTAGGAGAACCGTAAAATCTGGTACAAGGGAGAGTCGGGGGGAATTCATGAGAAAACCTGAGATCACATGTCTTGTCCAGAATATTGAGTAGTAAGTGCATCTATTGCATGTGCTATTTTCAAGAAACTACAGAACAAGGACACAATAGAGGATAGCCAGCGAGGCAGAAGATCAGAGTAAAAGAAAGTCAGCATCATCTTTAGTGAAAAGCAGCTTTTAGGAACCATTTTAATAATCAGACTTTAGAAAGGAAAATGACAGTCCAAAATATATCAATCTTCGAATAGCTTCTTGGCTACATCTCTGTTGGTTGTCTTCCCACCCCCAAATGAAATCATAGTTGCATATCTGTGTAGCAGAGGAGCAATGGTTGCTTATCTTCTTGGCTGATATATTTAGATTTTGTTCAGCACATGCTTGATGAAGTGATGCTGCCAACTTAATTCAAGTTGTCTTGGATAAGATCTCAGTCATGTGGATCTCAAACTGGGTAGAACTGATTAATAATGAATGTCACGATTTTAAAATACCAGAGTGAAATGAAAAAAATATAGAGGAGAAGGGAGCTTTCTGATGCACGCTCTCTCCTTTTGGAGCACAGTCTGTACTATTCTGACCAAGGAGTTGGGGAGGGGAGATCAGGTGCAAGGTGGCTGGAATACAATGATTGTTTTATGGGTTCATCTTGCCCCTGATTTAAGCATACCTGTTTTTCAGGTGGCTCACTTTCCAGTATTTGGGAAATGCCATTGTTTGGTCCCTATTGCAGCATGCTATCTAGCAGAATGTGAATATTTAAGGTAGGAACCTGCTATCTTCCATTGGCCCAAAGAGTGATGTTGACCTACTCAGTGATAAGGTGAAGCTATGCTCATCGAGACCACAAATAGCTGGCTAGTTCCGTGTTCACTCTGGACCACAGCCCAGTTCTCCATTCTTCCTTTGCTTATCTCCTTCCCTGGTAATCAAGTGCATGAGGTTCTCTTCATAGATGCATGCTTATAGCATGCAGGGAAGGCAAAGACAAGAGGCTCAGGGTCAAAGGGAGCCCACATCCTGCATAGCGAGGCACTCTATATTCATAGTATACACATGATACCATGGGGACCCTGAGGGCGAGGCATAGAGAAGGCCAAGGGTGGTGTTATTGATGGAGCAATGCATAAAGCATGTTCTGGTAACTGGGAAGCAACACTGTACTTACTTGCTCATCCGATACTGATTCGGTGGCTATAAAACACCAATAAACAAGAACAGATATGGGAGGCCCCACCCAGACATGTAAACCCACCAGCTAACCCCCAAACACAGGGAACTATTTTGAATTCAAATGGACATATCCTTGTTCAGAAAGACCCCTCTTCCTGCTGGCGGGAGTGGAAAGTAGGGAGTAAACTTGCCATTTAAAGGTTGACATTTCTTTCTATGCAAAATAGCCTGTATAGGTTAGACTCAGCCTCACTGGGACACTGATCTGCTTTTTAGAGTGTTTGTCCATGCAGCCAGAAAGAGAAAAAAGTGCAAAGTCCAAAGTTCCATAAAAGTTTCTTCTGGCCTAGAAATGCTGCCTGACCAAACTGCAAACTAGAGTTTCTCTGAACCTGTTCTTATTCTGAGTAGTGCCCCATGGGGCCTCAGCCACTCTGCTAAGCTTGCCAGGGCTTTCATTTTTATACTTATGTCGTGTGTGTGTGTGTGTGTGTGTGTGTGGTGTGTGTGTGAGAGAGAGAGAGAGAGAGAGAGAGAGAGAGAGAGGAGAGAGAGAGAGAGAGACTGTACATGTGAAACACAGCACTCTGGAAGTAAAAGCAGAGCCCAGGGGAGTGGGTTCCCTCCTCTCACCATGTGTGATCTGGGAATTGAACTTGCTTTGTCAGGCTTGGCATCTGGTGCCCCTACCCACTGAGCAATCCCACCAGCCTTAAGGGGTTTTGTGTTTATTTATTTGTTTTGTTTTATATCACAGTTAAACTTATTATGGTACCTGAACTTTGTATTTTATTTTCTTTCTCTGGCTTCTTTTAAATTATTGTGGATACTTTTGGTAGGGCAGTTACTATTAACTATTCTTCTATATAAATGATCTATGGAACCAATTTGCTATGTTTGAATTTGTGTTAAATAGCTTCTATTTTTCTGTAAGTATTTTTAAATGAAATGTTTGTGTTTGGCTGTGATGAAATATATCATAAAAATTTCACCATTTAAACTACTTTGTAAAATTCTCTGCCCTTTATTAAGCTACCATCATCAGCCCTTTTTAGAAAAATTTCATTTCCTTGATTTGGAACTCTGTATCCACCAAACACTAACTACCCACTTCCTGCTCGTCTTGTCCCTTAGGACCTGTTCTACATTCTGTCCCTGTCAGTTCAGCTACTCTAGTTACATCATGTTGTAAGCAGGATCCTACAACATCCATCCTGTTGTCAGTGACTCGTTTCACTTAGCACAGTGTCTTCAAGGGTCATCCCTGTTGTGGTGTGAGTCACTTTCCTTCTTCCCTGAGTTTGAATAATACTTTACTGTGTGTCCGCATTACATTTTGTGTCTCATTTATTTGCCTTGCCCTTTGGAGAATGCTGTCATGAATATGGATGTGCAAATATCTCCTTGAGACCTGGCTCTTAATTCTCCTGAATATAAATCCAGAGATTGAGTTGCTAGATGGTATGATAGGTTATATTTTTAAGTTTTTGGAAAATTCTTTCATACTGCTTTCAAGAACAATTAATTTAATTTCCTATTGTTGTCATAAATTACTCTGACCAAAGAGTCTGAAGTGAGAAATGCTTATTCTGGCTCACAACTCAAGGGCATCCTCCAGCATGGCAGAGGAGTCAGGTGGCAGGAGCTCAAGTAGCCAGCCACATTGCATGCAGTCGGGAAGCAGAGAGGGAGGAATGCTGGCCCCTACTCAGTTTTCTTTCTCCACTTACACAGCTCTGGATGAAACTAAGGGAGAGAATGCCACCCATGGTGGGCAAGCCTCTATATTTCAATTAATACAATCAAGATAATCTCTCTTCAGGCATGTAAGAGTTTTATGACTTCTTCCTATCCTTTCTCAGTTTGGTATTTTCTTTTGGTTACGGTGATCTGAATGGACATGGGAAGATATGTCATTACTGTCATTATTTGCATTTCCAAATGATTTATGATGTTGAGCATCTTTTCTTGTTTATTGTTCATTTGTTAATCTTCTCTGGAGAAAAATGCCTGTTCAAGTTATTGTCCCCACTTTTATATTGTTATCACTGTTAGTAGTGTTGAGGTGAAACCGTCCTTGATACATTCTGGATGTTAACCCCTAAGGAAGCACATGATTTGTATGTATTTTCTTCCATCTTATTGGTTGCTTTTACAGTTTTTTTTTTTTTTGATAGTTCCCTTTTATGTGTAGACATTTTCATATCTGTTCAGGTCCCTCCTGTAGAGTGTTGCTGCCTTAGCTGCCATGCCCCGCTTTGAAGCTAAAAACCACAGATCTGTAAAAAAGATGAGCTAATTTCATCAAACATAGAATTCAACATGCAGAGTTCACCTCTGCACCACACTTTATAAAAGGTAATTTGTCAGTTACTGGGCAGGGCAAACAATATCGTTTATTAGGGTCAAGGCAAGGGAAGCCTCTTCACCTTTAGTTGATTAAAATACCACTGAGTTACTCAACCATTCTTAGTGACAAAAATCAATAGTCTTCATATTTGGAGACCTGGGTGTTGTGTTCTAGTTTGGTGAGAGTATTGCAAAATGAAGCAGATTTGGACATGTGTAAAGACATCGAAATGTTTTGTTTTCTTCTGGTGCCCAAGACTCATTTTCCTTGTCTGTTGGCGTCCGCACACATGATGTCTACAGTTCTCTACAGATGCCAGTTAGATTGGAGGCAGAGCTGTTTCTCAGACAGAGCTTCCAAAGTCTCAGCTCTGTGACTCTTTTTAACACTGCAGATTGTCTCTTGCTACACACATCACTTCTACTGTGCTTTTTATTAATTAGAAAGTATGATTTTAAATGTTCTCCTGTAGTCATATCTGACTGTAATATCATTTTATATAATTAAATTATACACATAACTAGTATGCAAATATTTATAAGTGACCTAAAATGACTCAGTGTATTTCAGACTCTTTTTTCCATTTGCTCACAAACGACTCCTTGATACCACAAAGTTGTCTTGAACACAAAGAAAAGCCCACACTCTACCAAGGGCATCCACATAAACATTCCTGTGTGTCATCATGGAGGACAGCATCTTACTCCATCCAGGCACTCAAACCAAAAGCCAAAGTATCACCCAACCCTTTGTCTACACATCTCAACTTAACCAAGCCACCTATGAATTTTACCTTCTAATTTTTTTCTTTCCTTTTTTTTTTGTTTCTTAGTCTTCATAGCCCAGGCTGACCAGGAACTCATTCTGCATCCCAGGCTGGTTTTGAACTCACTATGTTGCCTAGACTGGCCTCTAATTTGCTGTGATCTTCCTGTCTCAGCCTTCTGTATGTTAGGATGCAGGGATGCACTACCACACCCTGCTGAATTTTGTCTTCTAAAATTTTACTTTCTAAATTTATTTAAGTTTCATAGAAGATTAAGTTAGCTCTAGGTAACATAAGTTACCTCTTGACCAGAATTCAATGATCCTACAGATACTTTGTGATGGCCATTGAGCAAAATCCTTAGATACTCTAGCCAAGATCTATACAGTGTCCTGCTCCAGGCCCCTTTCCCACCTATTAGTCCTGTCCATCTCTCTTGTGTCTGACACTCTGGCCCCGGCAAAAACTGACTCTTCCTCAACCCTTTTTCCCTTCTCTGTGTTTTGAAGCTTGCTTGCTTCCTACTTTGTCAGATTCTGGCTCAGCTGCTGCTTGCTTTGAGAAACCTTTTGGACTTCAGTCATTGGGTCAGACTTGCTTCTTTCCAGGTCTCCTCCAGTTAATTCAGAACCCTGTTTCATGTACACTATGCTTCTTCGTGGAGTTGTGGGATTTTATCAACATTTAATTTCTCCAAATTTCAAGACAGAATCTGTATTTGTTGGTGCTCTTTAAAGCAAGTGTCCATGGTTGGTGGTGTACAAAATAACCTCAGCACATATTTTCTAAATAAGTGGGTAGGTTCATAAGGGGTCAAGAGTCTGGGGGCTGAAAAGCAGACAAAGGCCACAGAATTGGCTAAAGGAAGAAACTCAATGGAAGGTGAGTTTTAAAATTGCCTCTGAACAGGTTCTATAAAGAAGGAAGTGGTTGGGAAGCTTCCTTCAGTAGCTCTTTAAAGATTGACTAAAACAGCAGTGAGCATTGTGTTTGACAGCTGTCTCAGTGGAAAGAAGGAAGGAAAGCAGAAATAGACCAGATATTGATTGGCAAGAACAGTGTTGAGAAACTAGAGAAGACCTGGGAGGAACGCTGTAAAGTAGGTTAGAGCTGGAGTCTTAGAATAAGAGCTGAGTTTATTTAATCTGATGATTGATGCCTGAGGTTGCATTCAGCAAACATCCACAAGATTCCTGTGCAGACTTGAGTCATGAGGTGTCTGGAAGATCACAGGATACTGGTCAATAGGTGACTTATGTGACCTGGAACCAACAACCAACCTATGAGCCAAGGATAGATTTAGAAATTTGGAAGGCAAAGAAAATGGGATAAAATTGTATCTGGAGAACTCTGTTTGATGAAGGGACTCTTCTAGTCTGTGTAAGGGACTCAACTGTGAAATTGTCTTGTAGGATGGGCGTTAGCATCTCTTAGTGAGAGTTGCTGAAGAAAAGGAAGAAGCATCATTGATCTTACATAGAGTCAGGTGATTCAAGAGGCTCCCTAGCTCCTCCCCTGTTTGGAAACATCCCCACATTTCTTGCTTAGATCCAAATCAGTGAGGTAAGTATTATATCAAAGACTATACTGTAGTAAAAGAAAGTGCCAAAGGCTCCCCACTGCATGTGCATTCGTGAGAGTCCCTGTGACTGACATATTCAAGGGAAACAAACCTCCATCCAGGATAGGAAGCTGACACAAAGCTGCTTGGTCCCCACTGCCTGCCCCCTCCTTTCTCCAGTGGTTGCTGTTTGCTTGGGATTGCTGTGTTGCTTCAGTCTCTGATATCTGACCAGCAGGACTTCCAAGTATGTCTCCTGTCTCCTCTTAATATGCTCAGCTGCTACAATTTTTTTTTTTTAATCTGTAAGTCATCAGTCAGTCAGTCACATCCCCTTTAGGACATTGAGACTCTAATGCCCTATCTCACTAGAATTCTCCTCAATCTTTCCTTCCCTTCTTTCTTTCCTCCCTCCCTCCCTTCCTTTTTCCCCACTTTGAGGCAGGGTCTCAACATGGACCAGGGTAAGCTTTGTACTTTCTGACTCAACTTCCCAACTGGTGGGATTACAGGACAGTGCTACTCTGCCTGACTTGGGTTTGACCACACCCCCTTCTTCAGCCGCTCTTCTTGCATTTTTATTGGTATTTTTAAAAAATATATTTACATGCATACATTTGCCATTTAGTCATATATAATTTTCTCAGCATAAGGATGTTCAAAATATTGTTTGGCCTTCAGCCCAGTTTCCAGTCTCTATTCACACTAAACTCACTTCCTGTCAGCTCATAAATTTGTGCCCCCTACTCTTCCTGAGTCCACGTCCTCTTCTGGCCTCTTTGAGGCCATCTGTTAGTTTGTCCAGTACTTAATATCAGTACTGGGTAGTTACTGTTCTCCACATTGTCTCTTTTAAAAGTGCTTTTAATTTATTTTATTTGTGTGTATGCGTGTGTGTGTCTGTGTGTGTGTGTGTGTGTGTGTGTGTTACAGTGGACATGTGGAGGTCAGAGGAAAACTCCAGGAAGTCAGTGCTCTCTTTCTACTGTGTGTGTCCTGAGGATTGAGGCAAAGATAAAGTGCCTTTATCTACTGAGTCATCTCATCAGTCTCCATTGTTCTTATTATTTAATTTAATTTATTTATTTTGGTAAATTTCAACTTACCTTCTTGTTTAATGGACATCCAAAGCTCCAAAGCCTAGATCTTTGTCCTGACTCCTTGGACAGGATCGCTCATATCTTAAAGGATTATGCCTTTTTCTCTCATTGAAGCTTTATAGAGTGATTTACTATCTACATATTTACAAGGATATTTCCTTATGTTTGAAATCTTTCTTTCTTTGTTTACTTCACTTCTTTTCTCAGTGTGGAAGACATTTCCTCCAGTAGGTGGCTTTAGGCACTCCTCCTACCTTTTCTTACTATATCACCATGGTTGACCGGCTTTAACTGCTCCTAAGTTCTGTGCTAGTAGTGATCAAACCACTAAGTTCCAAGATGGTGCCTAGTCTCTGAATTTCTCTCAGACTTACCCTGGGATTTCTCCCTCTTACAGGCATTCTGGCCAAAAAAGCATTCATCCATGCTGTTACACAGCCCACAGTGCCTTCCTCAGGCCAGACCACATCTAGTGCTGCCTTCTATACTTCCAGCATTATGAACTAAATAAAGGTTTCTTCGTTGTAAAGTGCCCAGTTTTAAGTATTTTATTAGAGTAACCTAAACCAGACTTATAAAGTATGTAATGTCAAAATACTCTACACTGTATTGAGAAACAGGACAAAATTTATAAGTCTGTTTTGAGCATTTAACTAGAAGCTTCAATATCACATTAGGGACTTAGTTTAGGTAGGTATATTAGTTGAGTTACTATTTATTATTTAAAATAAAATTTTCTCTCACATTGTTAGATTAAAGCACATTCACTTTTTTTTTTTTTAAATAATTAAGAAATTAAGGAAAATGAAACACGTCCTATGAGAAAAGCCCAATTGTATGGCCTTATAAAAAATGTGAAGCCCCTGTGTGGCTCTGTCTTGAGTGTGTAAGTGGTCTTCCTGCATCTCTGTGGATCATGAGGTTGGAGGAGAGCTTTATGCCATATTGAGTATGAAATGGCAGAGTGCTGTTATATACTTCTAACATTCCAAAATTTTGAAATACTTCCTAGCCAGTGGTTTTTGGAAATTTTATAAAAAGAGTGTGGAAGCATTTTCTAGCATAAATTTATGTCACATATATTACATTAGATATAGCAAGAATTCACTTATATTTTGAATGACCCTGAAGATCTTGGTTCAAGATGTGTTTAATACATGGTTTATATCTGAAAGTACATTGTTTGAATGAGTCTGTTGAGAATATAGTTTTAAAAATAATCAGAAAATATTAATCTTGTGACAATGCCTATAAATCAGCAAGGAAATGCCACATGGGGTAAAATTGACAAGGAAAACGAACAATTTCCAATATACAATTATAAGCTATTAAAACAATGTGAAAAATGTTTATTTACACATATAACTACAAATTAACAATATAATTGACTTTGGAAAGAACAAGGAAATGTTTATATATGTTAATTAAAGATAATCTACACTGTTGACAATAACAATGGTGAGCATTTGTTTGGTGTTGTGTCAGATGTAGTTGTTAGTGTTCCACCTTTATTATCATACTTAATCATGATGAAAATTGCAAAGCCTACACGGAGAAGAAGTGGACACAAAATCCCACTCCTAACCATGAATCTATTTGCAATTGATAGCTGTTGACAAGAGGAAAATTCGTTTTTTCCAATGGAGTGTCACCCGGTATATCAGCTACACCTCATGCCCAGAAATAGTTGGTTAACACAAAACAGATTTTATGGTTGTTTTTAAAGGTTTTATTCTCTTACTGGTTTTTATTTAATTTTCAGTTTTGGTTTGGTTTTGAGGTGGAGGAGAGACACAAAATTGGGAAGGGAGGTGGGAAGGACCTAGGAAGAGGGAAGAGATAGAGGAGAGAAAACCATGATCAAAATATATCAAAAATCATTTTAAGTAAGAAGAAAACTACATGTAAGAGATATTGCTACCCCTAACTTTACAGAGGAAAGGGGAAGACTGGACATAATTAGCTGTCCAAAGATATATAGTCAGTTGGCACCAAGGTCAGATTGTTTGAAACAGTGACCATGATACATACATACCACATTGGTGGCTTTGCCTGTTCTTAGCTGGATGGGATGGAAGGGCTGTGCTGGTGCAGAGCTTGTGGAAATGAGTCTTTTTTTTTTTTTTTTAATTTAGTTAGTTATTTAAATCACATTGTAATTTGCTTATTTACACAGAGGTTATAAACACAAAAAGGCAGGATGTCGGGAAGGGAATGGCACCTGAGCATAAGGTGTTCAGGGGGAGTACAGATACCTTTCAGAACAGGTTATCAGCTGGGTGTAGGTTCAGGGGACAGGTCACTATGGCTCTGCCTATGATTCACTTGACCTTATCTAAGTTGGTACTGTCCACCGAGGCTGCCTATTTATAAGACCTATGACTACTAGGTCTGGTAAATTCCCACAGAAGCTGCCTGTTTACAATAGCTTATAGCCTGCTGTTTCAGTGTTTTTCCACAGAGACCCAAGACTTGGTGTTAGCATGCATGTATGTCAGGCCTATTGCTGACTTTAGGCCTATGGCTGATTTTAGGCCTTTAGTGTATATGTAGGGCTGCTCCTGACATCTCCTCCCTTCTCTAAGTATAGAAGGGCCTTAGCGATTCTATTCTTGCGAAGGTGGGGATAGAGGCCTGACCTCCAATAATTGAAAGGGATCTTGTAATGGCTCTGGTCCTCCTGTCGTTGTCCAGTGAGGCATGAGGGCCATACCCATCCCTATGTCTTTTTCCTGGAGAGGGGATACTTTTGACATCAACCCCTATGCAGTCAGGCTTGTCCCTCAGGGAACCCAGATAGATATTTTTAACTTTTATTTATATTCCCTTGCAGTGCTTAGCCTCGCAGCCTAAGCAAGAATTCAGATCACCAGTCAGAGAGGGTTCTGGGTAGCCTCTCTCTGTTTGGTCTAGGGGCAGAAGTCCCCTCTTTTAGGTTGGGTGGAGATGGGTTTGAGGAACACCCTGGATAAAGTAACAACCTCATCTTGAATCTCATGGTCCTCCATAGCTAACTTATGATAATGTATCTGAATAGGTTATGCTACCAAATTATCTATCTGTTGTATCACAAAGTTAGTCAGCATATTTAAGGCCCGGAACCAAAAGAATCAGCAAAAATAACCCAATTAATAGTCCCAAGCTGGAAATGAGTATTGACCTCACATTGGGTTAGAGAACATCTAGGTTAGCGGCCACTGTATATGAGTATCTATGCTACGTTTATCTTTCTATTCTTTCCCCTGTGTTCTCTTGTTTTCCTAGGTTTCATGATATTCACTAAACTAGACACTCACTCATCATTTTTAATGATCTTATCTTAAACGAGTTTTACCTTCGGATATCACATTCTTTTGCATTGGGTTATACTTAGACACAAGGATCATAACATAGTTATTCCTGTGCAGATAGAAAATGTTAAGCCATAGCCCTCAGTTGCTTCTCTGTGGATTGTCATCTCACAAGGCAGCCAAAGGATGAGAGACTCTGGGAAAGGCCTCAGGATGGAGGAGGAAGACAGAATCAACACATCTGGTACTATTGTAGAAATGGCAGCCTGGATCAAGATAAAAATGAGCAATAGGTATTTGCCGTACAGTAAAGAAGTCCTGGCTCTCATAAATCAGAGCAAGAGGAGACAATCCCCTAGTTGTCCTAAATGACCACCATTGGAAGAGATGGGATCATACCAAAAGCAACCTTGACAACTGCTTGTTTTTTTTTTTTTTTTTTTTTTTTTTAGGTTTTTCGAGACAGGGTTTCTCTGTGTAGCCCTGGCTGTCCTGGAACTCACTCTGTAGACCAGGCTGGCCTCGAACTCAGAAATCCACCTGCCTCTGCCTCCCAAGTGCTGGGATTAAAGGCGTGCGCCACCACTGCCCGGTTTGACAACTACATCTACAGTTAGTTCGGACTCAGGCCAGGCTATGGGCAGATAATTCAGAAAAACCAAACCCAAACCCAAACCAAACCAAACCAAAAGAACAGTCTTCCCTTGGACTCTGTGCTTTCAGAATTCTTATGAATTCTTTCAGAATTCTCAAATGACATGATTAGATAATCTTAATGATTGAGATCAGTGTGTGTGTGTATACATGTGTGTGTGTATGTGTATGTATGTGTGTGTATGTATGCGTGTGTATATGTGTGTGCACGTCTGTGTGTACATTTGTGTATATGTATGTGTGTGTACATGTGTGTGTATATGTGTATGTATGTGTGTGTTTATGTGTATGTGTATATGTATGTGTGTGTGTGTATACATGTGTGTGTATGTATGTGTGTATATGTGTGTGTGTATGTATGTGTTTATATGTGTGTATGTCTGCATGCATGTGTGTTGTGTACGTTTGTGTGTGTGTGTGTGTGTGTGTATTGCTCCTTGGATAAAATGTACCTGTAGTCATGAGTCACTCCCTGCAGGCTTTCTGTGCTGAACTGAAGGCATATCACATACCTTTCCAACCAGTGAGTGACACCTATTCCATCTTTCTAATTTCTGCTCTAAAGAAAGAGAAATAATTTAGAGAAAAAAACTATGACACTCTCTATTTCATCAAGCCAGGCATTTAAGAAACTGAAAGGAAACAAAGCAAGAACCATGCCAGCGTCAGCTGTAGGGAGGGCATGTTCTCCCATACTAAGCTGGGATAAAAGATAGCTTCGAATTGGTCTGAGCTGTTGCCAGCCTCCTACCCAGCATCTGCACTAGCGTTCTCTGCCGGGTGGTTTCCCTGCACTAATGAAACCAGAGCCCCTGTTGTTAGACTTGTGGGTAAATAAACAGAGCCCAAGAGTCTTCCTACAGGCTTGCCTGTTTGAATATAGAAATCACTCAACCTATAACTATAATGTTTGATGCCTTACCTTCAATGTCAATAAGAAGGGCCTTTGAGAGCATACACAGGCTGATCCGAGGTCCCCAGCACACGTGTAGCAGAGGACGGCCTTGTCTGGTCTCAGTGGGAGAGGATGCTCCTAATGCTATAGAGGTTTGTTGCCCCAGGGAGGGAGATACCCTGGTGAGGTACCCTTTCAGAGGCAAAGAGGAGGGGCGATGGGGAAAGAACTTTGGGAGAGGACCGGGAGTTGGGGACAACATTTGGGATATAAACAAATGAAATAATAAATGATAATAATAAAATAAATAAATCTTGGGAAGGAGGAGGAGGAGGAGGAGGAGGAGGAGGAGGAGGAGGAGGAGGAGGAAGGGCCTTTGAGTTCTTTACCCAAAGCAGATGAATTAATTGTAGCTGGAGAAAGGCACACACAGTGAGGAGCCTGATGTGATCGACAGACATTTGCTAGGGAGTAGAAAGTAGGAGTAGGGATGTGTGGCTTCCATAAACAACATAGCAAAAACATTGCTTCCCAAAGTGAGTCAGAATCAGATTAAGAAAATTTGGGACATTGTCTCTGTTAGGAAAGTTTAATAGTAATTTTGAGCAATTGATTATAATAAAATATTAAAACTAAAAATATATGAATTTTGGCAAATTGAATTTCTTGGCACCTGGAAGCCCAAAGCCACATTAAGGAAGTTTGTTCCCCCCCCCCCCCCCCTTTTTTTTTGTATCAGGAGCCCGCTAGCTCCCTCTAGCGCCCTCTAGCGACTTTCCTTTGTACTGCGGATCTGTTTTATACACCAAGTGAATTTAACTGACATACTTTTTGCTTTTTTTTTTTTTTTTTCAACTTTATTCTCATACTAATAAAATACGTCTTTTGGGGTTTCTTTTTCTGGACTAAAATTGATTAGTATAAGTACAGGATAAATTACTTAACATTTTGAACAAGTTGAGATTCAAGAACATGGCTGTTTGTGAATAGAGGGGCTTCTCTTAGTTATGAAGAGTTCTCTTCTGGGTGTGGATGTTCGGTATGATGCTGAGGGAGAGGTGTGTGAAATAGGAAGAGAAGTTAGTATATTGATAACAGCCAAAAGTTTGTAAAACGCGGTACATCGTTTACCAGAGTTTCCTTCTTTGAAATGGGCTTCATTGATTGAATAGCTTATTATATCTAGAGAGGCTAAAATCTCCTGTTACTGTATTATATTAGTCTTTGATGTTACTATTTTTTCTGGCCACAGTACAGACTCTGACTAGCACCTCATATGTGCTTACTAGGAATGTATCCCACTGCCTCCTAGTCAAACTTCTATCCAATAACAGTACCTACAAAGAATTCTATTTGGGTCCTGACCACCATGGTGATTCTTGGCTTTCACCATGACTGGCTTCTGCTTTGATTACACTTTTTCTGTACTGCCTGGCTTTTCTTGTACCTGTGAATTTCCTAATTTTACTGTTAAACATCAGATTCAGGGCTCCTAAGCTCTAACAAAGTAAACAAATTGAACTAGAAGCTTATAAAGCCTCTAGTCTTTTTCTTGCATGCATAGTAGTGACTTATCCATTAGACTGTATAAATGAAACACTCTCTGACACTTTTGCCACTGACACCTGAACTGTGCTGATAAATAAGCCAAAGAAAACCATGATGAGGCTGAGCATGAGGGGCCCAAGCTGCTTCTAAGACAAATTATCCTGAGCTACTCATCCATCCATCCATCCATCCATCCATCCATCCATCCACTCCTCCACTCAGTAAATGTTTATTGAAGGCCAACAATATCACAGGCACTACACTTGCCTTTGCAGAAGTTATAGATTACTTGTGTTGATAGCTTTGATGTGGTTTAAATATATCTCCTAAATTCTCATGATTTGCAATGTAATCCCCGTTGTGAAGTACAGGGAAGGTAGAAGTGTCACATGATCATGATGTTTGCAGATGGGCCTTTTGGAAATGACCAAGGAGATGAGATGCCACGTGAATTCCCCTTGACTGAATACATAAATAGGGAAATAACATGAGGCATGCCCCTGTTTAGTTTCTTTCCATGTGATTTTTCTGAACTAACTCAGGATTCTGTCAGTAAGAAAGCTATTGCCAGATACAGATCAGAGATGTTCAACTAGTGCTGTATGCCAAAAGAAACATCTGTAGAAAAGAAATAGTCACCCAAAAGAAACATCTGTAAAAAAAATAGTTACCTGGCCTCAGTTGTTTTGTTGTATAACAGAGGTAGAGGAATAGCTGCTGAGATGTTATGTTGATATTCCTGTGAGAAAGCATACCACATTCTGAGGCCGTATAGTAGTGATGCTGAATTACTTCTGCTAAAGCCAGGCCAGGTATGATGTCACACCTGAACAGTATATGAAATCTGAGTTACATTAACTAGGCAAGAGAGACAAGGAAAAGCAAAAATAAATACTTATTGAGCCCACAGAGAAAGGTTGTCTTTTGGTCCTTTTTTTGTCTAAAAGAGGCTGTCGAGTTTATTCTTCTAGGAACCTGATTAATATTCCCAGCAATGGGAGAGCTGAGCCTTATGTTGACCTTATGTTCTCTTATGCAACTATACCAGTACCAAATACTTTGCTAAGGCACAGGGCAGCCTAAGATCAATCTATACAAGCAATCTATAGTAATGGTACAACCGACTACTCAGGAACCAAATCTTGTTCTTATTCCCATATTCTTATCCTGGGTCTTCTTGAATCTGAACATCTGCCTTGATCTTCAGTTTTGGTGTCATGGAAAGCCAGTGCCCAAGAGGGGCTGGGGGTACAGTTATAGAGGAAGTTAAATACATTGTTGACTGCCAGCAAAGTAGCCTACGAAGAATATTGTTTTGGCCCATTCTCTACTGTTTCAGCCTCAATAGTAGTTACACTTTTGGTTAAAAGTATAAAAGTCACACAAGAATATAAAATATTGGGTGACAGTAGCTTGGGGACTCGGAGGACTTGGGAAGTTTGAATAAAAATATTTTTTTTCCTCAAGTACGTGTGCACAGTATGAAGGATTTTCTACTAAAAGAGATATGTCTACTAATAGACTGAAAATGGTGTTCTCATGTATCTCCATAACTATTGTAAACATAAGAAAAGTATGAGTAGTTTTTATCATTCTGTGTGGCTATTAACCACACATTAACCAAAAGCTATTTACACCAAATAGAGCACCAACTAGAGACAAAAGAAACATGATTCCACCCAAATATATAGTGGACTAGTGGGTTTACCTAAAGGAGTAAGAGTCTGTGGCCACTTGTAAGGACATAAATGACTCAAAAGAAGCTGTATCACCAAAAAGGCCACCCCAGCATGGGTGACATAAAAGCTATATCTGTGAAACTTCTTATACAGCTTGCTGAGTCTCCTCTTTCCAATGGTTAGTGTTTATATAAACTTGGGGTGGGGCCTTGTAAACCTTATAAGTTTCAAGAACTTCCTGAGATTTGTGAATTGTTTATTTCCTGAACCTTGTGAGGTTTGTTTACTTCCTGACACTAAAGGATTTTTTCTCTAAGATAGAATGTTTCAATTTGGGTGTAATTGCTATTCAAGACACTCTCTTTGGTGATCTCAGAGTAGCACCTCTACTACAGAATGGTAAGAATGTCCCAGAAGTTATAAGTACCTTGTAGGTAAAGAATACTGGAACTTCCTAAGTAGGCCATTGATCTCATAGAGATCTGTCGGCCTCTGCCTCCTGTGCTAATAAAGGTATGTAGGGGAAGATTCTCAACCTTTTCACAGATCTTGGTTGCTTATTTAAGAATAATAAGGGTCTTAGTGGTCTCTTAAGTTATTGTTGGCTTACCTTTAAGCATTATCAGAAAAATTTAAAAATTAGGAACTTAAAAAGGTTAAAACATTATTTCACACAATTTTCTTTTTTCCATTTTTATTGGATATTTTATTTATTTACAATACAGATGTCATCCCCTTTCCCCGTTTCCCCTTCCTAGAGTCCCCTATCGTAAACTCCCTCTTCCTTTATGCTTTTATACCATTTTGATTACATGCATGTATTAAGGTCAGTTCTAGGTTGAGGTTCTAGCAATACAATAGATGCAAATAGTCGAGGAACAAGCAAGACAATAAACACAAATAGTCAAAGAAAAAGCAAGATATTAAACCCAGTTACGTGAACACTCCCGTGATCACTGTTTCTAAAGGCTTATCAGGATGACCAAAGTATCTGAGCCTACTTCCCTATCCTAGCCCAAGGTCATTTTCATGTCTGAAGCCTACTTGCTTGTTCTAGCCTAAAATTTAGATTCTTGTATGAAATTACTTCTTTGTTCTAGCCTAATATTTAGATTCCTGCCTGAGATTACTTCTTTGTTGTAGTCTACGATTTAGATTCCTACCTGGAATTACTTCTTTGTTCTAGTCTTATGTCAGATTCCTGCTTGAAGCCTACTTCCTTGTCCTTGGCCAATGTCATATTTCTGCCGAGCAGCCCATTTGCTTGTCCTTGGCCCATGTTAGATTATTGCCAAGCAGCTCCAAAGGCTCTCCACCTCTCCCCCTTTTTTATTTCATTAACAAGACTGATCCTGTCTTAGGTCATTCTAACAAGAATGCCTTCCTTACCCATCATGCAATATGCATTATCAAAGGCAATGCACTTATGTCTTAGGTTGGTAAGGCTCTGTGCAGAATCTTACCTGTCCTTGGCTTGACAGCCTGTTAATTTAATAACACTGTCTGGGGGTCCATTTTCAGGTTTAAGCCATGTACTTTGGCTGCTAACATGTTGAAGTTGTTAAAGATAAGCTTTAACATCATGGGCAGAAATAAAAGTATTCCCAGGACAAGAAGGGCTAGCCTAATCAAGCTATATATGCCATTCTTGAGGTTTGACCAAAATGGAAATACTGAGCTCAGGCCATAGATAATTTTATTGGCATTATCTGAAGCATCAAAACTCAACAGAGCAGCATTCTTTAAATTCATAATCTCACTATGCAAAGTTAACATACCCAGAGAGGTGTTAGGATTATGACAAATATCCTACAGGTGTCTTTAATTTTTTTTCTAATTATAATGAGAATCATTATGAATTTCAAAAGTAACACTACTCCAATAATATTTGTCATGACACTTGGGATGGCTTCTAACTCTTGAACCCTGAACCTCCTTCAGATAATTTGAATGGGTTATAGAGCATCATTTGTTGTTCCAGATACCCATATAAATCATTTTGTATACTCAATACATTAGTAACATTTTTTTTGATAGATGGTTAACAAAAATAGTTGTCTTAACTCCTTGTGTCAATGCTATTGCATAAGCAGTGGTGCTAGCACTTTAATGGAATTAAAGCTCTTATACCAGCAATAATCAAGCCTGCTACCCTCTTGCTTCTGCTTAAAGCCTAACTTACTTCTTCCAGAACTTTCACACTTTTTTCAGAGAATCAAGGTTTTCTAATATTGAGATCAGTGAGACAAAAGCTGGTTGGTAGACCCCCGATACAGACATGCCAGGTTTCAACACACTAACATAATTGGAAATTATACAGTCAGTGCAACTTACAATAAATACTGTAGAAGAGACAAAACAAATTTTAGCTTGACAATTAAAAGAGCCTTAAAACATGCACTAACCCTTGTTTGAAATCCAGATCCTGTCCCAACATTATCTTTTGCTATTCTAACATCATAGTGACCTACAGCTAACTTCCAAGTATGTCTCTGACAAAGTCCAGATTCAGTCTTCCAAAAGTAAACTGTTATTTCCAATATTGGATTGATTTCTAGACCAGTACCTGTTTGAGTCCTAATAGCTGATCACCTTTAAGAAGAATACAAGAGACATAATTTCTCTTTTCAATTCTCTATCCCACAAGGTCTAAAATCTTGAGGCAAGGCAGCTTGTCCCATCTGGGATATAGTCAAGCTAAGATGGGTCAGGAACAATACAACTCCCCAGTCACCCTTGTCAGGGCACTCAGCAAGCTCACAGGTTGGCATCATTCTTTGTATCAGCAACAGTATGTCTCACCAATCTTTGTAAAGTTTCATGGGCCTCTTCCACAATACCTTGTCTTTGAGGGTTATATGAAATTCCCATAATAAATTGTTGACAAAAAGTCTCGACTGCTCAACTACAATTGCCAGACCCATTATCTGTTTTTTTTTATTGGATATTTTATTTATTTACCTTTCAATGTTATCTCCTCTCCCATTCCCCCCCCCCCAAACCCCTTATCCCATCCCCCTCCTCCTATTTCTATGAGGGTATGCTCCCACCATCCTCCCATTCCCGCCTCCCTGCTCTCGATTTCCCCAACACTAAGGAATCCAAACTTTCAGGCACCAAGGCCATCCACTTCCACTGATGCCTGACAATGCCACTCTCAACTACCTATACAGGTGGAGCCATGAGTCCCTCCCTTTGTGTTCTCAGTCTGGAGGTTTAAACCCTGGGAGCTCTGGTTGAGTATTTTGATACTCCTTCTAAGAAGGACCAAAGCACCCACACCTTGGTCTTCCTTCTTCTTGCGTTTCATGGGGTCTATGCATTGTATCTTAGGTACACACAATTTTTCTAATATATAAGGTTGTATATTAAGAAAATGCAACATTTTTGTCCCTTGCTGGACCTATGCATACCCTGGAGTGTTAGTGCTAACGTTTATTGCTACAGACTCTGGGGATTAAACATCTCTTTCCATGGATAACACATACATAATACACATACACAAATGCTCAGGCATACTTTCTCTTATACTTTTTCAAGTATAAGACCATGTTGTATTAGAATGTTTATTTTTTTCACTCTATACAGTACAGATAACTTTTTTTGTGGCTCAGACTCTGCTTAGTGACCACAGCATTCTTAGTTTGAACATTGCATAATTTATTTAATCATTTTAAAACTGATCTTAAATCTGAATGACTTTGAGTTTTTGCTTTAGTAAAAATCAGTAAAAATGCTATAGTGTATATCACTTATTGGTCAACTCTAATTATTTAAGGTGCATTCTTGAAATTAGAATTACTGGATTAAAGATTGAATATTTAAAAAATTTTGACAGATATTAAGGGTAGAATTGTTAGAAATTCAGAAATGCTTTCTGGAATCTCCTGCCCACAGGAAGAAATGGACCCTTGATAGTTTGCCAAAGCCATGCTCAGCTCCAGGCTAAGGTATCTGAGGACAAATTGGTACACAGAGAAGAACCAGCCAGTCAGTCCTTCTGCTTGGTACAAGAGGTTGAATTTATAAATCAAGAGGGAATATTAAATTTCTTATTAGGTTGCTATAAAAGCATTGTTTCCCAGATGTTAAAAAGTAATTTGTTCTGTTTTCCTAGACAAATTAATTTATGCTGTCCTTATGTGCTTCCAGAGATTTTTTTTTTATAAATTGGAAATTTTATTTATTTACAATTCAAATGTCATCCTCTTTCCAGGTTTCCCCTCTGGAAACCCCCTATCCAATACCCCCTCCCCCTGTTTCTATGAGAGTCCTCCCCTACCCATCCACCCACTTCCACTTCCCTGCCCTGCCATTCCCCTACACTGGGGCATCCAGCCTTCATGGGACCAAGGGCCTCTCTTCCCCTTGATGCCAGATAGAGCTATCCTCTGCTACATATGCAACTGGAGCTATGGGTTGCTCCATGTGTACTCTTTGGTTGGTGGTTTAGTCTGTGGGAGCTCTGGGAGATCCTGGTTGGTTAATATTGTTGTTCTTCCTATGGGGTTGCAAATCCCTTCAGAAGATTGTATCAAGAAGTTGAGAACTCATCCTCTTATTGGTCAGAGCTGCCCCCCCCCCTTTTTTTCTTTACTGAATGTGTCTGTTGCTTCACTCTTATTTCCTAAGTAGTGCCTTTGCTAACTTATTGCTTAGGTTTTGTTTTTGAAGTACCGTGCCTAGAAACTTTAATGCCTTCTTAGAACTATGGTGATGGAAAATGTACGAGTGGTTTAAAATGAAAGAACAAATGTTCTCCCTTCTGTGCAGCCTGTCTTAAGTCTCCTTCCACACAACAACCCAAATGAAGTTGCCGACCTTGGTTTATTCCCTCCGGCCATGACTTTAATTGGTTTGGTGTTCTTGTTAAAGCCAGAATGGTGTTTCTGTGTATATAGATGTGGCTCAGACTTATAAATTGAGTTTTAGTTACCTCATCCATTTCAAGCTAATGTCCACATTTCTTTCCTCAGTGACCTTTAGTTCTCTGTAAGCATTACTGAATCTCTACACAGAATATATGTTTCTGTGAAGTGACCATTCCCTAATTGTGTGATTTTTCTTTTAGCCTGTCTTACTAAGAGACTAATATACCTTTGTCGGAACCAGCTGTACAGAGAATTTAAAAAGTAATCATAACTTCTCAAAAGATTGTTCACATTTTTTCTAGAATATTTACATTTTACTCTACATAATTGACATCATCCTGTGTATAATCTTTTCTTAAGTTTTGATTGGCTATAGAGCCTTGCACATGGCTAGCCTTGCTTGACCTTGTGATCCTACTACTCAGGTACCCTATGAACTGGGATTACAGTCTTACACCAGCAGACCTGCACTAAATAAGGAGTAGTCTTCATATATCACATCTCCTTTTTTGAAGTTACATGCCTACAATATACGAGGTGTCTGAAGTAGAAGTTTCTGGTTGTGTCATGTGATGCAGACTCATGTGGTGTTTTGCTGAGGCAAGACTCATGGGAGGGCACATGATGTTTGGAGAGAGTATAAATAGGACTTGATGGACAGTGACAGGGCACTTGCATAATTAGCCTTGCAATGCTTTGCTAGTCTCATGTCTTTGCTGATCTTCACTTTGTTGGCAGAGAACTTCTCCTGGCCTCCTGGCTGGTCCTGGTCATTCCCGCTGACTCCTGCTGATTCTATGAAGGCCTGGCTGTTTCTTCTGGATTGTGCCAGCACTGCTGATTCACATTTGCCATCATGACACTACTGAGCTGGACTGCTGGTATCCTGACAAAAAGAATCACTTTAAAGAACTACTTCTAACAGGTCCACATCCCTTCGTCCTATTTACCATCTTTTGTCCCCTACCTTTGGATGGTGGGCTAGAAGGTGGGTCAAAGCATTTGAGAACCCCTTTTAAAAGTGAGTTTTGAAAAATCTCAGCCTACATGCATCCTTTTAAATGTTCTGCTCAGTGATCTTGTGTGTCCACACACTGTTTTGCTATAGTCACCAGCACTTACTCACAGTACTTTTCATCTTGCAAAACTGGAACCGTGAACCTATTAGAAAAATGGCTCCCATCTCTTCTCCTGTACCTGGACAATAACAAATAACCACTTAGGTTTGACTGTACTAGGTACAGCATGCTAGTGGGCTCATTACTAGCAATGACTTCAAGCTTCATCTGTAAGAGATGTGTAAGCATTTCCCTTTTGACGGCATATATCATTCTATTGGATGTGTGTACTACATACATCAGACATAGTTATCCTGTTAATGGACAGTTGGGAGTATTTCTTCTTTTGTGCATTCGTGAACGTATACTCAAATATGAAATTGCTACATATTATGCTCATTCTGTGTCAAAGAGATTTTTTTGTTTGTTTGTTGTTTTAAGTAGTGGTTACTCTGTTTTCTGCAGTCGCTTGGCCATTTTACATCCTCATCAATACACAAGGATTTCATTTTCCTTACCTCCTCATTTGCATCTGCTTGTTTGCACAGGTTTAGAGGTAGCTATCTTACAGATATAATGCCATCTCATTGAGCTTTGGTTTACTTTTTCTTAGTGATCATTATTGTCACTGAGACTGTGTTCATGTGGATGTTGGTTGTCTATCTTTTACAGGGAAGTGGCTATAAAGACTTTTGCTCATTTTTATTGACATTGTTTAATTATTGTGTTGATCCTTTGCACAAGTTGTCTAGTCAGTGTTCACTGTATCCTTTGATAGGTATCATTCAAAACTTGGTGCTGTCTAATGTACGTTTTCCTTTTGTTGCTGATGTTAAAAAAAATGTTTGCCAAATTCACTGTCATGGTTTCCTTCTGTGATTTTTCTAAGATGTCTATAGTCTTATCTTTTGAACTTACATCTTTGTTGTTATACTTTGAGTTAGAGTTTGTCTATAGTATAAGGAAATGGCGTAAGTTCATCTTCCTGGATGTGTACATCTGATTTTCCCAGCTCCACCAATGGAAAGGTCCACGCTACCTGTAGGTTTTGATACTCTGAGGGAACTCACTTGAGCACATAGTTCTGAGTTCTGTATTCTATTATGCAAACCCATACTTTCACACTTATGCTACTATTCTGTTTGATTATTGGAGTTTTAAAATAAGTTATGGAAGTCACATGATGCCAGCCTTGTTCTCTATTTTCAAGACTAGGGTAGTAAGTCCCCTGCTATCCTGTATAAATTTAGGTTAGAATTTTCTGTTCTGGTGAAAAAAATCATTAGAATCTTAAAAGATTTACATTGAATCTGTAGATTTCATAGGTTGGTGTTTACATTTAGCATGATTGTGTCCATTTTAAGAACACTGGTTTTCTGTCCAGGTAGTTATGTCTTTGGTAACATTTTAGCACTATTTTAGTTTTTAGTATGCACATCTTCCATCTTTCTGGTGAGGGTTATACCTAATTGTTTTGTTATTTTTGATAATATGGTAAATTTTTTTTCTAAATTTCTTTTTCAGATTGACTATGGAAGCACATTTTTTTTTGTATATTTTTAACCTTTTTCTGTGACCCTGCCACTTTCCTCAGTGGCTGTGTTTTAGTGGTTTAGTTTTAGTGGCTGTAGATCTGTCTAACTGTCTGTGGTCTTATTTTCTAATATTGTGTTAGGATGTCTGAACATAGAAACGATTCGTATCATTTTAATGCTGATCAAAAATTTCATAATAGGATGTATCCTGTTGCCTTAGCCACAAAATGATATCTAGATGAAGATTTGAAAGCATTCTTACAACAAACTATTTTCTGCCTTTCTGTTGAAATCCCATATGCTTTATTTTCAGGGCTGTGTTAGAGGCACAGTAAATATCAGGAGTATAGCTCACAGGCTGTGTATCCTTATGTGGTACAGCCTCTTTCATGAGAATTCCTCTTCAAAGTGGAGCATTTGTTACATGGAGTCACTTGGACGTGCCATTGTCACCCAAAGGCCACCTTTTACATCCGAGTTTTCTATGGCAATAGTGTATTTCTGAGTTTCAGCAAGGGAGCAGTGATCTGGATCCATCTCTGTGGTGCTGCATAGAATCACATTAGTGCCTTACAATCTTCTGCACCCAGCTAACTTGTCTGCCTCTTTTCTCTAACCACTGACAACCAGCAGTTCTTTTCTCCCTCCATAGTTTTGCTTTTCCACAATTATATGGCTGGGATAACTAGTCTGGAACCTTTCCAGTAGGCTTCCTTAACTTAATAGATTAATTCCGAGTGCCCAGAATGGCTGAACAGTTCATTCCTTCTTACTGAATAAATATTCCATTCCATTGAATAATATACCAAAGTTCACTTTCCTGTTCACTGATTGAAGGACATCTTGATCTGTCCAAATTTGTAAATAAAATTTCTGTAAGCATTAATTTTTATATGAACCTACACTTTGTCTTGATTTCATCTATTATAATTGTGCATATGTACCTAGTGATTGGCACACATGTGCCATGACAAGTGTGTGAAGGCCACAGGGCAGTGTTGCAGAGTTGGTTTTTCTCTTACCTTCTGTGGGTTCTGGGTTTGAAGTCACTGTAAAGTTTACATGGCATGTACCTTTACCCACTTGGTCATCCTCCTGACCAGGACCTAAGTTTTCAATTCACTTGAATATGCATTAGAAATATTGCTGTTGGATGACATGGTCACAGCAGTTTAGTTTGGAAAAGAACCACTGAACTTCCTTCAGTGTAGCTGCACTACTGCGTTTACACTTATATTGAGAGAGTTATTGTATTCTTATGACCTTCTGTCTTAGTTAGGATTTCTATTGCTGTAATAAAACATGATGACGAAAAAAAAAAAAAGTCAGGGAGTGTCTTATGGTTTCTATGGCTGTGAAGAGACACTATGACCACAGCAATTATTACAAAGGAAAATATTTAATTGGTACTAGCTTCAGAGGTTGAGTTCATGTCATTATGGCAAGAAGCACAGCAGCAAGGGAAGTAGAGGGTGGGAGGGACTTGGGAGGAAGAAAAGAGGGGGAGGGAAAAAAGGGAAGAATCAGGTATGGGAGGAGATGGAGGAGATGTACAAAGGGTCAGGAAATTGAACAGAGTTGTATAGCAATGGGGGGTTGGGAACTGGGGATAGCAACCAGAAAGTCCCAGATGCCAGGAAAGCAAGAGCCTTCCAGGACCTACAGGGATGATATTAGCTGAAATATTCCACAAAGGGAAGGGAGAACCTGTCAAGACTATATCCAGATGTTAGGCATGGCTGCCTAGTTGAGAGATGGGGCTACTCACCCATCTCCAAAATTTTAGCTCAGAATTGCTCCTGTCTAAAGGAAATACAGGGACAAAGAGTGGAGCAGAGACTAAAGGAAAGACCATCCGGAGACTGCCCCACCTGGGGATCCATCTCACATGAAGACAGCAAACCCAGACATTATTGCTGATTCTAAGAAGTGCTTGCTGACAGGAGCCTGATATAGCTGTCTCCTATATCAGGAGAGGCTCTGCCAGATCCCGACCAATACAGAGGTGGATGCTCGCAGCCAACCATTGGACTGAGCACAGGGACCCCAATGGAGGAGTTAGGGGAAGGACTGAAGGAACTGAAGGGGCGCATAGGATAGGGGATTTGCAAAGGGAAAGGGGATAACATTTGAAATATAAATAAATAAAATATCCAATTAGGGGGAAAAAAAAAAAGAAGCATCCAGCATGCAGGCAGACATAGTGGTGTTGGAGGAGCTGAGAGTTTTACATCTTGATCTGTAGGCAGCAGAGGAGACTGTGTCCCACACTGGCAGTAGCTTGAGTATATGAGACCGCAAGGCTCTCCTCCACAGTAACACACTTCCTCTAAGAAGGCCACACCTACTCTAACAAGGCCATTCAAACACATAAGTCTACGGAGACTATTCCTATTCATATCACCACAGGGAGGAAAGGGTTTATTTGGTTTACACTTTCAAATCACTGTTCATCACTGAAGGAGGTCAGGACTGGAGTGCAAACAGGGCAGAAACCTGGAGGCAGGAGCTGATGCAGAGACTATGTAAAGATGGTGCTTACTGGTTTGTTTCCCATGGCTTCCATAGCCTACTTTCTTATAGAACTCAGGACAACCAGCCCAAAGGTGGCACTGCCCACAATGGGCTGAGCCCTCCCCCATCAATAGCTAATTAAGAAAATGCCTTACAGCTGGATTGTATGGAGGAATTTTCTCAATTAAGATTCCTTCCTTTCAGATAACTCTACTTTGTGTGTCAGTTGACATAAGACCAGCCAGCACTTTTATATACTATAGGGTTCAAGGATCTGTTATCTTGTTGAGGATTTTTGCATTTGTGTTCATAAAATATTGGGCTTATAGTTTACTCCAATTATCTCTATCTATCTATCTATCTATCTATCTATCTATCTATCTATCTATCTATCTATCTATCTCCTGGTCTTGTAAGAATGGGTTAGAGGGGCTGGTGAGATGACTCAGTGGTTAAGAGCACTGGCTGCTCTTCTGGAGGTCATGAGTTCAAATCCTGGCGGCTCATAATCATTTGTAATGAGATCTGATGCCCTCTTATGGGGTGTCTGAAGACAGCTACAGTGTACTTACAATAAATAAATAAATAATAATAAATAAATAAATAAATAAATAAATAAATAAAAAAACCTTTGTGCCGTGGTGGGGGCGGGAGAGTGGGTTAGAAATTCTTTCTCCTGCCTTTTTATACTAGAAGCAATTATAGTAAATTGGTGTAAAATTTCTTTTATGTATTTCAGAAAATTCTCCAGCGAATCCACATGACCTAGTGCTTTCTGTCTTAGTGGGCATTTATAATGTATTTAATTTCTTCAGTGTGACTGTTTGTCTAGTTCTTCTTGTGTGACTTTTGGCAGATCTCATCTTTTAACAACTTGGCACATTTCATTTGGGTTTTCAGATTTGTTCCTGTTAGTAGGGTTATAGGTGCACGTGATCACATCTATCATTTCATGGCAGTGGGAGATGTAGAGTACTCCTGTTTCATTTACAATATTCCTGTTTGCTATCCTCCACATACCTCTGTTTCACTTTCTTTCACCTGGTGTAGGGCCCAGACTGGGTTTCCTCTAGTCTCTTCTTGTCTCAATGCTGGCATTGCAGGTTACTGTCGCCCTTTCTGCTCTTTTTATCTTTACTAGAAGTAGACTGACTTTATCAATCTTTTTAAAGAGCAAAGTTTTTGTCTTGTTGATTTTCTCTATTGGATTTTTGTTTTCAACTTCACTGATTTCTGCTGCAATTTTTTTTTTTTTTGTTTCCTTGGAATTTTATCTATCCTCCCTTTTCTGTTTCCCTAAGGTGGAAAGTTAAATCACTTTTATTTGGTTGATTAATGGTAATATTCAGTTTAACTATGTTTTAGCTGATTTTCTGTCTACTTGATCTTTCTTTCTGAGGCAGATTAATCTAGTTCTTCTTATTGGCTTTTGTCATGTGTGTTTGCATGTCATATTGTAGAGTAATCATATGTTCATCAAGTGTTTTTCTGCTCCTTTTATCTCTGTTACATCCAAAGCCTGGTCTGTCTCAAGTTAAGGTAGCTGCTTTATTTAGTTTGATTTGTGCTCTTAATGCATTTCTCTATCCTTTTAATTTTATATTTTATGTATTCATAGTATGTATTTTGTAGTTTGTTGTTCCACTTTGGGAACCTGTTCAGAGAATATTTGCCTCTTCTCCACTTTTGAAACGAGATCTTTCTGTGTTGTCCAGGCTGAAAATGAACTTATGGACCCAAGTATTCATCTTGCCTCAGTCTTCCGAGTATCTGGAATGACTCGTGTTGCATGATGTCTGGCTTAGTTTATGTTTTTAATTGGTATGTGACACCAACTTATGTTTACAGTATCTATAGATATTTCCCATGTCTGCTACTGTCTTCCGCTTATTGTTCTTATTTTCACCTGCTTTTTGCTTTTCATACTTTCTGTCTTTTATGTTTTAATTGAGAATTTTGTGTGATTCACTTTTCTTTCCTTTCTTAGAAAAGCAATTATATTTATTTGGAAAAAAAAATTCTCAGTGGTTCCTCTAGAGGATCTTTCTTTCTTTCTTTCTTTCTTTCTTTCTTTCTTTCTTTCTTTCTTTCTTTCTTTCTTTCTTTCCTTCCTTCCTTTCCTTCCTTCCTTTCTCTCTCTCTCTCTCTCTTTTTTTTTTTTAAAAACCTAATTAATTAATTGAATTTGTGGGATGCATATGTATAGTGAACACATGAGCACAAGCACACACGTGGCATGGTATTCTCAAGAATGTAAGAGGACAGATGCTAAGGGTTGGCTCTCTTCTTCATGTAGGCTGCAATTTAAGGATGATAGCTTTATCTGTTTCCACCCTAGCTCCCAAGTAATTGACACAAAGACCTATTAAGTTTATTAACAAGTTTTAAGCACTATGATTAGACAGGTATTCATCTATTCTAATGTTCTAAGCTGTCTCCTCAGCCATAGGCCCTGTGTTACTTGTAGTCTAAAGTTTGCCCTCGTTTGCTCTGCTCCATGTATGTCCTCATGGAAAATCCCTTGGTGACTTATTCATCACAACTCCTCCTAGACCTTCTTCATCATGGCCATCTCTTCTTTTCCTCCCTCCCCCACTTAGGGACCCTCCCCTGGGATCAGAAGTCCTTCTTTCTTTGCCCAGTCAGAGGACAATCAGCTCTTTATTAACCAATCAGTGATAATTGGTCCACATTCTTTACACAACATAGATACAGAAGATGGTTCAATAGTCATGATAATGGTATTGTCCAGACTGTAACCAGATCTGTGGGCACAGAAATATGCATCTGAGTACCCAATGCCCAAAACTATCTCTAAACATCATCTATTCTGGAATTTGCTGATTGAAGGAAGGTCATCAAGTTTGCATGACAATTGCTTTTGTCTGCAGAGCCAACTGGTTGGATATAAACCAACTATAAAGGTTTAAACTATACACTTCCTCTAACCCAAGTCTAATTGCAAATATAATTATACACTGCATGCTAGTATAAGTGCTTTATAATGATAAAATACTTCTAGTTCTTCTATCTTGCTCCTTATACATTTTTGTCATTAATTTCAATTATACATAGCATATATGTATTTGTTAGTCATAATTTCTTTTACATCAACTACTTTTTCCATTAAATTTCTTCACTTATCAATCACAGTAAAAAATCCTAGTCTAATAATTCCAATATTTTTCATACCTGATTGGGTTCTGCTGCCAATTCTGTTTATTCAAATATAGATTGTGTTTAAAAATCATCTTGCAGGTCTTATGATTATTTTGGGTTGAAAGGGAGTACATAGAACACTGAATAAAAGAAATTGTGGAGAGTAGACCATTACTTAATCAGGTAAGGTATGGGCTGAGTAAGGACTCTAGTCGATGATTAGTCTTGATTTCTGGTGAGTTTATGTTCCTGGATTAGGAGCTTCATAATCACTTAGCAGTGCAACCTCTAAAGTGGGATGGAGTGGGCACAGATGGGTAGTGTTGGGTATATCTCTTTACCTGGTCAACTAGGTTCTGGAAAATACAGTACACCAGGGCTTACTTAAACATTTCCCCTGAAGGGAAGGCTTTTATTCAGAACACCCAGAATGTTCAGGTATGGTTTAAACACCTTTTCTTTTCCTTGTAGTAGCTCCTGGGCATTTTCCTCTGATGCTTGAGGTGACTTTGTGGATGAGCTGCTGGGGTTGCAGCTCTGTCGTCTGCTCCTGTAATTGGTCTGATTGGAATTTTTAATTCTCAAAGTTGCACACTGAATGTCCAGCAGCCCATCAATTGTGGTGTACCTTCATTTTGTAGAAGTTTCTCTACAAGTGAGTTATGGTTCTCTGAGCCAGCTTGTCTTTCTCTCTCTGATTCCTCAGGAAGCAGTTTTTCCCTGTGGCCTCATTTCTTTGAAGGATATAAGAAGAGTTATTAGTTTTATAGTTTTTTTTTCTGATTTTTACTTGCAGTAAGGATGGAATGGCATCTTCTGAGATCCTTACATTATATATTAAAATTTGGAAACACAATGTCCGTTTTCATATTAAATATTTATAAGTAGTTAAGAACATTCTGTGAGAAAAAGGGTAGACTGGATAGCATGGATTTTTTTTTTTTTTTTTTTTTTAGAATCTTGATAATCTTGCTGTCTTGATATCCAGAAGGCTGTGCTTGGAGTAGAGATAAGACTCAGTGAAAAGTGTCTGTTTAGCATGTACAAGACTTTATATTCAGTTCCCAGTACTGAAATAAAGGCAAGAAGTTATTATAGATTGTATGAGAGTTCTTTATTGCCAATTTGAATGGATTTGGAATCATATAGGGAATTGGCTTTGGTGAGCTATAGGTGAATTCCTAGAAAAGTCTGTGAGAGAATTTCCAGAGAAAATTTGCTAAATGAAGAAGAAACACCTTGGTTGTTTGGCAGGTCAACCCCATGGTCTGACAGGCTGGATGTTATAAGAGGAGGAAAGGAGGAAACTGGGTGACCATTAGAATCCCTCTCCTTGCTTGACATGCACGACTCAGCTTTGTCTCAACCCTCCTGCCTCAGTGGGCTGATACAAATCCATGAGTCCAGTCTCCCTTACCCTTAAGCTATCTCTGTCAGGAATTTTATTATAGCACACACCTCTCTGACCTTGTTTCAAGCCAAGGAGTCCCTTCTGAGTCTACTCCTCTGATAACGCCTTCTCTCTGGGTTGTGAGCACACCAAGCTCTTTCTAATCTGACAGATTCCATTTCTGCTCCTCCCCACCCAATCTCTTTGAGATGCTTTTTGAGGTTGCTCCAACTCCACAAGTCTATTTCATGCACGATGCCTGGAGAGACTTTTGTCATATATTCCCTTCTGGAGAAAGAGACAAAGCAGAGAGTTGGTAAGTATAGGTTCCTTACTCAGGTGAGGCTCTATAATCTTCTGCAGAGTGCTATAAAGACATGGGCGTAAAGCAGATATTTACAGTACTTTTGAAAAGTTTATCTGCAAGGGCAGAACAGGTAAGCTACTGTTCCGCAGAGATGTGAAAAGCAGAGCCCATGTTATTTAGTCCTCTTGTGTTTGCCATCCAGTAGGTGTTGTTAGAACATTCTGTAGGTGTTTGCCATAAATATTATGGTTTTCATAACTAATATTTATATGTAGGCCAATTTCTTCCTGAAGTGTTCCCTTTGCATTAAGGCAAGTAGATTGATTTACTATCTTTTGGAGTTTCTTTCTTTCTTTCTTTCTTTCTTTCTTTCTTTCTTTCTTTTCTTTCTTTCTTTCTTTCTTTCTTTCTTTCTTTCTTTTTCTGAGACAGGGTTTCTCTGTGTAGCCCTGGCTATCCTGGAACTCACTCTGTAGACCAGGCTGGCCTCGAACTCAGAAATCCGCCTGCCTCTGCCTTCCAAGTTCTGGGATTAAAGGCATGCGCCATGGCTGCCCAGCTCCTTTTGAAGCTTCTCAAAATGCATGTATGACTGATTCATTTATTCATTCAATCAGGAGTTCACATAGCACATTTATTGAGATCTCCACATGGCAGGTAGTATCAGAACTCCATTTGGTCAGAGAAATAGATTTGTGAAAGAAGGTCCTTCACTGTGATGAGAACTAGGCGAGACTGTTAATTAAGATCCACCAAGAAGACTGTGATGCAACAAACACTCCAGGCAGGGCATGCGATGCCAGCCAGGGCAGAATTTGGAGACAATATGCAAGTCTAGGGATCTGGGAATGGCTTGATGCTACCAGTACAAATGGTGGATAGCTAGACTGGGAACTGCAAAGGGTTGTGCAAGGAAGCTCTGGGTTCAGAGAGGAGAGTGTGGATGCAGGATGACTTGAAATTGCAGATGCTGCTTTGACTGAATCACCTTATTTTGTTTCCCATGGCATGAGTGTTTTAAATCACTTGTTTTTAACTTAACAGCTTCCCCCTTTCCATGAAGAAGGAATTGTGGGAGGTGGATGGTGGGTGAGAAAACAAACTCTATCAGATGTAAAGATTTGTCATTATTAATTTGTTACTTATTTTTATCCTATGATTTCACGATAATTCTAGATAGATTTCCCTTATACCAGTGAATGACTGTATACTTCCAACAACTATTTTAAACATGCCTAGACCTCACGGCTTGTTTTTGGAAGAGAAAAAAAAATAAATTTAGCCACTTAGGGGCTTACAACATAATGCATCTGTCAAGAATAAAACAGCTGAAACAGACAGGCTCTGACAAAGGCCTTTAAGCTCCAAAACCTCTCTCTTCCCTTTGGCTCTCCATTCAGAACACAGATGAATAAAGCTAGATTCACAATCACCTTGAACAGTCATTGTCTAGGTTTATGTGGCTAAATGAAAGTAAACTCACTTTATAAGTTACATTGGCCTTCTGGAAGAGCAGGGGTTGTGTGTTGGATCACAGTATTTTGTTGCTTTTGGTGTTATTGGATCTGAGTGGAAACAAAACATGGTGGTGCTCAGAAGTGTCAATCATCGTGAAAGGGAGGGAAAAACATCAAGATGGAATTGGACTTTTTAAAAGGTAACTCTGATCTGCTGATCTGGAGTCTCTTTTGAAGGAACAGGTTATTTTTTACGAAAGAGCATCTTGGCACTGAGTAATTGAAGACATTCTTCATGCCATCTTTATAATCAGGCATAAAGAGAGAGAGAGAGAGAGCAATGCCTATGGCTTTTCTTGGTTCTCTGTGATCATATGTGACTGAGCAAAATGATAATCCTGTCTGAGAGTGAAACTGATGTGTGAGTATGAGCCTACAGCCACGTAGGCTGTTCTAACATCGCTGTTAGAATAGTGATTTCTGCTTGAGTTCTCTGTCCAATCACTCTATACTGCTGATTGACTTCTTGTTTCCAGTGTCCAGCTCAAAAGTAGAATAGCCTTTGTGGATTCAAGAAAGAGAAGTGACAGGTACTGGACAATAAACTAGAACTTCTATAAAGCTGAGCAGTTGTAGTGGTCACCAGTGCCCACTTGGTGACAGCCCAGACTCCAGGCTTTCTTTTAGCCTGCCAATCTCTCCCTGGGGAAATCCTACTTCTGTCTCAGTCAAGTCAGCTGCTAACCCTCAACAAAAAGTCCCTTTTCTGCCTGGGATAATGGAATGTGAATTCTCTGTATTCACTTGGGAGTGAGCAGAAATTCTTTACACAGGAGCAATTGAAGAGAAAGGGTAGCCTTTCAAGAAGGTTTGCATTTTGTGATTAGAGACCAGTAAATAGAGAAAGTAAATTCTAATTGCAAGTCTTAGAGTTGTCAAGGGCTTCCGTGATTGATGGTGGTTTCCTTGACAGCATTTCTCATGGTTCCTTTCTGAATGGAGCCCATCCTCTAGAGGATGCACCTTCCATCCCTAAGCTCATGCTCACTATTTTGACATGTATTGTTTTTTTCCTTATGTTAGTCTCAAATCTACTTTTTGTTGTCAGTCGACTTTGAAGGCTGGAGTGGACATCTGGTCCTTTAGCATGCCTGACGACTGCTTCCAGGGTGATTCTGGGGTTCTCTGAGGTGTTCTGAGTCTGACACACTGTAAATGAACCAGCATTTGTAACAGGTAATTGTAACAAGTATCTTAACCTTCCTAATGCTGCAACCCTGTAATATAGTTCCACATGTTGTGGTGACCCCCACATAAAAATATTTTCGTTGCTACTTCATGACTGCAATTTTGCTACTGTTATGAGTTGCAATGTAGATATCTGATATGCAGAACATCTGATATGTGACCCCCTCTCAAAGGGGTCATGCATGACCCACAGCTTGAGAATATCTAATCTAGGAGCTGCTACTGGTCTCAAGAGTGCTTTTGGGTAGTCCTGACATAGACTACGAGGGATTCCTTCCTTCTTCCTCTGGGAGCTGTCCTTGGCGTTTCTTTGGGTGACCAACTTGTTTTCAACAGCAGGTGGTCATTGTAAGTACCAGCCCTGTCTCTCTATAGTTCACCAGTCAGGGTGATGACATGATCTGAGGGGATCAGAAGGAAGCTGAGTTTCAAGATTTTGAAGCCAGGGCAGAGAAAACTTACTGAGTACAGCCACTCCCTGAGTTCCTGGACCTGCCCTGCTCCCCATTGCTTATGAGTCCCATACTAAATTTCTTTTGAATTCTGAACTTCCTTATATCTTTCAAATAACAGCTGGATTTTCTTCTGTTTCCATCTCAGGTTGTTCTCCTTTTCTTTCTGCTTCTCACTTGCCTCCTCCTCTTACACTAACCACTTGGCATACTTGTCACTGAAAGCCAGAAAGGATATGTAAGCCTGCAAATAAAACACCCACTTTCCTATTTCTATCATGATGTTAAAGAAAACTTTGAATCAATTCTTCTCTTACTGAGTGCCTCTCGCCCCTCCCTGACTCATTGTAGGAAACACTTTTAGATCCCTGACACTGTCATTTCCCTTCCTGTGCCATTTGTCCCCATTTTTGTTTTTTAATGAAAGAGTAATAAACAGAAGCAAACCCAGTACTTTCTTAATTCAGTATGCATGGCCTAGATGGGAAAGACAAAGGAGGTACTGCCACTCTTGATGTGGGCACTGTCTTCTGGCCAATACCACCAATGGGACATAGAAGAAAGAAACACTGGACAGCTTTGTAGCAATGAAATCACCTGAGTCTGAAAAGCAGAACTTTTGTAAGGAGTGACTTTTGGTGGTCACTTCTCTGTGCTCATGACCCAGATAGTGCTTCAGAAATCAGCCATGGCTTACCTCTGCGGAGGCTGAAGCAGGGAATTTTCCCAAGAATGCAGACAATGAAAGGATTCATTTGGACAACTTGTGCTCTTGGCTGGCTATGTATAGAGGAGAGTGGATAGCAGAACATTGAGGTCTCAGTTACCATCACATGCTCTGAGTCTGTTGAGACTTGAAAAGGGCTGTCCTGTTCCCACAGGTGGTGACTGTTTAACATGTCCCTTAGGCTCTTACAAAAATGGGGAGGAAGGCTCTGGAATATTGGGGATTTTTACAACTAAATTATCATCTTTGCCATTTAATCTGAAAATTTGGAAGGTTCACTTTGCCACTTGACATGCATATTCATGAATAGCTATTTCTTGGCCTGGCACTTCTCAGGCAGTAACAAATAAGCTTCTTTGTCTTTACAAAAAAATGATTTTGAATTTAAATCAGAATGGTGTAAAGGATTTGATCATTGTTGACAAGAATAGTTAGAAGCATAGCACAATGGAACTTGGATAGTTTCCTTTATTTTTAAAGTTGCTTTTGTACACCTCTGAGATTTAAGGGCAAACTACATTTGTCTGGAAAGGTTGGAGGGGAAAGAAGGACATCAACTGTGCTGAATTTTCAATCAAGGTCTTAGTCAATTGTATCAGAAAGTTTAACATGAAGATGTCCCTTCAGAGTTGTTCATAGAGGCAACAACTGGGCTTTTGTATCACCCTATATATAAATCACTCACTGGAAGTGGGAGATTGTTGGATAAGGACTGACCTTGACTTAGCTTGCACATGCCCCTCTCTGGCTGTGGCTTCCATGGAGGACTTTGGCTGAGAGATATCCGATTACCACACTGGCCATAAGTGCTCAACAGGTATACAAATGGAGAGCTAGGTAATGTGTTCTGTTTCTGCTGTAAATTATGGTGGTCTTAGTGGCTGTCAGGTACGTACAGGTAACACTAGGATTGGACACATAATTGGTGAGGAGAGGACACCAGCTGTTGCCTATGCCTTGGTCTACTCGCTGCCTGACCCTACCTGCCCTTGGGGGTTGGAGGTGACGTGGTGCAGAGTCAATGACACAGACCCCAGGAGTACCCACAGCAAGCTCTCTGAACACTGCTGCAAGCTCCTTCTATACCCTCCACCTGAGCCCCATTAGTCCCAAGAAAGCATCTCTTCTAAACAGCAGTTCCCGATTGGCTGGCACTGTCTGCACCAGCAATCCTTGGTCTCTCAGGCAGTCCTCAATTAAGTCCTCCTGCAGTAGATTCTTTTGCAGCTGTGCAGCCCCTGTCACTCCTTTCTACAACCAGCAGAATAATAGATCCCCTTTCCTCCTTCACTGACTTGTTTCAAGATGTTCCCAAGACTGAGCAGTTGTAAATGTGTGACTACCTTGGTAACACAAGCCTTTTGTCTGGGCTTCCTTTCCTTTGTACCTTATTTCCCATTTTCTTCCAGATTCTAACTTTTACTACATGGTAGCCATGGTGGATAATTTTATTAGGCACCTTGAATAGACTATACTATTCAGCAGCTTGGGCAAACACTAATTACATATTTCTGTGAAGATGTTTCATAAACAAAATACAGCATTTGCAATCACTTCATGTTGTGTGAAATGAATGGCTCCTGGCAACTCTGTGCTGAAGCCTTGGTCTTCAGTGAGTCAGTGTTCAGGGCTGAGTAGGAGGGCTCAAATCTCACTAGTGGGCTAATGCACTTATGGACTCAGAACTGAATAGACTACTGGGTGCATGTGGAAACTCTAGAAGGCTGGGCTTACTTGGAGGAAGTATGCCTCTTGGGCTATGCTTTTGAAAAGATCTTGTTTGCAGGCTCCTCTTTCTCTCTGTTTTCCAGCCACCTGGGAGGTGCTGCCATGCCCTCTCTTCTGTGATGTTCAATATTCTCTCAGACCAAAACGATTGGCCAAGTGACCACAGAAAGAAAAATTTGAAGCCAAATAAAAATACATATTTTATCTTTAAGATTTCTTTTTTATTTATTCTTCTCTCATATATTACATCCTGACTGGAGTTTCCTCTTCCTAGTCCCTCTCCCTCATCACCCTTTCTCCCCACCCCCATCCACTCCTCCTCCATTTCTCTTCAGGAAATGGCAGGCCTCCCATGAATATCAACCAAATATATAAAGTTTCAGTAAGACAAGGCACTTCCCCTCATATTAAGGCTGGACCAGGCAGAGGAGAAAAAGGGTCCCAAAAGCAGGCACAAAAGTCAGAGACATCCCTTGCTCCCACTATTAAGAGTCCTACAAGAAGACCAAGCTACACAACTGTCACATACATACAGAGGCCCTAGGTCAGACCCAGGCAGGCTCCCTGGTTGTCAGTCTCTGTGAGCTCCTATGAGCCCAAGTTACTTGATTCTATAGGTTTTCTTATAGTGTCCCTGATCCCTCTGGCTCCTGCAATTCTTCCTTCCCTTCTTCCACAGGATTAACTGATCTGTTTCCATGACTTGCTGGATAAAGCCTCTCTGATGACAATTGGGCTAGGCACCAATCTGTGTATATAGCAGAACATCGAGAATATCATTAGGAATCACTTTATTGACTTTAAAAAATAATAGTCATGTTTGGTTCTATTCTAGTGTTCTAGGGTACTCAGCTTCTGGGTTCTGGCCCTCTAGGCAGTGTTAGGATAGTTTCTCTCTCATGGCATGGGTTTCAAGATGGACCAGCCACTGGTTAGCCACTCCGTTAACTCTGTTCCACCTTTATTCCAACACATCTTGTAGACAGGACAAGTTATAGATTGAAGTTTTTGTGGTTGAGTTGGTGTCTCAATCTCTCTACTGGAACTCTTGCCTTGTTACAAGAGATTTCTGGTTCAGGCTTCATATTCCCCATAGATAGGAGTCTTAGCTAGGATCATCCTAATAGCTTGTTGAGAATTTTCATTATATTAGGTTTCTAGCTTGTCCCCAGATGCCACTCAATTCCGATTGTGTCTCCCAGTATTTTCTCCCTCTATCCTCCACATACCTAATATCTTCTGTCCCCATCCCTACTCACCCCCAGTTCAGCCTTGAAATCTGTTTTATTTCCCAGAGAGATTCATGTGTCTTGAGTCCTCCTTGTTTCTTAGCTTTACTGGGTCTGTCAGTTGTAGTATGGTGATCCTTTACAGTAAAGATCCGCTTATAAGTGTTTGTCTTGACATACCATGTTTGTCTTTGTGGGTCTGGATTACCTCAGACTGGGTTACAGTCAGGATGATATTTTTTTCCTAGTTGCATTCATTTGCTTGCAAATTACATGATGTTGTATTTTTGTTTGTCTTAACAGCTAAGTAATACTCCATTGTATAAATGTACTACATTTTCTTTATTGACTCTTCAGTTGAGGGACATCTAGGTTGTTTCCAGTTTCTGGCTATATAGCTGCTATGAACATAGTTGAGCAAGTGTCCTTGTGATATGGTGGAGCATTTTTTGGGTATATATCCAGGAATGGTATAGCTGGGCTGTGGGGTAGTACTAGTCCCAGTCTTCTGAGAAACTGACGAATTGATTTCCAAATTGGCTTTACAAGTTTGCACTCAGACCAGCAATGTTCTCCTTGCTCCACATCTTTACCAGCATGAGATGTCTTGTGTCTTTGATCTTAGCCATTTTGACAGGTATAAGATGAAATCTCAGAGTTGTTTGGTTTGCATTTCCCTGATGGCTAAAGATACTGATCATTTCTTTAAATGTGTTTCAGCCATTAGAGATTCCTCTGTTGAGAATTCTTTGTTTAGATCTGCACCCTGTTATTTAATAGGGTTATTTGTGTTGTTGATGTCTAGTTTCTTGAGGTCTTTATATATTTTGGATATCAGCCCTCTGTCAGATGTGGAGTTAGTAAAGATCATTCATTTCCTATTCTGTAGGCTGCTGTTTTGTCTTTTGATGGTGTCCTCTAACTTACAAAAGCTTTTCAGTTTCTGAAGGTCCCATTTATTAATTGTTGATCTTAGTGCCTACATGATTGGTGTTCTGTTCAGGAAGTTGTCTCCTGTGCCAATGCATTCAAGACTATTCCTCACTTTATCTTCTATCAGTTCAATATATCCAGTTTTATGTTGAGGTCTTTGATCCACTTGGACTTGAGTTTTGTAGAAGGTGATAGATACAAACCTATTTGCATTCTTCTACATGCTGATATCCAGTTTACCCCAGCACCATTAGTTGAAGATGCTTTATTTTTTTCCACTGTATAATTTTGGCTTCTTTGTCAAAGATCAGATGTCCATAGTTGTGTGCATTTACATGTGGGTCTTCAGTTTGATTCCATTAACCAGTGTTTCTGTTTTTATGCCAATACCATGTGGTAAAGCTTGAAATCAGGGATGTTAATACCTCTTGGAATTTATTTTTATTTTCCAGGATTGTTTTAATTATCCCGGGTTTTTTGTTTGTCTGTATGAAGCTGAGTTTTGTTCTTTCAGAATCTGTAAAGAATTGTGTTGGAATTCTGATGGGGATTGTGTTGAATCTATAGATTGTTTTTGATAAAATGGTCATTTTACTATGTTAATCCTACCTATCAATGAGGATGGGAGATCCTCCTTTCCTTTGGCTTCTTCAATTTCTTTCTTTAGAGACTTGAAGCTCTTATCATATAGGTCTTTCACTTGCTTGGTTAGAGTTAATATTTTATATTATTTGTGGCTATAGTGAGGAGTGTTGTTTTCTTAATTTCTTTTTCAGTCCACTTATTGTTTGGGTATAGGAGGGTGTAGTATTAATAAATTTAATAATTCCAGGCTCAAGGTTGCTTCCCACATCAATTGTTTATGTTCCCAAGTGAAAGACAAACACATAGCCTTTATATTTTAATATGCCTTAGGCAGCACAATGACTGGGCAACTGCCTAACCTCCATGCTATTAGAATCTACCACCTAGCAATAATTCTGAGTTACTACTTACTAATTTCTATCTTCCATCTTGGTTTTTCTTGACCCAATTGAGCACCCTTCTGGGCCGAATTCTCTTCACCCCTTTACTTGGCAAGAGACCTAAAACCCAGCCTATGTCTCTCCTCCCCAGCTATTGGCTGTTGGCATCTTTATTTACCAATCAGAATCATCTGGGGGCATGTTCTCAAAAGCTACTAGTGGACCCTCTTGACAAAAAGTTTTAGGGGACCCAATTAGCATTAGAATACAAGCAGCTACAGGAAGGCAACTGATTTTGAGTTAATCTTATATCCAGCCAAGGTACTTATCAGCTGTAAAAGTACTTTGGTAAAATTTTTAGAGTTACTTATATATACTATCATGTCATCTGTAAATAGTGACACTTTGAATTCTGCCTTCTAAATTGTATCCCTTGATCTCCTTTAGTTGTCTTATTGCTCTAGCAAGAACTTCAAGTACTATGTTAAATAGGTAAGGAGAGAGTGGACAACCTTGTCTTGATTTGGTGGAATTGTTTTGAGTTTCTCTCCATTTAAGTTTTTGTTGGCTATCAGCTTGCCGTATATTGCCTTTACTATGCTTAGGTGTGTCCTTGTATCCCTGATCTCTCAAAGACTTTTATTATGAATGGGTGTTAGATTTTTGTCAAAGAATTTTTCAGCATCTAATGTAGTTTTTTTTTCTTTTTCAGTTTGTTTATATAGTAGATCACATTCATAGATTATTATATGTGGAATAATCCCGGTATCTCTGAGTTGAAGCCTACTTGATCATGACAGATGATCTTTTTGTTATATTCTTGGATTCAGTTTGTAAGTATTTTATTGAGTATTTTTGTATCAATGTTCATGAGGAAAATTGGTCTGTAATTTTATTACTTCATTGAGTCTTTGTGTATAAAGGTTTGGGTATAAGGGTGAGTGTGGTCTCATAAAATGTATTTCGCAGTGTTTCCTCTGTTTCTATTTTGTGGGAAAATTTAAGGAGCATTTGTATTGGCTCCTCTTTGAATGTCTGGTAGAATGCTGTGCTAAAACTGTCTAGTCCTGGCCTTTGTTTGTTTGGGAGACATTTAATGATTGCTTCTATTTCCTTAGGGGTTATAGGTCTACTTAAACTGTTTATCTGACCTTGATTTATTTTTAGTAAGTGGTATCTATCAAGAAAATAGTCCATTTCTTCTAGATTTTCCAATTTTGTGGAGTACTAATTTTTGAAGTCTGACTTTTGAATTTCCTCAGTGTATGATTGCATTTCTGATTTTGTTAATCTGGATATTCACTTTGCCTTTTGTATAGCGGTTTGATTATCTTCTTGATTTTCACAAAGAACCAACTCTGTGTTTTATTGATTCTTTGTATTGTTCTCTTTGTTCCTATTTTATTTATTTCAGCCCTCAGTTTGATTATTTCCTGACATCTACTCCTCTTGGGCGTGTTTGCTTCTTTTTGTTCTAGGGCTTTTAGATGTACTGTTAAGTAGACAGTATGAGATCTCACTAATTTCTTTATGAAGGCACTTAGTGCTATAAGCACTATTTTCATTGTGTCCCATACGTTTGGGTATGTTGTGCACTCATTGTCATTGAATTCTAGGAAGTCTTCCATTTTTTTTCTTTATTCTGCCTTGACTGAGCAGTCATTCAATAGAGTTTTTCAGTTTAAATGAGTGTGTAGATTTTCTTTCTTTTTTCTCTTCTCAATTTTTTAAAATTTTATTTATTTAGTTATTTAAATCACATCGTAATTTACTTATTTACACAGAGGTTATAAACACAAAAAGGCAGGATGTGGGGAAGGGAATGGCACCGGAGCATAGGTGTTCACGGGGAGTACAGATATCTTTCAGAACAGGGTATCAGCTGTGTGTAGGTTCAGGGGACAGGTCACTATGGCTCTGCCTATGATTCACTTGTCCTTATCTAAGTTGGTACTGTCCACCAAGGCTGCCTATTTATAAGACCTATGACTACTAGGTCTGGTAAATTTCCACAGAAGCTTCCTGTTTACAATAGCTTATAGCCTTCTGTTTTCAGTGTTTTTCCACAGAGACCCAAGACTTTGTGTTAGCATGTATATATGTCAGGCCTATTGCTGACTTTAGGCCTATGGCTGATTTTAGGCCATGTGTAGATTTTCTATTGTTTCTGTTGTTGAAAATCAGTTTTAATTTGTGGTGGTCTGATAGGATACAGGGGCTTATTTTAATTTTCTTGTATCTGTTGAGATATGATTTGTGACTGAGTATGTGTTCAGTTAAGGAGATGGTTCCATGAGGTTCTGAGAAGACAGTATATTCTTTCAGGTTTGGGTAAATGTTCTGTAGATATCTATTGTATCTATTTGAGTCATAATGTCTGTTACTTCTATTATTTCTCTGTTTAGATTTTGTCTAGATTAACATTGATAAGAGGAAAGTTGAAGTCTCCTACTATTAATGTATGGAGTTTAATGTGTGATTCAAGTTTTAGTAATGTTTCTTTTATATTTGTGGATGCCCTTGTGTTTGGGGCATATATGTTTAGAACTGAGATGTCATCTTGGTGGATTTTTCCTTTGATGAGTATGAAGTGTCCTTCCTCATTTCTTTTGATTAATTTTGGTTGGAATTCTATTTTGTTAAATATTAGAATGGCTACGCCAGCTTATTTCTTTGGTCCATTTGCTTAGAAAATTTTTTTCTAGCCGTTTACTCTGAGGTAATACCTATCTTTGATATTGAGATGTGTTTCTTGTATGCAGCAGAATGATGGATTCTTTTTTCACATTTACTCTGTTAGTCTGTGTCTTTTTTTAATTGGGAAATTGAGTCCATTGATATATTGAGAGATATTAATTACCAATGGTTGCTAATTCCTGTTATTTTGCTGTTCTTCATGATGGTGGTGGTCATATGTGTGTGTGTGTGTGTGTGTTGGGTTAAATGTGGGTCCTGGGTCTGCCCCACCATGGGGCTAGGGCCGCTCAGGGAGTCAGAGGCACAGGAAGTTTGACCACGCTTACCCCACACTGATGTAGGGCAGGTGTTGGGTTGTGAGAAGCTTCGGCAGGAACACCGCTCTAGGGGTGGGGGAGGTCCCATGGAGAGCTGGAGCTAGTTGAGAGGGGGGTCCTCAGGCCTGCAGGATGGCCAGAGAGTGTCTGGTTCTCAGGCTCTTGGGCACCCAGGCGATGCTGGAAGCCATGAAAGAGCTGAGAACGAAGTAGGGGCCCACGGGTTGGACTAGCCCCTGGCCGAAGGGGAGAGAGGGAGAAAAGCTCCAGCTGTGCCCCGCGGGGAATGGAGTCTTTGGCTTGTCATGGGTGGCTTGCCTGGGTTGGTGGTCACTGTGGCTGGGAACCCAGAGAGGTCTTCTGCTGGAGATTAGATGGTGGCTCTGTAGGTGAAGGCCTGTTCCATTGTTCCTCATGGCAGATCCCAATGAAAAAGAAACAGTCCATGGTTTTAAAATGTTTATTGTCATGGCAGAAAGTAGATGAGAAACTGTACCCTCATTTCTCAGGGCAAGCCTCAGGTTAAATACTTTTTGCAAGGAAGAGAGTCTGGGAAGGAAAACTTAATTGGCTAAGCCCTTCTGGTCTTTAGGTACCTCATTAATATGGAGATCCGTCTTGAGGTTATGTGACTGAAAGACACAAACCTGAGGGACCTGTTGTTCTAGTGATCAGTCTTCAGGTCCAGTAGGATAACTCTACTGGGGTTTTGGTAGCCTATGACCTCTAGGGCTTTGGGTGCTGGTGTTATCACTGGTGTTCTGGGAACTGGCATGGCCTCTAGGGTTCTAGGTACTTGTGTGCCCTATGGTTTTTCTAGTACCTACTTGACCTCTGGGAGAACAGGGGTCTTCTGTCAGATTTGTGAGCCTGAGGTTCCTAGTACTAGTGTGGCCTCTGGTAGAGTGGGAGTTTTCCATTGGAGCTATGGGCCAGTATCACGTGAAAGCCTGAGGTTTCCTGGAGAGGAGAAACTATTCAAGACTGATATTTTTGCCTGTCTGGCTATGCCATGAACTTTGAACTTTCCAGTCTCCATAATCATGTGAACTATTTTGTTAAATTTCCTTGTATGCCTTATATCTGTCTACACCATCATTTAAGTACTTGCTTGTCTACACAGATGTCTTAGGCACTCCTTTGTTTCCTAGGGAATGCAGTAAGTTCAAATGGTCTTCCTGCTACCTCCAGAACTACATAGTTTTGAAGGTAGCAGGAACATTAGAGACCATCTGAAAATTTCTTTTCCATTTTATGAGTAAGGAAGTTGAAGATCAAAATTTTTCAGTATTTGACATAATCCCTTAAGAGACTAGGCTTCCTGACTCCTGGTTTTCTGCCCATCTTACATGGTCATGCCATGTCTATATTAATCTACCCTGGAAGAGACTTTGGCCCAGATGATGGTGTATTTTGCCATATGTTATGGACTTGCAGTAGCTTGGATCTCTCCTAGATATAAATGAACTTTATCTTTTTATGGAACTTCACATGAATGCTTATTAGAGACATTCAGTAATATGGTCACTACATTGTTGTGGCTGGCAAAGAATGAGAAGATGATGAAGCCTTGTCTGTTTTGTTTTTTGTGTTTTTTTTTCATTTATGGTTGGGATTTCTCTGTAGGGATTTTTTCATCTCACTTCCCAATCTTCTCATATGTTATTTATATTAATTTGTTTATTATGTAACAGCTATTTTTCTATTCAACTAAAAATGTAAAACTACCACCAAGGGTAATAACATGGGAAGTTTATCATGCTAGCCTTACATATTAGCTGATAAACCTGTGCCTTCTAGCATGAAAGTAAATCTATAGTGTCATTCAACATCTTATCACTATGGAAAAATACCTGAGAAAATCAATTTATAAGGAATAGAAGGGTTATTTTGACTCATAGTTTGAGGTTGTGATTGGCTAACTCTGTTGCTTTGGAGCCTATAGTGAGGCACAAGGGGACCAAAGGAGAATGAAGGGGCTCATATCTGGTGTTGAGAGCAAAAAGAGAAAGAGGCCACGGGATTAGTGGTCGTTTCCAATGCATGCTCCTGTAATTTATTTTCTGGGTAGAACCCATTTCTTGGAGATCCTACTACATTTGACTGGCATGAGCTGAGATGCACCCAGGTCATTCAAGTCACCCTGCTGTATGTAGTTTGTGCAGGTATTTTTTTCAGTCTCTGGTGCAAGCCACAGGAATATCTTACTGAACAACTGCAGACAGCCTCCTAGTTGGCTCTACTCTTACTCCCTACAAAGTCTACACTTCACAGAGAAACTAGAGTCATCTCTGAAAATGCAAATTTTGCTGTTCTACTCCACATAGTAGCTTCCCATAGATTTACAACAATATAGTAGCATTTTGTGGTGATCTTTTGTGCCTCATTCTTTTTATCTCTCATGCTCTCTCATATCCCAGCTTCCCCTGCAGTACTGTGTTCCACTCATATGGATGCCATGGTCTTTGTTCTTTTTTCCATCTGGAATTAAACATACACACACACACACAAACACACACACACACACACACACACACACACACACACACACACACCCCAACTGGCTCCTTTGCATCATTCAGGTCTCAGTTAAAATGACTTCTCCTAAAAACAGTTCCTGATCACTCTGCTTTAAGCACTTGCTCTCTTATCTGTTTCTTTAGCTACCTTTTTATTCTATTTCCCATTCTCATTATCTATGATTGTCCATCATAAATAAATAAATATCACCCGTAGTCATTTCCCCCATAAAATACAAGCTCCATCAGGCAGTTCCTTTTAGGCTATTCCATCAACTCCAGACACTGGAATTGTTCATTAGTAATGTGGGAGTGTTTTGTTCATTCTGGAGAGGGTAGTCATTAATCATATCCTAAGTGCATTTGTTCATTTCATGGTGTAGATGGAGTTCCCACTTTGATGGGTGTGTCTCTGGCAAGAAGATTACCAGGAAATTGCACAGACAAAATCTTTGCCCTCATGGAACTTATATTCTATTGTGGTTTTGGGGAGACATCAGAAAGTATAAACAAACATAAGTCATTTGACATAAGAACTGCAGAGTAATACAGGACAGAATAAAGGTTTTCGGAGTATCAACAGTGGGATGACATTTGGTAACTGTTGAAGCAGATTTAGTAGCAAAGGAAAACTTGAAAAACTCTATGGACAGAGACTCTGCGATGGATTGTTAAAGGAATAGCCAAGAGGCTGTTGTTCCTAAATCAGAGAGAATGGCTGGGAGGGGCTAAGAGATTCAAGGGAAGCAAGAATCATGTCAAAACTAGGAGGTTTTGCTGGGTCATTTGATGGCTTGAGTTTAATTGGAGTGAGACAATACCCACTAGATGCCCCAAAGTGATACAAGCTATGTTATGTCAAAAGTATTTTTCTGTCTATTGTTGTGAAATGTATATATATAGTTGGATATGCTAATAATGAAAATAGGGAGGTATTTAGGCCATGTACTGACCAAGGCAGGGATGCTGCAGTCAAGGAGTCTTTTAAGGAAAAACACACAGGACCTGATAAGGGTACAAAATGGGTTACCTTCCATTTATTAGCAGAGAGATTACAAATTTAAGATATGGGTAATTGAAAGAATAGAGTTGCCAAGGAGAAAGAAGTCATACATACAATTAACATTACACAGATGCTGCAAGTTGTATCTTTTGTATTTAGGAATACATACGCACTACCACCACAACCACCACCATCACCACCACTACCACCACCACTACTACCACCACCACCACCACCACAACCACCAAAAACACCAACAATTTAAGAAGTAGAGGTCATGAAATTTAAATACTATATGGGAGAGTTTGGAAGAAGAAAAGGAAAGGGAAAATGGTATAATTATATTATTATCTCAAAAATAAAAAAGATTATTGAAAATAAATCAGGAAAACAATCCTGTTCATATAACCCCGGAAAAAACAAAACCTTAGGCACAAATTCAGCCAAAATGTTAAAATCCCAGACACTGAAAACTATAAACAAGTAAAGGATAAAGCTATAAAAGATGTCAGAAAGAAAGACCTCCCATATTCATAGATTAGTAGAACTAATATTACTGAAATGCCTTCATTACTGAAAGTCATATTCAGATTGAATTCAATCCCTATCAAAATTCCAATGATACTCAGAGAAATAGAAAAAAAACAATTAACATGGAAGATAAAAAGTTATGAATAGTTAAGACAACACTGAGTAAAAACAGGAGCACTTCTGGAGATAGCAAAGAACCCACCTTCAAACTGCATTACAGAGCCATAGTAACAAAACCAACATGATAGTAGTGCAAAATATTCACATAGACCAATAGAATAGATAAGAAGACCCAGAAATAAGCCCAAGCAATTATGATGATAAATTCTCCGAAACAGTGACAGGAGTGTGTGTTTGTGTGTGTGTATGTAAAAAGAACCTTAGCAAATGTTGCAGGCAAAACAGGATATACACATGCACAGGACCAACTAGATCTTTATCTCTTGTCTTATATAAAAATCAACTGAAGATAGATTAAATTAGGATTTACTGTAAGAACTGAAATTTTGAAACTACTTCAAGAAAACAGGGAAAACTTTAAGATATAAGCACAGATAATGACATTCTGCATGGGATTCTTATAGCCTGGGAAATGACAGTAGTCGGAGATGTCTTGGTCAGTAAAATGCATGCTATGAAAGCATGCCAGTTGTCTGAGCCTTGGAGTGGCTGCAGAGAGGCAGGTATATCCTTGAAGTTCATTGGCTAGGAGAACAGCAGAATCAATTCGTTTCAGGCTCAGTGAGAGACCCTGACATAAAAATAAAGGTGAAGAGCTAGTGAAAGACAGCACCTGATGTTTACCTTGGGGTTCCACATGTACCTGCACACAGACACACACACACACTCACTACACAGACACACAGACACATACACACACACACACACAACACAGACATACACACACACACAGACACACACAGAGCATACTTAAGACCACAACATACACAAAACAAAACAAATTTTAAAAAAGTACAAATTGCCAATAAATACATGAAAAAATTCAACATCATTGGCCAGTAGAGAAATGCAAATCAAAATTACTCTGAGAATCCGTCTCACTTCAGTCAGAATGTTTATCATTAAGCAAACTATAAACACGGTGGGAAAGGGTGTCCTGGGGAAAGGGAACCCTTGTGTATGGTTGGTTGAAAGTAAATTAGTGCAGTCTTTATGGAGTCAGTATCAAGATTCTTACTAAAACTAAAACTAGATCTACCACATAATCTGGATATCCATTTTCAATATAGTTAAGGGATATAGTCAGCTTACTATGGAAACACTCATGCACACCTGAGTTCATTATTACACTCTTGACAACTGCTAAGTTAGGGAGCCAGCCAGGAATCCATTAATGGATAAATGATAATGAAAATTCATATTGGTGTTTATCATCCATAAAGGTGAATGAGATTGTGTCATTTGTTGGCAAACATAATGTTAAGTGAAAGAGCCAGCCTCAGTGAGACAAGTAGTAACATTTTCTTTGATGGAAGGGATTTAGAAAATTGGAGAAAACCAGAATACAGGAAGAGAAAAGAGATAATGTCTGAAAATGGTATAGTGAAATCCGTTAATTTCCACTATTAATATATGCTTATATAAAGAAGTAGCCTTGCCATTTACTGAGATAAAAAAGGTTTGTGATGAGAGCAAGATGAAGAAAAATTCCAGGTAGCATTGTTCTTTAAAAGAAGCACATAATCTTATAGTCATAAATTCTAGAGCTTTAAAGATAAAAAACAAGGTTTTATTTTATGTGTCTGCATCTGTCTGTGTATATATGTGGACATATGTGTGGGTACCCACAGAGGCCAGAAGAGAGCAACAGATCTCAGCTCTCCTGGAACTGGAGTTTTAGGAAGTTGTCATTTACCTGATGTGGGTGCTGGAAAGAGATTTTCAGTCTTCTGTAGGAACTATAAGTGCTCTTAAGCACTGAGCCATCTATCTCATCCTAACTTTAGATCTTCAGAGGCCTTTCCCAGTTGCTCAAAGATTTTTTCTAATAGCTCTTTGCTTGTATTTACTCATTATTTTTAGTTTAAAATTTCTATAACATATGTTGTGTGTGTTTGTTTGTGTGTGTGTGTGTGCCCGCCTGTGCATGCATGTGCTTTCCATAGTCATGCTGATACAGGTCAAGTAGTTCCTAAGTGTTTAGAATTTCAGATTTCTTTGGAATGTCCTGGGATTGGTCTCAGGTCTAAAAGTGAAATCACATGTTTCAGATGCACCTTATACACAGAGCCTGGAAATAACTATGCACAGTATCTTTAATGTGCTTGCAATTCATCCCATGAAGACAGGTGTCATGCTAGCTCTCAAAGTATTTGGATCTGAAGCACTTTGGGTTGGGGATTTAAGATTAGGGATGCGAACCTGCTACTGCCAGAAGCCTGGGTTAGACATCTGCTGGCTCAGTGTTTGCCGTTCTTTCAGTTTTTCATCTTGAAAAGAAGGAAATCAAAGTCCAAAGCTCAGACCTTAGCTGGTCTCTGAGGCCAGTGAGTTACAACAAGCTGTTAGACTGGCCAGGGAGCACAGACCTCTGTTCTTTACTCCCTCAGCAACAGCCCAGCAGTTCTCCTGTGGTAACCACTCATGGCTACTGGCATCTCTCAGAGAGCAAGTAGTAGAAACAGGTTAAGCCAGACATAGTTGTGCACACCTATGATTCCTGTACTCTGGAGGATGAGGCAGAGGGCTTGTGAGTAGAAGTCCAGGCAGGGCCACTTAATAAAGGACTGTCTATAAGAAAAAAGAAAGAAAGAAAGAAAAGAAAGAGAGAAAGAAAGAAGAAAGAAAGAAAGAAAGAAAGAAAGAAAGAAAGAAAGAAAAGAACTGTATACTATTGTTTTCTTTGTCACTGTTCTGTTACTATGAAGGGTAATTCCATGACCAAGGCAACTCTTATACAAGAAAGCATTTAATTAGGGGGTTGCTTACAGCCTCATAGAGTTAGTCCATTATCAACATGGTAAAGAATGTGGTGGCTGGTTGGCAGGCACGGTGCTGGAAAAGTAACTGAGAGCTTTACATCCTGATCAGTAGGTAATAAGCAGAGAGAGACAGACAGAGAGAGACAGAGAAACACTGGGCCTGGTAATGGGCTTTTGAAATGTCAAAGTCCATCCCAATGACCTTCTTCAACAAGGCCACATTTCCTAATCCTTCATAATCAGTTCACCAACTGGGGGCAAAGCATGCAAACATGTGAGCCTCTGGGGGCCATTCTCAGACCAGCACAATTGTGTTCTCAGGCCAAGAGAGGGAAGAGAAAGCTGAGCAAACGTTGTGGTCTCAAAATGGGAAACGTGAAGCATTTGCCTATAACCTACAAAAGTCCTGAGAATTTGCTCCTCTTTTGTGTCTACGAAGCAGCATTCAGAAACCTCAGAAGAATGTTCCTGCTGTCTGAGGCTGCCAGGAGCATATGGAGGACATTCTTTGGGTTTAAGATGCAAACACTGAGCATACGTCTTCCCTCCTAGAATCTCGGTATGTGAGCAGTGAGCTGTTCTGAAGGAAAGCCCATGGGAGTACTTCACTTGGGGGAGGGGATATTGAATGCACCCCCACCCCCCATACCAGCAAAGGGGGGGTGCCTTTCCAATCTGTGAAAGACAAGAAGAGAAAGTGGCAAGCATGGCACTCCTTTTGGAAGCTTCTTAGGGTTTGAAAGTGAAGGATATAAATGTCTAATTAGAGACGAATGCCGCTTGCACATTTAATCTTGCTGGGGGCTGGGATCATGCAGCTCATTATCGCTTCTGCTCCCTCCAGTCTTCCCTGACACTTCTCTTATTACTTTCCAGCAGTCGTGCCAGGCACTACACTTGAGCGGCTGAGCCTCCGTTTGCTCATGGCTGCCTTTGATATAGAGGTGACATGAGGCCCAAAGCTGTGGTTCAAGTTTCTTTTGTACTCTACGGGGGGAGTGGGGGTGGGGAGTCATCAATTCAAATATAGTCCAGGATCACAGTTAGAGTTTTGGCCCTGGTCATTTTATCTATGGAAAGCTCACTAAAAGACATACTGAAGAGTTCAGACAGGCACTTACAGAAAATGCCCACCTATCACTGTCTGCCTGTCTTCCAGAGAGGCCTGATTTTAGAAAGCAAATTAGCCAAATCTTGATGAATATTATGTGAGCTTTCCCCCTTTCATGTGGGAGGATTTATCAGTGTGTTTAGTAGGGATCTTTAAGAGCAAATATATGAGTGTCCAACAGCTGCCTATAATTCCCCATCTATAAGAATAAACCATCAGAGAACAGGAAAAATGTTAGACATTGACAAGGACATAGACTGAAGCAAAAAAGTATGTAGTTTTTCTCCTCCCCTCCATGATTTTGACTAATACCCAATTTTTCTATTCCTTCAAGAGAAGAATTTTAGTAGAATTTAGAAGAATTTAGCTTATGAGAGCTAGGGGGGAAAAGGACAGTTAATACCAAAGACTTCACACTGGTTAAGGGCTTTCAGCACTAAGAGTAGACAGCTTTATTTAGAATATAAAACCTTCCCCTTCCTTCACAGGGAAGACTTAGCTTCATATCCAATTGTCTCTCAGCCTCATGAAGAAGCAATTTGGAATGTCCCAGGATGGAGAATTTCTAGGCAGTTATACATTTTAAATTCAGAGAGGGGGTATCTTAGCAATATTCTGTAAGGCCACTGATGGTCTTAGTGCCTACTCTGCCATAGTTTGGGGCTTCCTCCTGTCAAAGCTGTGTCCAAAACAAAAGCCAGGCTGGTTCCAGAATCAATCAACCTAGTATAAGTAAAAGGAGACCCCTGTGCCGGCAAGTGAGGTCCCACAGGATAAGTACAATGTCATGTGGGTTCCCACTGTCCAGCTCTGGTGTCTGTAGAGGCCACAGAAGAAAGGCCTGTGTGGGTCCAGCTATGAGCCACATTGGAGACCTATCCATTGCCAGCAGATTTCAGAGCTGCCATAGGTCCAATCTCCTTCATATACACATACACCCTCCCTCTGGAACCACGGAGGACACCATGCAGGGAGCGAGGAGGGGCAGATGATGGTTTGCTCTATGATGCCAAGGACTGACTACTCTTGTGGAGCAGTATCTAGCTCATGATGCCCATAAGCCTGGTCCAGGGACTGTGGAACGTATCTTAGCTCTGGTAAGCTTTTACTTAGAACCCTCTGAGCTCGTGGGTGCTTTATGGCACAGCCACAAGCATTCATGGGGAGGATAAATCAGTCTTTGCCCGAAGCCAAGCTCCCAGGAGCAACCTTTCTCTTACGTCCTCATTCCCTGCACCTTCTCTGCAGATCATATCTTTATTTTAAAATCCTAAGAGAAGTAGTAGTCGTTCATGCTGCCAAACTGCAGAGAGCAGAGAGGAACGGTGCCATAGGGGGCTAATAATTGTTGACACCAAAAATCCCAGTAAGGTGACAGAAGTTCAGGATGGGCTCCGAGACTTGGGTAAATGCATTATTAGGCAGAGGTTCTGACACCAGTTGATGACACAGGTTCAAAGGCAGGAATGACCTCTAAGTGTGCTCACTGTTGAGAACATGAATTTTCAGGGTAGCACACAAGTGTGTGGGCTTCCCTCCCAACCTTCTTAAACCTCCGTTTCCACTTACAGATTCCCTTTAACTAGGCAAGGGTGAAAACGATGCCCCTAACACACACTGTTGGGGATCAAACCCAGGTCCCCACATACCAAGAAAGTGCTCTGTCATGGCTACCCTCAGCATTTCAAAGCATTTTACATTTTCAAACAAAGCCTGGGACAAGTGCTTTTAATTTTCCCCTAAAATTCTAAGTGCTGACCCCCAAGCCATTTAACAATTACTTTATTAATTGGAAGATTTAGGTTTTGTTAATTGGACTCCAGTATTTCCCCACACCCTTCTCAATTAACCCAGTTTCAGTTGGAAGCAGGGGAAATCCCCAGGGTAGTAACCATGGCTAGTACAGCCCTCTCACCATGCGTGCACACATTTCTTTCTTTCGTGGTTTTCTAACAAAATAAAGCAAAGCAAACAAACCTTGTATTGGTGGTGTCTAAGAGTCTCAGAGACAGCATGGTGGTGAGTGGATGGTCTCTAACCCACTGCAAGGACGCATGGCCACAGTAAACTGCTCTTGTCTCCATGGTCCTGGCCCAGAAGAGGCAGTTTCTTCCAAGAACCTCCAGGCTTACATGATGAAAGGCAAGGGCAATGGAGCAGGCTTCAGCCTCCTGCAGTCTCCACAGAAGGCTTCTAAACACCCGCATCCCCTTCCCCTTAATGTTACTTTGTTCAAATTCCAGTTTTTCTTCTAATGTTTTACTTTTAAAAACTACATTAGGGTTTCTGATTGTGTGTGTATGTTTAACTTTTTATTTGTTCTTTGTGAATTTCACATCCTGGACCCTAATCCCATTCGTCCTCTCCTCCCCTTTTACTTGCCCTCTATTCTTGCAACCTTCACCCCAACAGAGAGAGAGAGAGAGAGAGAGAGAGAGAGAGAGAGAGAGAGAGAGAGAGAGAGAGATCTTCCCAACAGAGAGAGAGAGAGAGAGAGAGAGAGAGAGAGAGAGAGAGAGCGCTCTGTGGAAGCTGTAGTGTCTCACGGTGGTCCTACAGTACACCCTTTTGTCCACAAATGTAATGCTTGCATTGTAATGACTCATTGCTCTGGTATGAAGCCTCTGGCTTCTGCCACTCTATCAATACTGGAGCATCACTGAGACTCCTCTCAGATATCCTGTTGTTGCAGGTGTATCATGGAGATCTTGTAGTTTTGGGATCGGTAGGACCAACCCCTTCATGCACTTCAGCAGTTCATCCATGGGATAGATGTTGGGGTTGGCCAATTTCAAGCCCTGGATCTGGGCCTGAGGTATCTGAACTGGTCAGCCTGCTGAATCTCCTTGAATGCTCTCAAAGCTGGCTTACCAGTAACCCTTATTACCAGGGTCAGCTCTACCCTGATGCCCAGAGAAAGTACGGTGCCCACTCTCCCGAGTATTGTAGCACACAAGGGACATGGCCAATTTTCCCACTTTGATGACCTTGGGGCCAGCTCTCTTGCCTGCCATAAATTGCAAGGGATAGGAGCAGAAGACATCTCTCCCTTGTCTGTGCCACCACCAAGCAGACAAGAGGCAGAGATGCTCTCAAATATGATCTCAGCGCCAACTATCCACTAACCCATCAAAGGCAAAGAGAGGAGGAGGGGATCTCTCCCTTGTTGACACTACCACATAGCAGACAAGAGACAGTGCTAGCCCTCCTGACTGCCATTGGTGGCAAGGTGTGAAGGGGGTCATCAGACCAGTGGTGGGGCCATGCTTACACCTGTGGAGTGCCTTGCCTGCCCCACCCAACCTCCATGGTCAGCACTACTTTGCTGCCTAGGTGAGGTGCAGGGCTTGTTCTCCTGAGTGCTGCAGCTGGTAAGGGGCAGGGCTAGCTCTCCTGGTCTCATGACTCCAGGGTCAGGCCTACCCACTGCTGCATGTTTTGAGGAGCAAGGAGGGAGAGGTATCTCTCCCTTATCTACTTTACTGCCATGGGAGATTAGTGGTAGGACCAGGTCTCCCAAGCTCACATCCTCTGTGGCTTGCTCACCCACAGTTCCCAGAATGTGTGGGGCCACTCTCCTGGGTACCGGCTAGGGGCAGAGTCAGCTCTCCTGCTCTCATAACCCTAGGGCCAGCTATCTCACAATGCCCAGGTAAGGGCTAGGGCCAGTTCTTCACTGTCCTTAGACATCAGCATGTCCTCTGATAGTAGCCCAGACCAGTGACATCTGTCTGGACTTTGGAGGTAACAGATCCCTGATGCTGTAAGGCCATGGTCCCTGATGTATTCCCCAGTGGCAGTATAGGCCAGGACCTACCACGGTCTCAGAAGGCATCACCAGCTACTTAAATTAGGTGGTTCCTTACTACCCTTGAGTGTTACTGATTGAGTCTTCAGTTTTGCCTCTCTTCACTGTGCCCACATCCTTCTGTTTCTTTTTCTCTTCCATTTCTCTACCACTTCTCCTCTTAGAGGTGCCTGGGGTCTCTGAGTGTCTGGGTCCATCCCAGGAGTGGTCTCAGGAGTGCTATGTCCTGCCCATGCATTATAGCACTGGGTAGGGATCATCTCAGCTATGGTCTGCTCCTCTCCAGGTCTATGCTGTACCCAACTAGTGGTCATCTCAGGCTATCTCCATGTCCAGGCTGCATGGCTGCAGTCCGGTGGTCCTCTCAGGCTTGTTTCCCGCTTAGCCCACCTCAGTGGTCTCATGTGAGGGTCATTTGTCTCAGGCTCACTCCTACCCAGGGACTTTAGTCCCAGACAGAGTTCTTCTAGTCTCCAGCTTTTTCCCAATGTTGGGTGTCAGGGTCTGTGTAGCGCTAGATCGGAGGTTGTCTCAGGCTCAGTTTTTTCAGGGACTGTTAGGTTACTGATCATTTAGATGGCCATAGATCTTAACACTGAGCATAGCCTTTTTCTTCTCTGACACCTACTTTCACACATGTGACACAGCAGCCACACCTGCCATGCCTCTAGGGGCAGTTAATTTTCTACTTTTTTTTCCCATTTATTTAGTTATTTAAATCACATCATAATTTACTTATTTACACAGGGGTTATAAGCACAAAAAGGCAGGATGTGGGGAAGGGAGTGACACCGGAGCATAGGTGTTCAGGGGGAGTACAGATACCTTTCAGAACAGGGTATCAGCTGGGTGTAGGTTCAGGGGACAGGTCACTATGACTCTGCTTATGATTCACTTGTCCTTATCTAAGTTGGTACTGTCCACCGAGGCTGCCTATTTATAAGACCTATGACTACTTGGGCTGGTAAATTTCCACAGAAGCTGCCTGTTTACAATAGTTTATAGCTATCTGTTTCAGTGTTTTTCCACAGAGACCCAAGACTTGGTGTTAGCATGCATGTATGTCAGGCCTATTGCTGACTTTAGGCCTATGGCTGATTTTAGGCCTTTAGTGTATATGTAGGGCTACTCCTGACATCTCCTCCCTTCTCTAAGTATAGAAGGGCCTTGGCGATTCTATTCTTGTGAATGTGGGGATAAAGGCCTGACCTCCAATAATTGAAGGGGACCTTGTAATGGCTCAGGTCCTCCTGTTGTTGTCCAGTGAGGCATGAGGGCCATACCCATCCCGATGTCTTTTTCATGGAGAGAGGATACTTTTGACATCAACCCCTATGCAGTCAGGCTCGTCCCTCAGGGAACCCAGATAGATATTTTAAACTTTTATTTATATTCCCTTGCAGTGCTTACCCATCTCCACCCAACCTAAAAGAAGAAACTTCCACCCCTAGACCAAGCAGAGAGGGGCTACCCAGAGCCCTCTCTGTCTGGCAATCTGAATTTTCTACTTTTAAACAACCCTACTTTGTGATGTGGTTTTCAGTTCACTTATCTAATACAGACATATCTTGGGCATGGCCCTCAGTTTCTCCCATTCTTTCATGCTTGTCTAAGCTCATTTTCCCTTTGCAGTGTTTTTCTCCCATCTCTCTCGCCACCAGTAACTACAGAAAAATCATTCCTAGAGCCACAGGCTCTCAGATATGAGGGGGAGGTGGAGTGGGGGTGGGAGTGGGAAGCAACTCTTTCTACAGTGTTTGCTTTCTTTTCCTTTCTTTTTTGTTGGTGTGGAAAGGCAGAGTTTGTTGATTGGTAGAAATGAAGTCATCCATTATAAACTTATGGAGGTTCTAGTCGCTATTCAAAATGCTGAGAACACAGAGTTGAGAAGGATAGATGCAGCTGGTCTCAGCGAGTCCTTCATTCTAGCAGGAGGTATAATGCTTCCTGTGAATTCCCTCTGCCAAACCTCACAGTCTTATGTGGAAAGTTCAATCTCCCGTTTTTCAGATATTAGCCATTTAGCACTGTGAGCACAAATTGAACTCAACTCACGGGCTTCAGATGAAATCTTTGTTTTATAACCTTCCTTCTACTGCCTGATTGGCATGTAAAATCCTGCTGTAGACTACGGAGTGCTGTGCTGGCCTATCAGGTATAGCTTTTGAACTCTCATTCGTTTGGCATAGGCAGTGTGGACGTTGAGTTTGGAGAGTGTGTCAGAATTCTCAAGTCCATGATCTTAAAGAATATGTGTTGGTCTAGTTCATGTTTACTGAAAACATATGATCTGACTAGAATAACTAGAATGATCTCTTATTGGTTTTTCTTTTTTTCTCATTTGTTTTTATGTTTATAATTTTCTTTTCTATACAGTAGATAGCATAGTGTTTTGGTATGCATGTATTGTTTAGTGTGTATATGACTCCTACATCAAACTAAGTAATATATCTGTTATTTTACATAGTTACCCCCCCCTTTTTTTTGAGTGATAACACTTAAAACTACTTTGTTACCAAGTTTCTAGTATATAAGATGACATAACTATTTTTATTATATGTGTATGATTGTTTTACCTGCATATGCAGATGTGTATCTGTGTACCTTGTAGGCAAGGCTAGAAGAATCCAGAGGAGGCTGTCATATGCTCTGGAGCTGGGTTAGAGATGGTTGTGGACTATCACGTGGGTGCTGGAAATTGAGTCTGACACATTTGGAAAAAGCTACCATTATTCTTTTTTTAAAATTAAATTTATTTATTTATTTATTCACTTTACAACCCAATATCAGCCCTTCCTTTCCTCCCAGTACCCCCTTATGTAAGTCCTTCCCCCATTCCCCTTAGAAGGGGAGACCCCTCTGTGTCAACCCCACATACCCCCATGCCACCTCTCACCCCTCCACACTCCTACACCCCCACTCTGCACATCAACTTACTACAGGACGAGGCGCATCTTCTCCCACAGGCCAGACAAGGCTGTTCATTTAGGAGTGGGATCCACAGGTAGGGAATTAGGCAACAGATTCAGGGACAGCCCCTGCTCCAGTTGTTTGGAGGACCCGCATAAAGACCAACCTGCTCATCTGCTACATATGTGCAGGGCCTAGGCCCAGGCCATGCTCTCTCTATGGTTGGTAATTCTGTTTCTGGGAGCCCCCAAGGGTCCAGGTTAGTTGATTCTGTTGTTCTTCCTGTGGAGTCCCTTTTCTTGTCTGGTCACTTAATCTTTCTTCCAACTCATCTGTAAAATTCCCTGAGCTCTATCTTCTGTTTTGGTGTGAGTCTCTTCATTTCTTTCCATTGGCTGCTGAGTGAACCCTCTCAGAGGACAGTTATGCTAGGTTCCTGTCTCCAAGAATAATGGAGTATCATTAATAGTGTCGACGGTTGATTCTTACCCATGGGATGAGTCTCAATTTGGGGCAGCCATTAACTGGCCATTCTCTTAGACTCTGCTCCATCTTTATCCTTGCACATCTTATAGGCAGGACACTTTTTGGGACAAAGGCTTTGTGGGTGGCCACTTGAGGATCCATATCCTCCACTATTAGGAATCTCAGCTAGAGTCACCCCTGTAGATCCTTTGGGGCCTCTCCCCATCCCAGGTCTCTGGCACATCCTAGAGATTGTCACCACCCACAGCCAATCTTCCTTCTCTCTCTCTGCTCTCCCTACATATGATACCCCTCTTCTCCCCAACCCCTCTTCCACCCAGTTCTCTCCTTCCATAGACCTCTGATGTCTATTTTATTTTCCCTTCTTAAAGAGATTCATCCATCCTCCATTATGCTCTCCTTGTTATTTGGCTTCTTTGGGTCTGTTGATTGGTTGATTGTTATCCTATGGCTAATATTCACTTATCAGTTAGTATATACCATACATGTCCTTTTCGGTCTGCTTACTTCATTCAGGTTGGTATTTCCTAGTTCCATACATTTACCTGTGAAATTCATGATGTCCTTGTTTTTAATGGCTGAGTAATATTCCATTGTGTAGGTATATCACTTTTCTGTATCTATTCTTCAGTTGAGAGATATCTAGGTTGTTTCCAGTTTCTGACTATTAGGAATAAAGCTGCTATGAACATAGGTGAGCAAGTGTCCATGTGATATGGTGGAGCATCTTATATGCCCATGAGTGCTCGATCTTGAGGGAGAACTATTCCCAGTTTTCTGTGAAACTGCCAAATTGATCTCCAAAGTGGTTGTACAAGTGAACATTCCCAACAGCAATGGAGAAATGTTCCCCTTGCTCCACAACCTTGCCAGCATGTGGTGTCCCTTGAGTTTTTAATTTTAGACATTCTGGTGGGAGTCATTTTGATTTGCATTCCTCTGATGACTAAGGACACTGAACATTCTTTAAGTGCCTCTTAGCCATTTAAGATATCTCTGTTGAGAAGTCTCTGTTTAGTTCCGAATCCCATTTTTAATTGGATTATTTGGATTGTTGATGTCTAACTTCTTGAGTTCTTTATATATTTTGGCCTCTGTCAGATGTTAGGTTAGGGAAAATATTTTCCTAATCTGTAGGCTGTTGTTTTGTCCTGATGACAGTGTTCTTTGGCTTACAGAAGCTTTTCATTTTTATGAGGTCCCATTTATTAATTCTTGACCTTAATGCTTGAGCCTTTGGTGTTCTGTTCAGGAAGTTTTCTACTTTACCAATGAGTTTGAGGCTATTCTCCACTTTCTATTCTTTAATATTAAGTATGTTTGGGTTTATGTTGAGGTCTTTGATCCATTTAGTTTTACTTTTTAATGCAAGGTGATAAGTATGGATCTATTTTCATTCTTCTACAGAATTCATTTCATTCCAGTTAGACTAGCACCATTTGTTGAAGATGCTCTCCCTTGTCCATTGCATAATTTTGGCATCTTTGTTAAAATTCAGGTGTCTGTAGGTGTGTGGGTTTATTTCTGGGTCTTGGATTCAATTCCATTGATCCACTTGCCTGTCTCTGTACCAATACATGCAGTTTTTATTATTATTGCTCTGTAGTACAGCTTGAGGTCAGGATAGTGATTCCTCCAGGATCATTTTAGCTAATGTGTTTTGTTTTGTTTCTATATAAGGTTGAGAATTGTTCTTTCAAGATCTGTAAAAAATTGTTGTGGAATTTTGATGGAAATTGCACTGAATGTGTAGATTGCTTTTGGTAAGATGTAGCTGGTATTCTTAACTGCTGAGATATCTTTCTAGCTCCTTAACCCTCGTTCTTGATGTTGTCTCTATAACCTTATTTATTCTACATCTCCCTATCAGAACTAGTAGGTTCCTTAAATATGGTGGTCCTTGATACTTGTTTGTTCATATTATCAATGGAGACTATCAAGTTTGCTAAAGAGTTTACTAAGTATAGAACTGCTTATAACTTTTTAAGTTATAATAATTTATTTTAACCATGTGAAATTTTGCCAGTGCTGAGTAAATTGAGAAAAGGTTTTTGAAAACTTTCATTAAGTTTGTACTTGATCCTTTTTTCTAATTTTTTCTTGAAGTCTTTTCACTACCTGAAAAGACAAGTTTTAGTGATTTTTAAAGAGCATTTCATTAGTATCCCAAATTCAAATTAAGACCTTAATATCTCATATATGAATTAGAAGATGGGAACAAGAACCAATAGTGTGCCTGGGAGATTTTATTTCTCACCAGCAAACTAACTTCAGTGTAGCCACATAGGCTAGAGCTCCAGAACTTCCCTCTGGTAACTGTTAATGTCTAGTTCCCTACGCTACATGAAAGGGACACAGGGAATAATTTCATTTGCATTGCCTGATGTTGCCTCCAGGAACTGTCAGCTTTCTTGTACTCCAAGGAGCATTTGCTCCTTTGCGCTATATTTAAACAGGTAGTTTAGTCAACAACTAGAGATTTCAATTTGTGGTTATGTTATGCGCTTTTCTCCCTGCAAAGGCTCACCATTCAAGAATGGAAGGGACCAGAGGACACTGTAGAGAACACAATGGCTGCTTGAATTTTGGAGCATCAAATCCTCTGAATGTCACTTAGTCTTTACTGTCTGTTCAGTTTCCACAGAGTAACATCGTGACTATACCATCCTGACAGGATGAATATGATGCCAACTATCTGAGGAATGGATGACTCAAGACTGGAGTCATTCCATGAAGATGCCTTGGTGACTATGGTGTGCATTTGGCTTATTTAAAATGCTAGTTTCTTCATTTGGATTCTATACCTTTATTTTTTTATCAGTAGAGATATCAAGAACCCTAAGAAACTTCCAGGACTGTCAATCTTGTGGTCTTGTGGGGGAAAGGAGAACATAATCCCCTGCACTGTGATTTCTCCCCCTGGTAATTCAACAGGGTATCTTATATTAATAACCATGTTATTCAAGTCTCCTTCTATCCCACAAGGAATTCTGTTAACATGCATCAATTATCAGCCATCTAACTGTGTAGGATTTAATGACTCTGTTTAGGTAAAGTATAAAAAGGCATTAAGTCAGGACAAGGAAGAAAGGCTCTGCTCCTACCTTTTCTTTGTTTCTTTTAGTGTCTGTGTCATACAGGGTCTTGAGTAGTGCAGGAGTGTAGCAGTCTATTTGCTTGTCCCCAAGGGCAAAGTAGCATGTATTAGTGTTTGTATTTGTGAAATTAGAAACTGCAGCTCAAACCATCAAGGGAAAAAAAGGTCAAGAGAATACACCCACGTCTTTTGCTTGCTTTGTTTTTCTAGGTCTCTGGTCTATTTGTTCTTGAAAACAAAACAAACTTGGTTTTAGATAGAAATTCTGAGCTTAGTTAGATCTGGTTTTGTGCTCTGGGGAGGAGATGGCAGTTCTCACTATCCTCAAAGGAACTGAGAAAAGCTGACTAGTAGAAATAATGAAGCTCCAAGAAATACAACCCCTGCACCCTCTACTGCACATATACCTGAATTTTTACTTGGGTAAATATGACCTAGGAAGGAGTGGTCTTTGGTACAGACCTGAGGGCTAGAGACTGGAGACAAGGTGATTCATGGGATAAGCTATGGTCCAGAATGAAATTGGTAGCACATTCTAATGTCTCTAGAACATGTCAGTTCTCTGCTTTCAAATTTGTTTATGCTTCTGCCAGATTTCTATTACTTTAGATAGTGCTATTAAAATGAGTTAATATAAAGAAATATATTGATTTATTCTATGCAATTTGATTGGCTTGCCTTGATAACATCACCACTACCACAATCAGAATATTTACTATAGGATTATATATAACCTTTATTGTGTCCAGACATGGTCCCTCTACCTATAGCCTCTCTCTAGGCTTTAATCATGGAGGGATTATAGACTGTGTCAATGTTTTTCTACATCTGTTAGGATGATTCTATGATTTCTGTCCTAAGTCCATTTGTACAGTGGATTACACTTATTGATTTATATGTTGGATTGTCCTGCATCTTGGAATGAAGCTGACTTGATCATGATGAGTAATATTTCTGATTTTTAAAATTCCTTTTTGTAAGGATTTTATTGAGGATTTTTGGATCTATGTTTGTTGTGAAGACTGGTTTACAATTTTTCTTTTGTTGTATCTTTAGCTGGTTTAGCTATCAGAGTAATGCTAGCTTTGTAAAAAGAGATTAAAAGCATTCCTGATCTACTTTTCTGTTTTATGGAATAATTAGAGAAGCATTGATTTTTTTTTATTTTAATTTCTGTGGAATTCTGTATTGAATTTAGAACTGGGCTATTTTTTAGCCAGCAACATCCCCCCCCCTTTCAATGTTGTTGCTTGTTATAAATCTGTTTAATCAAGATTTATTTATTTTATGGATATGAGTACTTTGCCTGTATGTCTGTATGTGCATAATATATATGTTTGGTGCCTGCAGAAATCAGAAGAGGGCATTGAAGATCTTAGAAATGGAGTTATAGATGGTTGTGAGCTACCATGTTGGTGCTGGGAACTGAATCTGGATCCTCTGCAGGACCAGGAAGCACTATCAACCATTATGTCATCTCTCCAGCTCCTTGTTGACATGTTTTATCTCTTCTTGTTTTAAATTTATCAGGTCATATGCATTTAGAAATTAATCCAGTTCTTTTAGATTTTTCAATTTATTGGAGTTTAGGTATTTGAGGTTTGTCCTTAAGACCCTCTAAACTACATTGATTTCAAGTCTTCTTTTCTATCTCTAAATATTAACTTTGGGTCTTTTATCTGGCTCAGAGGTTATTATTGGTATTTGTTTTTATATTTTTCAAAGAACCAATTCAAGTTTTAAATTCTTTAAAAACATTTTTATTGTCGTATGTCTTCAAACACATAATACATGTGTGATGTGTGTTCATACAGACTATGGTACATACATGGCAGTTGGAGGACAGCTTCCTGGAGTTTGTTCTTCCTTCCACATTATGAGTTCCTCAGATTGAACTTTTGTTGTCACATTTTCCTAGCAACTGCCTTTATCTGCTGAGCTGTTTCACTGGGGCTATGTAATTGATTTCTGCCTTGTGCTTAATTCTTAATTCTGTATTCTAGTTTGGAGTGCATCTGTTTTTGGTACATATATATTTATAGTGGCACTATCTTCTTGATGAATTGTGTCCTTGATCAGTATGAAGAACCTTTGCTATCTCATCTGATCTGTGTTGGTTTGAAGTCTGTTTTATCAGATGTTAGAAGGCAGAGTTCTATTTATTTCCTAGCATGTTCCCTAGAATTTGCTTGGAATACCTTTGCCCCTCCTCTCTTTCTAAAGTGATGTCTCTCTTGGTGGTGAAGTGTGTTTGTTGGAGGTATCAAAAAGAAAGAGCTGGTGTTTTGGTCTAATCTGATTCTATCACAGAAATAGTTAAGGTCATTGGTGTTTAGTTATTATTAAAATGTTTTAATTGATTGCTGCCATGTAGCATTTGATGTTTTCTTAGTATTCTTTTGCTTACCAAATGTCTTAACAGGAGTTTGTTTTTTCCTGTAGTTTCTTGAATAAGAATGGCCCTCGTGGGTTCATTGCTTGAATATGTGATTTCCACTTGGTGGAACTCTTTGGGGAGGATTAGGAGGTGTAGCCTTGTTGGAGGAAGTGTGTCACTGGGAATGGGCTTTGGAATTTCAAATGAATCACACTATTGCCAGTGTTCTCTTGCTGCCACATACTTATCCCTTGAAATGTGATGTCTCAGTTATTCCTGCTGTAGTAGCTTTCACCCCTTCCTATGAAACTGTAAGCTCACTTAAATGTTTCTTTTATAAGTTACCTTGGGATGGTGTCTCATCTCAGAAGTAGAAAAGAAACTGAGATAATGTTGTCCATCCTTTTTTTCCATTCAAAGTATTTCCTCTAGTATACTCTGTATAGCTAGTTTAGTGGATATAAAATACTTTAGCCTTAAAAAAAGAGAGAGAGCTTTTCTTTCTCCTTCCATGCTTAAAGACAGTTTTGCTAAGAGTAGCAGTCTAGGTTATGAGCTTTCAGAACTCAAAATACATCCTTCCAAGACCTTTGAGTTTCTAGAGTATTCATACTAAAAGCCATAGTTTTCCAGGTATGTAGTCCTGATATATGGCCAAGCAATCCCTGCTGGATGCTTCTAAGATGCTTCCTTCTTTTTCCTGAATATTTAGTACTTTGGTGGTAATATGACAGACATGTGAAATTTTCTTTCTACCTATTTGGTGTTCAGTGTGCTTCTAGTACCCGAATGGGTATATCTTTCCCTATATTTGTTTTTATCCCTATGATTTTATTAAAAATATTTTCTCTGCCATTGGCATAAGGTTCTTCTCATTCTTCTATGCCCATGATTCAGAAATGAATTCATAAACTTGATGTTTTACAATACCCCAAGAACATGACATTTCTGCATATAATAGAAATTTCAATGTACTAAGTTTATACCTATAACATACATTGCTTAATTTCTGTGTGATATAAATTTCATTAACAAGTGTTCAATATTTTTGTATCTGATATTCAATTGACCAAGTATCATTTATTGAGGACTATCCTTTCCCTATTGAATTACCTTTGTATCTTTTTCCAAAAACCAATCAACCACACACACATAGCTCTATTAATAGAACCATTATTTGGTTTTCCAGAGAGCTATTTGTCTCTAGTAATTCATTTATTTTTCCATTTAAGTCTTAGAATTAACTCGACAACTTCAATGAATGAACTTTCTAGGACTTTGAATGGAATTGGAATAACTCTATGAAGTAATTTGGGAATAATGAGAATTGTTTATTTATTTACCTAAGTGTGAGTGTGGTATTTGTGTGGTGAATTTTAAAATCTGACACCTCATAGGGTACTTATGTAGGAGTCATAGAGCTAAATGCTTTCTCCATGACAACTTACCCAGTGCTGACAGCAATACTCAACACTAGTACTTGTCATCTTTTGTCTTTTGTTGGTTAGGGAGATTGATTTCACCTTTGAAACCTTTTTTTTTTTCCTTTTTTAATTTTATTTTTTTTTGCTTATTCACTTTATAACCCGTCCCAGTCACCCCTCTCCCACAATCCTTCCCCATCTCTTGTTTTCTGAGTACCCCCTCCTGCTGTATCCCCCACCCTGCCACTTTAAGTCTCTGAGAGGCTAGGTGCTTCCTCTCCCATTGAGGCCAGATGAGGCACCCAGCTAGAAGACCATACTCCATATACAGGCTGCATGTTTTGGGATAGCCCCCACTCCAGATGTTTGAGACCTACATGAAAACCAAGCTGCACATTTACAACATATGTGCAGGGAGGCCTAGGTCCAGCCCATGGAGGTAGATTTGTGTAGACTAGGTATGCTCCACGGTTGGTGATTCAGTCTCTGAGAGCTCCAAGGGTTCAGGTTGGTTTACTCTGTTGATCTTCCTGTGCAGTTCCTATCTCCTTAGGGCCCACAATCCTTCCCCCCTATTCTTCTATAAGAGTCCTCAAGCTCCATCCACTGTTTGGCTCTGGATGTCTGTATCTGTCTGAGTCAGCTGCTGGTTAGAGCGTCTCAGAGGACAGCTTGCCCCTGTCTGTTCTCAGGCTGGAGGTTTAGATCCTGGGAGCTCTGGTTGAATCTTTTGATACTTGTTCTAAAAAGGACAAAGGTACCCTCACTTTGGTCTTCCTCCTTCTTCTTGAGTTTCATGAGGTTTATGCGTTGCATCTTAGGTATCGTGTGTTTTGGGGCTAATATCCGCTTTATCAGTGAGTGCATACCATGTGTGTTTTTTTTGTGATTGGGTCATCTCACTCAGGATGATATTTTCTAGCTCCATCCATTTGTCTAAGAATTTCATGAGCTCATTATTTTTAATAGCTGAGTAGTACTCCATTGTGTAAATGTACCACATTTTCTGTATCCATTCTTCTGTTGAAGGACATCTGGGTTCTTTCCAGCTTCTGGCTATTATAAATAAGGCCGCTATAAACATAGTGGAACATGTGGCCCTGTTGCATGTTGAAATATCTTCTGGGTATATACCCAGGAGGGGTATAGCTGGGTCCTCAGGTAACACCATGTTCAATTTTCTGAGGTATCGCCAGACTGCTTTCCATAGTGGTTGTACCAGCAATCCCACCAACAATGGAGGAGTGTTCCTCTTTCTCCACATCCTCGCCAACATCTGCTGTCACCTGTGTTTTGGATCTTAGCCAATCTGACTGGTGTGAGGTGGAATCTCAGTGTTGTTTTCATTTGCATTTCCCTGATGACTAGGGATGCTGAGCACTTCTTTAGATGTTTCTCAATCATTCGAGTTTCCTCAGTTGAGAGTTCTTTGTTCAACTCTCTACCCCATTTTTGATAGGGTTATTTGATGGTCTGGAATCTAGTTTCTTCAGTTCTTTGTATACCTTGGATATTAGCCCTCTATCAGATGTAAGGTTGGTGAAGATCTTTTCCCAGTCTGTTGGTTCCCGCTTTGTCCTGTTGACCGTATCCTTTGCTTTACAGAAGCTTTGCAGTTTTATGAGATTCCATTTGTCAATTCTTGATCTTAGAGCATAAGCCATTGGTGTTCTGTTCAGGAACTTTTCCCCTGTGCCCATGTGATCAAGGCTTTTCCCTATTTTCTCTTCTATTAGTTTCAGTGTAGCTGGTTTTATGTGGAGGTCCTTGATCCACTTGGAATTGAGCTTTGTACAAGGAGATAAGTATGGATCAATTTGCATTCTTCTACAAGTTGACCTCCAGTTGGATCATCACCATTGTTGAAAATGCTGTCTTTTTTCCACTGGGTAGTTTGAGCTCCTTTGTCGAAGATCAAGTGACCATAGGTATGGGGGTTCATTTCTGGGTCTTCTATTCTATTCCATTGATCCTCCTGACTGTCTCTGTTCCAATACCATGCCGTTTTTATCACTATTGCTTTGTAGTACAGCTTGAAATCGGGGATGGAGATTCCCCCAGAATTTCTTTTATTTTTGAGTGTAGTTTTCGCTATCCTGGGTTTTTTGTTATTCCAAATGAATTTTAAGATTGCTCTTTCTATCTCTGTAAAGAATTGAGTGGGAATTTTGATAGGGATTGCATTAAATCTGTAGATTGCTTTTGCCAAGATAGCCATTTTTACTATATTAATCCTTCCAATCCATGAGCATGGGAGATCTTTCCATCTTCTGAGATCTCCTTCGATTTCTTTCTTTCAGGGTGTTGAAGTTCTTTCACCTTTGAAACCTTGACAGCTACCAGATGCTAGAGGTACAAATTTAAAGATAAAATTAGGACTCTTTGAGAGCTTTGGGTTCTTCCTTCTCTCTATGGCTGTGACTGTGGACTTTGTTGTCTCAGAGCCAAGCAACACTGCTTTGGGGAACAGTGATTGAGCATCATGACATTGTAGGAGTTAAAATAAATTGAATTTCAAGAAATTTCAGAGCTGAATGGTATATTGGTGTCTATTATAATGTCTAGTGAATATTAACAATTTGTTATGAATAATTATATACAATAAATGACTTGTCAAATTTGTTATTTTAAATATACTCACATGGTAGGAGAGAAGGCTACTGGAATAAATTGATCATGGAATAAGAAAGAAATTACCATAGTGATTAGATAATTATTATATCATTAATTCTCACCTTTAAATATACCATTCATGGAGAATCCATATAAGGAGCCTAAATCCATTTATCTATTTAAAAACTCATCAAAATATTAAATATGGAGTTGGTGTTTATGCTGTTTTGATGTAGTCTATGTCTTGATTTGGACCTTTTTCCCTTTAACTATAAGAAATGAATTAGTTTTGGTATTGATCAAACATTCTGATATTCTGAGAGCTGGAGGCACCTAAGTTTCCATTTCCTTTTGGATACTGATGTGTGGGCTTGGGAAAATCATTCTTGTATTTCTGTGACTCTCTTTCTTTTTCTCATGAATAGGAAGGGGCTCATGATTTCTTTCTTGAATGTGGGAAAGAGTAGGTATTTGTTTCACATTTCTGCTTAATGACAGACATTCTTTCTAGCTTTGAAAGTTGCCAGAATCATGTCCACCAGCTAAATGAGCTTGGCCCATTTTTAAGAGGCAGCGCCTGTATATCATACAATACCATGCTGTGGCCAAGGCCTCTTTGTACCAAGTCTTCTGCCAAGATTAGCTGCTTTCAGCTATTCATCTGATTTTACTGCTCATGTAAATAGAACCTGGCTCTCACCTCTTCCTCTAGTGGAGTTCACACCAAAGAGGCAGAGCACCCCCTTAATTAGGATACTTAGCAAAGGCACCCCTGTATTCAGGGTGCTTGCTTAGCACCTAGGCCTCTGGCTCCTCTCACATGCCTTTCTTTTGCTAAAAGGATCATCCACAAATGTTGATACACATCAAAAAATAAAAGATGTTTTAGGAGTCTCTTGGACAAGTCTGATCAACAGCTCAAAGGCCTTCTCTTGACTGTGTTCAGTCTTTTTATTAGATGATATTTGATTCTTGAAGGAACATTGTTAGCTCAGAGATTTCTGAGTATTACATGCTTTTTTTTTTTTTTTAAGGTTGATTAATAGTATGAATCCTTATGACTTTTTCATACATTCTTAGTTTTCTTTTTTTTTACTCGCCTCTCCTTCTTTTGTACTTAATCTTCTGCCACTTCTATAGAGCCCATCCCCCATTTTTCCTATTGCCCCTACCAGATCATTTATACCCGCTATTCTCCTCTCTATGGATCCTCCCATGTCTCTGGTAGTAGTTCTTTTGGACTTTCCTAGCTTCTACAGTTACTCCAGAGTAGAAGATTGTGAGTTATGAGACCCCAGTGAAAGAGAACATATAATATTTGCCTTCTGAGTGTGGCTTACCTCTCTCAATATGATCTTTTCTTGTTCTATCCCTTTACCTGCAGAGCTCAAGATTTCATTTTCATTAATAGCTAAATAGTATTCCATTGTGTCTATGTAGCACATTTTTTGTTATCTGTTCATAAATTGAGAAACATTTAAGTGTGTTCTATTTCCTAGCTATGATGAACAGGGCAGCAGTGAACATGGCCCAGCAAGTATCTGTGGAATAAGATATCCATTCCTTTGGGAATATGCCAAGGAGTGGTATTTCTGGGTCATATGGTAAATATATTTTTACCCTTTTGAGAATTCTCCATGCTGATTTCCAGAATGACTGCCCACTTCACAATTCCACAAACAGTGAATGATGGTTCCCTTTTCCCCACACCCCCTCCAGTATTCATTGTGAGTTATTTATTTCATTGGTCTTTGCCATTGTGACGGGTGTGAGAATTTTATTAACATTTACTTAATTTCTGAGGCGAATGAACTATTTTGAGGATATTTCTTAGCCATTTTTTCTTCTTCTTCTTTTGAGAACTCTTTGATCAGATCCCAGGAATGTTTTTGAATGGGTGAATGGGTTATTTTTTTTTTTTTTTTTTTGGTTTTTCGAGACAGGGTTTCTCTGTGTAGCCCTGGCTGTCCTGGAACTCACTCTGTAGACCAGGCTGGCCTCGAACTCAGAAATCTGCCTGCCTCTGCCTCCCAAGTGCTGGGATTGGGTTATTTTTTTTAATTGTTGTTTGTTTGTTTTATTTTCTTTTTGTTTTTGAGTTCTTTATACATTCTGCATATCAATCCTTTGCTAGATATATAGGTAGCAAAGATTCTCTCATTCTGTCACTTCCCTCCTCACCCAATTGATTGTGTCTTTAGCTGTATGAAGGCTTTTTAGTTTAATAAAGTCCCACTTAGCAATTGCTAGTCTTAACTTTGGGGCAAGTGAAGACCTCTTCAGAATGTCTTTTGTTATATTTGCCCTTGGTTGACACCTAGAAGTGGAAGCTAAGTCCTTATTGCTGAAGACACTGTGCACTTCAGATACAAGGTCTAGAAGGTCTCTGAGCTGGAACTAACCTGAATGCTTCTTCCCTCAGGACTGGCTTTCCTAGCACTAGCAGACACTCTGCAAGCTTCCAAAGGAGTGAAGCAGCCAACAGTCCTACCCAGCTATGGCCCCTATGAACCAGCATGGCACAATTATCTTAAGGGTGCAGTAGTGGCACACAAACCTTGCTGGCAATCAAGGGTCCTCAAATTAGACTTAAAACCTAATCAACAAGAAGGAAATCATGCTTGATATTAGAAACCTAGAAAACTACAAACAGGCTAGTGTAATCATAGACTTTAGGGGAGAACCCATGGCCACTACTTTACTAAACAAGTGTAATCCATAGCTACACTATAAACTTATATACCACGGGTAAGTGTAGTTCTTATCCTTCATCAAGGAAACTTCTCTTTGTAACAGACACCTCTGTGTGGAAGTTAAACATCCTCCACCCAGCCCCTGCCCCAGTCCTCAGTTCTCTGATCTTTATAATATGGGATAATGCATTATAGTTACCTTCCTCTTTGATAGTTGGTAGAAGCACTGGGGGGTGGTAGCAACACCATTCTCTCAGGTGATTGATAGTAGCATTGTCTAAGATCCTGTGGAAAAATAATTTAGCACTAAACAGTTTAGATTCTTACATATGTACCCTTTACTAAGTCATTATTTTATTGGTTTTAACATTCTACTTTTTAGTCAGCTCTAGAAGGTCTCTAGAGACCATTATAGGAAACTACAAGTGACCAAAATACTGAGTTGTGGAACCCAGTCTTCACTAATATATTTACAATTCAACTACCACACCTAAGGTTCAGGAATCATTGTGGAAGAGGGTTTAGAAAGATGTTAGGGGACAGATGAATGGAAAGTTTTCTGTGAGATTGTATTTCCTAGGAATGTCAGATGCCATCCTCATGAAGTCTCACCAACATTGCTGCCTAAACCTGACCTGAGCAAGGATGACAGCAGTGGACACTGGTGGAAGAGGTAAACTTACAAGGCTTCAATCCTAGACGAAGAACTCCAGTCAATTAAAGAAGACTGAGAGCAAGAGAAATAGTCTTCCCCAGGGAAGGACATACCAGTTGGTTGTTCATTACTAAGTGGCCAGCTCTGAAAACATACATAGAAGTAACATTATACAGACCGAGCATGGTATGTTTATATACTTAGGAATATATATGTATCTGCATATACATGTATGACTATAACAATGATTTAACAAAAAAAGGAGGCCATGAATTTGAAAAAGCAAGGAGAGCTGTATGGGAGGGATTAAAGGGAGGAAGGGAAGGGGAAATCATGTAATTATAGAATAATCTCAACACATTAAAATAATAAAAAAAAATCCAAAAAGGCAAGAGAATTTTAATTATGTTGGATTATTTCCAAGCTATGATTATATCCATAAACTCAGAAGCAGATAACTTAATAATGTTAAGAATGTCACATCATCTTTTTAGATTAGCTTACCTGACTTTTGCTTTTCTTGATACTGCCTTTGCTTTCTGAGTAAATGGTGAAGATTCTCTGGGGAGACGGGAGAAAAAGAAAGACTACAAAAAAGGAAAACTCACTAGGCAGTGGTGGCACACACCTTTAATCCCAGCACTTGGGAGGCAGAGGCAGGCGGATTTCTGAGTTTGAGGCCAGCCTGGTCTACAGAGTGAGTTCAAGGACAGCCAGAGATACACAGAGAAACCCAGTCTTGAAGAGAAAAAAAAATAAAGAAGCAGAACTCAAGGCATCCTTGGGCTCCCGCTAACATTTTCAGGCTGGTTCTGAGTAGAAAAACTTGGGTTGAGAGAAGGAAGCATAACCTCTTACAAACTCCACACACTTGGCACACAGAAGTAGAGAATAGCTGCCTCCAGCTGTGTGGCAATTTAGTCCCCTACCCTAGTCCTCAGCTCTCTGATCTCTATAAGGTGGGATAGTAACCTTCCTTTTGGGTATTTGGTGGGAGCACTGAGAGTGGTAACAACACCTTCCTCTTGGGTGATTAATGGTAGCATTGTCTAAGATTCTCTGGAGAATCTGTTTAGTGCATGACTCTAACATAGGTATCCTGTAAGCCATCATTTTGTTAGCTTTAACTCTCTACTTTTTAGTCAGCTCTAGAAGGTCTCAAGATTCATTCTCTCTCTCTCTCTCTCTCTCTCTCTCTCTCTCCTCTCTCTCTCTCTCTCTCTCTCTCTCTCTCTCTCTGTGCATGTCTTGTGTTTTAGTTTGTTTTAATGGTACTTTTCCATACCTATATAATGTATCTTGGCCATACTCACCCTCATCTTTTCCCTCTCACTCCTTTCAGATCCCTCTCCAACAAGCTGCCCGTCTCACCTCATGGAGATTTCTTTTACTGTGTGTGTGTCCTGAGTTTATGGTAGAAATGAGGATGACAGTGATGGTGGCAATGATATTGTTGATGTTACTAGGTCATTATGGAGAACATACTTGCAGTGACTCCAGATATGCCTATAGGGTCAAACATGAACAGATATGTTGTACAGATGTGTCTGTATACAGAGATGTATGCCTCACCTCTCCCTATTAAAGCCATGAGGAAGAGAAAATGACTTCCTCTACTTCAGAGATTGAGAACATAAACATTAGAAAGACAAGTCACTTAGAGGTGACTGTCAAACCCTCATGGGAAAAGGGCTTGGTTGTTCTTGTCTTCTCCTGTACTGTAGCTCTTACACTAAGGCTGTGATTGTTCTTGATAACTTGAAGCTAGCAAACCATCTACTTGAGGCAGGTTTCCTCCATAGCCTATGATAATGAGGTAGATAGAGTTCTATTGCTGTGATGAAACATTGTGATCACAGCAACTTAGAGAAGAAAGAATTTATTTGGCTTATGCTTCTATATCACTGTTCATCACCCAAGGAAGTCAGGACAGGAACATCAACAGGGCAGGAACCCAGAAGCATGAGCTGATGCAGAAGCCGTGGAGCAGGTGCTGCTTACTGGCTTGCTTCCAATGACTTGCTCAGTCTCCTTTCTTATAGAACCCAGAACCACCAGTCCAGGGACGGCCGCACCCACAATGGGCTGCCCCACTCACATTGATCACTAATAAAGAAAATGCCTTACAAATGGATTTTATGGAAGCATTTTCTCAGTTGAGGTTCCCTCCTTTCAGACAACTCTAGTTTGTTTGCTAAATTGACATAACATGTCAGCACACCAGGAAACTAGAATGCCACGCCTTCCTTCTTCAGTGTTCTGATGGTACTCATGCACATGGATGCTAACCTGCTATTTAGGGCTACACGTCCATAGAGTCCATTCTTTCCATATTATGTCAGAATGTTAGTTTGGGGGTTTTATATGGCAACCTTGGGGGCTTTCTGTTATAGTTCAGTAAAGCTAGCCCAGATATCTTTCTTAAAAACATAGCTGAGTTTGTGGCATAAATACTAATGATAATGACATCAGTTCTTAGGAAAGAGATCTGGTTTTAAGAGATCATGTTTTCAGTTTCTGAACTGTCCATAACATTTGTCACACTGCTGTCTCTAAGTTTTGAGAGGCTTACGTGAGGCAGGAGTCATCAGCCTTGAGTGTACATTCTTAGGAGGGCTCCTCTGATACCACTCAAGTGTGTGTCCTCAGCATTTTTATAAATACATGCAACAAATCTCCCGATTTGCAAACAAGAAGATCAAGACTCTTAGAAGACAAATTATTTTTTTCTATTGCTTACCAGCATCTGTAATAATCAAGTCGCAAGTCAATGGGAGTTACCACCTTCTCAAAGGTATTGGTGGTTTCAGAAAGCCCTTAGGACAGGTTTTTAAAATGTTTTTTTTTTTTTTAAATAAACATATACCTTTTATTTTATGTTTACTCAGGGAGGGCATTGGAGGTACCAATAAGCGATAATGAGAAGACATCCCTCTCTTTGTTACCATGATTATATATAAACTCCCAGATGAAGACATACATCTGCAGCGAAATAGCTCAGATATGGATGTACACTAAATTTGTCTGCTTTGTTTTTTCTTCATGTGAGTCAACAGAAAATAGGCAAGCTATTAGTCCATGTTAACATTACCATAGAGGAGTCACAAGAAGATCAATGATCCTGACTGTTTTACTCCAGTGTAAGTAACTATTAATCTTCCTTTTCTAAGGAAGGGAGGCTTTGGCTATGATAATGGAAAGCAGAGTACCAGGATGTTGGTCTTTGGAAAAAGAACTTTTGACTTAAAAGCTGAGAAGCTGATCCATGAGGACCAAACGAGCTATAATCATTGGATGCTAATGACCTTTTAGCCAGTGAATCATTTAATTTTATCAAGTAGGTCTTGTGATTTACTCTTTGGATTTAATAAGTGAAACTTATTTATAGCACCTAATTTGCCCATGGTCATATAACCAACCACCAGTTGGAAAGACAGGATTCCACCATGGACCTCTCTGCCTCCTAAACGCCCTCTGCTTACGTGTCTGTTGAATATGTGACTCCTCTGAAGATAACTGTGCTAAAGAAATGGGACTAAAGGCTGCACTGCAGGATGTAAAAGTTAAGAGCAAGTCCAGAGGAATTGTCTCTTTTTTTAAAAATTGGATATTATATTTACATTTCAGATGTTATCCCCTTATCCCGTTCCCCACCCCGCCCAGGAACCCCCTATCCCATTCCCCTTCCTCCTACTTCTATGAGGATGTGCCCCCATCTACCCATCCACTCCCACCTCCCTACCCTCGAATTCCCCCACACTCGATGTACAACCTTCATGGGATCAAGGATCTCCTCTTCCACCTATGCCTGACAAGGCCATCCTCCCCTACATATACAGTTGGAGTCATGGGTCCCTCCCTATGTGCTCCCAGGCTGGTGGTTTAGACCCTGGGGGGAGCTCTGGTTGGTTGGTATTGTTGCTCTCCTCATGGGGACACAAACCCTTTCAGCTCCTTAAGTCTTCTCTTTAACTCCTCCATTGGGAACCCTTTGATCAGCTCAATGGTTAGCTGTGAGCATCTGCCTCTGAATATATCAGACTCTGGCAGACCTCTAAGGAGACAGCTATGTCAGGTTCTTGTCAGCATGCACTTCCTGACATCCACATCAGTGTCTACCTTTGGTGATTGCACATAGGATGGATACTCAGGTAGGATGGTCTCCAGACGCCCCCTCCTTCAGTTTCTGTCCCACACTTTGTCTCCATATTTGCTCCCTTGAGTATTTTGTTACCTCTTCTAAGAAGGACCAAAGCACCCCCACTTGGTCTTCCTTCTTCATGAGCTTCATGTGGTCTGTGAGTTGAATCGTGGCTATTTCAAGCTTTTGGGCTAGTACCCACTTATCAGTGAATGAATACCATGTGTGTTTCTTTTGTGATTGGGTTACCTCACTCAGAATGATATTTTCTAGTTTCATCCATTTACCTAAGAATTTCTCAAATTCCTTGTTTTTAATAGCTGAGTAATACTCCATTGTGTAAATGTACCACATTTTTTTGTATCTATTCCTCTGTTGAAGGACATCTGGATTCTTTCCACCTTCTGGCTATTATAAATAAGGCTACTATGAACATAGTGGAGCATATGTCTTTGTTATATGTTGGAGCATCTTCTGGGTATGGACCCAGGAGTGGTATAGCTGGGTCCTCAGATAATGCTATGTCCAATTTTCTGAGGAAGCACCAGACTGATTTCCAGAGTAGTTGTACCAGCTCACAATCCCATCAACAATGGAGACGTGTTCCTCTTTTGTCACATCCTTGCCTGCTTCTGCTATCACCTGAGTCTTTGATCTTAGTCATTCTGACTGGTGTGAGGTGGATTCTCAGGGTTGTTTTGATTTGCATTTCCCTGATGACTAAAGATGTTGAACATTTCTTAAGGTGCTTCTGGGCCATTCCACTTTCCTCAGTTGAGAATTTTTCGTTTAGCTCTGTACCCCATTTTTTAAATAGGTTATTTGGTTGTCTGGAGACTAATTTCTTGAGTTCTTTGTATATATTAGATATTAGCCCTCTATCTGATGTAGGATTGGTAAAGAAAGATCTTTCCCAATCTGTTGGTTGTTGTTTTGTCCTATTGACAGTGTCCTTTGCCTTACAGAAGCTTTGCAATATTATGAGGTCCCATTTGTCAATTCTTAATGTTAGAATATAAGCCATTGGTGTTCTGTTCAGGAACTTTTCCCCTGTGCCTAGGTATTCGAGGGTTTTCCCCACCTTCTCTTCTATTAGTTTCAGTATATCTGGTTTTATGTGAAGGTCCTTTATCCACTTGGATTTGAGCTTTGTACAGGGGATAAGAATGGATCAATTTGCATTCTTCTACATGCTGACCTCCAGTTGAACCAGCACCATTTGTTGAAAATGCTGTCCTTTTTCCACTGGATGGTTTTAGCTCCTTTGTCAAAGATCAAGCGACCATATGTGTGTGGGTTCATTTCTGGATCTTCAATTCTATTCCATTGATCTTCCTTCCTGTCTCTGTACCAATATCATGCAGGTTTTATCACTATTGCTCTGTAGTACAGTTTGAGGTCAGGGATGTTGATTCCCCCAGAAGTTCTTTTATTGTTGAGAATACTTCTCGATATCCTGAGTTTTTTGTTATTCCAAATGAATTTGCAAATTGCTCTTTCTATCTCTATGAAGAATTGATTTGGAATTTTGATGGGGATTGCATTGAATATGTAGATTGCTTTTGGCAAGATGGCCATTTTTATTAAATTAATCCTGCCAATCCATCAACATAGGAGATCATTCCATCTTCTGAGATCTTTGATTTCTTTCTTCAGAGACTAGAAGTTCTTGTCATACAGATCTTTCACTTGCTTGGTTAGATTCACTCCAAGATACTTTTATATTATTTGTGGCTATTGTGAAGGGTGTTATTTCCCTAATTTCTTTCTCAGACTGTTTATCCTTCGAGTAGAGGAAAGCTACTGATTTGTTTGAGTTGATTTTATATCCAGCCACTTTGCTGAAGTTGTTTATCAGGTTTAGTAGTTCTCTGGTGAAGGATTTAGGGTTATCATATCATCTGCAAATGGTGAAATTTTGACTTCTTCCTTTCCTATTTGTATCCCTTTGACTTCCTTTTGTTGTCTAATTGCTCTGGCTAGGACTTCCAGTACTATATTGAACAGGTAGGGTGAAAATAGGCAGCCTTGTCTAGTCCCTGATCTTAGTGGAATTGCTTCAAGTTTCTCTCCATTTAGTTTGATGTTGGCTACTAGATTGCTGTATATTGCTTTTACTATGTTTAGATATGGGCCTTGAATTCCTGATCTTTCCAAGACTTTTAACATGAAGGGATATTGAATTTTGTCAAATGCTTTCTCAGCATCTAGTGAGATGATCATGTGGTTTTTTTTTTTTTTTTTTTTGAGTTTGTTTATATAGTGGATTACGTTAATGGATGGATTTCCGAATATTGAACCATCCCTGCATTCCTGGGATAAAGCCTACTTGATCATGATGGATGATTGTTTTGATGTATTCTTGGATTCAGTTTGTGAGAATTTTATTGAGTATTTTTGCATTGATATTCATAAGGGAGATTGGTCTGAAGTTCTCTTTCTTTGTTGGGTCTTTGTGAAGTTTAGGTATGAGTGTGATTATAGCTTCATAGAACGAATTGGGTAGTGTTCCTTCTGTTTCTATTCTGTGGAATAGTTTGAAGAGAATTGGTATTAGGTCTTCCTTGAAGGTCTGTTAGAATTCTGCACTAAAACCATCTGGTCCTGGGCTTTTTTTTTTTTGGTGGGGAGACTTTGGTTTTTTTGTTTTTTTTTTTAAATTTTTATTTTTAATTTTTTTTTCAGCAAATCAAAAAAAATTTAAAAAGCATTCAAACAGAATAAAATGAAAAGAAACAAACAAGCAAAATACCAAGGGTCAGATATACTTATACAAGAATTCTATAGAGCCTTTAAACAAGCAATACTTTTTGAGTTATGTTTAAAAAAATTCAGAACCACAATAAGCTCCTTCACAAAGCAAATAATATTGAAATAGTGAAATCAAGTGTAAACCCAACAAAAATATATAAATTATATTCCAGTATCCCTCATGAGTATACATACAAAAATTCTCAATGAAGTAGTTGCAAACTGAATACAAGAGATATAAAAAAATAATATTCCATGAATAACTTGAATAACTGTTTTTTTTTTTTTTTTTTTAGAAGACCATACTCCATATACAGGCTGCATGTTTTGGGATAGCCCCCACTCCAGATGTTTGAGACATACATGAAAACCAAGCTGCACATTTACAACATATGTGCAGGGAGGCCTAGGTTCAGCCCATGGAGGTAGATCTGTGTAGACTAGGTATGCTCCACGGTTGGTGATTCAGTCTCTGAGAGCTCCAAGGGTTCAGGTTCGTTTACTCTGTTGATCTTCCTGTGCAGTTCCTATCTCCTTAGGGCCCACAATCCATCCACCTATTCTTCTATAAGAGTCCTCAAGCTCCATCCACTGTTTGGCTCTGGATGTCTGTATCTGTCTGAGTCAGCTGCTGGTTAGAGCCTCTCAGAGGACAGCTTGCCCCTGTCTGTTCTCAGGCTGGAGGTTTAGATCCTGGGAGCTCTGGTTGAATCTTTTGATACTCATTCTAAAAAGGACAAAAGCACCCTCACTTTGGTCTTCCTCCTGCTTCTTGAGTTTCATGAGGTTTATGCGTTGCATCTTGGGTATTGTGTGTTTTGGGGCTAATATTCGCTTATCAGTGAGTGCATACCATGTGTGTTCTTTTGTGATTGGGTCATCTCACTCAGGATGATATTTTCTAGCTCCATCCATTTGTCTAAGAATTTCATGAGCTCATTATTTTTAATAGCTGAGTAGTACTCCATTGTGTAAATGTAACACATTTTCTGTATCCATTCTTCTGTTGAAGGACATCTGGGTTCTTTCCAGCTTCTGGCTATTATAAATAAGGCCGCTATAAACATAGTGGAGCATGTGGCCCTGTTGCATGTTGAAATATCTTCTGGGTATATACCCAGGAGTGGTATAGCTGGGTCCTCAGGTAACACCATGTTCAATTTTCTGAGGTATCGCCAGACTGCTTTCCATAGTGGTTGTACCAGCTTGCAATTGGTGGGGAGACTTTTAATGATTGCTGCTATTTCTTTAGGGGTTATGGGACTGTTTAGATGGTTTATCTAATTTTGGTACCTGGTATCTGTCTAGAAAATTGTCCATTTCATCCAGATTTTCCAATTTTGTTGAGTTTAGGCCTTTGTAGTAGGATCTGATGTGTTTTTTTTTTTTTTTTTTTTTTAGATTTCCTCAGTTTCTGTTGTTATTCTCCCTTTTCAGTTTTTATTTTATTAATTTGGATACTGTCTCTGTGTCCTCCTGGTAGTCTGGCTAAAGGTTTATCTATCTTGTTGATTTTCTCAAAGAACCAGCTCCTGTTTTTTTTTTTTTGAATATTTTGTATAGTTCTTTCTGTTTCTACTTGGTTGATTTCAGCCCTGAGTTTGATTATTTCCTGCCATCAACTCCTCTTGGGTGTATTTGCTTCTTTTTGTTCTAAAGCTTTCAGGTGTGCTGTCAAGTTGTTAGTGTATGCTCTCTCCAGTTTCTTTTTGTAGGCACTTAGAGCTATGAGTTTTCCTCTTTGTACTGCTTTCATGGAGTCCCACAAGTTTTGGTATGATGTGTCCTCATTTTCATTAATTCTAAAAAGTCTTTAATTTATTTCTTCATTTCTTCCTTGACCAAGTCATCATTGAGTAGAGTTTGTTCAGTTTCCACGTGTATGTGGGCTTTCCATTGTTTTTGTCATTATTGAAGACCAGCCTTACTCCATGGTGATCTGATAGGATGCAAGGGATTATTTCAATCTTTTTGTATCTGTTGAGGCCTGTTTTGTGACCAATTGTATGGTCTATTTTGGAGAAGGTACTATAAGGTGCTGAGAAAAAGGTATATTCTTTTGCTTTAGGATGAAATGTTCTATAGATATCTGTTAAATCCATTTGGTTCATAACTTCTGTTAGTTTCACTGTGTCTCTGTTTAGTTTCTGTTTCCATGATCTGTCCATTGCTGAGAGTGGGGTGTTGAAATTACCCACTATTATTGTGTGAGGTGCAATGTGTGCTTTTAACTTTAGTAAAGTTTCTTTTATGTATGTGGGTGCCCTTGCATTTGGAGCATAGATGTTCAGAATTGAGAGTTCATCTTGGTAGATTTTTCCTTTGATGAGTATGAAGTGTCCTTCCTTATCTTTTTTGATACTTTTGGTTGACAGTCGATTTTATTTAATATTAGAATGGCTACTCCAGCTTGTTTCTTGGGACCATTTGCTTGGAAGATTGTTTTCCATCGTTTAACTCTGAGATAGTGTCTGTGTTTGTCACTGAGGTACGTTTCCTGTATGCAGCAAAATTCTGGGTCCTGTTTATTTATCCAGTCTGATAGTCTATATCTTTTTATTGGAGAATTGAGTCTATTGATATTAAGAGATATTAAGGAAAAATGATTGTTGCTTCCAGTTATTTTTGTCATTAGAGGTGGAATTATGTTTGTGTAACTATCTTCTTTTGGGGTTGTTGGAAGATGACTTTCTTGCTTTTTCTAGGTTGTAGTTTCCCTCGTGTTGGAGTTTTCCATCAATTATCCTTTGAAGTGATAGATTTGTGGGAAGATATTGTGTAAATTTGGTTTTGTCATGGAATATCTTGGTTTCTTTATCAATAGTGATTGAGAGTTTGGCTGGGTATATTATTGTGGGCTGGCGTTTGTGTTCTCTTAGGGTCTGTATGATATCAGTTCAGGATCTTCTGGCTGTTATAGTCTTTGTTGAGAAGTCTGGTATAATTCTTATAGATCTGCCTTTATATGTTACTTGACCTTTTCCCCTTACTGCTTTTAGTATTTTTTCTTTGTTTTGTACATTTGATGTTTTGATTATTATGTGATGGAAGGTATTTCTTTTCTGGTCTAGTCTATTTGGAGTTCTGTAGGTTTCTTGTATATCCATGGACATCTCTTTCTTTAAGTTAGGGAAGTTTTCCTCTATAATTTTGTTGAAGATATTTACTGGCCCTTTAAGTTGGGAATCTTCACTCTCATCTATACCTATTATCCTTAGGTTTGATCTTCTCATTGTGTCCTGGATTTCCTGGATGTTTTGGGTTAGGAGCTTTTTGCATTTTGCATTTTCTTTGATAGTGTGTCAATGTTTTCCATGGTATCTTCTGCACACGAGATTCTCTCTTCTATCTCTTGTGTTCTGTTGGTGATGCTTACATCTATGACTCCTGATCTCTTTCCTAGGTTTTCTATCTCCAGGGTATTCTCCCTTTGAGATTTCTTTATTGTTTCTACTTCCATTTTTAGATCCTGGATGGTTTTGTTTAATTTCTTCACCTGTTTGGTTGTGTTTTCTTGCAATTCTTTAAGGGATTTTTGTGTTTCCTCTTTAAGGGCTTCTACCTGTTTACCTGTGTTCTCCTGTACTTCTTTAAGGTAGTTATATATGTCCTTCTTAAAGTCATCTATCATCATCATGAGAAGTGATTTTAATTCTGAATCCTGCTTTTCCAGTGTGATAGGGTGTCGAGGGCTTGCTATGGAGGGAGAACTGGGTTCTAATGATGCTAAATAACTTTGGTTTCTGTTGTTTACATTCTTGTGCTTGTCTTTAGCCATCTGGGTAACTCTATTGCTACCTGCATTCACTGTCTCTGACTGGAGCTTGTCTTTCCAGTTATCTTGCTTGTGTCAGAACTCCTCAGGGTCCAGATGTCTCTGTGATCCTGTGATCCTGAGCTCCCGCTGCTCTGGGTGCAATGGATCCTCTATGATGTCTCAGGATATGGTGTCTTCATGGGAGCAGACCAGCTAGGTGTCTGCCCCAGCCACAAGGACCAAGCAAGGGGCAGAAGTGTAGTGGTATTCCTCAGGGGTGGGGTTTGGGTGCTTGGTGGGTTCTGAGCACCCCTGGCTCCCAGTGGTAGCTCTGGAGCATAGGGTTGTGCAGGAGGATTCTTACCTGCTGCTCTGAGTGCAGTGGCTCCTCTGGGATGCCTCAGGATATGGTGTCTTTATGAGAGCAGACCAGCTAGATGTCTCAGGAATTTGTTTCCTATATTTAACATTCCCTAAGACTGTTTTAGGCTTCTGATCTTTGATTGTAGCTTAAATCTTTAACCACGAATGAAAAAAAGCCAGCATGCCCCTCAGTTAATCCTTTCAATAATAGAACTAGTAGGATAAGTGATTTCTAAACTTTGTAGTGAAGGAAAAACAAAACAAACAAACTAACCCAGACGACATTACAATTTACATCCATGTTTCTGGTCCAGAAACTGACTAAGCAGGCATGAAGACCTGGTTATCCTTTGTGTACAAGATTTCCCTAGGTGATTCTGGTGTCTAAGGTCCACACATTGGGAAGCACTGACATAATCCACCAATTGGCAGTGTTCTCTAATTGTCACAAAGCTGCTAGAAGGCAAAGTGTATTTTGTGGTTGACTAGGCAATCTTATATCCAGAGACAATGCTTCAGCAATAAACTGCTGAGACGTGGTGAATGTGATGTGCAAAGCATTTCTTCAGATCTGTGGATTCCACAAGCTGCTTGCCAGAATGATGTAGGGATCTTAATTTTTGCTAAGATTTAAATAGTAATCTATATGCCCAAGGATAAATGAAATTCCATAATTTCTCAGCTAAAGCAGATACAAATCAAAATCCTTCCAAATATCTAAAAATTTCCTTGTTTAGTGTGTTAAGCTTATAGTGGGGTGTATGCAAGTGTTCATTTCACCTATGTGAGGTAGCAACGACCTGAAGAGCCTTCCCAGACTACAAGAAGGAAGGAACACCTCTCATTATGTGAGATGATTCCTAAGATACTTAAGAAATTACAACAGGAAAAGTCTGTGACCTCAGATGACCTCTTATTATCATTTTCAAGTTCAGAGTACAATAAAAGTCTCTTTAGATTGTAGAGAGGGTACTTGTGTGAGCTATCTGTCTTTGGACCTGATTGTTTGTCTATGCTTTATGTCTGAATGAGAAACATCACTGGTTTAGCAATTTAGTCCTTTGGCAAAGAGCTGACTGGGCTCAAGGGGCACGATCAGTAGGCACTATTACTAATTTAGCTAAGTGTCCTGAATTATAATTAAAGATCACCACCACTCAGTGGAGGACCTGAATATTAAAAACACTCCAAGGGAGGGGAGCCTTGTGCAGAACTCAGCAACAATTGGAGCCTTCAGTCATATTGTATTACAGGGATACAAGAAGCTGGTGTAGCATTTGCAAGTAGGATGCAGTGCAATTACATGCAATTAACTAAGGACTTCTTGGGCAGCAGCCCAATGTGAGGCTATCCTATCTGGCAGAGTTGCAGATAAAGCAGAGGACAGAAGGAGGGAGGGACTAATTGTAGCTTTGTTAGGGAAAAAGAGGTCAAAGGTCAAAGCTGATTGAAGTAGATAGTGTCTAATGAGAAGTCCAAACTTGTTGGAATCATACATGAACATTACCTTTCCCATTTCAACAGTATAGAAAACTATATGTTTTTCCTTTGCTTGTCTGATCTTGTGACTCTCATCTATAACCCTTCTCCTAAATGCTCGTCCTCCTCCTCCTCATGCTCCAGAACTGAAGTATCCCTGCTGTGTCATGGTACCCCCATGGTTTGCCCTCTAGCTCACTCTCTGTAGCTGAGAACATGCAGGATGGAATGATTTAGGATCTAAGACTTCTGTCCCTCTCTCCTTCCTGTTTCTGTCTTGGAGCATGAGAAAATACAGATGGCTTTTTAAAGCTTAAAGTTCTCAAAGGTGACATTTTGGTCAAACCCCCAGTTCCCCCATTGCAAATGACTATCATTGTATAGTAGCCATCCCTGAGGGTCAGTTATTTGTGTTGGCTGTTGCTTGGGATCACCCAGGTACAGAGTGGATGGTGGATGAGCCTGGTGGTGGAAGGCATACTGGCTGGGAGGCAGCACTGAGCTCTCCTCTCAGGAGAGAAACTGTAAAGCTCTGGATAAGCCTCCTCTTCCTTTCTCTTCCCTCCTCCCTTTTCCTCCTTTCCCATCCCCTGCTGTCCCCACACCCTTGACCAGAGCTTCCCAACCTGTGACCCAGGAACCCAGGTTTAAAGGAGCTACACTATCTCCCATTCCCAAGAGTTTATCCCACCCTCCACCCCCTTTTTTTTTCTTGGAGTGAATGCATCTGGATTTAACCAGTTTTTTGGCCACTTTTATCTGTTTCCTCCTTCTCCCTCTTTTATCTACTTTGCTAAGCATCTACTCTTATTAAACTCCCCTCTTTAGGGTCTGATGATTTACAATGGAGACCGAAGGTCTGTAGAGTAAAAGATTTTCCTAGGGTCCTGGCTTTCTAAGAGCCCTGCATGCATGCTCAGGGTTGTGTCTCTCCTGCATCATGTTGTCTTCTCTTCCTCTGTCCTAATGAGTCTTTCTGTTGATGCTGCCTACTGTCCTTCAAAATTAAGTACAGGCAGCAGATGGTACTTTTATTTCAGAACAAGAAGAGGGGCAAAAGTGGGACTGACAGTGGGAATTAGGATGTGGTCTTACCTGGGGGAAATGTGGGCATGGCAGGCTCTAAATAACAGAAGAATAATTTGCTAGGATAGTCCTTAGGACATGGATGAGTGACGTATCTCATAGTCAGAATTCACTTAAGGGGGGCTCCTATTCAAAGGCTAGCTGGGAGACTCCAAATAGCAGCTCCTTCAGTTTCTTAAGGCCAGCTTTGCTCAGAAAATTATGGTCTGTTGAAGAAAAATACCAACAATACAGAACATGCCTTACAATGCATGTGCAGGGGTGGAGGTGGGGTGGGGTTTGCTGAGTCTTTGAGGCAGCTCTAAGATTTGACTTTACAAGCGAAAAGTAACCTTGAAGAGACATTGTTAAAACTATGAAAAAGCCCGAGGCACTGTATTACCCAAGAATTAACAAAATGACTGGCTGGGTCCAAGGTTTCAGAGCTAAAAAGTATACCTTTGTTCTTAAAATAAAAAGTAGCTCCCCTGCCCCCCACATGTGGGAAAACGGGGCGCAGCAGTGGAGTCCCAGGCCCATGTGGCAGCGGCCCGCAGCAGGCCCCAGGACCTGGCGGCATCAGCCCGGGACCTGCGAGGTGGAGGCCTGGAAGCCTCCAGGCAGCCTGTGTCACACACCGGAGGAAGGTCCCTGGTTCCAGTGGCTGGAGGCTTTGGCGGCGGCGGCCCGGCAGGCCCCAATGATACGAGGAAGTCCTTGGTTCCAAAAGGGTTTATTGTCATGGCGGATGGTAGATGGATCTGAATGTACCCCTCCAAACTCAGGGCAGACCTGAGTTAAGTAGAGAGGGAGAAAGGGGGAGGTTCTGGGGCATGCTTAATTGGCTCCACCCTCTGACCTTCATTAGTATGTAAATCTCTAGGGCCTGAGGCCTGTAGTTACACCCTCTACCTGTGCACTTTGGGAGGGGCTGTAATGGCCTACGTGACTGAACAATGTAGGTCTATGGAGATTGGACTGCTTTTCAGGACCCTGAGTTCTGGGGGTGTGGCCAAACTCCTGCCGTTTCTCCCTTAGAGTCTCGGGGTTCTAGGCCCATGCCCAGCCAAGAACCAGGATACCCTTACGCAGTCCCACACCCACATCCTAATCTTTCTGTATTATTGCATGGTACTTATTAATCAATTAATTTCTGCAGAAAGTGGGTATTTTTTTATGCTTCTCATATGAACTTAATATAACATTCCAGGTATCTGCAAAGTATCCTTGAGCTATTGTCTATGGGAGATGGTTTATCTTCTTGGGGAATGTTCTAGCTTCAGGGTACTGCAGGCATTGGGCAACTACAGAGAGGACTCTATAGTTACAGGCCTCATGGGCACTGCCATACGATGCCTGCTCCAAAGCCCACTCCGAGAGTTCTCCCTTTCTGATGCATCAGCTGCCTCAATAGTTTAACTTTCCCTTACTGTTCTTGAAGCCTTTATCTGCCTGGCAGTTCAGAAGCACATGGAACTCAGAGTTCAGTCACAGCCTCTACTCTCTGGTTTTTTTGATTTTAGAATAGTGCACACATTTCTTTCTTTCTGCAGGTTCAAAGGAAACCATTTGTACACTACCCTCAAAGAGGCAGCCTTCTCCCATGTGTGTTATGAGAAATCATGGCAAGAGTTAAGAATTAAAGAACCCCCACAGATATTTATGGAATGTCTATGAGGTTCCTCTGCAGACCCTCAGCCTCTTTGAGATCAACCAGAAACATCTGTTCTGAAACAGAACAAGAATCTACCATCTCTATACCCCTTGCTTGGGAGATGCTGGACCAAACTTTCCCTGCTCTTTCTAAAAGTAAAAAGATAACAATATTGTTTTATTTAGTGGCACCTGAAAATTAGACTCAAACTGGTTAAAAACTTAAAAGATTAATCAACATCTGTTTTGGTTCTGTTAAACTGTGTGAAGGTAATTTCACCTGCTGTTACTTACAGTCTATTTAATTACAATGTATGCAGATTTTGAAGACTAGTACAGACATAGGTCTCAATTATGGTGTCAAAGCAAAGAGCTACTAAGTTGTCTTCTGATCAAGGCAGAGGATGAGGCAAACCTTGCAGGTCATTGGCTCATTGTATTATTGAGAGGACTTAATTTCTCTTTTATATACCACTATTTTACACACCATGAAGAAGTACAAAGCTGTTATTTACTGGAGGTTCACACTGATTCTTTAGCCACTGGGTACCAGACCCTATATAGGAAGATTATAGATGACTTCCTTTCATTCATCTAGTGGTCCAATCAAGAAAGCACATTACTTCTGCATATAGATATCTTCCAAATGCTGCTGGAAAAACAATGATTCCTCAAGCTCCTGAACTGGTAGGTGGTATAGGGGGAGCTGAACTTAGGTCTGCTCTCCATGGTGCCCACACCCCACCCTAGAACATCAACTGGCCTTCTGCTCTCTTTGGGAAAAACTTGAGGTCAGAAAGTGACTTGCCCCATGCTCATTTACAGAACTCAAGATCCTGAGTAGACATTTGAGGTTGTGAAGCCCAACTTGCTGATTCCAAGAGGAGTGAGGGGTTCAGGGAAGCTGCGATGAGCCAGGTGGCCTTCGAGTGGGGTGATAAAGCTACAACTTGCCTCAGACTAGAGCTGTGGTGGTCAGCACTCAGATGATGCTCTCTGATCTGCTGGACTTCTCACCTCTCAGAATCTTGTTCCGGGCAATTATAGACACTGCTCAGCCTGTCTCAAATTAAAAAAAAAAAAAGTAAAGAAAAAGAAGTAAGTGATGGAGAGTAAATGAATTCCTCTGTGAGAATTCTCTCTCTCTCTCTCTCTCTCTCTCTCTCTCTCTCTCTCTCTCTCTCTCTCTCTCTTATGGTGGTATCTGATGCATGCAAGACAAGCAATCCACAAACTTATGTATGTAAGACAAGGAATCTACCACTGAGCTAATTCTCAGCTCCTTTGACTATTCTAATACTGGGGATTTTTGCCCTCTTGACTTGGGCAAAATCTGGCCATTTTCCATTTCTTCATTCCTGGGTACAGGATGAGCTTGGTTGAAAAGTACAGAATATGTGAGCCCTAAGACAAATCCCAGGTTGGATTACTAGAGAGTACATGGGGTTAGAGTTCCTGTTTGTTTGCAACAGTGCTCTGTTTGGTAGCGTCCCTCCAACCTTGGCACATGAAGAACCTGGACTTTCGGTTACACTCAGATTCCTGTTCACTCCACAAGTCTGGGCTGCAGAATCCAAGCTGGAGATGTTGATAATGCATTTGCAAAACTCACCTCTAGCAGAGCTCTGTCCTGAGATATGCTGCCCTCATCTACCTATGGTTCTACTATGCATGGTTACAACTGCAACCATCTGAAAATATTACATGGAAAGTCCCCAAATGAGCAATTCATGTTTACAATAAATCAATATAGTATATGGTTACATTTTGCTGTTATTGTTGTTAATCCTAACTTGTGGATTAAACTTTAACATAGATCTATGTGCCTAGAACCAAACAACATATGGAAACTTCTATCGAACTTATCATGTGTATTAGTGGTTTCACACATTCACTAGGTATCTTAAAGTATATCCCCATAAAATAGACCACAAGCAGTCTGAATCTTCTGTATAAGAGTCAGTCTGTAACCCTGGTGATCTTGGACACTAGAACAGTAAAGCTTACAGAGTTTTCTTTTTAAACCAAAGCAGTAATCTATAAGGAAAGCGCAAAGGATTGTACTTATTAGTCAGTCTGTTGCCAATTTATTCTCCATTGTAAACAATAAGCATAGACTCTATAATTTGTTATGCATAAATGTGGTGAGGGGAAGGTGAAATCAAGTAATACAACTGCACAGTGGTGAGACACTTACCGATGACATAGTCTACACAGTGGGTGTTACTGTTACCCTCACAAGAGGAACCACAGTGTTCCTGGCTTTTGCAGAGTGACTTCCGTGTCCTTGATAAGCAGACTAGCTCTGATCCTGACTCTCTGATCTTTCTCCTCTTTGGGATAAAGGAAAGCAAATGTCATGAATGTCAGTTTTTGTCAAGTGTGTTTTTGTGGATTCACTCCTCTTCCTGGAGGTCTTCTGTGGCTAGAAGGTGTGTGATCCTAGCAACACAACACAAAATCCCCTTGAAAAATAACTAATTGATCCAAAGGCTCCAAAGGCTGAGGTGAGGAATCACCCTTTGAGCTGCAACATTCTGGATTTAATTTGCATTTGCAGCATGAAAACCGTTCCGGGGAAGGGGGCGGCATGTTGTCCCCCCACCCCACTCCCTGCACCTCCACGGATAATTGTCTGTACTGATTTATTATTTATTGCTTTCTCAGGAAACTTCAGGGAAAGGAATGCATTCAGTGAAATGGAAAAAAAGGAGAATGCAAAGACAACGTGGTTTTAATTACAGCGGTGAAATAAGCTGTGCAAAAAGAAGCCTGTTAGCAGCTTTCATGATGAAATTTGATGAACAATTTAGTAAATCTAGAGGGGGGCAGTTAGTTGCAGATCAATAGAAGAGCATACTTCCTTGGACACTGAAAAGATATCATTTGTCAAGTAGCAAATCGCACAGAGCTTGGAGAGGGAGAAAAATTTGAGGGTGTCTTGAAGCAGCTGTGTTATGACCCTTCCACATGCCCACCCCTCTCTCCTTTCTTGAAATATTCCATTCAGTTCTTGGATGCACTCTTCTCACCCCAATAGGGACAAAGAGGAGGAACAAATGTTCCTTCCTTTGCAGTCTGCTGTTTTGGGAGGGACTTGAGGTTGTCTTTGAATATAATTTTATTTAAATTGCTTTCCCATGCAAATCTTTGTTCTCTATCTAATTTTGGTCACTTCTCTGCAATGCTCTTTCACAAAACAAAAACAAAAATAGATTCTACTGACACTGAGAAGTTTGGTGTCCCAAACACCCTAATTGTTCTGAAATCCATTCTCTTTTATATCTGAGAACTATGGTCACTTGGACTATTGAGATAAATGTCGACCCCTCGATCCCATGGTGCACCTCTCACATGCTGTTCATTGTGATTGCCTCCTGATGTTCTGATGCATGACAGAAGTGGTTCTTCAACAGCTATATTTCTTTCTGGCTGCTTACTGTTTTGCATTCTTCTTCTCTGTTCCAGTTCTGTTGGATGCGTCTCAAGCTTGAATAAACTTTACAAGTTTGAGTAACCATTCAAAGTCCTTTGAACACATCTGTCACTGTGGCTATATAGCCAGTCCTTGTGTCTAAATATTTTAAAATATCCCTTCATGTATGTTATTTTCCCCCCACGACTGTACTCTTTGATCAAGAGATATTCCCAGGAGTGAGAGTATTGGGACAAAGGCTATTAGTATGTTCGGTTTTTGAGATAGTTTGTAGAGCAGGTATAGTCTAGAATATGAGTGCCATTTTCACTTTTGATGTCAAAAATCCAGTGCTTTCATTACTAGCTTTTGTATGCAATCTTAAAAGTTATAAAATGATACTATTCCTTTTAATTTGCATTTCTTTAATAACTTGTAAGATAACACCCTTTCTAATACATTTTATTTGCCACTTGTTCTATTTTCTTAAATATGTTAACCCAAATATATTATGTTTGTCAAAGGAAATTGAGTTTATTGGTCATACTTTAAATAAAGAGGGAAGGAGAGAAGTAAGGAAAAGATATGTGGAAGAAGACACCAAGAGCTTATGTTCTAACAATAGCCACTGGCAGCACTTGACCTTGCTCAGATATGAGCCCATCTTACAAAACCTGTCCCAATTTAAAATTAGATTAACATAGGGGACAGTCCAAATCCATAGGCTTGAGGAACAAAGCCTTCTGTTTAGCTATTCTCTGCTTCTTTGTTATGAATGTGTTTAATGTTACCATATGCTCTTCTCCCTTTGAGATGGGCACCTTGCCATGTGTATAGCGCTTTGAGACTATTAATTACTCTGTATGAAGTAAGTTATTGTATGGTAAGTCTCTTCTAAGGGACTCCAGCTCTCCACAAGAACTAGGTTCTAGTTCTGTAAGGAATTAAAGGGGCTGCTTCTTATTTTGAAGCATGCAGTGGCAGCACACATAGCCACTGAGAGATTTTATGATAACTCCGCTCTCTACAGGGGTTAGAGAATTTAAAGAAGACATTAGTCATTGGTGATACTGCTGGAAAACTTGAAACGGGTGCATGGCTTCTGCTTACATGGGGACAATTAGTATCCCTGGCACATTTGGTTTTTATTTATTTTTTATTTTTTATTTTCATTGTTGTAGTTATTTGGTGTTCATTACCAATGAACATCCACAGACTGAAAAGGCTGAGCTGTTTGTGTCCTCTGCCTCTAAGTAGGACAGCCAGTGGGGGGCTTTGTTCAGATACTCACTTCTTCAATCATTCATTAGTTCATGCATGAATCCAGCTTATGTTTATAGAAAAACTGTGGTGCTAGGCACCCTGCTAAGAACTCAGGTTCTGAAGCTTGAGGGGAAGGAAATGCAGCCATCCTCTGCCTGACTTCCTGCTGTTAAGTCTCTGGTATCTATCCAATAGTCCTTCCAAAGGAAGCAAACTTTCTTAACAAAGGAACTAACTAATCCAGTACCCTACCTCTCCCAGTTCCTGAGCACACACAAGCTGACAAGGTTCTTGAGAGAAGAAAGGGGTTGGAGAAACACGAAACTGGTACTAGCCAAAGGCCAGGCCTGTTAGACCCTCTGAATTATAGAAGATAATGTGGTATGTATCTTTTGGTGGCTTTTGCCTGTGTTAATTCTAGAAAAGTTGAGGGCCAGTCAGTGGCTCTTGGAACATTAAGTGGAGGTGTGAAATGGGGTGGACAATAAGTGGTTAAGTTAATATTTGAACTCAGGCAGCTTCTAGTCTTACATTAAACAAAGCAGAAGAAAATACTATAGAAGTAAATTCATTTTTTATCAACATTGAATATTTAATTTTAATAAAAGCGTACTGAATTTCTTAACCTGTAAGCACATGATAATCTTGGTGTCTCTGGGGTCCACTGTTAATGGATGCTATTGTACATATTTCAGGAGTTGGAGAAGAAGGGGTGAGGGTGGAAGGAAGGGGTGTGGAGTTTGTGGAAGCTAAAGAATGAGAAGGATTTCCTATTGTTTGAGATTTGGGGAAGTATGCGTAGGTCCACATAACAACACACAATCACTTAGAAGTCTACGGAGACAGACTGATGTTAGTGAAAAAAGAACCTGGAAGCCACCATTCTGGGCTTTCCCTAACCCTTCAGGAGCAGCGGTAGCACTGAAAATGAGTTCACATACTTCCTAGACCACCATATTGGCCCTTTTTCTTGTAAAGCTTGCCTAGTCTCCTACTGCCCACAATGGATGCTCCCTTCTTGGCTTAAGAAGTTTGGAGGATGATAACTGTCATATAAATTCTGGGGAATCTGGTAATGGAGAAGGCAGAGAGACTCATTAGAACCCTAATTTTTGTCTCCTAAAATTCATTATCCTCTCAAGCCTCTTCAGTGAATTACTTTTGCCACTGTCTCTAGGTGGCAGTGTTTCCCTGTTAACACTGCCCTGAAAGACCACATACCTGTAATACTCAGTGTGATGAGGTAAATCTGAAGATTAGACATAATAAATCTTCAAAGTAGGAGGATAACCAGTGGAGGAACTGCCATACATGCTATATAACATTGCTATTTATCTTCTAATTTTTAGTATAGACTTACTACGTGTAACCTGTAGCCCCAGTTTACCATGTCCAGTTGCCCCATTTCAAAGGACCAGGGAGCCTGTGGGTTGCTCATCGGAAGAAACAGAGAGTAGAATATGTCCCTGTTGGAGACTAGTGAAGAAGACAAGCTTAAGCTGAAGAAGGCAGAGGATCTAGTTTAGCGTGTTGGTTACGCAAAGGCAATAAAGCAAGTTTATTATTCAAACTCTGAAACCTTAGAGAATTAAAGAGGTAGGTTCTTGCAATAGAAACAAAAAATAGTTGGATGCAAAATGTTGTGACTGTGCAGATATGGGACAGAGGGTGATATGAGGACAGAGAAGAAAGCTAGGATCCTGAAACTCTGGCTGCAAAGGATGAACAGTTGAGAAAAGCTAAGCATGATTCTGATTTAGAGTCCAAATATATATATAGGAGGAGGAGATGGAGGGTGGGCAGTGGGGACCATCTCCTGGTAGAGGAAGACCTTTGGAGGAAAGCACCCTGTATGAAGAGCTACTTAATGTATGTTCTGAGAATCCTGAGAACTGGAGGAATCTGGTGTTAAAGTACATATAGACAATTGATGTGATGTTTGTTAAGAAGGAAAGGAGAGACATGGATAGTGGCACTCAGCTCTCAGATATTATCCCTATATTTGTAAACCTCACTCCACTCCCCAACATTAACCACAAGTCAGTGTGATCTTTGTTTCAAGCTCTTAAGCATAGCACAAGAAAAATAGTGATATGTGTTTGTTTTTTTCTCCTTTTTCTTCAAGCAGGAAAATGATTCTTTGAACAAAAAGGGATTGTAATAAACACCCCTTATTGGATGCTTACCCATCGAGATTACACAGGGCCAGGGGGCTTAGAGGCAGAGCAAGGAGCAACAGAACCCTGGTCTCAGCACCTCCCGGACAGTGTTGTGTAAACAGCCTCCAGAGGACATTTAAACCTCCATGGTGTCTCCTGGGCAAGTAAATGCCAAATTCAAGTCTTACTAACCGACCTGGGGACTCTAAGACATTTCCCAGGAGAGATTGCCACTTGTCTCAGGAAGTTGTGGGCAAATAGGGAGAGGGACTATCCCCTCAGGTCTGGGAATTCTATACCGAAAACAAAGAAAAACCTGAAGACTATAATTAATCTCATAACTGACATTTTAAGAAGAAAGATACATTGTGAAAATTTTTAATCATTCCTAAAAATAGACACCCAGTATACTCAGAACTCAGTTTATTTCTTCTGTATCCTCCATTTCTCTATATCACTTTTGAAGCATATCCAATATGTTGTAATATTTTTAATCTTCAAATGTTTCAAGATCAAGTGTCTAGTAAACATGCATCTTCTAATTGTCTCATAAATGTCACTTGTTCTTTCTTAAAAAAAAAAAAAAACTGAATTTATTTTAGGTATACTCATTATGACTGGTTTCCATGTCTTAAATTTTGAGGGTTATTTCTGTCTTTTTTGCTTATTCCCTTCAATGAATTAATTTGTGAAAGTAAAATAAAGGACATAAGCACCTTTCAGTAGCAGATTGGTAGACATCCCAAAATCTCTTTCCTAGGTACACAACTATATTGCCTTTTTTTTTTTTTTTTTTTTTTTTTTTTTGCCTTCTCTGCAGTTTGATATAGCCAGGAGACTGACTTCTGGCCAGTGGGAGGTAGGAAGAACAGGTTGTACCCATATACCTACCTGCCTATAAAGATCTCCCATGAGCCATCACCATTGTTTTTTTTCCCCCTTTGCTAACCTTGGAAGCCACGCATGAAATATGATGAAAACATACTTTGCAGGGAGCCATACCCCCAAAGCAGTACCCAGAACTCCTGTCTGCTCAAGAGGATCTTCTGTTATTACTAAATGCTTTCATGTATTTGTAACAGAGGCTGGTATTTATTTGACAAATAAGCTTCTATATAAATCTTGTAGAGCAGTGGTTCTCAATTCCAGGTACATGTTAGAAACCCCATGAGAGCTTTCAAATAGACAGATGCCTGGATTCCACCCTGGGCCAATTTAATCTGTATCACTGGAAGATGTTCAGAACATTTAAGCACAGTCTATTTTTAAAAAGCACGTGTGATTCTCATATTTCAGGAGCGTTATTATTCACTGTGGGTCAGTTATTGAGGATTCCTTTTCTCTTCTTCCTGAAGGGCTGAGCTGAAGAGTCCCCATAAGTGGTGTTGTATTTTGGTGTATAAAGATGGTAGAATAGTACCTGATTGGCAATCAGAGTTCTTGGAGATATCATGAAATCTGGTGCATGACCTTTCCCCTTCCAGGTCCCAGTTGCCTTTATGATACTGTAAGACTCTAGTGAGCAGAGCCTTAGTTTATCGGAGACCCCCTGAGTGAACCATGCAGAGACAAGAAATTGCTGCAAAATGCAAGAGGAATTTTTAATGTTCCAGCATGTTGGGGCCATCCTGTATCCCAAAAAGAGAGGTGACTCTGCATAGTTTGTTCAGCTGACATTTATACAGTCTCTAGGGGTAGCAGCCATTAGGCACAATGTGATTGGAAGAACAGTGACTTTTTATACTGATTGGTCTTTAGGGAATGAGGTGGCAAAGACCTCCTTTGTCTGTAGGTGGCAAGGGTTGGTCAGTCCTTTGGAATGTGTCTAGTGCTCTGGGCTGGCCTTCTCTACGCGCAGGTGGGATCCCTTCCACTTGTGGTTTGAGGAATGTTAATCAGCCTTTCCCTTCTTCCTCTGACTGTTAATCCAGCAAGTGTCCTCTGAGCAAGAAATGTTAATTAGCCTCTCCCATGGGAAGTGGGGGGGCAAGTGTTCCAACGTTCCTTTTCAATACCGCTCTACTGGTGTTTAGTTTTTGGTATATGGCCTTAAAGTTCTCCATTGTAGTCTTCTATTTATAAGAGTGGTTCTGCAGAAAAGTGAGGACACCTCTCAAGGAGTTCTCTGTGTCCCATCTCTGTGTCCCACGAATTGAAGCAATGTCAGGTGCACAGTGCTCTAAGTGTTTGTGGTTTCACACTCTGCTTCCTCCCTCAGGGTGTCTAGACACCACTGCACACCAAGCTGGAAGGAGGAAGCAGAGTCTGGAAAGAGTGGGTAAGTAGGATCTCTGTCCCGCTGTGAGAAGACCTTCGCTGAGGATTTTAGTGTTACAGTGCTCTAACATGATACAGTGAAACAATTCTCTTAGACAATATTCAGTAAGCAGCTTGTGTGCATGCGCTATGTTCTGGGTGAACCTTGGAGGGTGGGAAGGAGTTTTCAGGGTGAATATAAGTAATTGGTTGGAGCTTAACATTCTGGGAATGCATCATTTGCATGGAGATGCAGTCCAAGAATTCCAGACACTTGCTGGGTAGGTTCTTATGGGTTTGGGGAGAGAGAACAAATTGAACCTGTAGTTTTGCCAAGACCTACATGACCTTTCTCAGGTGGAGGGTGTGGTAGGTCAGGTTCCCTTAGTAAGGTCAGGCAGACGAGAGGAAACCCTCCTGGAAAACAGAGTCTTCCATTTTGCACTGAGCTAAGAGGAGCTATCCAGACATGGGAGACTGTAACCTTAAATAGCAGGGTTTCCCCACAAGTGTTTTTGATGAATGGCAAATAAGTAAACACAGCAGAAGATGATGGGAGCCATTGTGTAGAGCAATTTTTTCTTTTTCTTTCTTTTGGTAAGAGAATCAGTGTGGAAAAAAATGATGAATCAGGTACCTCAAAGGAAACCAATGTGAGAAGGATTCTTGTAAATTGTGTTTGAAGAGGGCGAATATTCAGGGGACAGTCAGACCCACAGCATTATTGGAATCATGAGTCATACATAATACCTAACAGTAAGCAATTGTCCAAGTCCTACAAGTGCAGAGTAGGAATGATCCAACTTGCAATCTAGCCCAGAAATTCTCAATGTCATTTGTGAGTTCCTGGGGGTCCCCAAGAACTCCTTAGGCACTCTCCTACTGTGTACTATTTGTCTTTTCCTTGCATGGTTCCGAATTTGCATCAGTGACATATACAATACAAAACAAAATAACAGCAACAACCAAAAACAGTGGAGCACAAACTTGCTTTAACAGTTGACAGCACTATAAACTAGGAGCCACAGACTATGCTCTTCTTGGCTTTCTTAGTCACTGTTCTATTGCTGTGAATAGACACCATGACCAAGGCAACTCTTACAAAAGAACGTGTTTAATTGGGGCTTGCTTGCATTTTTAGGGTGCATTATCATTATACTGGGGAGCCTGGTGTCCTGCAGGCAAACATGGAGCTGGAGAAGTAGGCAGCATTGAGGAGAAACTCTGAGCCTAGCTGGTGACTAAACACTCAAATATATGAGCCTATGGGGCTCATTTATTAGTCAAACTACCACACTGACCATGTGTTTGCCCCTCCCTTCTCCTTGAAAGCTGTTGGTCATTAGCCTGAGAAGACAAAGGGAGAGAAGCAGCAAGCAAGATTCAGAGGGCTGTGAGTATGACAGAAGAACTTCCAGAGACCTCTGCAGTGAGACAAGACTACTTTGTTGTTCCAGGGATAGGGTATATAAGGGCTTTTTAAAAAGGGATATGGGTAGGAAAGGGTAATTAGTCATAGCAGCAAGCAAGGGGAAACAGCTGATTGGTTATAATACAGCACTTAATTATCATGGGAGCAGGAAGCTGGAGTGGAGTTCTATGCTGAGTTATATAGCCTTGCAGAGAGCTCTGTACAAGGTTGTTTTTCAGATAAGGCCAGCCACCTGTGCTCAGGGACATTCTTCAGACAAAGCTTGACAGAGACAGGGAAGCCCCGCCAAGAATGGGAGTCCTCCATTTTATGCTGAGCCCAAAAAGCTATTTGGTCATGGGAGACTGCAACCTTAATAGCAAGGTTCTCCAACAAGAAGCTGTGCAAATTATTCATTACTGTAGAACTTTGCCTTTGGGTGCAATCTTCTCACTATCCAGTACCTATTGCAATCTGAGGTACAATGACTGCTTTCAGGAAAAACACCTCTGTGGTCATTTGAGCTGCAAGCTGAACTAGCAACTTCTGTGCATGATGGAATGGCCAATGGGATTTGAGGAGGAGGAAGGGATTTCCTAAACATTAAAAGTAAGCCTACTAACTTTAAAAAACAAAGGCAAACAACAAATAAAACCTCATACACAAAACCAGAAACAATACAACAAAGCCCTGAAAAATACTGGTTGTTAATGACCAAAGTTGAACCTTCAGGTGTAGGTTAGAATCTTGGAATTGATGGATGCAGCTCACATAAAAAGAAAAACAAAACAAAACAGATTTGAGATCTTTAATAATGCAGAAGAGTAGAAAAAGACTTCTGTGATCAAATGAAGGGTTAAATATCATTGCATCAGCCCCTTGTTCTCTCATTGTTCTGATGGGGAAAACTGAGATAGAGAGGCAGGGCATTAATATCACTGGAATAAGTAATTAAAATATTAATAGAAGTGATTGCTTTTTTTTTCCCTCAAGAAGAAAGCACTGTTTGACAAACCCAGTGAGTGTTTCTGAGACATGTTCCTGTTGGGTGTTCTCATGACTTGTCAATGCAGCTGTTGTCTGTGAAATTCTAAGTTTGAATAATGCAGATCCTGGTGCAACTTCACAGAAACAGGCGATGTACCTTAGGATTTAAAACTTTCAAATCTTCAGATGGGTCTCAAGAGCTCATTGTTTTGGAAAAGTAAAGATGAAAACGGTAACTAGTCAAGGAGTGGCTGCCACAGAAAAACTGGTAGCCTCTGTCAGTTAGAGCTGGTTAGTAGCTAAGCTGGCTTCAGAAGTCAGAACCCTGACTTTCATCCTAGATGATGACAGAAATGGGAAGAGTGAAGTCTTTGCCATGGTGTGCTGAAAGTATGAGCGTTGGGGTGGGGTGACTGGGTGCTTGGAAAGGTCACATCACAGCATGGGCTAACCAATATGGAACTGCAGCGTAAATGGTGCTGAACTCACATCACACAGGATTGTATGGAGGTGCCCAGAAGAGGAACGAAAAGCTGAGTGTTTGAGGAAATGGCAGAAAAGAGGGTCATATAGGTTTCAAGTCAATATGGCTGATGTGCTCGTACCGTACACCATTCATAGAGACGTCAATCATCATAAATGACAGTGATCTAGACCTTCCCTGTTGATCAGGAATAGAGTCTTGAACCTAATAGGCTCCCATTCTAACCCACACTAGCTATGTTTACTGCATACACAGTGAGGGTTGTTGGGACTGCTGCCCACTTCTGTGTTGCTCTCTAGGTAGAGGCCTCTGAATTTCTCTGTTGAAACAATCTCCATTCTATATATAGTCTAGGTTTGTCCTCCTGAGAGTAGAACACCAGTGTGTAACTCCTGAGTATGAGACTTGCTGCTAGAGATTGGCTATTTGAAGGTTGTGTGGACAGAGTTTTGACATATGGTCTGGAAGACTTATATTAAAACATGTGAGATTCCCTCATGCCATAGATGGAGCCAAGGCTCATGAGCTGGCTAGCCTCACACTCTTATCCCTTCAAAATTCCAAGGAGCCTGGATTCTAATGATAAGTTTGACCTTCTCCAGTTTATTGCCTCATTGTTGGCACTGGGAGAAGATAGAACATATTTCCTTGACAGTGGGACTCTATTTGTCTTCTTGTCTGGAGTTCTACGATGTTAAGACAAAGTCTGTCCCAAACTGTTGACAGACATTCTAATTGTCAACACCTAGAGTCAACCATGGCCTCTGTTCCCAATCACTTCTTATCTAGAAACTGAAATTAGAGAATCATAACCTGGTTTTGCTGTGTGAACTCTGAGCAAGATAAACATGCCTGTGTCTAGGCATAACATTTAAACATTTTACAAGTCATTAAAGTAGTCAAAGGGGTCAATTAGCTTCTCCCTGTTGGCGAATCAGTTGGGCTTTGAGCAGAGCCTATGGACTGTGCTCAGAGCCAGTGGACACAAGAGTAGACATCCATTGAGTTGTATCCAGGGTGACTGTATGCTGCTGTTGCTGGAATTGCTTCTACCCCTCACTCTAAAGAGAGGCTATCCCAGGGGCTATCCTCTGACTCACCTGTAGGTTAGAGAGAGGCAAGCCCAGCTAAATCAGTTTATGACACAGAGGAGCATCCCAGGAAAGCTGAGTTCTTCAGCCAGGCCGCTGGGTGCATACCATACATTGGAGACAGGCCTGATGACTCACCCTCCATAGGCAGATGGCCCAATGAACCAACAGAGCAGTAGCTGCTATTGGGAGTTAAGAGATGTGGCCTTCTAAATCCCTGCACGTTACTCATGAGTATGGCTGCCGCTGTGTTTCCAAGGTGTCACTAACTATTTTTTTTTTTTATCATCTACTCACTGAAACTTTAATTTCTGCAGCACTGCTCTGAGCCAAAACTGTTCTAAGTGCTTCAACATGCTAGTGCATATAATCATCATACAAGCCTTTTCCCATAAGCCTAGTAATTAATTATCTTTTACAGCTGAGGGAACCAGGGCATGAGGTACTTAGTGGATGTGCTTAAGTATTTACCTGGCAGGTGGTGGACTGGGGACATGAGTTTGGACAATTTGCCTCTAGGCTCTAGATCCTGTTGGCTTACTCTTCCTGAAAGCTGGTTTGTGTAGACACTGTTACCCGAGTTCATGCAGGAGGAATGTGGAGCCAAGGCTCCTGGATTATCGGCTTTCCAAGGTGACTGTGTTGGATCAGACACACAGTTGGTGAGAGCTTGGAACCAGTTTATTGAATGGGTCGCACTGCTGAGTAGCTCTGCATCGTTTCCTGAAAACGCTACGTGAACAGGAGTTTGTCACGCTTTGAAAAGCATTGACACTGGAAAGGTAGGGCTGACACTGACATTTCCACCTTCTTTAAGGATTGATTGGATGGAAGAAGCCGAGATCACTTCCCAAAAGACTTGAGACCTGTGATCAAGCAGGATGGAGATTTGCAAGGAACCCCTGATCCTGCTGAACTTGGGGACTTTGGGTAACAGAGTGCTAGGTTGACAGAGTCTACAGGATATAAATGAAATGCTTTATTGATAGTGGAAATATCACCGGATTTAGAGATTGGCAGCCCTGGACTTATGCTGCCTCTATCATTTATTTCACCTCCCAGAGTCCCCATGTCTTATGCCCAAGCGGGGCTAACAGTGAAGATGGACAGAGAACAACTACCCAGATGAATCCTAGGCTCTTTTCTGTTTCTTGTCCAGAGTCTGATGTGAGCTTTGAAGGGACCTTCCAAAAGCTCCCTCTGCAGGTATTTGGCTACTAGAGAGGGCACCCTGCCAGCTCTCTGTCCCCTGATCTCCGGAAAGCAAAGACCTCCCTGGCACAGCCCGCTGAGCCCACTGACGCAATGGCTCTGGATGAAGGCCCAGCTCTGCCTGGCCCTTAGCCTGGGTTGCTTAAGCCAAAACACAGGAGCCAGGAGCCTGTTTGGGGACATCCAGAGGCTTGTGGCCACTTCTCTTCAGAGTATGCTTCTCCACACTCCATATGATACTGAGACATTTGCAGATCCAAAATGGGACAGTTTATGCCGTTTTTCTCCTTACTCTTTCTTGATAGTTTAGTGTTATGATATAAAGACAAATAGGATAAGTGATGTCCATTCGTGAGAGCCAATAAAATTGGGTTAGGGCTGAAGAGGGGGTAGGGAGTTCCCAGGTGTTTTGTGATTTTTGTCTTGTTTTGTTTATTCTTAGAGTGGAGACAGGAGCTCTGGTATAGAATTCTTCCAAAGCATCTTTGCTCCTATCCTGGCTCAGAGGTTATGGAGGGAGCAGGAGCATATGTTCCATATTGATTCACATTTACATACTTTCCTGCATCCATTATCTCACCTCATTAGGGCTTGGAAGGGGAAGTGGACCTGAGTGTGTCAGCAGCATGTGCTTTCCTGAGCCCTGTGGAGAATTGTCCCACACGGTAAATGAAACAGTTGCAAGGGCTGGCCAGGAACCTGCAGGGGCGCGGGCGTCTCCGGGCCCAGGCCCAGCAATGCCTGGCCAGTTTCAGAGGGTCCAGCTGTGCCAAGTCACATGTCCCAGTAAGGGAGCATCCCGGGCCAGGCAGCTCTGTGATTGATGAGCCTGCACAAACTCCAAGTATCTGTACAGGGCCCATGGTTGCCCACATGCCTGCCTTCCTTGAGGCACGAAGCAAATAGTTAAGTAAATCATATCTTTCCTCCTTTGCTGTGAGGGAAAGGCTAATGTTGGCTATTCTTTGAAAGAGAGCATGGTCTGTAAACTACCATTTATTTCTTAATGAAAACAAGACCTCTGTGGTCAAGGCTGATCAAGAAGTGTATGGCATGGTGTGGTGAGGGATGAGTGTAGACCCAATTTGCTTAAGTCACTTTCATGCAGCAGGTCTCAGATTTATGCACACAGTAATCAGCCAAAATCTCTACCATATAGAAAGAGAAGTGGTCCAGGTTTCATTCCATACCACCGAGAAGCCCAGACAAGGACTGTCTCAAACATCTGTGACCAACTGATCCTCGGAGGCCTGGTTCGTATTTCCCTTCTGCCTTTTTACCTCTATTAGTAGAGACTTGATTTCTAGACTTGCCTCTATCACTCCTGTGTGAAAAGGAACAAACGGATTTGTCTGGGGCTCAGCTTCTTCATCTGTTAAGGAGATGGTAGTGCACTGACTTTGTGTGAGTGATGATGGTACTGTCCAGCAAGGTGACCTGGTAATAACTGCCAATGTCCTTATCATGTTAAGGAGCATGGCATCATGTGAGCACAGAAAAAGCTATCTTTCCTTTTTTTCCTAACTGTAAAACGTTATCTTTTTTGATTATCCATTGACTTGGTAATCTGACAGTTCTGGAATGGCTGTGGACAAGGCACGGTGAGACCAAATGGCCTGTGGGGGAAAAAAAGAAAGAAAGAAATGGGTGGTGTTTCCTTTACAAGCACATCCTAAAGTACAGGAATTAAACAAATTCAGTAATTACGGAGGAAGGCTGTGAAACAAGTATTTGTTTCTCCCTCTCTGCAGTAGATCACTTACCAATCTGCTCACTGGGTGTAAAGAGAGGGAAGGGAAATTCCAGGCAGGCAGAATGTGAGGAAGCTGCAGAGAGAATCCATGGCAAGAGATTAGGTAATCCAATCATGGCTCTGTAGCACAGCTCAGGGTGTGAGGACACCACTTTATAGGTTAGAAGTTGCCATGACTTTTTACCCAGTGTTCTGAGAAAGGCTTCTCAGGGGTTTGTATTCCTCACCTCTGAATTAAGTGGCTCACAGTGCCATTTGCTTTAGGGAAACTTGAAAAGAAATCATTAGGCCCTAGAACACGAAGTACAGAAAGCAGAGTGGATTAGAAAGTAAAATCAGGCACCAGGACAACAGTTTACCCTGGTGGAGAGGAGTATCCTGCCAACTGTTCCCAGATACTTTCCTTTCAAACATCCCCTCATTACCATTTGAAAACATGTGCTTGTTCAGCTGCTCTCTGAAACTGCTCTCCAGTTTGGCAAAGTAAATTGATAGGATTAGCCCCATGTCCTAGCTTGGGGGCAAGGCATGTTAGGTCCTTGGCCACTCAGAACCTGGGAGTGTTTACAGGGGTAGGTCTACTTACAGGATCTGGAAGTTGTTAACATAAGACATTCAATGGGGAATGGGTTTGGCAGTGAGGGTGCCAGGTGATGGCTGAAACCCAGGACCAGCCTGGTTGTGGCAGCTGTTCCCTGACAGAAGGATCATTCTGCCATCATTCTCAAAGAAGATTCTGGAAGACAACATAGATGACGAGCACCAAGACCCAGATATGCAGCCTGTTTTCTGAGTTGGGCTCAAGTACTAGACAGGGCAGCTGGCTGAACAAAAGAGGCCACTTGTGCCTGTAGCCTGCTGACATCAGAGGACTGTAGAAGCCCTTAGTTTAGAGCTATGTAGGAGCTTGAGCTTTGGCTCATTGTTCTTGGGGTAGAGGAAGGATTGTGGTACTCTCAAGCTGAACCAGTCTGGCCATATTGGGAGGCTGCTAGTTACAATTCAAATTCTTCCAAGTTAGCCCTGATAATTTAGTGATGGCATCAGGAACTGGAAATGCCTGAATCACAAGGATGGAGATTTCAAGCTATGACATTAACAAGGACTTAAAAGACAGGGACCAAGATTTGGGAGATAATATGGTCCCACTGATTATTTGATGATTTGCAAGAATAGAACAACATGGCAGAGGGCATGTCCTCTTTAAAGTAAACTTTTGTACCTTGAACACTGTTTAGATAAAATGCAGTGTATAGAGGCTCCAAGACCAAACTGTATTTATTCCAACCTTGGTCATTGTCTTGCATTTACTAGCAGGAGGCTGCACTTTATAATCACAATTGCATACAATACAACTGGTAAGTTCAAAGGGGCTGTTGACGTGTTCTCCAATGGATAGGATGTGCTTTTCACAAGTGCTGTTGCTTTGAGTCGGCAGAATCAGTGTATATAGTATCCAAAGGCTGTTATAACTGGGGAGGAGATGGGGCAGGAGCTGAGGTGGGTATGCTGCATAGGTGACAGAAATAAAAGGAGTTTTCAAGATTAGCAGGAAAGCCAGAGCCAGTAGACAGGTGAATCTTGTTTAAGAAGTGTTGGGATGAGCAGTGGTGGCGGACACCTTTAATCCCAGCACTTGGGAGGCAGAGGCAGGCAGATTTCTGAGTTCGAGGCCAGCCTGGTCTATAGAGTGAGTTCTAGGACAGCCAGGGCTACACAGAGAAACCCTGTCTCGAAAAACAAAACAAAGAAATGTTGGGATTCTTAACAGCATCTTACACATCAAAATGACAAACACCCTGAGATCACTCCCTGACTGAGACCCCCATGAGCACTTGAACTGTATATATATTTTTTGAGACTTTCTGCCAATACCTAACATGACCTATAACTAATCTTGAACTTAGGATGATTATAATAACCTCTGAGGAATTCCCAGACCAAAGGTAGCATGCCATTCTCCTGTGAAGAACGCAGGTTCCTGTTAGGTTGCTATGTTAGTCTTTGTATTGTATTCAAGGCACAATGTTGAGTGCTGTGCTTCTCTTTGTAATTATCTGAGTGATTAGTGAAATTGCTCAGTGATTCCATTCTTTCAATTTAATACGCATCACAGGGAGTCTGAAGGTGACACGCTGTTTATAAAGCAGAAGAGCATTTGTGGTTGGGTCATAACATTTCTAGAAAATGAAGAAAAAATTGAAATCTTCTTCAGAGATTATCATCAATTATGTCTGTATAAATGTGTTACAAAATTCCAATGGCTGGTCTATTTATGTTGAGAGATGTTTGTAAAAATGACAGCTCTTCAGATTGCAGTGATCTAAAGGTGGGTTGGGTACCTCACATGTCTGAGACGTTGCTCTAAAATAAGATTCTAGAGGGCAAAAGAACTTTTGAGTGGAACTGTTATAGATATTTCACTTGTAAAATGTATATATGTATGTATATATGCCTCAATATATGCATCTTTATAAATTACTGTTACAGGTTACACATATTCTTCCCTTCAAACATATGTCTATATGTGAAGCTGTTTACTAGGTAAATGCCTCCCAGGCTGTAGCTGAGTGACATAAGTTAAAGCTCTGACTGTGGGAATGGGAGTGCAGCTGAGTGAGAGATGTCCACCTCAGGCTAAGTGTGGAGAAGGCTTAGTCCCTAGAGAGTGGCACTCTTATGTGAGTGGTTAAAGTAAGGAGTTGTTACGGGTAATATTTAAAATGGTGGCACCCAATCTGACTTATTATAATGCTGCCATGTCCTGACTAGGCAAGGCCTGAGGCCACGAGCGGCTGCGTATTCTCACTGCTGCTTGGTTCAGGCCGGCCAGGAGCACCGGCCCTGGCACCCACGAGATGCCAGCGTAGGAGATGGCTCTGTCAATCTACTAGGCTGTCTCCACAATGCTTGGCTGAGCCCAGATCATCCCGCCATCCATGTGGTACCTGGTAGAAATGAGTCTCTAAAGCTTATTATCCAAAGGCTTTATATATTTAGAAATAGCTCAATTAACAAGATGCCCACACAATTAGAGTTGTTTCTCAATATCTAACCTTAAGATAAAATGTGTTACCCAGGATTGTCCTTGATGTATCTGTAGTTCTCCATGGCTCCTGCATCTCTCTCTCTCTAGCTCCTCCTCTCCTCTTCCTTCTCCTTCTGACTTCTCACTCCGCCTCTCATACAGCGCAGTTGCTGAGCTCTATACAACTGTAGTGGGAAGATATCCCGCTACAAGGAGCCATCAGGAGCATGATACTCAATGGCAAATCCAGTCTTCTGTGCCTTCCTGTCTCCTTCGCTGCTCCCTGGCCTCCATAGAGTAAGTAGCTCCATTTCTCCATACGAACTAATATGATGGTCTGCTTCACTATGGTCCTGAAAAAAATGGGAGGTGGATGACCATGAGCTGAAACATCTCAAACTGTGAACCTGTAAAACTAACTTTTATTGTCCTGTAATAATCGTTGCCTAGAAAGCTTACTGCTTCTGTCCACTAACCCATGCCTAGTCCTGGAAGCTTCTAGCCTTCATACAATCTAGGCCTAGAATGTTTTCAGATTCTGAGACTTACTGCTAAATAAGCTCACCTGTTCTAGTGATTTCTAAACTCTGGTTGGATGGTAAACTCAGCTGTTGTGGCTCAAAATCCTCTCCAAGCTGACTGATTCAATTTGGCTTCTCTCTCTTTTGGCCTTTGACTTTTTACTCTGCTTGGCCTCAAACTAACTCTGGCAATCTGTTCTAATCCTCTCATTCTCTGGATCATTCTGTTTTCACTTGTGTCTAACTTATTCTCTCTTTAACCTGTCTATGTAAAACTGTCCTAGTAAAACTTCCTTCTCTCTCTTCCTGCACTGCCCCTCAAGTAGTTTCCTATTCCTTTCTCTTCTCATGAGAGTTGGGCATATTCTGTTCTGTCAAATTGTTCTCTGATTCATCACTCTATCTGCCACTCAACTGGACATCACTTTCAAACATGGCTGCTTCCTTCTACAAACTAATTTACCTTTATTGTTTGGGATTAAAAGTGTGTGTTAAGGATGTGCCTGTAATCCAGCCTGGAGGATTAAAGGTATGTGCTAGAAACAGGTTTTTCTAGTAAATAGCATAATCTTGGAGTTCATGGTGTGATCAAATACTCTGCAATATGAACCAATATTAACCTTTCTTCCTTTAAGCTGATTATGTCAGGTGTCTTGTGTTATGAACAATGAAAAGCTAACTAATAATGAAGACAATAAAGAGGGAAAATGGAAGAAAATCTTATGTTAGAACTCTCTGCCTTAACTTTTAATTCTCTCTGCAGTGAAGCTAGGACAAATGCAGAGGCTGCTAAGCTCTATTCACAAGTTGGCCTTTGGCATTTTGTAAGCATAGAAGTGCCCGAATTTGTTATTCTAGTCTAGTAGTTCTTGGTTTTAGCACATAGGACCCTCAGGTGGTTACATCAAAGTTAACAGCCTTTATCCAGCAAAGGATAAAGTACAAAACATAGAAGAAGCATATGGAATGTGAGACAATATTTGTAAACTATGAGGGATAATGAGGGATTACTATCAAAAATACATTTTCTTAGTTTTATTTCCATTACTGAGATTAAGATCACTACCAAAAGCAACTTGGGAAGGAAGGATTTCATTTCACCCTACAGTCTACCATATAGGAAAATCAGGACAGAAACTCAAGGTAAGTGAGAAACCTGAAGGCAGGAACAGAAGCAGAGACCATGGATGAGTGCTGCTTACTGATTTGCTGTTTTATAAACCTTAAGAACACCTGTCCAGCAATGACATCACTCACAGTGGGCTGGGTCCTTCTGCATCAATCATCATACAAGAAAATGCCACACAGACTTGTCAACACCAATCTGATTGGAGCATTTTCTTAACTGACTTTTCCTTTTTCTCATATGACCTTATCTTGAGTCAAGTTAATAAAGAGCCAAAAACAAAAAATAAAATGAAACAAGCCCAAAACCCCCCAAAACCAAAAACCAATCAACCAAAAAAAAAAAACCTAACATCAAAAAATAACAACAAAAAAACCCAAAATTAACCAACATGTATGTCAAGAACAACAATTCAATAACAAAGAAAGGAAAGCAGATGACTTCATTTATAAATATACAAAGTATTTGAATAGTCATTTCAGAAAAGAAGACATACCAAAATTGCTGTGAAGAAATGCTATCACGAATCATAAAACAATAAAAAATAAAAACCTCAGTGTGCCATCATTTTGTTAGTTTCATTTACTGTTGACATGACCTGTCAGGAACAACTTAATGAATGAAGGGTTCACTCTGGCTCATGAGTTAAGAAGATCCAGAGTGGTAGGAAATAAATGGTGGCAGTGTGTGTGTCTGAGACTCCTCATATTTGGTGGGCCAGGGACTAGAGAGAGCTTGGACAGGAAGTGAGGTCAGGCTATAGCCTCCATGGCACACAGTTAGTGTTCCATGACAGCTAGCCAAGCCCTACATGCAAAGGTTCTACAACCTTCTAGAATAGCACCAATTCACCTTAGGTTCAAGTTGTATCAAATACACAAGCCTATAGGGAATATTTCATGCTCAAGCCCATTAGAATAACTGTTATTAAGATGAGGAAGAATAGCAGTGAATCATGGTTAGGTAGAATGCGAATGAGAATCATCATTACAGAAACCAATGTGGAAGTTTCTCTAGAACCATTGTAGGATCCGTAAATTCTTAATATATTTCCAAAGAGTATTTGGGGACATAACTTCATTATCTTGTTTATTGTGGCACTACTTACAATAACTTAGATATGAAATCAAATGAAGGATTCATAGGCTGAATTATATTAGCATCCTATTACATATATATACTATATATACTCTTTTATATATTTGTGTGACTATAGTTTATAATACAGTGTATATACATTTAAACTTTATAAGTAGATTAGGTCTCCAGTATTCTCACTATCTTCCCTAAGACAATAACTCTGTGAAGTAATGGATATATTAATTATCTTGATATCAGTAATTATTTTACAATATATATCAAAATATTACATCATATACTTTATTTATTATTTGTCAATTATATCTTAATCTAGAAAAAAAACCAACAATATTTTGGCTTAATGCCAGAGTTCCAATTAGTAGAGTGGTTAGTTGGTTAGATATTGTGTTTTAAAGTATTTCTTGTAGTCTACTGTGTAATATACCATGAAGAGTCTCAATTTACAAGATGCTTGGAAAACATTGGCTTTGTCAAGTTCACTTTCTTGGTGTTCTGTGTGGTGACTTCCAGAGCTTGGTGACTTTAGTCTGAAGATACACTTGTGTATTCCTTAGGCCATTTTGCTTCTAAAGTTAGAAATAATATTGCAGTTTGCTTTGAAGGGGTTACATGAATTCTTATGAAGTTATGCTTTTTGGCACCATGATGATTCATGAAAAAGATAAGGGACACTGTATGGTAACCAGAAATGATAGGAGACTTCCCAGCTCAGTGTTTTTAGATACACAGTTATAGCCAATCCTCAGGTTCTTCATTTGTTATTCACAGATTTTTCTTTTCCTGTGGTACAACTACAGCAGTCTAAGAAAAGCCACTTATGTTAAAGGTGACATTGCTCTCTCTCTTGGAACATGCATTTGCCAAGGACTTCATTAGCCAGACAGGTGTTGATGTCACTGTCAAATTGCAATTGCTAATTTTTTTGTTTCTACTTATGGGAATAACAATCTATTAGACATTAATAAGCAGCAAGGAACTTTCTATGACCCTGTCTAAATATAGGTGACCTGAACGAAACGTCAGCCATTATTACAAGGGCAACTTATTATCATTGCATTCTTACTACAAACTTAAAATGACATAAGTTCATAAATAACCTGAGATTCATATGCTGAGGAGATGGTCTGGAAACACTTTTCTAAGGATATAAAATCAGTTCAGGGCCATCTGAAGTCTCTCATGATAAGAAAAAAACATCAAACAGCATGTCAAGGATTTCAGTGTTGCTTTCCCACCACATATGGATGTTTCAGAAAGAAAAATCAGAGACAGAAAGAAAGAAAAGACAGAAGGAAAAAAGGAAGGAAGGAAAGAAAGAGAAAGAAAGAAAGAAAGAGAGGACAAGAGGGTTAAATTAGCATCAAAAGCCAAGTTTATATCTAGAGAGGTAGGTTTCAGGGCTGCTGTTCAAAGGAACTTGGACTTGTTGGACTGGTTGTGAAGGCAAAACAAAACAAAGTGATAACTCAAAGATATTTCCAAGCTTAAGACAAAAGGGAAGTGACAGTCACTGTGGAGAAGGCAGAAGAGGTACAATCAGAAAGAAAAGCTCTTTGTAGCTCTAAATGGCAGAAAAACTCAAGGTGAGAAATATGGTCAGGCATGGAAGAGTCACAGTCCTGGTGACTGCTCCTGCTGGAGGGATGGAGTTCTGAACACTGAATTCCATACATGGGTGAACATCTTGGGACTGCTATCCATATGTCTTAGATTGTATTTTATTCCATAGTACCTTGTCACTACTCCACAGACAGGACATTAAAACAGGAGGGATAACCTCATGTTTCACATCAAGCTGGAAGTCATGATTGCCATTAAAGGATGGAGACTAGAAATCTGAAGATGAAGTAGTAGAGTCAGGTTGCAAGGATAGAAGACATAATGGAAAGGACATTTAGGAAGAGCAACTTACCCCAAATTCCATCAGGATGTTATACACCTGCAGGGTCTTGAGGGTATGGAAGTTCCTTGGGAGATCCAACTAGAGTTGCAGTGGAGGCTTAAGGGAGCTCACCAACATTTTACAATGTTATGTCAGCTGCCTCATTTCCCTTGATCAACCTGCAGAGAGATTTTGACAAGATCTTGGCAATCTTAAGGGTGTTCATGAAAGCTTTAAGTAGTACTGGAGAAAAATTCAAGGCCTAAGTTCTGTGTTCCAGTAAGAAGTCAACTATGGCTGTTTGGAGGCCCTCTTAGGGTAAAATGGAAAAGGTTATTTTCAATATACAGTGACTCCAAAGATTGGTCTTGCTTTGATTGGGCAATTGGAGTTGCAGAACATCGCCCAGGGCTTCAAATAAACCTTTGTCTGTGAGTCATGGCTAAGGATAGCTTTCAATTTAACATAGAATTCTGAGCAAGCTTCCTTGGGCTGGGTCTTCATATTCTGTCTGCCAGCTGCTTGCCTGGCAGGGGCATGAAAGTGTTCTGTAGGTATACTCCATAGTTATGTAAAGAAGGTTCAAGGGATTAGGATTGATGTCAAAGTCTTTTAAAGATGGGATTTCAGTGGCCATACGCCCAGTGGCTAAGTGCATACATACTTCATGTGGATACATACTACTACTATGATCAAGGGTATGTAGTAATTTTGTGATCCCTAAATCTCCATATGTAGAGTTGATATAATAACAAATGCTCATGTTGCTGGGTTTTAGAGATGGTTAAATGAGTTAATGCTTCTGTGGTGCTAAACATTGTACAGAACTCAATTGAAGAACTTCATCCATTTAACACTCAACAAAGGCACCAAAAACACATGCTGGAGAAAAGACATCTTTAATAAATGGTGCTGAGAAAACTGGATATCCACATGTAGAAAAATATAGACATGTATCTGTCACCTTACATAAAAGCACTAGCTCCAACTGGACCAAAGACCTAAATATGAAACCTGAACCCCTGAAGCTGCCAGAAGTACTCATTTCTTTATATCCTCCAATACATTTGATGTCACCTCCTTTGGATACAGGTACCAATTCCAAATGGCAGTCAGCCTTTCTAAAAATCTTTTCTCTGGTCAAACCAAGCTTCCCTTTCAGCTTTGTTTACTATACATTTGTGACCTACCCTTGTTTGCTACTTAAAGCATGATTTCTAATATTTAGAAGCACTGCAAAATTTCTATTGGCTCATGTGCCTTTATAGATATATTTTCTGTTAAAAGCTTTCCATTGGAGCTGAGATATAGTCTAGGAGAGTGCTTACTTAAACATATGTGAGGACCTTGGGTGCAACCCCCAGTGCTGAAAAAACAAACCAAAACTCAAAATCTTTCCATGTTAGCATACCAATAAAAATTCCTTAAGAGTATAAATTAGAATTTTAATACATTGCTGCTTTCATTTCTGACTATGAAGCAACTCTTTGATTATTTACTCTTGTAGTTTTTTTTTTTTTTTTTTAAAACAAACTATAAGTAAAAACTTTAAAAAGCAATGTGTCCAAAATTTCTTAGATTCTACCTTCTTTAGATCCATTTGCTGTAGTATTCTTTTTATTAGATGCCTATGTGATAATCTCAGTGGTGTCAGAATGTTTGACTTTTAGCACAAAGGATTACTGAATACAAGAGATTGCCTTGAGTTTCAGAAGAGACTTTGGACTTTTGAAATATATATATTTAAATTTATTTATTTTATTTATATGAATATACTGTAGCTGTCTTCAGATACACCAGAAGAGAGCATCAGATACCATTACAGATGGTTCTGAACCACCATGTGGTTGCTGAGAATTGAACTCAGGAGCTCTGGAAGAGCAGTCAGCACTCTTAACCACTGAGCCACCTCTCCAGTCCCCTTAAACAGTGTTAAGACTATGAAAGAATATGGGAATATTTGAAGTTGGACTATATGCATTTTTGTATTATGATGTGGCTATCAGCTTATAGGGGCCAGATAAGGGCATTCTTATTTGAGCTACCATATTTCACTAAGTTTATATATATGAACACTTGGTTCCCAATTGGTGGAACTGTTTGGGATGGATAAGAATCTGTGTGTGTTCTTGGTAGAGGAGATGTGGCACTGGAATTGTACTTTGAGTTTCCAAAAGACTCATACCATTTCCACTGTGTCTCATTGTTTTGTGATTGTAGATCATGATGTGAATTCTTAACTGTTCCTTTGCTCCACCGTTATGGATTCCAATCCTCTGAAACTGTAAGTCCAAGTAAAGTTGCCTTGTCATGGAGTTTTGTTTAGTCACATTTGTTGTAGTATTCTTACAGCAATAGAAAATTAATTGTGGTAATTTCTTTTCCTCTTGAGTGACAAATAACTGCTGTTTGTGTTCTGAGAGCCTGTTTGAAGACTGTTAGTGAAAACAACTGAGCAGGACCTCTTTATGTGGCCTGGGTGTCCTTTCAACGTGGTTGTAGTATTGCAGGACAGTTGTTCTGAGACAAAAACTGCATGGCTATTATGTTATAGCCTCAGAAGTTTAAATATAATACCAACTCTGTCATAGTCTATTAGTTGGGACAGTCCCCTACCCCACCTCATTTCAAATGTAAAAAAACAGATCCTGCTTCTTGATGGATGGAGTGTTGGTCTCATAAGAGAATGTGGGATGGTATAAATATACAGGTATGTCTATGTTTGAGAGATACGGGGATTCAGGCCATTCCTTAGTCACAAATTCATTCCTTCCACATGCAAAGCATATTCCTCTGTCTACCTGGACTCTTGAGTATTATCTCATTATAACAGTAGGCTCAGGATTGAAGCTTGATCACAGATACTGGCACACAGCCTTTGAGGCTCTTCTACCACAGGCTCTGCTTTCTGGAAGTTCTGCCCCTGAGGAGTTTCCCATCTTGAATCAGGGTTTACTTCTATGACCCTATAGAAGAATAGAACAAGGTTCTATTCTAAGCAGTAGGTGGCTTCCAAGGGCAGACTGCAAAAATACCAGTGCGTTTGCTAGGTCTCCCAATGCTCTCTCTGCAGGAATCTAATCAGTATGCTACAGCAATACTCAATAGCACTGATGGTCTACAGCAGTGGTTTTCAACCTGTGGGCTATGAATGTTTGGGGGGGCGTGAATGATCCTTTCACAGGGGTCGAATATCATATATCTTGTATATCAGATATTTACATTAGGATTTATAACAGTATCAAAATCACAATTATAAAGTAGCAATGAAAATAATTTTATGGTTAGAACATGAAGAACCATATTAAAGGATTACAGCATTGGGAAGGTAGAGAACCACCGATGTAGACCACAGAGAGGAACTGAGACCTTCCCAGGGTGGCCAGCTCTATGAATGGCCATCTTGGAAGACAATTCTCTGTGTTTGCTCTAGCCCTCAAAGGGCTGCAGCCCAATCAATATCTAACCACAACACTTCTAGAGACACTGAGGCAAAACTACCAGCCACATCTCTTCTGAATTTTTGTCCTTTAAACCACACAACTTTGGGATGGTTCACTCTAGAGCAAGCATCAAACACTACACCATTCTCAGAAAGTCTAATTTTCATTAAAATTTGAGAGCCTTGGCTTCAGAATTTACTTGATCATGCTAGGAGAATTCCAAAACACAGAGGAAACATCCCCCTGCCCCTTTAAGTATACTTTTTCACCTGACAATTGAAATGGAAAGAAAGCATTATTTCTGGATTATTTTTGAGATATGGCACAGAACAAAGTGGATCTGTGCCTGATGAAAATGGGACCAGTTAGTCAAGTTTTCAAGTTTGTGGGGAATCCACAGGCACTTCAGGAAGAGAATGCCCTGATACATGAGTTTGAATTATGATTAGAGTTTGTATGCTTCTCAGAATGTGTGTCCTGGATCCCTTCAAGAACAAAACTAGTGAACGCCATGCTTATTTCTGTTACTCCTGAGATTAAATCTTCTTGGAAATAATGATTGGTTTATTGGTTTTTGGAAATAATGATTACCCTTATTGATTTTTGTCTGCAGGCTTCTTGTTGGTTAGTAGTTACTCTCCCAGGGAAAGTGTCCCAAGGCTAATTCAGCTCTTTTACAACCCTACTATCTGCCACACAGTCAGACTGTCAGTGTATCTTCAAAGGAGTGGAAACAATGTTCTAGGAAGAAATTAGTGTGATATCAACTAAATGTATATTGCTGATATGACAGGTTTTCAAGGTTTTAGCTTACCAAACAATCCTTAAATATTCCATATTTCCTTTTCATTTGAAACAGTGCGAAAATGTCAGACATTGCATTTTACCATATTTGGCTGGTAAAATAAATGTGTAAATTTCTTCTGAAAAATGTAAAAACACAATATTGAAAGCAGGGATGGGTTAAATTCGCTTCTATGCCTATTGGTTATAGTCTTTATTATCTGTGGCCTATGTTTTTTTTTTTTTTTCACCATTACCTTTTAATCTTTAGTGATAAGTTAGCATCCAGCTATGTGAGGGACTGAAGGGTATGAGGTCCTTTGGTACATACTCATTGCCACCAGTTAGCTGAAGACACTCTAAACTAAACACACACGCATATAGGTAATGGTAGCACAAAGTCTTAGGTAGTAGATATGATTATGCTAATGAGTGCTTGGGTGTCCAGAGAGGAGAGTGCTTAAGAGTTGCTCTTTATACACAATCATGATGACATTTCAGTCACTGGCAGACCACATTGTCACTTATTATGATGGAGCTGAAAAACTCTCATCACCTAGTATTGTTGCCATCTGGAAGTCATAGCACGATGCATCACTCAGACATATGTGATAATGGCGGGTGCAAACTAACCTTCTGAAGTGAGAATAGCATAAAGGAGCACACACACAAGCTTGCCTGGCACATAGTGATGCACACACACAAGCCTGCATGGCACATAGTGATGCACACACACAAGCCTGCATGGCACATAGTGATGCACACACACAAGCCTGCATGGCACATAGTGATGCACACACACAAGCCTGCATGGCACATAGTGATGCACACACACAAGCTTGCCTGGCACATAGTGATGCACACACACAAGCCTGCATGGCACATAGTGATGCACCCATACAAGCTTGCACGGTACATAGTGATGCACACAAACTTGCATGGCATACAATGATTAACATAAAGAAGCACACACATGCAAGCTTATACGGTACATACTGATGCACACACACACAAGCTTGCATGGTACTTAGTGATTGATAATAAATGATTGCTGCTGGTTTGTTTTTACAAACAAGAAAACCTGGCTGTGCAGAAAAAAATCATTTTGTATCATCTAGATATTATCAACTGTTAATTGGACATTAGAAATAAAATTGGGATTCCATCAAATGTATTCTGTTATTGTCTTTTTCTTAATATGTGGGCAGTATATATTTCTATTAATGAATATACTACTATAATATTTTAATGACCATTTTATTATTAAATATTACATTCCCTGCTATCGACTATGGTAATATCAACATCCTTTCAGTCAAACTTTAGTGCAAATCCATCATTACTTCCACAGGGCAAAATCCAACTGTAGGACTTGTTGATTTTTGCTTCCTTGATACATGGTATGATGTAAATGTTCATTTAGAATACCCACATGGGTTGGTGAGATGGTTCAGTAAGCAAAGGAGCTTGCTGCCAAACCTGACAACTTACGTTTGATCCCTAGGACATGTGTTGTGAAAGGAGGGAACCACATTTCACAGGTTGTGCTCTGACCTCCATGGCATGAGCTCATGCCCCTTCCCACCTGACAGGATTTTGACAGCAGTGACACAGAGGAAGAAGGACATTCCAGCAGGGAGAGTGATATGAGAAACTGAGAGTTCCAAGAAATTTGGCTAGAACATAGATTCTGAGCAGCACAGTGGCCAGAAATATTTATGGCAAGTTTGCTTATGGCTGTATCATAGGAAATTGGATGTCTAAACTGGATGTGAAACTATTTTTTTGAGAATATCATATTACAGAACGCATTTTGATAATTTCCTCCAGCTTCTCCTAGACTTCACCATGTTCTTCCCAATGCATATCTCCTCCTCTCTCTCTCTCTCTCTCTCTCTCTCTCTCTCTCTCTCTCTCTCTCTCTCTCTCTCTCCTTCCCTCCCTCCCTCTCATTTGTATTTTTTATTACCCTCTGAATCTAGTTAGTGCCTCCTATGTGTGCATGGATACAGGGCCATCCATTAGAGCACAGACAATCTGCTAGAGATCACACTCCGAAAGAAAACCAACTTTGTTTCCTCCAACAGCTCAGCTGGGTTGAAAGGTGCTCTTTACAAACAGCAAGATGGTAAATAGTTTTGCAAGCCATGTGCTCCCTGAGACAACTACCTTCTTTTGTGGTTGCAGCAGATCATGCACAGACATGAAGACATGTTTGCAGCACTTTTCTAATTTACAAAAGAGTGGATTACCTAGATTTCACACATCGACCTCACTTACTACTGATACCTGACTCGAAATAATCAGATGAAGTGGGTTTGCCTTCCCTGAGGATTGGATAACACACAACTTATTTTACTTAAGCAGCAAGTTAGAGGAGTGGCAGAGGGTAAGCACTGCACAGTACCTATCTGTCACATGTTCATCCTCAAAGCCTCCGTGGTGCCTCACAGTGATCAGGTGACCAGTCACTCTGGGCTGAATGATTGCTGAATGACTTCATTTATACTCATATGCCGCAGGCTATCCTTTGATAATCTGAGGCTCAGGCAAAGTTTTCGTTGTTGTTTGTTTTTTTCTCCACCGGTTTCATCTCTTTGTCCCTGAGATAAAATTTATTGTCCTTTATAGAGTTCAGCTCATATATACTACAGCATTCAGGTAAGTTTGTAAGCTCTAGGGACGCCAGGTGAAGGAGGGAGAGCATGGAGAGCCAAAGTAAGATCCTGCCTCTCCAGGGCATCTGTGTCTTCCTCTGTTCCAGATGCTGAAAGCTTGCCAGAGACAGCAGCAACGCAAATAATAAAGTAAAGGAAAGCAATCATCCCTAACCCTGCAGCTGAAAGGCTGACTTTCAAGGCTACAGAGAAAGGGAAAGCGGGCCTGTTTTTTTAGAACCTAGAGTTACACTTCTTCCCTCCGTTGGTGAACATGGTCCTGTTATTTTCTGCAAATATGTTCTTTCTGAACTAAGTGTACACATGCTGAGAAAATATGTGGGTGCACCTCCCAGGGTGATTCATTTCCCCAAAGCATCCAGCAAATGAAGGAGGCAGGCACCGGAGGTAATTGCAGGGTTGGAGCACCCCTGCTTGCAGAATGACAGAAGATTCTAAAAAGTCTGATGCAGGAGGGCACCTTTCTCAAGGAATAAGAAATCTGCCGTAAGCTTTTAAGTGACTTTTTATTACTCGGATAGATTATTTTGGGACAGAGACCCTTGGAGGTCAGTTGTGAAAGTAATGTATATTGAAGTAAGGGCTCTCTGAGCAGTGGTGCCTCCCATTTTAGCATAAAAAGAAAAATTTCAAACACACTGGCTATGCATGCAGTATAGCTTCAGCCTCTTCATGATTATCATTAAGGCATTTGTAGTAAGAACTGAGAACACAGTGGCCTTTAGGCTTAGGCCATCTGGATTCAAACCTGGGCCCTATTACACCAATGCTAGCTGGATGACTGTGAGCAGAGTACTGGATTGAGTTGTTAAGATTAAAAAGATTCTGTCCTGGTAAAGTGACACAAACACTGTTCTTACAAAGGAACTGGTGAGGTGCCAGTAAGAGGCCTGGAACCATAGATAGGTCTGAAAGGAACTCTGGGAACTTTATCCCTGCCCCAATCCGGACTCTTTATAGCAAGCTTCCTGGAAACATGGAATTCTCTGTACTGAATAAAACAGAAGCCTGCTCAGGAGGAAAAGGAGGTGTGAGCAGCTCTCCTCTCTGTGGTACCTAGTCCCTGAAGCCCAAGGTTCTAGAATAACAAAGATGGAATCATACCATGAACCTCTGAAACAGGTCTCTGACTTGTAAAGATATTACTTGTTTCTCTATCTTCTCCTTCAAAGTTGGGCCAGCTCAAGGAAAGCAGATCTTCCTGAGTCTGTTTTTCTCCTAGTGTAAACATCAGTTTTCCCAGATAGTAAGAGGAAGTGTGAGGCAATCTGGGGGAAATTTAGAAGAAAAATACAAGCCTTATTGTGAAACACACAAAGATAAATTCTATGAATATGGTAAATAATATTCAAATTGTGTTCTAGAGTCTCTAAATTTCAGCCCATTTACTATTATTTTATGGCTCACTTTTATTTATTTATTTTTCTTATTTTTTTAATTGGATATTTTATTATTTACAATTCAAATGTTATCCCATTTCCCAGTTTCCCCTCTGCAAACCCCCTATCTCACCCCCCCTTACCCTGCTCCCCCACTCATCCACCCACTCCCACTAGTCACCCTAGCATTCCTCTATACTGAGCATCAAGCCTTCACAGGACCAAGGGCCTCCCCTCCTACTGATGCCAGATAATGCCCCTTCAGCTCCTTCAATCCTTCCCCTAACTCTTCCACTGGGGTCCCTGTGCTCAGTCCAATAGTTGGCTGCGAGCATCTCCATTTGTATTGGTCAGGATTTGGCAGAGCCTCTCAGGAGACAGCTGTACAGGCTCCTGTCAGAAAGCATTTCTTGGCATCAGCAATGGTGTCTGGGTTTGCTGTCTCCATGTGGGATAGATCCCCAGGTGGGGCAGTCTCTGGATGGCCTTTCCTTCAGTCTCTGCTCCACTCTTTGTTCCTGTATTTCCTTTAGATAGGAGCAATTCTGGGCTAAAATTTTGGAGATGGGTCGGTGGCCCCATCCTTCAATGGGGGGCCATGAGTGACTTCCCAATATGGTCTTGACAGGTTTTCCCTCCCCTCTGTGGGGTACTTTAGCTATTGTCATCCCTGTGGGTTACTAGGAGGCTCTTGCTTTCCTGGCATCTGGGACTTTCTGGTTGCTACCCCCAGTTCTCCATCCCCCATTGCTATACACCTCTGTTCAATTTCCTGATCCTTTGTACATCTCCTCCCATACCTGATTCTTCCCCTTTCCCCCCTCCTCTTCTCTTCCTCTCAAGTCCCTCCCACCCTCTTCTTCCCTTGATTATTTTGCCTCCCCTTCTAAGTAGGACCGAAGCATCCACTCTTTAATCTTTCTTCCTCTTGAGCTTCATGTGGTCTGTGAGTTGTACCTTGGATATTCCACTTAACAGTGAGTATATAACATGTATGTTCTTTTGTGATTGAGTTACCTCAGGATGATATTTTCAAGATCTATCCATTTGCCTGCGAATTTTATGAAGTCATTGCTTTTAATATCTGAGTAATATTCCATTGTGTAAATGTACCACATTTTCTGTATCCATTCTTCTATTGAGGGACATCTGGGTTGTTTCATAACCTCTGTTAGTTTCACTGTGTCTGTTTAGTTTCTGTTTCCATGATCTGTCCATTGCTGAGAGTGGGGGTTGAAGTCTCCCACTATTATTGTGTGAGGTGCAGTGCATGCTTTGAGCTTTAATAAAGTTTCTTTTATGAATGTGGGTGCCCTTGCATTTGGAGCATAGATGTTCAGAATTGAGAGTTCATCTTGGTATATTTGTTTCCTCTGACGAGTATGAAGTGTCCTTCCATATATTTTTTTGGGTAACTTTTGGTTGAAAGTCGATTTTATTTGATATTAGAATGGCTACTCCAGCTTGTTTCTTGGGACCATTTACTTGGAAAATAATTTTCCAGCTTTTTACTCTGAGGTAGTGTCTGTCTTTGTCACTGAGGTGCATTTCCTATATGCAGCAAAATGCTGGGTCCTGTTTATGTATCCAGTCTGTTAGTCTATGTCTTTTTATTGGGGAATTGGGTCCATTGATGATAAGAAATATTAAAAAATAGTGCTCGTTGCTTCTTGTTATTTTTGTTGTTAGGGTGGAATTATGTCTGTGTAGTTATCTTCTTTTGGGTTTGTTGAAATAAGATTACTTTCTTGCCTTTTCTAGGGTGTAGTTTCCTTCCTTATGTTGGAGTTTCCCATCTATTATCCTTTGTAGGGCTGGATTTGTGGAAAGATATTGTGTAAATTTGGTTTTGTCATGGAATGTCTTGGTTTCTACATCTATGGTAATTGAGAGTTTTGCTGAATATAGTAGTCTGGGCTGGCATTTGTGTTCTCTTAGGGTCTGTATGACATCTGCCCAGGATCTTCTAGCTTTCATAGTCTCTGTTGAGAAGTCTGATAGGTCTGCTTTTATATGTTACTTGGCCTTTCCCCTTACTGCTTTTTAATATTTTCTTTTCTTTCTTTCTTTCTTTCTTTCTTTCTTTCTTTTCTTTCTTTCTTTCTTTCTTTCTTTCTTTCTTCTTTTTTTTTTGTGCATTTGGTGTTTTGACTGTTATATGATGGGAGGAATTTCTTTCCTGGTCCAATCTACTTGGAGTTCTGTAGGCTTCTTCTATATTTATGAGCATCCCTTTCTTTAGGTTAGGGAAGTTTTCTTCTATAATTTTGTTGACGATATTTACTGGCCCTTTAAGTTGGGAATCTTCACTCTTCTATACCTATTATCCTTAAAGACCTATTTGGTCTTCTCATTGTGTCCTGGATTTCCTGTGTGTTTTGGGTTAGGAGATATTGAATTTTGCGTTTTCTTTGACAGTTGTGCCAATGTTTTCTATGGTATCTCCTGCACCTGAGATTCTCTCTTCTATCTCTTATATTCTGTTGGTGATGCTTGCATCTATGACTCCTGATCTCTTAGGTTTTCTCTCTCCAGGGTTGTCTTCCTTTGTGATTTCTTTATTTTTTCTATTTCCATTTTTAGATCCTGGATGATTTTGTTCAATTCCTTCACCTGTTTTGTTGTGTTTTCCTGTAATTCTTTAAGGGATTTTTGTGTTTCCTCTTTTAGGGCTTCTACCTGTTTACCATGTTCTCCTGTATTTTTTTTTTTAAGGTCCTTCTTAAAGTTCTCTATCATTATGATGAGACGGGATTTTAAATCAGAGTCTTGCTTTTCAGATGTGTTGGTTTATCTGTAACTTGCTATGGTGGAAGAACTGGGTTCTGATGATGTCAAGTAGCCTTGGTTTCCATTGCTTATGTTCTTGCCCTTGCCTTTCCCCATTTGGTTATCTCTGGTGTTAGCTGGTCTTGCTGTCTCTGACTGTGGCTTGTCCTTCTTGTAAGCCTGCGTGTCAGCACTCCTGGGAGACCAGTTTCTCCAGGAGGAATTTAGGTATGGAGAGCTGTGGCACAGGGTCAGCTCTGGGGCACAGGCAGAAACGAGAAAGATCCTGTCCCAGGCTGCTTCTCAGTTCCTGTGTCCTGAGGGCTCTGGGCAGGTCCCTCAGAGCAGAAGTAGTGGTCTTACCTGTGCTCACAGGTGTGTCAGCACTCCTGGGAGACCAGCTCTCTCCCAGTGGGATTTGGGTATGAATTGCTGTGGCACAGGGTCAGCTCTGGGTGCAGATTAGCCGTTTACTTAAAGCACAATCATTTACTCAAATAGATGAATGTTTGTTTTCTTAAGCACATGGTTTTCTTCTGAGCAGGTTGGTTTTTTGGGCTACTTTTTGTATATGGACTTCATATATTCATTGTAACATAAGTTTTGGAGACATGGCATGTCTTGCATGTTTTTCTTCTCTAGAATTTTCTTTTTGCAGTTTCTGGAGCCAGTTTATTCTAGTTCCAGTAGCCATGGTGGAGTGGTTCACTACTGTCCATGTTGTTGAGATGTTATGGTCCTCCAGACTCAGAGTGTTCCTACTATAGCTGGATAGTATGTAAACTGTATGCAAACACTAGAAATTTATTTATCATAGTTCTGAAGCCTGGGAAGTCTAAAACCAGAACAGAGGCAGTTTTAGAGTTTAGGGAAGACTGTGTCTTTGCTTTCAAGGAAGTGCTCATGGGTGATCTTGACATGGTAGAGAGGTGGGTGGTTTGCCTTTGTCTTTCTATTCAGTCCACTAATCAGGTGCATAAGAGTTCTCATGACAGTCACTTTGCCAGAGGCTCCTCCTCACTGTATCTCACAGCATATAGTTGCAACAGATGGGCTTTAAGTGTTAGGGTCTAAGAATCTGGGAAATGATCCATTATGAAAGCCAGGTTTGAGCCAGCAGAAGTATACTTATTCAGAAACTGATATATTAGGGAGATGGCTGGGTACAGGATCCAAACTGTGTCGCCTAAGGTCAGAACAGAGGAACTTTTAAAGCAAAATCCCACAGGTTAGGTGGGGTAGGGGCAACCAATTGGGTACATGCATATGTTATATGATTCTAACCTTTTTTCATACCTGGCAGCTTAATTAGGTTACTACACGTCAAGTACCTCAGGAGGCTTTCTTGATAATGAACCTCATTTGAGGCCAGCCAATCAGAGCCTGTTTAGCAGCTGCTGGGTTTCAGTCCCCACTGGGCGCTTACCAACAAGGGATAATGTGGTCTAGGTTCATATTAGGCACTTGGGCCAAAATTAGCTGTTTCTTAGAACTTAGCTTAGTATAAAGTGGAGACTATATACAGCATGGAATCTCTGAAGCTAAAGAGGTCCCCAACATAAGGAACACATACATTAAAAATATGGCATCTGTCTTTTCTCCAACAAAAGTACTGACTGAGGAGTTTCAGGTGGGTACTGGAACTGACAACTGTTTTTCTTATCATATTCTAGAAGTTTCGTCTTTATTCTTTCCCTTCATTTATGGTCAGTGGTTGAAGTCTGAAATAAACTTCATATATATGTTTTTTTATCCCTTAAAATTTGGTTTAACCTGAAGGACCTGTCATGGGAGACACAGAACAGAAAAGGGAGATTAAGTCTTTAGGGTAAAATGTCTTAGGGTCAAACCAAACCCTGTATTTACTGAAGGACTGAAATCAAGGTCAGTTCATATCTCTTAGTTTTGATTATGATATAAGAGCCATTTTAACATTTCCACTCTGGATTGTTGAACAGAGCAAGCTAAAACATTCTAGACAAAACTTCTTGTTGGTGATGTCGTCATACTGGCTTCTGTGTCCTATCTAGACAACCCAAAGAACCAGCTACTTAGTGTGGTTCTTCCTATAGGAAGAGAAACTCTCCTGTGGGGTTGGGTTCTCTGGTACCAAAGCTGTAGCTGCTCACAACACCATCACTGTGCAGATACTAAGTGAAAGTGCAGAAACACAATGCTTGCATTTTTTCTACTTTTCCTTCTTCCTGATAGCTTTGTGATTATGCTCTATCTGCTCCTGCCACTTTCAAGCTAGTTTTTGAAGTATCATCAAGTATCAGGATTAAAATGGCACCTATCCTCCTTTGCTCTTTTCCTGAAGAAAATATGGCTAGTTGGAGGTTGACCAGATCCAGGATAGAGCTCTATTTCAGTCAGTTTCTGTATTTCACTTTGTTCCTCGTCTGTCAGTGGCATTTCGTTCAGTCTGCACAGGCAGCTGTGTAGAACAGGAAATTACAAAATGATCACAAATCAGGATCATCAGGCCTGTTGTTAATTTGGGCTTCATTTCCTCTGACGGAGCTTAGGTTTGTAAGTGATGGATGCCTCCAGAGGCCCTGGTCCATCATTAGAACAATATTCTGCTCCTTCTCCAGGGAAACACCTGATCTTTGAGATACTCTATTCTCTCCATTTCTACTACTGTATCTTGTTTGTGGGTGTTAAAATAATCCAGACTTTTCAGATTCTGAATTAGAAAAAAAAATGGATGCATTTACCCATTCAATTGCTTATTCAATAAAAAATGCATTGAGACCTGGGCCCCTTATAATATTTCAAGAATAGAAATATTAATGTAAATTGATTCAGTTAATCCATAATAGTTTTTGTTCTATCAGGCAATGTTCTCAGCACTGAGTTCATTCATTAAACCCATACCACAGCCTTAAAGGGCAGATATAGTTTTATCTGTTCTTATATCTGAGAAAAAAAATTGGCACAGAGAATTCAATAAATATGCTCAACACCACAGAACTGATTGATGCCTCCCTATTAAATTATAAAAAATAAACTAACTAGAAATTCCCCGTTGTTGATCTTGGCTAGTGAATTCTGGTTAAATAACAGTATGGTGTGGTTTGGGCATAGGTCTGTTCCACAAGGAGTGACTATTTACACTAGTGTCCATCTCTGATTCTGTTAGAGCCTAGGAAGGAGGTAAACCTGAGAACTAGAAGAGGGGCCATTGGTGTCTTTCCATGGGTCTTTGTTGGGCTCAAATTCATAAGTGCCTGGATACAAATCAGGATGCTTTACCAGACAGATTCATTGTTTTCCCCTGTCATAGGGTACCTCAAAGCAACTGGCCTGGGTCCATGGCTTCTAAAAGAGTTGTTCTAAGGATAATGACACTGGTAATAGTAGTATTTGTCTACTGATTCTCCAGCCAACACTATTCTGTGCATTGCATATATAAGCTCCAATGTTATAATAGTTGGATGAGATGCATTGTTTGCATTCTACAGATGAGGATAGTGATGAGTAGAGAGATGAATACATTTTCCCATAATTATTATGGTAAAGAAAACTTCCCAATGGTCTATGGGAAAATCTTGTGAAGGATGGCTAAAGTCTTAAGGTTGATGCAATAGTGAATACAGTCATGAACCAGAAACAGTATGGATATCACATTAACTGTGGAAGAGGATTTGGAACAGAGTTATGTACAAACATTGAAGTTGGCTGTGGCATAGGTCCAATTATCATATAAAGGGGGTTCTGAATCAGAGCAGGGGATAGAGCAGCTAGGGCAACTGTGACAAACTCGTTCCTGTGGAGATTCTGGAGTCAGGTGGAAAGGAAGCCTCAAACTGGAACACGGAGTCCTAAAAGAATGTAGGATGGCACTAGAAGCTCACAAATAGCTAATGTGTTGATGTTTTTCGAAGTCACAAATACTTTCTAAGTACCTATTATGAGCTGGAGAGTTAGCAGCGGATTAAGAGCAAGTGAAAAGTACTTGTATTTTCAGAGCATGACCAAAAAGAAAATATTACAAATGAGCAAAGTAAGATGAAAGATATGGCATGAGAAGTACTGATAGATTCTGCAGATGTAGAGGAGAGGGGATAAGAAGTGTGTGTGTTTGTGTGTTAAAAGTTTTTCAGTCTTAGATTAAAAGTATTAGGGTGTCTTCATTAAGAATGTAGGTGATATTCCAAATGAAAGAGATGAAAGATGATTTTCATGCATAGTGGAAGGGAGTGCTAAGAAGTGAGCACAGCGAAGTACAATGGCTTAGAGGTCAGAGGACTCCAAGTCTCTTTAAGGAAGGACAAGTGGGTCATTTCAGTGACTGAAGCAATTTCAATTCAGGGTGAGACAATGAGGAGGAGGTGAGAGAAGTTGAGACGGGGTCTGGCTGGCTGTACAGATTACAGTAAGTGTCTGCTTTGTCCTAAGTGGTATGAGAAGCCTATGGGAGGCCTTGTGGTAACATTACTTTGCCTCTTAGCATCTTAGCAGAATCATGTGGATACTGCACTGAAAACCAAAGGGAAGCAGGCAGACTAGTCAGGGGTCTTCCCAACCATCCAGGTGAGCTGCAGCAGTCAGAGGAGCCCAAGAGTGGATGTGAAGTGCCATATTCCTTTAAATTGGAAGCAGAGTCAAAAGGTTGAGCTTGTGGCTCGACACAGAGTATGAGCTGAAGAGAAGAAACCAGGATGACTTCTGCATTTTTAGTCTGAGCATTTGAAGATGCAAATGGAATTGCCAATTCTGTACTGAAAGTACACAGAAGGTAGAGAGTGTTTGTGGGTGTGGAACCGGGGGCCCAGGATTGAAGATTCTAATTTGGGATGCCAATTAGATACATGTAAGTGTGTGTGCATGCTCATTTGTAACCAAGATTTATTGAGCTTGGATAATTCTCTCTTAATTGAAATGAATCAGCAGAATAAAAGGATATATTGAAACTTCTCACAGTTGATGGGTGGTCAGAACAAATTCATCTCACTGATATTGCTCACAAGTTTTGGTATGATAAATTAATGGACAGGAGGGTGGTGTCCCCGGGAGAAAAATCCTTCTAGAAGGGAATGCCTATGACTCACAACTTTCAGAAAGAAATGCTAATATCATGTGATTGGTAGACTTCTTTCCCTGTGGGAACCAGCAACCATCCCGAAACTTTATGAACCCCTTTGATTTCATTTTCTAAAAGCTCATGGTGAGTGAGATGGATATTCTTGGGTTTCAACTTGATAGAATCTGGAATTTACTGAAACCCAAACATCTGGGTGCACACCTGTGAGGGAATTTTTCTCTTTTTCTCTTTCCTTTTCTTTTCTCTTCTTTTTGTATAATTTCCACATTTGCTCCTATTTTTTAAAATTTACTTATTTTTTACTTATTCACTTTATATCCTGCTCACTGCCCCTACCAGTCATCCCTCCTCCCCTCCTCCCCTCCTTTCCCTTCTCCTCTGAGGCAGGTGAGGGCCATGTAGCAGATGTGCAGCTTGTTGCTCATGAGGAAGTTTTTCTTAACAAAATAATTTGAAGTGAGAAGACCAGCATTTAATCTGGATCTTTTGAGGTGGGAAATCCACCTTTATCTGTACCACACCTTCTGCCGATAGCTTGTATAAGGCCCTGAGAGAAGGAAGCTTGTTGTCTTTGCTTGCTCTCACCTTTGCTAGCAAGTCTATCCCTTCACTGGGCTTATAATGCACTTTGAGATTTGACATATACTAAAGACAAGCTGAGACATCCAGCCTTGTGGACTGAACAACTACTGGATTCTTGGACCTTCTATTGGTAGACAGCCATTCATGGACTAGCTGGACCACAGCCCGTGAACCATTCTAATAAATCCCCTTTCTCTCTACATATAAATGTATTCCATAAGTTCTATTCCTCTAAAAATCCTCCTAATACAGTGAGTTATATTTGCATTGCTAGGTTAATAAGATCATTGGTAGAGATGGGTAGAGACTTCTGATGAATTTGGATTCATGAACATACTTCTTTCCACCTTTGGATCTGCTGAAACAGCTTTGTAAAGGGCATCCTTCAGGCAATGATTTTTTGCTTGCTGGAGTGAGCCAGACTGTGGATGCAGGGAGCACAGTGTGGGCAAACGAGGCCACAGCGGGAGGCCCCAGGCCACAAGGCAGCAGCCGGGACTGGCGTAGTGGAGTCTCACATCCTGGAGAAAGTCTAAGGTTCCAGAGGCTGGAAGCTTTGGCAACAGCAGGCCCAGCAGGCCCCAAAGACATGAGGAAGTCCTTGGTTCCAAAAGGGTTTATTGTCATGACGGATGGTGGATGGATCAGGATATACCCCCCCCCCAAACTCAGGGCAGACCTGAGTTAAGTAGGGAGGGAGAAAGGGGGAGGTTCTGGGATCGGTTTAATTGGCTCCACCCTCTGGCCTTCATAGTAGTAAATCTCTAGGGCCTGAGGCCTGTAGTCACACCCTCTACCTGTGCACTTTGGGAGGGGCTGTAATGGCCTACATGACTGAACAACGTAGGTCCATGGAGATTAGACTGTTTGTCAGGACCCTGGTTCTGGGGATGTGGCTGAACTCCTGCCGTTTCTCCCTTGGAGTCTTGGGGTTCTAGGCCTATGCCCAGCCAAGAACCAGGATACCCTTATCAGTCCCACACAGGACAGAAAAAGACAGAACCACATCATCAAGGATCACATTCCTTAGTTGGATCAGATAAGTTTAAGTACTTTAGAAGCCCAGATGAATTCTTGCATATTCAGCCAGAAGAGTTATTATTCAGTCCATAGAGGGGATATATTAATTATGTGGATTTTTGAGGCAGCTAATTATGATGTATTATGGGTATCAGTATAACTGGAGGCAGAGGAAATTTCTATCTATATGATTAAAGATCTCAAAAATGTCTCCCGGTCAAAAGATATTTTCTGAAAATTGATAGAAGGTACAGAATTTGAAGCATAAAATAAGTTGTAGGCCTCATTTCGTATTGCCATTTTACCCGAATGAATACTTTGTTTCAAATCTCAGAGATGCTGTTTTTATTAGCAAGGTCTTATAAACTGCACTTAGAGGAGATATGTCTTGGTAATAGGAGACTGACCTTAGGAAGCTTAACAAGAAGGAAGGCCCAAGTGTGGATAATGGAAACCCACTTAGAAGGGGAACAAACTAATCACAGGAGGCAGAGGGTGGGGGGAACCTGAGTTGGGGAGGGGGAAGGGGAAAAGCAGGGGCAGGATCAGGTATAGGGAGAGGTAGAGGACTCCCAGAAGGCCAGGAGCATGAAAGAAGTATGTGGGGGTTGGGGGGGAGTAAGGGGCAGAGAGAACCTCTGGAAAGTCCCAGAGACCTGGGAAGTGAGAGGCTACCTGGCCTCAATGGGGATGGCATTAGCCAAAATTCCCAACAGTGGGGAGATGGAACCAGGAGAGACCACCTCCAGTAGGTAGACATGGCCCCCAGTTGAAGCAGGGGGCCACCCACCCATCTTCAGAATTTTTAACTCAGAATTGTTCCTAAATGAAATGCAGGGACAAAAATGGAGCAGAGACTGAAGGAAAGGTCACCCTGTGACTGACTCAACTTGGGATCCATCTCATGTGTGCACACCAAATCCTGACACTATTATTGAGACCATATTGTGTGTGCAGGCAGGAGCCTGGCATGGGTATCCTTGGAGAAGCTCTCCCAGCAACTGACTGAGACAAATGCAGATACTTACAGCCAACCATTAAATTGAGGTCGGGGACCAATATGGAAGAGTTAGGGAAAAGATTGAGGGAGCTGAAGAGGATTGCAACCCATAGGAAGAACAACAGTGTCAACTAATTTGTACCCCTCATAGCTCCCAGAGATTAAGCCAAAAACCAAGGAGCATACATGTGGTTTGTGGCCCGGGCATATATGTGTAGCAGAGGATTGCCTTGTATGGCCTCAGTGGGAGAGGATGCGCTTAATCTGGGAAGAGAGATGTTGGTGGGGGTGAGTGGGGGTGGGTGGGCAGGTTGGGGAGCACCCTTTCAGAGGCAGGGATGGTGGTAGATGGGGTGAAAAACTTGAGGAGGGAGACCAGGAAGGGGGGCAGGGGGGCAACTTTTTGAATGTAAATAAATAAAACAAGTTACTCAAAACAAACCAAAAATAAATGAATGATGAAATATGTATATAAGATAGAGTGCTGTGTCTGGGTAATGTGTCTTAGAATGAAATGCTGCCTGATAGGAAGCAGCTATATACCAGCTGATGGACATTTAATGGACATGGATTACTAGCAGGAGAGATGAATCTACTGGAAGATGAACTCCATTAGCTTAACGACTTCATTCACCAGGCTTGGTCCACAATGTAGCTTGTTTGAGGGAAAATCTGAACTGTACAGTGGTTATTCCCTTACAGTGTCAGTCCCACACAAACAGAGAGAAAAAAGATATATGGAAGAGATGTGCCATTTCTGGGTTTTGAAATTAATTTGAAATGGTTGTGTAATGCTGTGGCAACTATTAGGGAGTTAAGACGGGACAACTTACCTGACTTCCTTAAGACAAAGGCTAGAATTGTCTGTGCCATCCATGTAAGGAAGCCTTTGAGCCATGATGTTACTTGTCATTAATAAGAGAGCAAAGGGAAATCCCTTTATAAAATTCTGGGGGATAGGATGTTTCAGGTGTGCTGTTCATTAAGTTGCTAAAAGGAATGAGCAAGGTGAATGATCACTTACAGACCGATCTTCCTAGCATTGGTGTGTGCCTGTGCACGTGTGGGTGTGCTGATGGTGGATTTTCTAGGCATACTGCAGGAAAGAGGAACACAGGTGGAAGACATAGAAAAATTTTCCCATAGTGCTTTGCCAGTGTGATTGACACCAGGTGTCAGAGAGTCAAGTGCATCCCACTGCATTGCCAATTGGTGGTAGAGCAGGGATGGTGTCTCTAGTCTCTGAAGAAATCTCTGCAATCCAGTTTGCTTCAGTAGTCTCAAAGCTAAGGGATTTGCAACATGGGCCAGTAAGTAATATTTTAGCTTGCTAGTTCAATGTGAGTTTTAAATTTTAGTTTGGCTAAAATCTTCAATGTGGAATCAGCAAATGCTTTGGAGAGACCATGGATCTGCTTTGCCCAACATGGTAGACTTTCGATTCAGGTATCTATTAACAGCTAAACGAATTAAGATGTAAAAGATCTAATTCTTTGGTCACAGTAGTTGTACTACAAGTGGCTACACAGGGCCAGAGGCTATTGTACTGTACAACACACAGAATGTTTGTAACTGCTATTGGTTAGAATTAATCTAGATCATGAGATTGGCTGTAACTTTTCTTTTACTACCAAGGGGAAGACCTGAATCAGTAGAAATCAGTTGGAATATATTAGGCACCAACAGGCCCTTCCTGATACCAAGTGATTGTAGTGTGAGCTGCAGAAGCAAGTGAGTGCTTAGAGTTGTCTTCCCACTTAGGAAATGGAAACAGTAAGTTTTTCTTGTAGTTATTGCTTTGTTTTGAGGTATGTTTTTGTGTGAGATATATGGGTAGGATTTTATAGGCATCTTGAAGTAGATTCTCAAACTTGATTTCAACTTTCTAGGCCACAGTTGAAATGTATGGGATTTTGATAGCATAAACATGAAAGAAACAGAATTGGATCCAGCATGCTGCTTGAATTATTTGAAGTTTTTGGATGTGTTTATATATGTTGGGTTCACCATGTAAACTGGCCACTTCACTCTGAATCATAGTTAAAGTATGTTTGAAAAATGGCTTCGAGGAGAGGGACAGAGGGAGGGAGAAGAGGGCATCAGATCTTTTGGAAGTGGAGTTATAAGTGTTCAGAAGTGGCTTGCAGATGGTGGGAATCGAATCTGGGTTCTCTGTAAGAGCAGCCAGTGTTAAATACTGAGTCTCCTTTCCAGCACTGTCTGAATTGTAGTAATAGGACTTGATGGACTTTGAACTAGTCAGAAGATGACACCACCCACAGACATGGAAAGGTGTCCTGAGTATCTAATGAAGCCCAGGTTGTCCCCAGAAACTGTTGAAAACCAAAGCTATATCAGGAAGGCACCTGGAAAGGAGAGAAACCTCAGCCTTGTGAATATCCTACAGTATGGCATCCTTCAGTCCATTCCCTGGAAGGAGCCAGAGAAACACCAGTGTGTTTCTCATGCAATGTCAGTTGAGAAATTTTTTCTCTTAGCTTGATGTAGAATTGTCATGATTCTGGTTGAAATTGTCCATGATGATTAAAGTCTTCTCCTTATTAAAAAACAAAAAACAAAACAAAACAGCCCCCCCCCAAAAAAAACAAAAAAACCAGAGTTTGCTTTGGACTACTTCCTTTAACTCTGGTCCTTATTATCTGCACAAGGGAGCCTGAGATAATTTAAGGCTGACTAGTTGCAGAGTGAACAGGCTATAAAGTCCTCCAAAATTGAGGCCCAAATGCAGAGCGCTCACTACCCTGTACTGAGTACACTGTCGATTGTAGCTTAATTTGTTTGCAGTGTGATTCTAAGGAAATGCCTTTCCTGTAAATAAAAGCAATCCTTAAAAAAAATGAAAAAAAAAATGAAAAATGTCTTTGAAGTTGAAAAATTAAGGAGATAAACTGTCTTAGACCCTGCAAAATTAGCAAAGGAAGTTTAAAAGCATGTTTATAGTCTTTTATACATGAAACCACTTACTAGACCTTTCTCAAAGGTTGCTCACAGACACAGGATGGAGCACTTTACTTCCCCCAGGGAAGATCTGTATAATAAGCTAGCTGGTGTTATACGAGGCTAGCAGAGACAGGGTCCTCTAATACCTGATAGCAAATTCAAGACACCTTATCCCTGTGAACTGGGACACAGAGGTAATTACATCTGGGCACTTTATTTCCATTTGTGTGAAGCAGCTTCAGCGGGAGTCATTTGATCCATCTCCATACATTATTCTAAGTCAGGTGATTCGTGTATAGAACTTGCATATTAGTTTCCTTTTACTGACCAGCACATTCCTCTTATGTATACTTGGGTCTTGTGTAATAGTAGTGAGCATTTAGTATTCTGTTGCAAAAGGGCTCACTTCCATGGCTCTGTGCAGTCAACACTTGCTTTCTAGAGTTTACTTCTCAATTCCTAACACCTGAGTGCCCTGCTACTAGCCTTTTGCTTGCTTAAGGGAGAGATTACCCAAACCTAATAGCTAGTCTGTTTTCTTGCTGGTCCAACCCTGCACAAGCAAGAGACACACCTGGAGAGTGCCATTTTCATGGTAGCTCATTGTTAAACACCCAGGAGGAGTTCCTGAGAAGGCTCTTTCCACCCCCAAGCCTTGCCCATTTGGTTACTTGCTAACCACCTGACGATCTGTTTAGCCTACTAGATACACTCTGAGGGCACGAACCATGATCTGGTTTGTTTGCTGTCATCTGGGGAACTTGACGTAATAAGGATCCAATATAACTGATTGCCAGTGTACTATTCCAGATCAGCAATGCCAGCCTTATTGGAAAGCACGGTAGACCTCAGTCTGAAGCTCCTGGGATGCAGCCTGGTTGTGTGCCTTAACAATCTAAAGGGGGCACTCGTATGCTTTAGGGATTGAAAACCTCAGGTTTAATGTGTACTTAAATTAGATAACCAGAGGTGTTGTGGAGATTATTTTCTTTTAAAAATCTATAAAACATTTTTTTTATTTTACATCTATAAGTATTTAGTCTTCATTCATGTATGTGCACTGCATGCATGCCTAATACCTTTGGAGGTCACAACAGGGTATCAGACAGTTCTTCATGTGGGTGCTGAAAACTGAACCTGGATCATCTACAAGAGAAAGGGATACTCTTAACTGCTGAGCCACCTTTCCAGCCCTCATAATGTGACTTTTATTTGTTTGCTTTTTGTTTTTTTCGAAACTTGGTTTCTCTGTGTAGCCCTGGCTGTCCTGGAACTCACTCTGTAGACCAGGCTGGCCTTGAACTCAGAAATCCGCCTGCCTCTGCCTCCCAAGAGCGGGATTAAAGGCGTGCACCACCACTGCTCGGCCTATAATGTGACTTTTAAATATGAGTTGTCAGATTTAGCTTTGCTCCCAGGCTTTCAAAGAATAGATGCAAAAAGATAAAAATTTGAGGTATGTGTATTTTTTTGAGGTTTCAACCAGTAGATCAGTTGGTTGAAACTCTCAGCTGATTGTGGGAAAAACTTGGCGGACCGCAGCAGCAGGCCCGGGCCAATCGACAGCAGCCCAGGACCTGCGAGGTGGAGACTGCCTGGAGGCTTCCAGGCAGCCTGTCTCACATACCAGAGGAAGGTCCCATGTTCCAGTGGCTGGAGGCTTTGGTGGCGGCAGCCTGGCAGGCCCCAATGATACGAGGAAGTCCTTGGTTTCAAAAGGGTTTATTGTCATGGTGGATGTAGATGGATTTAGATGTACCCCCCAAAACTCAGGGCAGACCTGGGTTAAGTAGGGAGGGAGAAAGGGGAGGTTCTGGGGGCAATGCTTAATTGGCTCCGCCCTCTGACCTTCATTAGTATTAAATTTCTAGGGCCTGAGCCTGTAGTCACACCCTCTACCTGTGCACTTTGGGAGGGGCTGTAATGGCCTACATGACTGAACAATGTAGGTCTATGGAGATTGGACTGCTTGTTAGGACCCTGAGTTCTGGGGCGTAGCCGAACTCCTGCGTTTCTCCCTTGGAGTCTGGGGTTCTAGGCCCATGCCCAGCCAAGAACCAGGATACCCTTACGCAGTCCCACATCTCCTCCCCTTTACTTTTTTTAAAAAAGGGGGGTCACTGTGTCATCTGTGGTAAAAAATTTTGCATGAGGAAGTTAAAAGAAAGCACTATTTAGGCCAGAGGGGTTAGCACAATTAAGTTATAGGGTAAGGGATTGAGGTGGGGGTTGGGAAGGAAGGGGAGTTAAGGATGGGGGTTGGGAAGGCAAAGGATCACTGAATCAATTGAAAAAGTCATTTGAATTTTCAATTGAAAAATGAAAAATTTTCAAATGAAAAATCAATTGAAAAGGTGATACAGTTTGAGGGTAATAACATCTGACTAATTTAGATAGACATTAAGTTTTCCTCACTAACATGTAACTTTAGCTATTTGACTTTGGCAAAAGAGTTTATCTGTAGCTGGAAGATCTGGATCTGTCTTCTGTAGGATTTAGCTTTGGAGTCTTCAGTTAAGCAGTGTAGCTGGAAGAAGACAGCTTGGCTTCTTAGGCAGGTTCCAGGAGGTGGCTTTGTGTCTGGATCTTAGCATGTCTCTGGAGTCTGTAGTCTGACAAGATGGCTGGGGAGAAGGCAGCTTAGCATCTCAGGCAGGTTCCAGAAGATGGCGTCTCCACTGGACTTGTGGGAGCACCTATAGGATAATTAAAACAGGAAAGCAGCTCCCCAGCATGGGGATTTCTGCAAAGGCTGAGTATTAAGCATTAAGTCACTTGGGAACAAGCACATCAAGGTCTGTCGTTAAGATCCTGGAAAGGCAAAGGTGTTGAGGAAATTTGTCTTAGAGGGCACTTGTGAGTAGGAAAAAGGGAAAAAAATTTTGGGTTAAAAAGCACAAACACTGTTGTTTTAGGTCTTCCTGTTTGGAAGAAAAGGCATTAATGGCGGGTTTAGAAGCAGTCGGGGGAGGGGCCTGCTCTGCCATGTTGTGGCTGGGCTGCCACGTGGTGGCTGGGTGCTCTAGCAGAGAGGCCAGGGTATTCCCCATTTGTTTTTCTTAGAAGTAAAAGGCCAACTTTGAAGAAAAACTTAGAAGCTTGATAGGAGAGTCAGAAAGAGTGAGGTTATGTGTGAGAGACTGAGTTATGGGAGAGAGACTGGCAGCTCCTGGGAGAAGCTGGAAGTTGGTGCCACCAAATCTCTCCCTCAGGGTGCTGCCAGGGCCTCTTTCTTCACTCCCCTTCTTGTTTCTCTCTGCTGTGGGATGGCCGGCCGTGGCCCACATGCCCCCAAGTCTCAGTTCTTCCGAGGCCTCTCAGTGGTTTGAGAGCCCAGGGCTTGAAACCAGTCAAAGATCCCTAGGCCGCTGTCAATTGACCCGGCCTGCTGCTGCGGCCCGCCAAGTTTTTCCACAGCTGATGGTCTTTGAAAATTAATGTATAGAATCTGACCTTTCCATGAGTTCTGTGAAGAAAGAAATTATAAAGGTGAGAATTGTATAGATTAGTATTGAAACGTAAAATTGTTAAAGCAAGTTATAGACTATACTGGTATGCAAGTGTTTTTTATTTGACATAGTAGTTCTACTTGCAAATCCTTACCCTAGGTAAACGGTCAGGATGTCATTGCTGTCATTACAGCAATGACTTTCACATGCATCATGATTTCTAAATGCTCAACAATGTGGAACACATAAAATGAAATTATGATGTTACCCTTCTTTGAGTCATCATTTGACTAGTGAGATGTTCTTGAAGAATTTAAAGTGACACTGAAAACTTTAGTGTTTAAGATCGAGTAAGCAAACGTGGCTTTAAAATATCACATATGAAATTTGTGTGAATATCAACAAAAAAGGGGAGAAAGTGTGAGCTTCTTGATAGTTTCCTGGAATAGGGGAATCAACTATTGATTTCTTTAACTCTATCTTGCAGTTTTAATTGGCTTACAATGATTAGATATTCAAATTAGAATATATTCATGTTTATGAATACTGCAAATTAATAGTAAACTTACCCATTGTTTTACTTGATGACAGAACTGTTAAGCTCATGTGCGCCCATTCCTTATAGCTTTATTCTGTATGTATGTGTGCAATTTTGTATGATAAAAATCGATCAATCACACTTGAGCAAGTTTTGAAGACTCATACTTCAAACCTTGGGTTCATTCATAATATTCTCTCTCTCCAAACTTAAGTTTCTAGTTTTTAATTGTTTTTGCTGTGATTACAAAAATGCTGCAAAATACTTAGTGTTCTGAAGTTTATTTTTTGAAAGGACTTTTCCAGCCTGAAGTGTTGGCCCAGGACTGTAGTCACAGCACTTTGGAGGCTGAGTCAGGAGTATTGTACCATTGAGGCCAACCTAGGCTACAGAGTGAGACCCCATTAAAAAAATGGATAAAAAGAATTCTACATTCATTAAATTTAGCTACTTCAGAGGTGCTTCTAGAGGAGGCTTGGGAGAAGCAGGACAGAAATGAATTGGTGGAGTTGACCTTCTCCACAGAGGTGAGAAGATGAAGGCAGTGTAGGAGGGAGAGGAGGGCCAGAACAACAGGCAATAGTCCATGGCGGAGGGATGCTGAAGCCTGTCACACCCACAAAAGCATAAATGCCATCCAGATGGTCAAAAGCCAGGCCAGTCACTACCACTCTCTAAGGACACTTAACTCTATTGCTTTGGATTCCTCCCCACCCCAGCTTGAGTGAGATATAAACACAGAAGAGGTGGCTTTCAAACTCATGATTCTCAGTATTAGAAGCAGAGTTAAACCATAAGAAGACCATCAGGGTAAAACTAAACTGGGTTGCCACAAAGATGAAGCTGGTTGTTGAGCCCTGGCCCATTGCCCAGGAAAGAGGAACGTGCATACATTCCCCTCTGCATAACACATTTGGCCAACACACACACACACACACACACGCACACACACAACACACACCACACACACACAACACGTAAAATCTTTGCTCCATTTGAAATTTTCCTAGGGTAAGGAGCATGAGAATTCCCCACTGCCCTGAATTATGGTATTTGTCTTAACATCATGAATCTGAGATTCCTTATTATATACTAACTTTCCTTTTACAATTCTGTTCTATTCTTTTTTTGAGTCATCAGTACTATTACACTTGTGATATGTTATATTACTAATTGTGTTGCAAAATTCCATTTCCTTAGTAAAAAAAAAAAAGATTTTTTTTTCTTCTTCCAACTCTTCTAATGTCCCTACTCTCAGTTTCACAATATTCTATAGTTATATATACATACATAGGCTTACATACACCTACAACCTACTGAGTCAGATTAGTGTTGTCTTTATTTTTGTATTTGGAGGTGACCATTAAGATGGAGATCTCTGTGCTTCAGCAGCCATTGACTGCCTACAGCTAGGGGTTGGGCCTTGTGAACTTGTTTCCTATTAATGTCAACTGACGTGAGCTCTGCAGGTCTTGTGAAGGCAGCCACATTGCTGTGAGCTCATGGATACATCCTCTGTCCTGTCCAGGAGACACTAGCTTGTGGCAGGCGTGCCAGTTCTTACTCTCTTCCAATCTCCTGCTTCCTCTTTCAAGATGTTCCCTGAGCTTAGGTGTGGGTGTTGTCTTGTTGATGACCCATTTGGACCTTGGCGTCTATCCTCTGTATTTGACCAGTCATGGATGTCTCTATTAGCTTCTTATCACTGTGAAAAGAAGCTTCTTTGTTGAGAGGTAAGAGCTGTACTCTTCTTATCTGGAGTAAGGATGAAGGCAGTATTCATTCTGGCAGCAGTTTTGATTATGCATGATCTTAGCACTTCCTGAAAATTGAGTAAGAAATCTGCCACCTTTAAGCCTTCAAATCTCCTGTCATTCAAGAATAGAATCTCTGCTTTTTTATACTCTTTTGTATTTTTTTAGGGGTTCAAAGTTTTAATCTAGAAGTAAACGTCTCTTATAAACTTCCTTATTATATTCATGCATTCTACCTTATACATATTATAAACTCACTACTTCTAACACTTTACTAACTGCTCCTCATTTTTATACAGAGACTCATCAATCTATTCATATCCTAACTGAGCACATTCCTGAGTGGTGCTACAATTGTTTTTAATTCAGTTGTTATGTTTTGGACTCATGGATTTGAAGTTTATATCTAAAATACTGAATAGAATTCTCTGCTTAATGTGTCTTTTTTTTCTTTCTTTCTTTCTTTCTTTCTTTCTTTCTCTTTCTTTCTTTTCTTTCTTTCTTTTTTCTTTCTCACCTTTGGTTTAGTTGATGAACATGTCTCAAATAGTATTTAATATTAATGATGATAATCTGTATTCTCTTTAAAAAGTGGCTGAAAGTATTCCTAACATTTCTAATGAGTGTGATGATAAAGTCTAGCTAACATGTGTGGGACTAATGATATTTCAGAAACTCCTGTTTTCTTTCGCACTGCTTTACTTCTGTCTTCTCTTCATCACATAGCTATTGCAGGAGCTCCGGTCTCTTATTTCATTTTTTAACTTCTCTGACTAAATCCAGATTATGGCCCTTCAAAATTCTTAGCATGACATTCAGTTTATGTTTTCAGGTTTTCTGTTCCTTCTGGTCCTTTTGAAAATTTAACCTTCAAAGCTTTATCCATCCCTGATTCATAAACGCACCAGCCAGAACCAAGCATCGTGAATTATCACATTCTCTGAATACTTTCTCTCAAGATTCTAATGAGTGATACACGTTTGTTATTATCAATTGTTTCTAAACTTGGAAGGTCTTGCCTACTCTCTTTTGTAAGATTAGACTCATCCACCATTCCTTTCACACTAGCCTAAATGCTTCCTACAATGTTCCAGGCCCTCCTACTTAGGGTTAACAGTGCCTTTATTCTCTGACTAAGTGTGTTTGTTCACTGGTCTCTTAAAGTAGCCCATTTTGTTATTGACTAAACAAGAGAACAGACTCTTTGTGGGCAGAGATTCAGTTCTTTTTACTCTTGAGTACTTTGGTTGGTTCTGGCATAAGTTTCGATATTCTGGAATGTTGGCTTAGATGTAAAGATGGCCCTCTATTCAGGATGACATTTATGAAGATTTTCAGGGTGAATGATTAGTGGTATTGAAATAAGCTGTAAGACTTGGAGCCATAATGTGCCTATTTAGCTCTGGAATCTGTAAAAAGAGCTAAATGCATCTACCTGCTTGCCCAAAGTGGAGACTTGAACATACATGTTTCACATTCACTTGTCGAAGTTTGACCTGGAGATATCATGCCCTCAACAACGGCCCCAAGTCTTACCCCCAGAGGTTCAAATTTATTATTAATTTCTCTTGATTTAAATATTTTTTATTTCCTTAGAGGCTCTGCATACCTCTACGACTACGCTATTTCCTTTGTCCCAGGCATCCCTACCCACCCCGCCATGCCTGAAGAACCATCTGTAATGAGTACCTGGATCCTTGGTGGAGACAGGTCAGATTGTGCTATAAGAGGGGACAGTAATGTGAACAATACATTTATGTGACAGTATTTTACCTTAAGCTTCCATTTTCCACCGTAGTTATCTAGGAAGACATGTAAAACCAAAGTAGGGATAATGAACATAAGGGTTAGAGGGAGTAATTTGTTTGTGATATAAGACAGGCAAATTGTTCTGCAAGAGGGCAGATGATGATGTACCATTTGCAGCTGGCATGGTTCCAGGAGGTTCTGTGATAATGGTGATTAGCTAGGAAGCACCAGCTACTGTTTGTCCTATTGAGAACTCTTTGGAGAGTGTTCTGAGGATGTATCTTGAAAACAAATTGAAACCTGTTTCTCTGTGATGAGTCCCATGGGGCATTTAGGTTTCAACAATGCCTGACAGTACACAGGAACTGTCAATGGACATAATTATCAATGGCTCCACACTGAGAACCAAAAGCCATGTGAGGAACGAGGGATGACTGTCCTTTGTACAGCAAATGTCCCATAAGAAGGGAGTCAGAAAGTCACTGTTTTCTGAGAAGAGTTTATTAATTGTTAAATTGGTTTTATGAGGCCTCATTTCATAGAGATAAATAGTCTCCATCTTTTTCTTTGTGTTTTAATTTTTCAATCAGTACAAAGGAGAATCATTTAGGGACAAAAGCATTTTAATATTGGTTGAAAAATTGTCACACAGTGATACCATTTGTATTGACTGTTTTCCTTAGGCAAACTCTGTAAAATAAGAAATAGTATTACCTCTGTTCATAGACAAACTGATGCTCAAAGAGAACACGTCTTGGATCAACCACTTGGCAGGTGACAGAACCCAGCACTGGGTTGGAGAAGCCAAATTGCTTGTGGTTGTACTTCTTGCTATTTTGACATTGAAGATGTAATTCCTGCTTGATGACAACTTGCCAAGGGCTGCCTGGTCTGAGAGCCTAGGAAAACAACCATGAGCACTGAGGATAGAAGAGGAGATGTCATGGAAGGGAAGTAGCAGATGATTTAAGCTCAGGCTATTGGTTGAGTAAAAGTAAAATGTAGAATTCACATGAATAAGAGACTAGTATAGACTACACCACATTAATAATTCTGGGGCTATTGTTACCTCATCCAGTGTCCTGCACCAAAGATGATGAGATGAACCATGAAAATAAATTATTGTAATAGTGCAGAAAAGATAGAAAATGTAGATCAAAAGACTATCACAAAGGCAGCCACTGAATTAGTTTAAAAACGACAGGTTGCTTAGTCTCACGGCATAGAAACAATGAAATGCTGTTCCTAAATCCAGGGAGGCTGAGAATTCTTAGCAGATGAGAGAGTCAAGAAGCCTTGCTGAGAGCTTCCATCTCCACTGCTGGCTTAACCACCACAGATAGAACTGATTGAGCAGCAGGACCAGCTTAAGCATCACAGATAAGATTTATTCACCAGGAAAGGAGATGGAAACATGGGAGAAGGAATTCAAGAGACTTATACATATTTTGTTATGAAAATCTATTTCTTTAGCTTTTGAAGTTAATCTTGATAAAGGTTGAGAAGTCCCATGTTCCTATCTTGATGAGAAACTTTTCAATATCATTCACTTCAGGGGCTCTCATTTCCTCTGATGTCAAGATTCTGTGGTTTTACAAGTGGAGATTGGCATTAGATATATGGGGACTTATCTAGGTCATGTTTCACGATTAATGTATTCTACCCTCAGGATATTAGTAGCTTCTTTTCACTTATAATCAGATTTTAAAAATTATTATTCTTAATGACCTTTTAACCTATTTTCTCACAAAGTAAAACTTTCCCTCTGAGAATGGCAATCCTTTATTAGACTCAGCCATTAAAGTTTTTAATACAGAGAAATATTTTGTGGGGTTTAGAGGTACTCCCTTATACAAAACTCCCTTGTATTTGGAGAAATATGTTACTTGGCCCATTTTCAAGTAATGAGAACTCTAAATAGAGCCACACTTTTTTTTTTCCTCCTAATTTGCTGCTTAAAAAAATTAGAAAGCTTGCTTAGATATAAAAATGTAAATGGAAATAAAAATAGGAATGAAAATGAGTCCCAGATTTAGCAAAGATGACATCCCTTTTTAATGCTGCCAACCCAAGCCACCCTTTACAAACGCTTCTGTGTTATATGTTTTTAATGGAAAGCAGCTGCCTTGGAAGGCCTTGTTTACAATGGATCTATGTCATAGCTCTGTATTGCTGCTATAAATAATGTCAACACACTCTCCCATCCAGCAGACTAAATGCTAATACCACCCATCTATACCAGATGAAGTTGTATTATTTTTTTCTGCAACATATTCATTATCATCCTGTGCTGTCCCCATCTCGAAGGGTAATGATGACACTGTGTCACATCATTGCCTGTGATTCTCCCCAGCTGAGGCTGTTGGCCTGAGGGCACTCTCTCACCTGGACAGTCTGTTCTCAGTTAAATCATGACACCACTGTCTTTTTATTCTCTTTCTTCAAAGCTTTTCTCGTGGTCTTCAATATGGAGCCATGACTGTTGGAGGAAAACCAACACAAGGTACATTGATGTTGGTCTTAAACATAGCCAAGCAGAGGGCTTTGAAATTTAACCAGATGAGGATGGATCACTGCTAGAAATTTAGCATGGCTTGTGAGCATTAGAGGGAATTGAAAGTAAGGGAGAAACTGTGAGATGGGGTTTGAAATTGTATTTTCTTGGAAAACCTCAGTTGAAGAGCACAAAAAGAAATCACTCAGGGATATTATCCTGAGTTCATTCTCCCCAGAGTCTGGGAACTCAGGGATTCTAAAGCTCCTTTATGCAGGTGTTTTCCTGGGCAAAGCATTTCTCTATTGTGTAAGACCCTTATGATGGATCACATATATAAAAGAAGACAAGTAAGTTTGAACCAACATTAGGAGGAAGAAAGGAGGGAGACGGAGGGAGAGCATGAGAAGACACATCATGCCTTCAGTGGGATAGGATCTGCTGTTGATAGAAAGAAGGAAGATGGGTGAGATTAAGCTGATAGTTAAGCATATCTCAGGATAGGAACAAAGGATGCTATAGCATGTGAAGACAGATTTGGAAGTTTCCTGAATGCCATTTCAATGTCAGGCACAGGAGTGGTTTCCAAAACACTTTGAGAGGACTATTTCTCAGCTGGTGGACAAACCTCTGTCTATTGTCCTGGCCAGTGGGAAGACTAAGGATCTGATATTGGTGTTGAGGGGGCATGTCTGGGAGTTATTCCAGGTTCTTGTGTCCTTGAACAAAGAATGAAGCAAACACATGCCCGGAAAAACAAGCTGTAGAGGAAGCTTATTGAGATACCTAGTGGGGAGGGCAGTGGAATTGACTAGGGGGAGAGTTTAGGAGCCAACAAGTCTGTTTGGTGAAAAGTAGGACTCTATGTTAGCATAGGTGTTTTCCTTCTCATGTGCATAGTGTGGGCTTCTTCAATCTCTGCTACATGTAGTTCAACATATACCTTAATGGGGTGCATGTCTTATTAACACTTTAAATATCCAACCAGGGGTACATGCTCATGTATTATGATGAGTCATAGGTTATTCTGGCAGCCTTCACTTTTGCCAAATTGATTTTCTTGTAAGATACTTTTTAAGGCTTTATGTAAGGCCTTTTATGGTAGTTTGAATATACTTGGCCCAGGGAGTGGCACTATTAGGAGGTGTAGCCTTGTTGGAGTACGTGTGGCCTTGTTGGAGGAAGTGTGTCATTATGGGCATGGGTTTAAGACTCTCCTCCTAGCTTCCTATGAACATGTCTTCTCCTAGTGACATTCAGATGAAGATGTAGAACTCTCAGCTCCTCCTGTACCATGCCTGCCTGAACGATACTATTCTCCTGCCTTGATGGTACTCTGAACCATTAAGCCAGCCCCAATTAAATGTTGTCCTTATAAAAATTGCCTTGGTCATGGTGTCTGTTCACAGCAGTAAAACCCTAACTAAGACATCTTCCTAACTTCATTCCCTGTCCCCTTTTCATGCCTCACCTTTGTGAGATGATTAGCTACTAGTACACCATATACTTTTTCTCAGTGACTGAAGCAAGTCTATCTGCAATATACTAGGCACCAGCTGACAACCCTAGATGGAAGAACAAACATCACTAACTCCACAGAAGACCTAATATCCAAGGTTACAAGAAGTAGATTTTTAGCTTTCCAGTACATATGAGCTAGGAGAAGATCATATTTAAACTCATGAAATTACCTCAGTCAGTGATGTAAAAAATCTCCAGAATAGAAATATGATCATCCAAATTTAAAGTTCAAGACCATAAACCCCACTATTAAATTCCAAAATATACAGAATGCATGCCTCAGAATGATAAAAGTATTAAGCAGAAGACATTTTGCAGGACAGCACAAGAAGATACCCAAGTGAGAAGCACTGCAAAGAGGTGAACACAAAGATATATCCCCAGTTCTCAGGTTTGACAATCTACCAAAAGGCTTCTAAAGAGAAACATCTAAAAGAAAAGTGTCCTCCAAGAAATACTTGGCAATACTTCTCCACAAATTAGTGGTTCGGAGCTTGCCTGACTGGATAGATTGAAGCCTCAGTGAGTATAGCCCATATGTCTCCTAGGCATACCATACCAAGGAGACTTCCCATATCATCAAGTCAATACCAAACACCTTTAAATGTAGAAAAACACAGAGGAAGCAGAACTGGACTGATATTGGACTTCTTCAATGCAACATTAGATACAGGAAGACAGAAGGTTTGAACCTACATTGTTTAGCCAAACAGATTCATTTATGAGAACAAGACATTTTACACACACACACACACACACACACACACACACACACACACACACACACACACACTTGTTTTATTCTATTTCTAAAACCTCAGTGAAAAAAAATAAAAATAGCATAAATTCCAGAAAAATAATAATCATGCCTAAAGAAAACGATACAAGAAATTAGGTAAGGAGCCAAAGAGAATTCACAGTTAAATAGTTGCAGTTATGTCTAAATAGTTGTTCATTAGCAGAAAAAAATGTGATTACTTTCATACAGAATTGAAAGAAATTCAAGAAAATGTGAGTTTTCATTTATTACTTTTCAGTAGGAGCAGTTGATGGTAACTAATGCTGTAGAGTTATAAAACAGAAGTACACACACATTAATATCCCAATAGAATGCTTGATCGCACAGAGTCTGAACTGAGTCCAAACTGAAAAGAGGGAAGGGAGAAAAGAAACAGGAGATGGAAAACAGAAGGGGAGGATTTGGTAAATATGAGTAGGTTAAACAATTCCATTCTGGATAGAAATTTCAAGGTTGAATTAAAGACTGTTCAGAAAGCATTGATAGTCAAATAAAGCTAGAACACTGGGAGGCAAACTGCAGAAATATAGGTTGGCATTTGCCCTTCAAAACAAACAAAAACAAATATACAGCAACAGCAACAACAACAGATAGACCAAAAACTCTCAAGCAAAAATGAAATCATGGTACATAAAAGACACATTAATCAGACAAACTCATTAAGAAGCACAGTAGAGGGGTATGTGTTGCTGTGTTAGGCTTGTGGGGTGGTGAAAACTTTGCCGGTTGGATGCTGTAGTCCTCATTCTTCCTTGTGAGGTCTACAAGCACAGGGAGCATGAAACAAAGACAAGTAGGCTTATCACAAGAGCCATGCAGCCTTTGTGTAGACATTGGATTGTGACCTGTCAGTTCCCCACTGGAACTTGCAAAGGTGATTGTTTTAGAGTTACAGAGATGACCGTGAACTTCATGTATGGTTAGCAAGGCCCATGTCCAACAGATGCAAACAGTTCATGAGATAAAGACACAAAGCTTTGATGACTTCGCTGGCATCCCTATCATGACCCTTCCTAATTTGAATGAACCCCCCTTTAGTGATATGGCTCCCATATCTGTTACAGAGGAGGGTTTTTTTTTTTTTTTCAAAAAAATATTTTGTTTATTATTTAATTGTGAACCAATGAGGTGGTGCTTGTTGCCATACTTGACTGCTTGAGTTTAATTCATTGGGCCCATGTGGAAGAAGAAGAAAAACTGCTAAAAGATGTCCTCTGACTTTCAGACACACTGATTGTGGAATGGAGTCATACACACATTCTCTCTCTCTCTCTCTCTCTCTCTCTCTCTCTCTCTCTTCTTTCTGTCTCTGTCTCTGTCTCTCTGTTTCCCTCTCTGTCTCTCTCCCCAAACCAAAAACTGAAGGGAAACTAATAAAACATTTCAATCATACTGAGAAATGTGAGGGCTAATATGGATTCTTTGACTATTTTGCCAATGTTTTCTGCTTTGCTCAAGTTTTTGAGCAAAAGTATAATTGGTCCATCCTTCTACCCACCACCATCAGCCCAAGCTGCTAAGTCATCATTAAGCAATCCCCAGAGAGTCCATTTTCCTTTGTTAATAACATTTGATCTGTGAAGGGAAAAAGAGTAGAGATGGGAATAGCTAAAATCACATGGAAGCAATTTTCTAATATCTTGATTCATGCAAGAATTGGAAACTATGGGCATCTAGTTTACCTCCTCATATATACCATAAAATGAGAACATATGAGGATATTTAATGAGTGAATTAATTTTTGCAGTGCTCAGTTGATGAGAACAACATTGGAACTACTGAATGCTGGTATATTATAAGACGGTGCTTTAAGCATAAGTGATGGGGTGTCAGGTGGAAGCTGCATTCAGCTTGGCACACATCATTAAACAACGTCTGATATGAGCAGATGTTCAATTTTTCACAGTGAGGAGGTGGTTCAAGATATTCTATCGTAACATAACATGATGAAATGGTATAATTTGCCATGAAAATAAAGTAAGCTATCTGTCTTGAATGTGGCAGTTGTATCTGTTTGTGAATTGTGTTGATAAGTTTAGTTTTCTGTCTGTGGTAGAAAACAAAGATGATTCTGAAGGTTATTGATATTCTTTGCATATATTTGTTATTGTTGAATTATATCGATCCAGTGACATAGGTAGGCAGCAAGTTTAATTCTGTAATGATATCTTAAATCGTATCCTATAAGACTAATATTTCCTTATACTTAACATTCTATCCTTTAAAATTTCCTCATGTTTTCCATTTCCTATGCCAGGAAGTCTCATCATGTATGCCAGTAAAGATCCTCATCATGGCCAAGGTACAGAGGATGAGAGACTGCAGAAAGTTCATCACTGAGGAGAACATCTATACTACAACACTTTCTCCTAGGGCTCAGTAATCATTGTGGAAGAGTGGGGTCTATAAGAGATGGTGGATAGCTACAAAGAAACAGTGTCTTCTAGATACAGCATGGCAGCTATGTATATGACTTCATAGAAGTTGCAACAGTATGCATAAGGACTGTGCAAGTCCAAGCCAGACCAAATCCCAGCATGAAAAAGAGAGCTGGGCATGAGAACTATTGGCAGTTCTTAGCTCCTAGAAAGGAAGGATCAATGTTTCAGAAGGTAAACATGACTGACATTACCCAAACCAACCAAAATGAGCAGAAAGAGGACTCAAATGAATAAATTAAGAATACAAAATGTACAACATAATGGATGTCAGTGGAATCCAGAAGAGCAGTTAGATATGTTTGGAAGGTTTAAATTATGATTAATTACAAAACTTAGAATATATACATTTCTAAACATATGATTTGCTCAAATTGAACTTGTTACAAAAAAATCTTAAACATTTAGGTAACAAGCAATGAGATTGGAACAGCAATCAAAAATTTCCCAATAAAGAAAATCTCAGGTCCAGGAGGTGGAAATCACTATAGACTTCTATTAGACCTTCCTTTGAAATGTCATTAAAATCAGTGATCCTCAAGTGTTTCCACAAAATACAAAGCTTATTCTATCAATCCCTATTAGCTCAAAAACTAGATACTACATCAATACAAAGGAAAGCTGTAGGCCAATATCCCTGATAAATGTAAACGTCAACATCCTTGCAAAAATACTTACAAAATTTTGAACATTTTATAAAGACAACCTGTCCCAATTAAGCTGGTTTTGTTTCTGGAACACAAGGATGGTTGAAAGAATGGATGTAAATCATAAGATATAATCTAGCATATAAATAGTATCAATGACAAAAATTTACAAAATCATCTCAAAGATGTAGGAAAAAACATTGAAAAAATAAATATCATCTCTTGATAAAAAGCCTTAATAAAATTAAGAATATAAGAAGCATGCATCTAACTAATAAAGGCAACATATGATAAAACTCTAGTCAACATTATGCTGAAAAGGGAAAAACTAAAAGCATTTCCTCCACAATCAGGAATGAATCAAGGGTTTCCTCTGTTTCCTCTCTTATTCAAAATGGTACTTGGAGTCTTATCCAGAGTGATAAGGCAAGAGAAAGATAAAATAGATTGATGTAGGAAAATAAGAAACAAAATTATTTATATTTGCAAATGATAAAAATCTTACACTAAAAGATTCCCAACTTCTATGAGAAAATATAGATTTGATAAAAATTTCCAGCAAAATATCAGGTTATAAAAGTTATATAAAGAGGTGGAGAGAGGGCTCACTCATTAAGAACCCTGGCTGATATTTCACTGAATCTGTGTGTAATTCCAGGTATCTACATAGCCACTATCTGTACATATACAATCACTTGTAACTTCAGTTCCAGTAGATCTAAACACTCTTTTGGCAGCTGTAAGCACCAGAACAAATACAGGTAGGCAGACCATATATGTATGCAAAATAAATTTTAAAAACTTGTAAGAAGTAACTAACAGAATTTGAGGATGCAGAGATGGCTCAGTCAGAAGTATTTATCATATGACTATAAACAAGTAAGATTCAGTGAGCAATGCCATCTTAAAAAATAAGGTGAAGAATGAGTGAGAAGATACTTGACTCTGACTTCTGGTTTTCACACACACACAAACAAATAGCAGCACACACTCTTTGTCTCTTTCAACACAGTGTCCATACAAAATTATCAAATTACCTGAGATACCAGGAAAACAACCTTTTTCATAGTATCCATTCTTACTAAAAAAATCAACCTAAGATTAATAAACATGTGTGTGTCAGAGAGAGAGAGAGAGAGAGAGAGAGAGAGAGAGAGAGAGAGAGAGAGAGAGAGGAGGGAGGGAAGGAGGGAAGGAAGGAGGGAGAGAGAGAGACAGAGAGAGATTAGGTGGGTAAAGAGGAGAGGCTGTATCTAGGAGAAGTTTCGGGGTTTCAGGAGGGGAAATAATCAAAATATATCGTATGAAAGATCAAAATATATTTTATGAAATTAAGTAAAACTCCAAAGAGTAAAATACACAAAATCCTGGATGACCTCTAAGTTAAAAATTATAAACCACTGGAAAAAATAAACCAAAGAAGCTGGAAATAACTCTCATGTTCATGAGTTGGGAAGATTTATATTGAGAAAATGGCCATATTGTTTCATGTGTCCTATAGATTCAATTAAATATGATTGTTTCATGCTTTAGTATCTTACCAGATTTGTAGGTCCCTTGTATACTGTTATGAGCTTTTAATATACTTGCTTGTAAAAGTGTGGTGTCACTGGCAGAGCTTGGTGAGTGGAAATTGAATACCTCCTTTGGAGAAAAGGGGGAAAACAGAGAGAGGGCAAGTGTGAGAGTAATTGAAATTTGAGCAGTTGTGAACATTTTCAACATGTACTTGGAAGAGTCAAGACTGCTTAGAATGAGCGGTCAGACTTGCAAATCCAGATACAAGTGTGATTTGCACGGATTATAAAACCACTGAATAGTTGATCAGTGTTGAGACTGTGAAGGCAGATCACCTGAATGGGAAAAGGATGGGGAGAGACAGTAATTGAGATTGGAGAACTGAGCCCTGGGCAACACTATTTGGTGGCCAGATGGGTGGAGAAAAACCTTCACCTAATCAGGAGAAGCAACTTCTCCCAGTCTTGGAACATAATGGTCTCATTGAAGACACATCTGCTTAGAGCACCTGAAGTAGATTTTTCTGACACTTAATCTGTAGTTGAAACTAATTAATACCAAACACTACTGCCTTGAAGACATCTATTCAACCTTCTTTCTAGATGGCATAAGAGGTGTAGAAACTTACTCTATTTAATATTCTTTTATAGATTTTTTTCTTAAACTTATAAGACTGATATAAGATTCAAGGTTAAATATATTAAATTGTCTCCTCTGAAGGACACACATATTTCATTCTTATGAATATAACTGAATGAGAAAAAAATTTAAGGATTTACCATTATTAACTTACTATGTTGAAATACTTTTTGTTTATATAATGATCTGGTTTTCTCTGAGGTAGTTTGTGTCTAGTCCTTGATGGGTTATACACTTGTAAAAACATTATTCCTGTATGGAAAACAGAACACTCTGAAGAACTCATTTGAACCTCAGACCAGAAGGGCACTTGCCAGCCAAATGATCACTTGGAGCAACACGGAAGTTGGGATTTATAGTGTTATGAGAAAATGAAAAATTAGTGTGGAAGTAGTTAGATCCTATGGGAATGTCAACATCCTGGAAAGGGATGCGTTTGTGTTCCTTGTAGTGATTTAGATCATGGCAATGGGAAGAATTCTTAAAACCCAGAGGTCTTTTACTCTATATAGGCATGTAGTAAACGGAGCTTGTTACAGTTATTTCTCTATTTTGAGTAAGTGGGCATGTAGTTGTGGTGCATTCACGGAGATCAGAGGACAACTGGCAGGAGTTAACTCTCTTTCTATCATGTGAGTCCCAAGTATCACACTTAGGCACTCAGTCTTGGTGGCAGGTGCCTTTATGCAATACTCCATCTTACCAGTGTAATATAAGATGTTTGGAGAGATAAAAACACCAACAAAACCACCATACCAACAGTGGACTTTGCTATGCAAATGCAAGGAGAAGATTCTGGCAGTGGTAAGGAGCTTGGGAGCCTGATATACACATCTTATGATAGATAGGCCTGTTCGTTTAACAGTAAAGCAAAACTTTTGAAGTTAACTGCTCTCCTTAAGTTTCAAATTCTTAGGGTTGACGTCTTGTATCTAACTGAGAAATAGCAAAGTATTAATAAAACATGTAGCTGTCCTCATTAGAATTGTTTTTATATGCTGCCTTCTTGTTCTGCTGGATACAGTTTGCCTTTCTGAAGGAATCTGTGGTAGTTATAGTTTCTCTCTAAGTAGGGGTGGAGTGGGGGTGGGAAATTCAGCAATGAAGTAAATATCCTTGAAAAATAAGGAGTGGAGTTAAGCTAAGAATTGCCTTGTCTGTCATTGTCTGCTGATGTGGGAAACGTGTGCTGTTTCTCTCATATTTTCATCTATAAAGTTGGGGAAACAGTACCTCCCTCATTGGAAAATCTAAATAAAACCAAGTATTTAAAGCTCCCTTTTCTGAATCCTGTGTCCCTTACATGTTAAATAGCAGCACTCACTGTATCTTTATCTGCCTGAGTGACACTCACTGTTACTTTATCCAACCTTTATTCAGTGTTTACCATTTGATATTATTTGAAACTTTTATACTTCTAGAAACCAAATGGAATTGAATTTTAGTTTTCAATTGGGTATGACAATATTTCTATCCTAATATTAGTTTAAAGTATTACATTTTATTTTTGATCAAGACTAGTATTGGGTCTGCTATGTGGTCCTTTACATTTTTTTGTTGGTTCAATATTCTGTAATTTTTCTAGTGACTTAGAAATGATGGCTATTTCTAAATATTTAGTTTTTTGTTTAAAAATACAGTAAAATCAGATGTCTTACTTTTACAACAGTAAGAATATGTTAGGAATTAAAATAGTGAAACTATTTTTCATCCTGTAGATTGCCTGCTGAGATTGCCTTTCTCCCTTTTCTTATAATCTATACTTTTAGGATGGGGTTATTGGGTCTGAATGATTTTATTCTAGGCAACATTGAGCAGTTACTTTGTTTATATTTTTTTATTATTATAACTACAGAAGAGTAAGTAGTTTTGTTTAGTGCTCCTTGTAAAGGAGTATTATTTTGTAATGTGTGTTTTAAAATTTTCTAATCTAATATAATGTGGTCACATTAATTAGAGTAATTTGTGTGCATTGAGAGAGCATATATTATGTACTGTTTTGAATACTTAATTTTTGATTGCTTACCTACTCAGAGAATCTGCTCGTCTTGAAATGTCTCTTGTTTTCTGTCATACATTGCATAGCAGAAGATGCTGAGATGTTTCTCACTGGACAGTTTTTCTTTTTTGTGTTTTTCTTGATATTTGACATTTAGATAGTACATGCCATGTGGTCAATAGTAACAAATAATACCACATTGACTAGAGAATCATTCCAAGTTATTGAACAATTGGTAGAAATATCTCAAAAATTTAAATGGAAAAAACAAAAGGAAAAGATCCCTTCAGGCTTTGGTAAGGCTTGTTTATTTATTTATTCATTTATTTATTAATTTTATCTTTTAATATATTTGAAAATTTTATGTTACATGTCTGAGTGTTTTGCTGGAATATATGCATGTGCACCACATGTGTGCCTGCTGCCCATGGAGTTCTGAGAGGACATCAGATCCCCTGCAACTGGATTTACAAATGGTTGTGAGCCACCATGAGAGTGCTAGAAACCAACCTTGAATCCTCTGGAAGAGCAATGAGTGCTCTTAGCTACCGAGCCACCTCTTCATCTCTTATTTATCTTACCTTTTATGTACTATCTTCCAACTTATATCGGACACATTGGAGATATTAGGTATTAGTACTTCAGCAGAGTGCACTGTTAAATGATCAGTCAATCAGAAACACAGCAGTGAGAAGCTGAGAAACCCTCTCTCCAAGCATTTCTGCTGTCTGCATTCCGGGTGGTGCTGGTGCCTAAGGCTTTTCTGAGAGGAGATCACAGATGGACATTAATTAGCTTCTGTCTGATGCTTCCGAGCAAGAGGGTGTTTTCCTTTTAATATATAGAGGATTTACCGGCTGATAGTTAGGAGAACCTGTGGCTCAGGGGTTGTGGTTCTGAGGTTCTGGATTCCATTAGCCCAGGTGGGAAAAGGGGACCGAGCATACAGTAAAGTAAGGAGGTCAAAGCAGATAACTGGGTATTAGGACAGGCGCGCACCCTATGCTTGCTCTGCACAACTTCACAAAGCACAGTGATGCTTCGGAGACTTTTCATTCTCCCTTCATGTAGAAAGTGGACGTCTCAGTTTTGTTGTATTATTAACATTCTGAAAATTGTCTTCAATATCAAATCCCAATTATCTTTTCAGCAGTGTAATATCTGTTTCTTATTACTCTCACAGTCTTCTCCAGCGGCATGTCTAACAATTCTATTTCCAACCCTTCGCAGCTTGCATCTCTTCTGTATTTCTGTCTCCGTTGGAGTTAGGTTTGCTACGATGTGATTCTCTTGGAATTTTTACCATCTTCCATAGGCTCTCCTTTTAGACGAACACATCCATGCTTTCATTCAGTGCTTTGGGGCAATGTCTGCACAGTTCATGCTGTTCTTTCCTCATGAAGCACGGGCTGGTGCATGGAGACTGTTGATGTCTGGAGCTCTGGGCAGACTCGACTTGTCTCTCTGACCTTGTCAATTGTGAATTAATGCAGGACAGAGATACTTCCTGCCTTATGCTAGATTCCTGCTAACTTCCCCGATGTGATCTGTGGTAATGAGAACAATTGTGTTCCTCCTGCTCCCTGACCACGAGTTCCTGTAGATATTCATGAGCGAGCAGCCTGTCAATGTCTCCTGTTAGAGTGAGCACGCGTGGATGGTCTCAGATTGGAGAGTCCACAGCACTCCCCTCTCTGAGCCATTTTACTCTCATCCCTTCTTCGGGATTCCGTGTTCCCTATATGCTTCTCATTTTCAAGATCAGACGTGCCCTCTTGAATTAGAGTTTGCACATAAACACCGTAGAGTGGTTCCCTGTAAAGGCAGAAGGGACCCTTATCTCAGGAAAAAAAAGCCATTTGATACAGTGGTATAGTCACTTCCCAATTTATGGCAGGAAAGTCCGTGCAGTGCCTATCGTGAGGATCAGTAACAGTGTTGGTGGGAAGTTTCCTCCTGTCTCCTTTTCCTACCTCTTTTCGTTCAGAGACGTTTCCCTTTTCTTAGTCAAAATTCCTCTGGGTGACTTGTGAGCAGCTGTTTAATATTACCCGTGCTGTTCTACTTTGCATTTCTCAGGCTTTAATGCATATTTTAATAAATGAATGAAGGAATGAAAATCACATTTGGGGCTATTTATTTATTTATTTTTTCTACCTTGCTTTTTAAGTCATGGAGTCTGACACATTGAAAAGTTACTGGCTCCCTTGTGCATGGTTATTTATTTTTGACTTTGGCGCCACAATTTAAGTCTGCACAATGAGCCAGATTTGTGTAAAGTGCTGGGAAATGCTTATAGGCAGCATGACACCTTCAGGGGCTTGCCTTAGGGCATAATGTCACATAGGTTATGTGTAGAATATCTCACACAAACCAGGGAACCTCTCTAACCGGCAAAGGCTCAAAGGCATTGAGATTGCATTGTAAACTTTGTGGATATATAGCCATTGGGTAAAAGACTGTTTTTTTTTGTTTTTTTTCTGTGGAGAGCAATGACTATACAAATTGCCTTCAGAAGTCAGAAAAGTAGAGCATCCTGACATGCAGAGTTTATGAGAAGTGCAAACGCCAATGAGTCTGAAGTAAGCAATGCTCTCTTCTCTCAGCAGTGCTCCATGAAGCACAGAACCAGAAGGTGCTGGAATGTTGAGACATTATGTGAAAATTTAAGAAATAGGATGCAACATTGCAAAGTTCTCAAGCAGCCCCTGTTGTCTTTCCCACCCTCCCCAGTTATACAGCATGATGAGCACCTAACCTAAAAAGATAGGAGCAAACAAGAAATACCCACTTTCCTTTATGTCACATTGCTGCTACTTAGTGAGTTGAGAGTGTACAGTGATCACATGTTCAGATTGTATCTATCATGTAGCCCTCAGGATAGAAATGGTGGCAGAGGTCTGCTTTAGTACACAGAATGCAGAAAGGATATGACCACTGACTCGCTTTATTCTCTTTGTCTTACAAAGAAATAGAGGTCAAGCAGATAAAGTAACTTCTCTAAAGCCAGGTACAACTTCTGGATGGGTAAGCCTGGCATCTTTGTCCAACACCCTTCCATTTTACATATTCAAATCCCTGTCTTGTTTCTGATAGTATTTAGATAATTGTTATAGCAATAATGAATTCCAACAGTTCAATGCATGGATGCTGGACAGGGAACAGGGTCTGTAGGCCTTTTCCTGGCACTGTGTTTCATGCTGAAAGCTGAAAATTTATTCTTCCCTAGAGGAGGGACCATTACTCTTCATGCACTCGTGAAACTGGGGAAAGGGTGCCCTGGATATCTCTTCCTTTTCTATGTGCTTTTCTTTCTGTTGGTCATCTACTTTTTTTTCCTCAGCTCCAGTGCAGTTAATTTGGTGTTTTAATAGATGTTGGCTTGGTGTACCCATGGCAAGATCCCCAGAGGGTCCTACTCAACCACCGGCTTATGCCATCTCCACTTCTGTTTTAAACATTTTACCAGTTTATATTTTGATGACCTATAACTCTTATTATGGATTACTATATATTATAGTATTCTTAAAATCATTTGGGGCAAAAGATAGGGGAGAAATAAATGTACCTGTTTAAAAACTTCTACTTCTCTGTGTCATAAATTCTTTTACTTTATTTTAGTCACAGAAAGTTTTTATCTCCTTGAATTTTAATAGATAATTTTGCTAGGTATAGTAGTCTGGCTTGATAGTTGTGGCATTTCAGAACTTGGAAGACATCTTTCCAGGTTCTTGTGGCTTTAAAAGTAATTTGGCTTTTCTCCCTTATAAGTTTTCAATACCATTTAGGCCATGGATTTAATGTTTTAACTATAGTATGCCATGGGGAGGTTTGTTCTTTTCTGGTGCTACTTTTTTTTGTTGTCTTGTAGGCCTTTTGTACCTGGATGAGCATCTCTTTCTCTAGGTTTGGGGATTTTCTTCTTTGACCTTATTGAAAATAGCTTTATAATATCTCTATGCCTTTTAATGGTATTATTAATCTTCTATGCTCATGATTTAAATGTTAGGTGTTCTTATGGTACCCCATATATTGTAATATATATTCTATATATATTAAAATATATATTTGTCATTGCCTCTTACCCATAATTCAATTCTTCTGTTTGTTAATTGAGTCTTGACTCTTTGTTTTCCATAAGATCCATTCAGTTGGTGAGGCTTTCCACTGAGTTTTTATTTGGAATACTGAGATTTTCATTTCTTGCATTATTTCAGTTTGACGTGAGAAAGGGTTTTGCAGTGAAATAGTATCTTGGTGACTGGAGGGCCAAGGAATGCTACAAAATCACACCATGCAACAAACCTCCTCATGCAAGTTATTTATTGAAACCTGGTGGTGGTGGGAATATGACACACAAGGCTGCTGCTGAAAGAGAGAGACCAGGTCATGATGGCAGGCTCTGTAGGGGTTATGGAACATGTGCACAGGGGAGAATACACAATCATGGTGACAGTGGAAATGTGTCACATTGTCTGTTAATGATGATGGGGCGTTGGCACTGAGTCATTGAAGGCAGGGGAGAACCTGGTTCCAGAATGTGGGTGGTTCTTAGTTGACTAACAGCTTCTCTTTAGAAATTCTCTTTATTGAATTCTATTTTCATATCTTGGATTGACTTCTGCATGTCATTCATCTATTTTTGTGTTCAGAGTTCTCTCTATAACTTCTGAGTTTGAATACAGTTTGCAATAATTCTTTTTGAAGTCTTTCTTCTAAAACATCTTCTAGGTCATTCTCAACTGGTATTCAATACTATGGAGTTATTACTTATTTTTGGAGGGGAGCATCTTGCTTTTGACTTTTCAAGTTAATTTTGTTTCTGTAATAAAACTTGCACATCTGAATTACTTTGTTATTTGTGTCCTTTTTTCTAATAACACCTTGTTCTTTAATGCCTGTATGCAATGTTCTGGAGAGGATTACATTGTAAGAATGCTGAGACATTATTTTCTTTTGTGTGGAACTTTTTTGAGGACTGCTGTGCTAACAGACACATCCCTTTCCTCTTCTCTTCCTTCTAGTATGGCTGTCTTAGTTAGGATTTTTATTGCTGTGAAGAGACACTATGACCATGACAACTCTTAACAAGGAAAACATTTAATTGAGGTTGACTTACAGTTTCAGAGATTTAGTTTATTACCATCATGGTGGAAAACATGGCAGGTGCATACAGACATAGTGCTGCAGAGTTAGCTGAGAGTTCTACATCTGAATCTTCAGGCAGCAGGAAAAGAATGAAATACTAGACCTGGCTTGAGCATCTGAAAACTCAAAGCCCACCTCCACTGACATACTTCCTCCAATAAGGCCACATCTACTCCAAAAGACCTACCACCTAACAATGTCACTTCTTATGGGCCAAGCATTCAAACATAGGAGTATATGGGTGTAGGGCATTCCTATTCAAAACACTTGCATTATTTCAGTTTGACTTGAGAAAGGGTTTTCCAGTGAAAGAGTATCTTTCACTATCACCATACTCTCCAATTCTGATTGTTTCCTTGAGTACATTCTAGTCAGTTGCTTATTTGGGGCAGAAGATCTTGGGAAGTTGCATGTTAGTCAAGAGGGACAGAACTGACCTCAGATGAAAACTTGGTAGAAGTGGGCAGCTCTTAAGGTGGGAAGGATTAGGCCTAGTCAGAGGGGTGAGCATGGGCAGAACCAGGAAGTCTGGCAGCACTGTTCAAAGAGAAAGTTCCAGATGAACTGGAAGCCTTTGGGATAGGAAGACACAGGGCCTCCCTAGGAAAGAGAAGTCCTGGATATGTCTATGGGATAGAAAGGAGCAGGTTACTGATATAAGAGGCAAGTCTCCAAAGGGTGGGATAGGCTTTTGGAATGAAAAAGAATAGATCTATTTGGCCACATAGGATAGAAAGTCCCTGGGGAGCTGAAAGGGGTACACATTTTCTTCTTTTATTTGTTTGTTTTCATAATGTGACTTAACATGCAATTTTATCTAGTTGATTGTGTCTCTGATATGAAATTCTATTCTACCTATGATGAGTGCAAAGTTTTTGCTATTGCCCAAATTTCATTGATTTCAGATCAGATACAGATTTTAGGTCAAGTCCGTCAGATATTTGTGTTGATCCCTTCTTGGAAAGACTGGGCTTATTCTAATTCAATGGCAATCCCAATGCATGCAAAGATGGCTCCCAGTTGCACCAGGGCATAGAGAGGTGATGTAAGTTCTGGGCAAAACTCCTTGGTAATCTATGTGAGTGTGACTTCTGGCTGGCTTCAACTTGGAGGGATGAGTTGCCTGGCTGGCATACACATGATGGAGACTTGATCTGTGTCTGGGTGTGTGGTGGCAGTACAGGCAGGGTTCTGTGGAACACACACTTGGGCCAGACTCCAGAAGGTCCTTAGCAGAGGTCTGGGTGACTCTCCCAGCTGGTATTCCCCTACAATTCTGGATGGGTCTTGGAATATGTAGGTTGCATCCTCAGGGCTTCAGGGAAGTTTCCCAAGCTTTCCTGCTCTCTGGTATGACTCTGGATGGGACAATGGTAAAAAGGAAAGTATGAGAAATGAGCAAATAAATTTAGAAAACAATAAACACTGTAGTGGGCAAGAATGGAGACAATGGTGATTTCGTGAAGTTTCAGGGCTACTAAGCAGAGTTGGAAGGAGCTAAGGAGGCAATGAGCTGTGTTATAAGACCATGACTCTAGGCAGCGTTGGAGGATCTTTTACCACGAGTAGAGCAGAGTTCAGCTAGCTACCATAGTCACAGGTAGTTGGTATGCTATAGAGGTAATTGTGGTCATAGTCTTAGAAGTTAGATTAGTGGGTTTTTCCCCCATTGGATGGGATGAATGAGAGATGGAGGAGAGAAAGGAGTAAGAAGACCTTTGTACACCTGTAAATAACAGGAAGTGTTAAAGCACGTGATACTGCCATCTTCAAAAAAGTCCACTGTTTCTAATAGTTTGAATTAGAGTAAGCAAAAGAAATTATAATAGTTTTTTAATTTAATGCTTACCTTTAGTAGATAATTGATTTGTTTTTACTTTTTGAATAAGTGGTTTTTCTGAAGAGAAACATGATATTCTTGAAACAAACATTGCCACACATTAGGCTTGTGGGTAATTTGTCATCTTCATTATCGCACAGTTGGTGCCAAACTGAAACCTCATCTCCTGAAAAATGAGAACATTTTAGGGCCAAATGGTAGCAGTGTTTTCATTTTCTTCAAATGTCTGCCTTCAACATAAATTTTTTCTTTTACTTTTTTAAGTAGAGATGAGATTCTGCAAAGATTTGTTTCTGTTGAATGTTAGTGTCAGATAATAGAATATTTAAACTCATTGTGTCCTTATCTTTTTTTTTTCTCAAAGAAGAGAGAATTTACAGAGGAATCTTACTTTTTTTTTTCCTTTTTTTCATGTCTTTTATGTGGGTGTGATACTGGTTGACATTAAGTAGGGGTTACAGAAATGTTATAGGCAAAACCCCAGCGAATTATAGCCACCCTTGGTCAGTAGGATGGTAGTCCCCACATCATCTTGCATCTTTGCTTTGAAGAGGAGAGTGCTATGATGTTTTAATTGTGAATCACCATGCTACATAATATTTCAGGCATAGACTTCCTTCAGGCTAAACAGACATACTATCTTTGGTTTTAGAATCACAACACTTTTAATCCTGTTTGTTCCTATTTATCTCAAGTTCCTTTGTAATCTTCACTTCTCATATTGCAAGCTTCTCCTCCTCTTCCTCCTGCCCCCTCCTCTTCCTCATCTGTTTTCTCTTTCTCCTCCTCCTCCTCCTCCTTCTCCTCCTCCTCCCTCCTCCTTCCCTCTCTCCTCCTTCTCCTTCTTCCTCCTTTTTCTATGGTATAAGGAGACTCTGGTTGCTTTATCAAGTTGTTATGGTTTGTTTTCCCTGAAAACCATCTTGTTGGGATGCTTTTTTGCTGTCAAAATATCTTAAGTATCTTCTATCTTACTTTGTTTTTCAGCATTCTTAGTGTAAATACTGCTCTGAATGAATAATAAATCTCTATTACTTTCCATGCTTGAAGACTTTCTAAAATGACATTGCAAACAAATATCTAGATCCATATTAATTGGTTGAAGAAATGGCAAATAAAAGTGTACATAAAGACCAATGTGGACTTGAGAAATAGCTCAGCAGGTAAGACACTTGTATCACAAATGAGATTACCTGAGTTTGAACTCTGGATCCCAGACAGAGAGAATCAATTCCCCAGAATGTTCCTGTGATCTCCACATACATTGTGGCACACACCTATACATACCTATATATATACATGTATACATATGTACATCTACACACACACACACACACACACACACACACACACACACAAACACACAAATAAAAGAAAACATTAAATAGAAAGCTGGATGTGGTGACATGCACTTTTAAGCCCAGTACTCTGGAGGCAGAGGTAGGCAGATCTCTGAGTTGAAGGCCAGCTTGTCTACAAAGTGAGTTTCAGGACAGCCAGGACTATACAGAGAAACCTTGTCTCAACAAAGAAAAAAATAAGTCAATATATAATTTACTTTAAATTTTTATCAAAAATTTATTTATTGGAGCTGGAGAGATCACTTCATGGTTAATAGTACTGGCTGCTTTTCCAGAGGACCCAGGTTTGATTCCAGCTACCCACAAGGCAGCTCACCACCATCTCTATTTACAGTCCCAGAGTATCCAGGGTAACTTTTTTGCCTGTGTGGGCACTAGGCACACAAGTGGTGCACAGACATATATGCAGGCAAAATACACATATAACATACATTAAAATTAAATTTACTTGACTAATACCATAAGACTGTATATTAATGGAATGCATACCGTGTGCTGCAATGACACATGATTATATCATGTGAAGTCTAATTCAGGTTAAACGTACCTATGTCCTTAAACTTGTGTCATTTGTTTTTTATGGTGAACACTTTTAAAAGCTTTCTTCCGGCTTTTTGAATGCAATAGTTGTACCTGCTTGCTCTTGCTCTAATGGTCAATGGAAATAAAAAGCAAATCCAATGTTTGCAACCACTGCCTCAAAAGAATAACACATGTTGGATTCTTATGGAATGCAAAAAATCTCTTGCTATTTAAGTACCCCAAAATGTTGAAATAACATATTAACATATCAAACTCTACTTTAAAAAGTGAAAGATTTTTAAACTAGAAAAAAATGCTTTATATTCTCTTTGCTGACTCAAGTGTTTGTTTGTTTGCATTGTGTCCCTCCTATACCTCATATTAACCTCTCTTGGTCTCCTATTAAATGTTAGACCCATACTTAGAGCTGTAGACACACACACACACACACACACACACACACAAAGAGAGAGAGAGAGAGAGAGAGAGAGAGAGAGAGAGGAGGAGAGAGAGAGAGAGAGAGAGGAGGAGAGGAGAGATTATAGACTAAGTATGAGGAGAAATATGTATTATGGTTTTTTTCCTTTGTGAGTTGAGTTTGAGTCCATCCATTTCCCTGTAAGTTTCATGGTTTTATCTTTTCTTTATAGCTGAATAATATCTGATTCTGTATACCACATTTTTATTATTCATTCATCTGTTGATGGAAATCTAGATTGGTTTCATTTCCTTGCTATTGTAAATAGAACAGCAGAGATGTGCAAATATCACTGTGGTAGGATATGGAGTTTTGGGGGTACGTGCCCAGACGTGGAACAACTGGATCATATTGTAGTCTTATTTTTAATTTGAGGCTCCTCAGAGCTGATTTCTATAAGGGCTGTACTGATTTGTACTCCATCAGCAATGAAAGAGGTTAAGCACTTTCCAGATCCCCTCCAATTGTTGTCTTCTTTCATGATGATAGCTGTGGTGTTTTAAATAAGCTTGGCTCATGAGAAGTGTCACTATTAGGAAGTATGGCCTTGTTGGAATATGTGTGGCCCTGTTGGAGGAAGTGTGTCATTGTGTTAGTGGGCTTTGAGGTCTTCTCGCTCAAACTCTCCCCAGTGCAGAAGTGAGCCACCTCCTAGCTGCCTGTAGAAGGTCTCTTTCTGACTGCCTTTGGATCAAGATGTAGAATTCTCAGGTCCTCCAGGACCAAGTCTATCTGCATGATGCCTTGCTTCCTACCATGATGATAATGGACGGAACCTCTGAAACTCTAAAGAAACCACAATTAAATGTTTTCATTTATAAGAGTTGCCTTGGTCATGGTGTCTCTTCACAGCAATAAAACCCTAAGACAATAACCATTCTGACTGGGGTCAGTTGATATCTCAAAGTAATGTTGACTTGATTCCCCTGAGGACTATGGATGTTGAACAGTTCATAAACAAGATGTTGGCCATTGTTTCTCTTCTCTTGAAAACTGTTTCTTCCTTTCTTTAGCCTATGTGCTATTGCCCCTTATTGTTTCTATGGTATTTAATTCTTGCAGATTTTTCTTTTTTTGTAAGTTCTGGGTATTAGACCCTGTCTAAAGTATAGCTGATTTGTATTTTTTCTTATTCTGTAGATTCTATAAAGATGTTTCTTTGGATGTAGAAACCTTTATTTAATGTAGTTAAATACCTGTACCCATTGATTCTTGAGGCTACTTTCTGTGCTACTAGAATTCTATTCTGAAAGTTCTTTTCTACTAGGAAGTGTTTCCTATATTTTCTTCTAGAAGTTTCATTATTTAAGGTTTTTAATGATGTCTTTGATCTACTTTGAGTTCATTTTCCTACAATTTGAAAGACACGGGTAAAATTATATCCATTTGCTGATGTATACTCAGTTTTGACAGCATCATTTTTTTTTTTTTGAACAGTGATCCTTTTATTTTTTTCTACTGCATGTTTTTGTCATTTGCTATTATTTGGGTAGCTCAAGTTTTGTAAGTTTATGTAAAGGTTTCTACTCTGTTCCATTGGTCTAATTTGTTTTTATGGTACTTCTTGGTATCTGTGTCACTATAGCTCCATAGTATAGATGGGGCATTGTGAATCCTTCAGTGTGTTCTTAATCCTTAGGATTGCTTTGTCTATTCATGATCTTTTGTGGTTCCATATACATCTTATACAACTTTTAAAGGACTGTATATGAAGTTAAAGTTTCTGTGAGAATCATGATTTTTTAGATGAGGAAAACACAATTTCCATTTGTTTTAATAAATTCTTTAATTATATCTTTACCCAAGCTCTCCTGACTAAAATTTTAAGAAATTATACCTATCAGTCAAGGCATTATATTGTAGTGTTTTACTCTTAAACATATTTTGTTACTGAGTAGGATATTTTTGATAGCTGATGTCCCTTGATTTCTCTTGATTTACCATCAAGTTGCTTAATTGCAGTTGTATTTAGTCTTAAAGTGATTCTCAGAGAATGCAAAGATCCTTTTTCTTTGTGAAAGAGATTAAAATATATATGAAGAATTCCAAATATGCATAAAATGCAACAGGATTACTAAATTTTCACTGACTGTTGCTCAATTTTAGCATTTTCCAAAATTTTACTCATTTGCAGTACATGTCCAAACTTTATACATCATGTCATTTCACTTCTATGTATATCTATCTCCAACAAAAGTGAATCACCACACAATTATATTATTGTTATAGGTTAAATTGCTTGGCATTACATGATTTCTACCTCCCAGTCAGACTTGTCCAGTTATCACTATGTGCAATTATAATGTTAGTTTAATCAGAACAACAAGTTCACAGTAATTTTTCTATTTTAGTTTCTTTGTATTTTAGTTTTGAGAAGTCCTTTCTCCCATTCCCCCCTCCTCCTTCCTTCTCTCTCTCTCTCTCTCTCTCTCTCTCTCTCTCTCTCTCTCTCTGTCTCTTCGTCTCTCTCTCATCTTTTGTAGGTGACTTGTTGTATGGACCAAGTTAGTTCTTACAGATGTTACCTTCTGGATTTGTGGGCTCCTTTAACTTGTTTTTCTACTATGTTCTTTTTTTTTTTGGTTTGTTTGTTTGTTTTGTTTGTTTTTTTTCGAGACAGGTTTCTCTGTATAGCCCGGCTGTCCTGAACTCACTCTGTAGACCAGGCTGGCCTCAAACTCAGAAATCCTCCTGCCTCTGCCTCCCAAGTGCTAGGATTAAAGGCGTGCACCACCACCGCCTGGCTTCTACTATGTTCTTTTAGTAAATGGAAGATTCCTACAAGCTTGACAGGACTCTGGCTCACGTATTTTGGCAATAACATATTCTAATTAGGACCCTATGCTTCATGTTGTATATAGTATACCATGTGTGGTTTTTCTCATTTTTAAGGTTGCTAAGGTTGGTGAGTTTTCAGGTGGTTACAACCATGCAGTTCAGACAAGACATCAGACAGAGTCTAGTCCTATCTGAAGCCATTTCTGAAGCTATACTTTAGAGGATATTGGCAAAAAGAAACCATACAGAGTTTGTAGACTTCTCAGAACCAAGTAGGTTTACAGTGTTCCTACCAGGTGAATTCTTAGTCTGTGAACATCCTTCACTGCACTGTTTGCTGATTACTGAGTTACTGTGGGTACACATCCTCAAAAACCCACTTCAAGTTGGAAGGTAGTATAAACCAAAGCCATGTTTCACAAACCTAACCTAACAAACATTAGCACTCTGCCTATCCTACCTTAAATATCCTTAAAGAAGCACATTTAATTAAATCACTCATAATAAACCATTGAGTATACCATATAAGTCAGTGACTATAGTACTAACTGTAAAAATCAGAAGAATCATAGAAGTATTCATCAGTGACTTGCACAATTGAGACACTCTGGACATGACCAGTGTTGCATGTGCTATACTCAGCAGCTTGACAGCATGAGACTTTTCCTGTTAGCCTGGAAAAAAAAAATCAAAATGTAAAGTGCTCTTTTTGTGGAATGCATACTGCTTTCGCTTAGCTGTAAAGTCAAACCATCATAAGTCAGGGACCATCTGTCTATCCCAGCTTGAAAACATCTATTTACTTATGTGATTGCTGCTGTTTCCCACTAGATTGCGATGCCAGGAGAAAACAGTTCACTGGTTTCAAGACAGATACTCAATAAAAACTAAATGCAATGCTGATAGAACTTCTTTGAAGGCCACTGAGGGTAGCTCCCAGGACTTGAAAAGTTGAAGAATATTTGGCTGTTGTAAGGATTCCAACGATTTCAACTGAACTTGAAGGGAGCCAGCAATCTCTATCATTTCTTCTCACTTTTGATTGATGGCTTGGTTCTCTACAATACTTTCTATGGCAGTGGCCATGACAAAAGGCAGCCCAGGATTATATCTATTTAGCATCAAGGCTCTGATTGGCCTGAAAAGAATCATGCATTCATCTTTAGGAAAGGTATTGTCTTCAAGGGTGCTCCTTGGTCTTTGTAGGATAAGGTTTGTTCCTGTGTTTGGGGAAGGCAGTGCTTGGGGTCCTACTTTTATAGGTGATCAGGATGTGAGTGAGTCTAATCCTTTTAGAAAGAGGGAGTACTACTCTCTGAAGAAGAGAAACTGCTTTTTTTCCTTTATAAAACACCATGTCAATTCACTTTTTGTATCACCAGTACCCAAGACAGAATTTTTAGATAGCAGATGCCTAACAAAATACTGTGGCTACATCAGCGTAATGAAGTGCTTGCTTCCCTGTGATTCATTCGGTTTTTAGTAGGAATTTATTTTGACAGAACATAGTCCGTAAAGTCACGCTGACTTTTACTGGCTGTGTGGGTTATACAGACCTTGCAACATTCTTAGTATAATTGCTATGTTTTTACTTAAAAACAAACAAAGCACAAGAAAACAAAACCTTCTTTCTCCTGGCCACTATAAAATTTCTAAAATAATAGTCAAATGTTCAGAATAGCATAAGAATTTTTCTAGTGCTAAAAACAATGATCTGTCAGGACCCCCAGACAACAGCTCATCTCTATGTGTTTCTAGGTTCTGGGTTCTGTCCTTTTGGTTGTGATCCTTGGCCACCTTCTGTGTTTAAACATAAGGGACAGTGCACATGAAGACCAAGAAAATAAAATCTTTCAACTTGTTCTCAAAGTGAACCTTTTCAAATTAATAGATATTTATTTTCCCGGAATAATATGTTCCTATTATTGAGTTTTGAACTAGTATATTACTAATCACAGACTAGTACTTTAACTCTCCAATAATGGATTCAGCTTGCCCTTGGTTCATCAAGTAAGGAAATTTAGTCTGCCAACAGACTTACCCTAATCACTCTGGGAATCAGGTAGATGTTTCTTTTTCTGTCTTGTTGACTCATACCCATGACAACCTGGAACTAAGAATTTTATTCTGTTGGAAGGTGGTGGCTGTGCTTGCTAATATACCCTAAACTCATTTGTTGCTGTGAATTCATTGAACTAATTAAAAATTATGTGACTCTCTGGGCAGAACTAGAACTTCTTATTAATGGGTGAAGCATGTCACTTTTTACTTCCTAAGTTCATCTGTCTAAACAAGGTGGGTTGTTTTTTAGCTATTCCTAAGTATATGCATGAAACATTTTATATAAACCTAGCCTCATCTCTATTGAATAATTGTTCTTTAGTTTTAAAGATCTATTTGATATCCTTATAATCCTCAGACAAAATGCATATGAAATTATGTTTTAAAACCTTAGTATATACTTGAATATCTTTAACATTTTATTCTCTTAATCATTTTTGATACATATTATCAAAGAGAATTTCACATTTAAAGGGTAATGAGGCATTGGATTTATTGTACCCTTCTTCCCCATCATGGCAATGCTCATCAAGTCGATAATGAAATCTGTAGCAGCATCATGGTGTTTGATGACTTTAGAGGCAGGAGAATTTGGAAGCCTACACTCAGTTCATTTAACTTGTGCCCGAGCCATCTGCTTATCCACGTTACTCAGCCAGCCCAGCCAGCCGTGTTTCTTTCTCCTCGAGTCTACAGAGATGATTAACCTGGTTGAAGATTCCTGGCAGCTTTAATTCACTTCCTGAAATTTCCATAGCCTCCAGAATTCTCTGGAGTTTGGCGGTGTATTTGGAAAGCAAAGAAAATCTTTTGGCTTATAGGAGAATCGACACAGATTTCAACTGCTGAACAGCATTGAGATGCATGGGCTTGGGGTTCTAGATTCCCAAGACATGAAGTCAAATCACCAAGTAAAATACAGAGGATGATGAAAGGGCATTCTGGTCTTGCCCTGTGCATTTCTTAAGGAATAATTCAGCTTTACTGAATTTATAATTTGTTCACAAATTCCATGTTACTAAAGTCACATTGAGAATGTGCAGACACTTTCCTTCATTCTGACTCTGATCGGTAGCAAACTAGAGCTACGAGTTTGATTCTGTTAGAAGGTGGACCCAGTATTTGGTAGCATACTCTGAGATATCATTGTCTTTAGATCTATGTATGAATCGCTATGACAGCAATGGTGATTCAACCTGAGAAGCACTGAGTCTTCTCTGGGTGATGACCCTTTGTCTGGTGTTACATTTGTACTGGGATATGAGTCAGGTGCCTGTCTCCCATTCTCCTTTTAACTATCCCTTAAACTTTGGACTACATAGCTGCTACTGCCATTCCAGGACTCCCAGGCGAAAGGAAGTAAAGACTGATGGTAGAGAGCAGTTCTATGACAAGCGCTTTCTTATTGCCAATGGCACTCAAACAAAGATTCCTCTTGTGCACAAAGTCTGGGGACTCAGACAAGCCCATGGCAGTCACCTGTGGCCTTGTGTAGAGACCAACAGCATTTCTGATGTGAGGCATTTGGGTTCATTCTTCATCAGCAATTGTGCAGAAAATATCTTTCTAAGCAAAGTTTCCAACATAAAGAATGAAAGAAGAATGAGAAAAAGGGCTTCTTCTTTTTCTGTTTTTATTTTTAAGGAAGACAGGTCAACGATTACTGTTTTCAGTAACCACAACACAGAGGATAGTTTTAAGATAAAAGCCAAGACGTATATCTTGAGTGGAGACAAAGGTTTGGATCGTATGTACCAACTGGTTGATTAAATGTCTTTCTTCTGTACAGTTTTCCTGAGTTGGCTCATACTAAAATTGTGAAGCTAGTTATGCTTATTTTTTGGCATCTCCTACCTTACCCCTTTTAGTACCATGTCTCTTTCTTCTCTTGACCACTCTTCCTGGGGCTGAGACTGCTGCTCCCTTGGCTTGCTCTTTCTTACAAAGGTTTTAACCTCTCACTCTGCTCAGTCCTATGTCCTGTTCTAATACAATACTTTGGCTCTACCACTGCCCAGCAGCTAATAAGTAGTTAGAAAAAAATGCATGGTTATTTTCCCTATTATAAATAAAGATCAGGAATTGCTAGGATTGAGACACTGAATGAGGATATAAATAGTTGAACATTGTCACTTTCATCTTTTCTTAATCTACAATCATCATTCCCATGTTTGAAAATTAGTCAAGGTTGAATTATTTTACCCTCTTGTTTCTCAAATCATGGTTCATTCTAATAACATCGACACCACTATAGACTTATTAGAAAGGCAGAGTCTGAGACCATATTCCAGACCTCCTGAATTAAAACTTGCATTTTACTAAACTTCCTAAGTCATAATATTAGTCGTATTAAATTTAAGAAATAGCAATCTATTCTTTACCAAGAGCTATTAAAAGCAGATGCTTTGTTATCTAAGATAGATAGCAAAAATGCAGAAAAGATGTTGACCTGGGAGAGGGTGTGGGAAATGAAGCATTGCTTCACATAATTTTGTGTGCATGAAAATCCTCTAGAAGAATTATTAAACTGTGGGTGATGGGCTATACCTTCAGACTTTCTCAGCTAGTAAGTCAGGGTAGAGTCTAAGAATATTCATTTCTAAAAAGGTTCCAAGTGATTCTGGCCCTGCTGCTTGGACTCTAGAACACACTTTGAGGACCACAGGCATAGAGGAAAAGGGATGAACATAGTTTGTGTATGGTTTTAGTGATTTTCTTTATTGTTGGGAGTTCTTACACACTTAATGAGACTATTCTACTTGCTAGTAATACTGCTCATCATACGATGATTTTGTACTGGCCACATGACTTCTGCAGAAAGCTTTCTGCTTCTATCTAAATAAAGGGTGGACTTGATGCTGTCTATGAGTTATTTCTCCAGATCTGTACTCTTGTCTTTTTAGTAACTCATTGAGATCTAACTCAAATCCTGTTGGTGGATGTCAGAGCCAAGGAATGGGAAAGAGCAATTCCATGATGAAAATTGGTAGCTATTTGGAGTAGTCAGAAAATTATCGATTGCTTTCTCTTGAAGTTGGCCACTGTTATGTCTGGGAAGAGGGACTTATAAAATTCTTACTCTGAATAATGATTGGAGACCTTCATTATGTAGCTTTTCTTCAATGTGAAATGTCTTACAAGTAAGGCAGAGAGGACTTTGTGTATTCAGAATCCAACTTCATGGTTTCTATCTTCTGAATTTCTACAAGATGGAAAAGATATGCAAAGTACACACAGAGCACATAACTACTGCGTTTTCTTAGAATGTCCATTTAGGAGTTAGGTATTTCTTTTGCTGTATTTTGAAGTATCAAAAACTTCATCTGTGTTCTGATGACATCCACTTGTGCTGTGTGAGTAAACGGATCAGCTATCAGGCACAATGGTAGATTTGGATCGCTGGTGTCAAGGCTCATGCATGTTTAAATGTATTCACCATGTCAACCTGAAATGTTACCAGCTCTCTTGTTTAGGAGATACCCCTTCAAAGAAAACAGACCTGTGGGGTCAGGTTAAGCCTTCCAGAGTCAGTAGCAGTGGCTGAAGTAGATGGTATAATGTCAGAGTATACAAATAGGAGGGAGGGCACTGGGCGTCCTGATCCAGGTTAAGGATGAGGTTGAGATAGCAAAAAAGAACAAAGATGAGAAATAGTGAGTAGAGAAAAGAGAGTTTGGTCATTTCCTAGTTTGCACGAATATAATATCATTTAGGGTTTTCAAAGCTACTCTCCTGGTATATGTGTCCTGTTTGGATTTTTTCCCTCTTTCCTTCCTTTTTTGATAAAATATTCAGTTTTGAAAGGCTTTCTCTGGAAGGCTTTGAAAAATTGAATAAAAATACCCACTGGATCCTGGAAGAATCATTTAAAAACACTGCAAAGCAGTGAGGAGATGATCTTCCTCAGCAGGAGCCTTGGGCTGGCATTCGCCACCTTCTGAGGCACGGCAGGAGACAGAAACTGGCAATGAAATGGGAGAAGTAAGCAGGGTGTTCCCACGCAGCTCCCAGAACTAGCGCGTGTTGTGTTGCCTGCCTTCTATTCCTCTCTCACGCTTTGCTACTTGAATTTTCAACTCAAAATAATGATCAATCTCGTTACCTTTATCAGTATCTCTTAATCTAGAAGGGTTTTTTTCCTTTTGTGTATCATCTAAAAGATTTAATATCCTGCTATCATGCGTCTAAGAGAATTCTGGTAAAAGCTGCTTTACTCAACACCTGGCAGCTCTGTGGAAACAATCATACAGAATGTTCATCCTGAACAGAACTTAGGCTGATTAAATTAATTTGGCAAAAGGAGAGATTTAGACTCTAGTGCATTCAGCAGTGTAAAGTCTGCATGGGAAGGCTGTTCTAGAAGATCATAAAACTTCATAACTCATGTTAGCATCATTACACTGTTGTTTTTGTTGAAAAGTAAGTGTTGGGTGTTAGGGCTCAGATGTTCTGTCTCCCACAGACTCACGTGCAAAATGCTTGGTCTACAGCTCCTGGTCCCAATTTTGAAATTTGGAAACTTTAGGAGATAGGGCTTAGCTGGAGGAAGTGGGTCACTGGGACAGTTCTGTTCTGAGGTTGTTGTTGGTCTCTGAACCCTTCCATCTTCTCTCTGCTTGCTGTCAGAAGTCAAGAACTCTCTATGTCATGTTCTCTCTCAACCATGATGTTCTACTCAAGTACATTGGGTCTAAACTGTAGACTGAACACTCTGAAACAGTGACTCCAGCAAGTCTTCATTCTTTTAAGTTGCTTTCTATGGTATTTTATGTTTTACCTGAGACAAGTCTCATTTATTCCCTGACTTAGAACTTGCTATGTGTACTTCCACTTACCTAGTGTTGGCCTTAAAGATGTGCACCATCATCACCTGTTTATATAGTGCTGGAGATCAATCTCAGGGCTTTGCACATGATAGGAGAGAACTATACCAGTCAATTCATATCCCAACCCTTCAGTATTTTTGTCACAGCTGTGTAAGTTCATGCAAAAGCTAGTTAACACATTGGGGATTTAAGGTGAATGTGTAATAATGATGTCATTTGATCAATTGGATAAAATATTGTATACACAAAGTATGAATATAACTAATGTACATATATTTTTGAAATCTTGAAAGACAAAAAGAAAGTGAAATCTAATAGTAAGTTATATATAAAAGGAAGAAAAATAATTGGTCATCATTTCACATTCTGACGTAGTTCTACAAATCCTCTCCCCTCCCCTCCCCTCCCCTCCCCTCCCCTCCCCTCCCCTCCCCTCCCCTCCTTTCCTTTCCTTTCTTTTTTTCTTTTTGGATTTAGAGACAGGCTTTATTCTGTAGTTAAGGATTTCCTGCAACTTGGGTAGACTCTGACTCTGAAGTATCCCTACCTCAGCCCCCCAACTGCTGGTTTTATAGACATGAGCCACCACATCTGGCTCAGTATTTTCTGATATTTTTGTTGGCCACATTGCAATATTTGTATTACATTTTTTAAGCCTTGTGACAAGAACTGATCGGGTAGTGGCTTGAGATGCACTACTTGTTAGAGGTAGAAACTTAACCAAAGCCCCCAGTCTCCAGTGGGTAACACTATTGCATGGGAAACATTTAAAATTTGTTACAAAGTTTTGTAGCTTTGTTGATGTCTCTCCTTGAAGTAACTTCATAAAGTTACCACCTTGAGAGTGGAATGATAGGGTAGTAATGTAATAGCAGTAAAACTGCTCTTGTTGACATTCAGACCTGCAGACACTATTTTTATAGGCCAGTCATTGAAATCTCTAAAGAAGCATCTTTGAGTTGAAAATATCAATTTTTCTATCTTGTCTTGAAGCCATAATAGTTCGTCTCATATATGAGCCAATCTATTTATGGGGCTTTTCTGAGGTTCCTACCTGACTTATTGAATTTTTCTAGTGTTTTAGAAGAAGATTATAATTGCCAGGCAAACATGAATATGCAAACAGCATAGAGATTCAGGGAGAAAACAGTGAGGATGATAAATCACCAACAAGGTAACTCTGCTCTGACTCCTGACAGTTCTTCAGTTATCTTAGGGGTGCTATTCTAGTATTTCAGATAACATTGCTGTAAGTTTTGTTCTCCAAGGAAAGTTATAATTTAGGGATTTTTTTTTTTCAGAAAATTCACAAAGATAATCCAGAGAACCCTAAATATTCATCACCTCATTTTCTCATTCATGAATAGTTTACAAACTATAATCCATTTGTGAAAGTTTAGAGCACCTTCTACATTGGTACAGTGTTACTATACAACCTCAGCAGCGTAGAGGACTCTACTAGTATTCCCACTTCTAGTCCAAGATTCAATATCCTGTCTGGCCATCTTCTCAGATCTTGTTTTATGCCACCTGTTATGTTTTGGGAAGTATTAGTCAGATGTTTCACAGGATCTCTCCATTTGAGATCTTCTGATTATCTTCTTTCATGGTTAGAATACAATTATAGCTTTTGCTAAGAATGGACGGGAAGAGCTTTCCTCATACATAGGAACATACAGGATTCACCGTCACCACTGGCAACATTAACCTTGATAACTCAACTATGGTGGCATATAGCATGTTCTCCACTGTAAAGGTAACTTCCTCATTTTCATGAAATCTAAAGTCATTAAGTGTGGTCCATACTCAGTGAAGATGAGAACATGGAGATGAGGAAAAAGGTTAGACACGTGTATCCCTTAGTATTTATTGGTATGTGTTATTTGAAATTGTCTTTTAGGAAGGATTTGCCATGTATCTCCTCTTCATTGTCTCAACTGTACATTCATAACATTGTGGATATATGTACATTGTTATACTATGTTGCTACCGGTTGTGGTCCCTTTTCATTACCTGAGCCATCATCATGGCCTTATAAATAGTTACTGTATGCTGCACTCACTGTGTTATCCCTTGTCTGTTGCATCTACCATATACAGCTGTAACACTGTGGACTCCTGTGTATTTATTTCATACTTTGTGTGACAGATTGCCCAGATTTGGCCACTGGGGGACTCTTTCATGTTGATCCCTGTCATCTTTTGCTAGGTAGGTCCTAGTCCTTTAAATTTTTGAATACTTTGTTGTTCCAGGCTCAACCTGGATTTCCCATTTGAGTCTCTGAATAGCCCATTTCTCCAAAGATTTCTCATCATTTTGGTGAAAAACTTTATCTAAAAACCAAGATCAGAAAACTACTTATACAATGTCTGATTTTAGTTATAATGTCATTATCCAACTAATTCTTTTTTTTTCCTTCTTTTTAAATTTTTTTTGGTTTTTTTTGGGGATTATAATATAGTTATGTCATTTTCTCCTTACCTTGTATCCCTCCAGATGCTTTCCTGTACCCTTTTGCTCTCTCTCAAATTTATGGTCTCCTTTTATTTAAATATTGTTACATAAATATATGTGAATATATATGTATATATGTATATATACACACACAAACATATATATATTCATTTCTATATACATAATTACAACCCATTCAGTTCATATAATGTTACTTGTATGTATGTTTATAGGGATGATTATTTGGTATTAGATAACTTATTGGTGTGCTCTTTCCAGGGGAGAGCTATCTCTCCTACTCTGAGCATTCTGTAGTTGCCTGTAGTTCTTTGTTTAGCATTGAGGTTCTCTGAGTTTTCCCCATCCACTTTGGTGTGTCTGTTGGTGTCATCCTGCTCAGATCATGGTTATGCCCTTTCTAATTCTTTTTTACATATCTACTACTATTCTTCCTAAATGGCTAAAAGTGGAGTTGACAGCATAAAGAGAATGATCCATTACAAGATTAGTATAATCCCAAGTCTTCTAAAAAAAAGTACCTGTTTACATGATTATCAGTGGTATATCTACAGTTTGTAGTTTTGAATGTAAAAATGGGATAAATTTTAATTATTCCCAATATGTATGTTATTTCTGCTAATGAACCTATAGCCACAATCATTCATGTAGACTACTACCATGAACACACAAGTAGCCTCTTCTTTATCTTTTTTGTAAGAGTAGAGTCAGAATCAATGGGAGCTCTAAGTTCTTCCAAAAATATTCGTGCTTACATGAAAATGTAAAATTTTTAACAGGGATATACAACCCTGGATTGTAGTGGATTTGAATTTTCATCTATAGATCTTCTTCCTGTTTTCTACTGTTAGTATACTATGCAAATGACGGCCTTCTTTTTGTTCAATATGCCAACCTGTGTTGTGCTTCAGAGCTTTCCTGTGAATTTTCCCACTGCCTCTCCTCTGTGTGTGCATGTGCACATGCATGTGCTTGCGTGTACGTGTGTGTACCTTTGTGTGTGTGTATGAGAGAGAGAGAGACAGAGACACACACACACACACAGAGAGAGAGAGAAAGAGAGAGAGAGAGAGAGAGAGAGAGAGAGAGAGAGAGAGAGAGAGAGGAAGCAGAAACTGACTCACTGTTTTACCCAGGCTTGCCTCAAACTCACAGGCAATCCTTCTGTCCCAATTCCTCAGCATCCCCTTACCCAAACTCTGCTCAGTATAGATGAGTGAACTTCCATGCTCAGCACAATTCCAGTGTTCATTGGTTCTTGATTTAAATATCAACTCCTTGAGTCCTCATGAAGTTAACTTAATCTGAAATCCTCCCATAATTTTGTGTTTATTATTTTAAATGTATTTCTTAAAGTTTATAAGGCAAATTATATAATTATTTCTGTGATACCTACTTCTCTAGTAGATCTACTGATGGTAACAGAGACAGTGACCAGATTGGTCAACCTCTAGGTGGGTGGTACTTATTTATTGAAAAACTCTGTACATGGTATCTTGAATTTACCTAGTAAAACTTACTATAGGAGAAAAGGCAATAATAAAATACCATAAAGCCCTAATACTTTATGTTGAAAATATTATAAATTGATATATTTGAGCTATGAAATGTTCTATCCATTTCTCAATCATGATATGTTTTGGGGAGAAATCATGTCACGAATAAAGGTTGGGGCATATTCAATGCTTCCCACTTACATTGCCAATTCACTCTTTAGAACGATGCTAATTTACACTTGGCAGTCTATGAGCATATTCATTTTGCCTCAGTGGCAGATTGGATCTTGTGAGGGTGGCTAAAACAGCATTTCCCACTCCATGTCGTCTCCATAAATAGGGCTTTAGCATCCCCCTCTTTGGTGAGTGAAGTGTGTTGGAACCTAGGCAAGTTAGTGAGTTACTTCTGCTGACTTGATGTTATGGGAACTGTGAGACCTGTGCATTCCACTTCCCACCTGTTTTGTTGGGACCTTGTTTTTTGGAAGACATGGCCACCATATAGCAAGAGAGGCCCTCAAAGGCAGAGTTCCTGTTCTCTTATACCAGATAGTATCCAGGCCCTCTGGAAGTGTGTACCACTGGTTGTGAAAGTTATCCTATCTCTTGATGCTCCCTTTCCCTGCCTTGGGGATCATTGAGGTTTTGAGTTTGAGGCTCCAGATACTACTTTGTTCTCCTGTATCCTTTTCAGAATTCTAGACCTGTAGAACCTGTGAGCAGGTCTTGGGAGTGATTTGTGAGAAATAACAGGAATTGAAAACCATGTATGAGTAATTTTATTTCATTGCTTTTCTGAGAATAAAACATTTCTTTGATTTGTATTACTTTGAATTCTAAGCTTGAATGTTTATATTTACATTAGCCAGACACATATATCTTACCCCAGCTTTTAAACAGAAGTTTTTCATAGCTTTCCTTTCATATGAATTCCTCATGTACCAGGGAGTATCTTGTTTCTCTTAAGTGATTTTTTTTTTTCATTGCTTATGGTGCTACCTGCTTTTATTTATGCAGAATTGTAATGTTTTAGTTTTTTCTTTGTTCTCATGATAGTGTTAGTTGCCAACTTGACCAGAGTCCAGAATAACCAGAGAAATTTGCTTTTGGGTATATCTCTGGGGAATACATTGATTGAATTAGTTGACATGCGAAGATATCTCCACTGTGGGTGCTGCATTTCCTGACTTGGAGCTGGGGCTGTGTATGGGGAAAGGAACTGAGAAAAATTATAAATTCATCATCTCTGCCTTCTGAGTGTGGATGCAGTGTAGCCAGCTGCTTCAAGATATGGTTACCATGGAGGTCTTGAACTTTGATCCAGAATAAACCCTTCTTCCCTTAAGTTACTTTTGTAGGAATATTTTACCAAAGCAACAAGAATAGAAACCAAGATATACTTCATGATCTCTCTGAGTCATTGCAAGACCTAGAGATAATAGATATCTTCAGTGGAACAGTATTTGCTGGGTAATAACAAGGCCATTGTTCACATGCGTTCACAGCATCTGTGACTCCATGTTCAAGATCTACAGATGATCAAATCAGCCCTAATTTCAGTATGGAAGTGTGTGTGTGTGTGTGTGTGTGTGTGTGTGTGTGTGTGGGTGTGTTTGTGTTCTCATAAACTCTAACCCTTTGCTGAGGAATCAATATGAATTGATGGTTGCTGGCACAGTAAAGTCAGTGTTCTTCAGGAATTTATTCAGGAAAGGCAATAATGCTCCAATAGAGAACTGTATAACCATGCCCATGTAGCAACACCAAGTCAGCTCAGTGGGTTTAAAAACAAAGCCCATAAAGTTGAGAGAAAAAAGTAGTAGAGGAGTTCAGGAAACTGATTGGGGGTGGATTTGATCAAAACACAGTATACACATGTATGATATTCTTAATAAAAGTAATTTTAAAATAAAATAACCACCTCACAATTTAGTAAAATGTAGGAATAAGATATAAAGGTGGAAGAAGTAAGATAGCAATGGTTATGAAAAGATGTAGTAGACAGAAACAAAATAGGTAAGGTATGGCTGTTGGTTTGCTTTTCAATGATGAGCGAGAAAATACAGCTATCCTTGCCCTAGACGTTGGGAAATCATGCCTAACGTACAAATCCTCAAAATAGTATTAGAGATTTTTCTAAAGGGTCTTATAAGCTTCTTGTCTATATTTTCTCTCTTTATACTAAAAAATAAAACAAACCATGAACAAATGTCTACACATTTTTATCTCCTTTTTTATTAAATGATCAGGTGACTACAAAAGAAAGTATGATAAAATAAGCATAGTAAAAATTCTAAGACAAAATGCTGAATAAATGAATAATTAAAATTGTAAGAAAGCCATTGAAAATGACACAAAATATTTAGAAATCCATAAGTGAACATTGCATAGTCTGAGTTGGCCTAGATAAAGCCACGGCTAGGCTGTGGGGAGACTATAATACAAAAGCTATGACAGACAGATGAAAAGCATGACTTAGGTTAGGTAGAAAGACATATGTAGTTTGATTCTGGTTTCAAAATGTCTGAGTGTACTTGGTATTACATCTTGGTGATTGACAGTGGAATACCATCTTAAAAGCCCCATGAGTTTGTACCCTGTAAATTAGGTTCAAGTCAAGTTTTTCAAGACTGGTGTTTTCTGTGTTTTAGTTGATTACCTACTGTCAGCTTATTTTAACTTCAAGCCAATTATAGAGGAACTAGCTACACAGACAAAAGTTCTAGTGAAAGCAAGTAACATACTGAGCCAAACAGTTGCAACTGTATCACCTTCTACTTGGGAGAAAAAAAAAAATCCACCCAAAGTGATTGTTCACATCACACATATCAGATGTTATACTACCAGCAATAAACATTTGTGTAAATTTGAAATCCCTTTGTAGCACAATGTAATACTAGTTGGATTAGTGATATTTTTGGAAACTTTTAAAGTAATTTGTTATGTTTAAGGACCTTAAACATCTAGTATTTTATGGAACAACCACCAAAATCCCCAGTGCTTTGAATTTAATAAAAGAGTTATACCTATCCATAATAACTACTTTGAAATGAAAAATTTCTCATCACCATTGCTAGCCACTCCTGGGTGTAAAGTAGCCTTCATTCCATACTGTTTTGCATTTCCCTAGTGGCTAGTGATGTGATCATTTTCTTTTATCATTTCTGCATTTTTCTTGGAGAAAAAAAGTTTATGTAGAATTTTGTCTGTTTAAATAACTTAGATTACTTGTTTTTATATTGAGTTGTGAAGGTTGGCTCTAGGATGAAAAAGAAATATATTAAGTTAGACTAGCTATTAATACATGACTAACCAAGATGGGCAGGGATATGACATTCAAGGTAGGTAGATTGTGAAGAAAGCTGAGCAAATTGATTGTCAGATGGCATAAATGTGCACAATAAAGCTTAAGGAATGTAGTAAAATTATTGGAATTAATAAAAAATCTCAGGAAGTTGAGAAAGTATAAGATAAATATTTGAACATCAAATATTTTTCCCAGCAAAGTAAAATTAGAATAATAGTTCAATTTATAATATCATCAAAAAGGATAAAAGTCATAGAAGTTGAACAAAAGTAAAAGCTACATTTTGACATTCACAAAATGTTCAAAGATATTAATCAATATCACAAGAAATGAAAAGACATTTTATCATGGTTTGAATGTTTTCAAGATCAGGACCAAGAACTTGTGGCTAGCCAGGTCATAGGTGCTAGGGGACAACACGCTACTTTCCCTCTGCTGAATGGACACAAAATTAAACCAAATCCTTATCTTTATAAGGATTAGTTATCTTTATACCTAGAGACAAGTGTGTCTGTCAGTCTTCATCAGAGAAACATCTTTTTCAACAGATAGCAATTAACACAGAGATCCATCATTGGTTGCAGAGAAACTGAGGCCATGGAGTGCTTAGCCAAAAATGGGGCATCTGTTCCACATTCACTAATCTCGAGGCTCAGAGATCATTGTGTAAGAGCTAGAGGTGGTAGTTAACTATGAGGAGAGTGTTTTTCAGACATAGCAGGGCAACTGAACATAAGAACTGAGTGGCATCATATACAAGATCTGCCCAGACTCAAGCCAGACACAATCACATATAAGGCATTTGGCTATAAAAGTGGAATTTCTTGCTAAAGAAACCCTTAATTTTGGAAGAAATATATTGAAATCATGCTAGAACAAAAATTCTATATATAATCATGTGCTCAGTCAATGAAAAATACTCTGCAAACAACCATGACTAAGAAAATAGGAACCACTTTTGCGGGGAGAGAAAGAAAAAAACATAGATAGATGGCAACTTCTGTGGTTGTCGAAGAAAAGAAAGGTTGGCAAGAAGATACTAGAAGATTCTCTTCATATAACATCACTCAAATCTTCAAGTTGAAAGTTAACTGAATCCCCAGTATGCTTGGTGAGTGGATTATCAATGGACATGTAAATGAAACATTGAAATTGGAAATCATATCAGATATGTTGTCTCTATTACTAGTCTGTTGCTGTGAAGAAATACTATGATCAAGATGACTTATAAAACAAAGAATTTAACTGGGGGCTTGCTTATAATTTCAGAATAAGAATTCATTACTGTGGTTGAGCACGTCATTATCTATAGGAGAATATGGTGGCAGGCAAGCAGGCAGATAGTCAAGATACTGGTGCAGTATCTGAGAGCTTATGTTTGTTTCATGAGTAGGAGGCAGAGTGAGAGAGATTGGATCTGGTATGTTCACATGAAACCTCAAAGCCAAGTAACACTTCTCCAACAAGGCCACACCTTATAACCCTTCATAAACAGTCTACCAATTGGGAAGCAAACATTCAAACATATGAGTCTATGGTGGCCATTCTCATTCAAACCACCACAGGATGAGATAGGTAAGGCCAGAAAAATGTAGATTCTTTAAGTATTACCTGGAATCTTTAAAAAAATACTCTATTCCTTTGAGACTCAACACTACTAATCCAAATGTAGGTTTAAGAAAAATCAGGATGAGCAAAGCCTCAGTTAACATCTGGATTGGTTGTAATACAGAATTCCTAGAAAGAATATATTAAACAAAAATCTACCTGTGACATTGAAAAATTGTAGATATTGTCTAAGGAGATGTGCTGGGTCAAGCAGGTCTTTAAAACTCAGTTCTAAACTGGGTTAATGCAACCAGTATAATGTTTACACAGTAAGGCCAATCCCAGAAAAATACCTGTAGTGGACATTCAGGCTAACTCTCTGTCCTTTGGTTACATTATCTCTGTTTTTATACAAGACACCCTTTCTTCTTCCTGTGTTGATTCAAGAGATGTGACCTTGAACCTCTGGCTTCCCAGGGTGGATACTTCACAAATCAGAGGAAACTGATCTGGTCAGGTATCCCCTTCTCGGTCCCCTCTCTCTAGCTGCAGGGAAAGTAATCAAGCAGGCACAGGTACAAGCCACGGGGACTCCAGCCTTCAGTCCTGAAAAGGCTGTGTGGAGAAGGAAGAAAATCCTTTCAGCCCTATCTACACAGAACTGGCTGAAGACACAGGTAGGGAAGCTAGTCATTTTAGATTTCTTTTTGTTATTCTCAATTATTTTTCAAATGACAAATTTTGAAACCACCCAGTAAAAGAAGAAAGAGAATCAAGACTCTGAGGTTCTGAGACATAAGAAGGAATATTCTTATGTTCTTGCCGTCTGGCTGGGGAATCCTGCTGGTTAGCTTGTGATTTGAAGAAAGATTTTTTCCTAGGCTTTCTCAGGGGATTTCTTGGGCTTTTCTGTACATGTGTTGATGTGGTAACGTATACTGTAGCTAGTGGTTGGGTTTAAATGCAACTTCTGTGAAAGTGAAGGAATGGGACAATTGCTATGGGAAAGATGATAGCACACAGTCCATAATGAACACAGTCCATAATGGACAAATCTTGTGTGTGTTTGTTTGTTTTACTGCTTCATCTTGCAGCGAAGTGAAAGACCACTGAGCTAGTTGTTTGTCAAAAGCATTTTCTTTGAAAGTTTATTTGTTTTTTAAATCATAGGATTTGACCCACACAGTAACAGTCAGAGACCTAGATAGCCAATTGCCAGAACATTTTATTTTATTATTTTATTTTTACAGGTCACTTTATAAAGTTTAGCTAAATTTATAGTCAAAATTGGTTTGAATAATTTGGTGTTTTCATGATCACTTTTTTCTTCTTTTTAATTGAATGTTTTATTTATTTACATTTCTTTTTGATTGGATATTTTATTTATTTACAATACAGATGTCATCCCCTTTCCCCATTTCCCCTCCCCAGAAACCCCTTTCCATAAACCCTCTTCCTTTATGCTTTTAAACCATTTTGATTACATGCATGTATTAAGATAAATTCTAGGTTGAGGGTCTAGCAATACAATAGATGCAAATAAATCAAGGAACAAGCAATACAATAAACACAAATAGTCAAAAAAAAAAAAAAAAAAGCAAGGCATTAAACCCAATTACATGAACACTCCTGTGATCATTGTATTTCTAAAGGCTTATCAGGATGACCAAAGTATCTGAGACTACTTCCCTGTCCAAGCCCAAGGTCATTTTCATGTCTGAAGGCTACTTCTTTGTTCTAGCCTAAAATTTAGACTCCTGTCTGAAGTTACTTTTTTGTTCTAGCCTAATATTTAGATTCCTGCCTGAGATTACTTCTTTGTTGTAGCCTAAGATTTAGATTCCTACCTGAAATTACTTCTTTGTTCTAGCCTAATGTCAGATTCCTGCCTGACGCTTACTTCCTTGTACTTGGCCAATATCATATTCCTACCAAGCAGCCCATTTCCTTGTCCTTGGCCCATGTCAGCATCTTGCCAAGCAGCCCCAAAGGCTCTTCACCTCTTCCTCTTTTTTATTTCATTAACAAGACTGTGTCTTAGGTTGTTCTGACAAGAAAGCCTTGCTTACCCATCATGGAATATGCATTATCAAAAGCAATGCACTTCTGCCTTAGGTTGGTAAGGCTCTGTGCAGAATTTTACCTGTCCTTGACTTGCCAACCTGTTAAATTAATAACTCTGTCTGGGGGTCCATTATCAGTTTCAATTCATGTACTTTGGTTGCCAGCCTGTTGGTGTAGTTAGAGACAAGCTTTAACACGATGGGCAGGAATAAAAACATTCCTAGGAAAAGAAGGGTAGCCTGATCAAGTTATTTATGCCATTCTTGAGGTTTGACCAAAATAGAAATACTGACTTCAGGCCATGGATAATTTTATTGACATTATCTGCAGCATCAAAGCTCAACAGAGCAGCATCCTTTATATTTATAATCTCACTATGCAAATTTAAAACACACAGAGAGATGTTAGGATTATGCCAAATACCCTACAGGTGTCTTTAAACTTTATTCTAATTATAATAAGAATCAGTAACACTACTCCAATGATATTTATCATGACACTTGAGATGGTTTCTAACTCTTGAACCCTGAACCTTCTTCAGATAATTTGAATAGGTTATAGAGAATCATCCATTGTTCCAGATATATAAATCCTTTTGTATACTCAATATATTAGTAACATTTTTTTACTAGATGCTTAACAAAAATAGTTGTTTTAACTCCTTATGTCAACGCTATTGCAGATGCAGTGGTGCTAGCAGTTAATGAAATTAAAGCTGTTATACCAGCAATAATCAAGCCTGCTACTCTCTTGCTTCTGCTTAAAGCCTAACTCACTTCTTCCAGCACTTTCAAGCTTTCTTCAGTGAATCAAGGTTTTCTTTTATTTATTTTTGTCATTGTTACTATTTTTTTTATTGGATATTTATTTACATTTCAAATGTTAACCTCTTACCCCATTTCCCTCACTTCTGCCCAGGAACCCCCTATCCAAGGCCCCCATTCATCCTGCTTCTATGAGGATGTGCCCCCACCTACCCCCCACCTCCCCACCCTTGAATTCCCCCACACACAGCAGCCAGCCTTCATGGGACCAAGGATCTCAACTCCCACCTATACCTGACAGGACCATCCTCCCTTACATATACAGCTGGAGCTATGGGTCCCTCCTAAGTACCCCTAGGCTGGTGGTTTAGACCCTTGGGGCTTTGGTGGGTTGGTATTGTTGCTCTCCTCATGGGGTTGCAAACCCTTTCAGCTCCTTCAGTCTTCACTCTAATGTTGTGGATAGCCTCAGCCTTGTATTTTGATCCTAGTTCCCAGTGGATAGCCCCAGGCTTGTATTTTGATCCTAGTTCCACCCCCCTGAGAGGGGCTCCAGAGGAGGATTGAATCAATGTTGTGGATAGCCTCAACCTTGTATTTTGATCCTAGTTCCCAGTGGATAGCCCCAGGCTTGTATTTTGATCCTAGTTCCACCCTTTTGGGAGGGGCTGCAGAGGATGATTGAATCTGTACACAGATGACATCTTGTAAACCTTCTGTCCAATTAAAACCTGTAAAATAAAGGCTAGAGCCAGAGATTGGGCAGTAGAAGGAAGCCAACGACGGAGCTGGACAACCACACGGCCTGGATAAAACCGCAAGTTATAAGGGATCTCATAGCCGGGTATTAGAATAGTATAGTGGTAAATCTGCTCAATCCAGGCATACGATTTATATCATAATTATCGAGTTGTGTCTTCCTTTACTGGTCTCATTCAGGTAGGAGATTTTACAGTGGCAAATTTGGGTTTAAATAATTTTTTCTACTACACTCTAACTCCTCCATTGGGAACCCTTTGATCAGTTCAATGGTTAGCTGTGAGCATCTGCCTCTGAATATGTCAGGCTCTGGCAGACCTCTAAGAACACAGCTATATCAGGCTCCTGTCACCATGCACTTCCTGACATCCACATTAGCTTCTACCTTTGGTGACTGCACATGAGATGGATACCCAGGTGGAACAGTCTCCAGACGGCCCCTCCTTCAGTTTCTGTCTTACACTTTGTCTCCATATTTGTTCCCATGAGTATTTTGTTACTCCTTCTAAGAAGGACCAAAGCACCACTACTTGGTCTCCTTCTTCATGAGCTTCATGTGGTCTGCAGAGCAATAGTGATAAAAACTGCATGGTAATTGGTACAGAGACAGGCAGGAAGATCAATGGAATAGAATTGAAGATCCAGAAATGAACCCACACACCTATGGTCACTTGATCTTTGACAAAGGAGCTAAAACAGTCCAGTGAAAAAGGACAGCATTTTCAACAAATGGTGCTTGTTCAACTGGAGGTCAGCATGTAGAAGAAGCAAATAAATCCATTCTTATCCTTGTACAAAGCTCAAGTCCAAGTGGATAAAGGACCTCCACATAAAACCAGATACACTGAAACTAGTAGAAGAGAAGGTGGGGAAGACCCTCGAATACTTGGGCACAGGGGCAAAGTTCCTGAACAGAACACCAATGGCTTATGGTCTAAGGTCAAGAATTGACAAATGGGACTTCATAAAACTGCAAAGTTTCTGTAAGGCAAAGGACACTGTCAATAGGACAAACTGGCAACCAACAGATTGGAAAAGATCTTTACCAATCCTACGTCTGATAGAGGACTAATATCCAATATATACAAAGAACTCAAGAAATTAGACTCTAGACAACCAAATAACCCTATTAAAAAATGAGGTATAGAGATAAACAAAGAAGTCTCAACTGAGGAAACTTGAATGGTTCAGCATCCTTAGTCACCAGGGAAATGCAAATCACAACAACCCTGAGATTCTACCTCACACTAGTCAGAATGGCTAAGATCAAAATCTCAGGTAAGAGAAGATGCTGGCGAAGATGTGGAGAAAGAAGAACACTCTCCACTGTTGTGGGATTGCAAGATGGTGCATCCACTCTGGAAATCAGTTTGGTGGTTCCACAGAAAATTGGACATATCACTACCTGAGGACCCAGCTATACCACTCCTGGGCATATACCAGAAGATGCTCTAACATATAACAAGGACATATGCTCCACTATGTTCATAGCAGCTTTATTTATAATATCCAGGAGCTGGAAAGAACCCAGATGTCCTTCAACAGAGGAATGGATACAAAAAATATGGTACATTTCCACAATGGAATATTACTCAGCTATTAAAAACAATGAATTCGAGAAATTCTTAGGTAAATGGATGGAACTGGAAAATATCATCCTGAGTGAGATAACCCAATCACAAAATAACACACATGGTATTTACTCACTGATGATTGGATTTTAGCCCAGAAGCTTGAAATACCCAAGAATCAAGGTTTTCTAATACTCAGGGCAGTAAGACAAAAGCTGGTTGATAGAGCCCCATAACAGAAATGCCAGGTTTCAGCACACTAACACAGTTGGAAATTATACAATCAGTGCAACTTACAATAAATACTGTAGAAGAGACAAAACCAATTTTAGCTTGACAATTAAAAGAGCCTTAAAACATGCACTAACCCTTGTTTGAAATCCAGATCCTGTCCCAACTTTATCTCTTGCTATGATCACATCATAGAGAAATACAGCTAACTTCCAAATATGTCTCTGATAATGTCCAAATCCAGCCTTCCAAAAGTAAACTGTTATTTCCAATATTGGATTGATTTCTCGACCAGTACATGATTGAGTCCTAAAGGCTGGTCACCTTTAAGAAAAATACAAGAGACATTATAATATCTCTTTTTTGATTCTCTATCCCACAAGGTCTAAAAACTTGAGGCAAGGCACCTTGTCCTATCTGGGATATAGTCAAGCAAAGGTGGGTCAGGAACATATGTCCAATACAGCTCCCCAGTCACCCTTGTCAGGGCACTCAGCAAGCTCACAGGTTGGCATCATTCTTTGTATCAGCAACAGTATGTCTCACCAATCTTTGTAAAGTTTCATGGGCTTCTTCCATAATACCTTGTCCTTGAAGATTATACAAAATCCCCATAATAAATTGTTGGCATAATAAAGTCTCAACTGATCAACTACAATTGCCAGACCCATTATCTGTTTTTTGTTACTGGTTATTTTATTTATTTACCTTTCAATGTTATTCCTGCTCCCACTCCCCCTCCCAACCCCTTATCCCATTCCCCCACTTCCTACTTCTATGTGCGTGTGTCCCCACCATCCACCCATTCCCACCTCCTTGCTCTCGAATTCCCCAACACTAGGGAATCCAAACTTTCAGGGACCGAGGTCCTCCTCTTCCAATGATGCCTGACAAGGCCATCCTCAACTACCTATACAGGTGGAGCCATGCGTCCCTCCCTTCGTGTTCTCAGACTGGAGGTTTAGACCATGGGAGCTCTGGTTGAGTATTTTGATACTCATTCTATGAAGCACCAAAGCACCCACACTTTGGTCTTCCTTTTTCTTCTTGAGCTTAATGTTGTTTGTGCATTGTATCTTAGGTATTGTGAGCTTTTAGGGTAATATCCACTTATCATTGAGTGCATACCATGTGTGTTCTTTTGTGATTGGGTCACCTCACTCAAGATGATATTTTCCAGTTCCATCCATTTGCCTAAGAATTTCATGAACTCATTGTTTTTAATAGCTGAGTATTACTCCATTGTTTAAATGTACCCCATTTTCTGTATCCATTCTTCTGTTGAAGGACATCTGGGTTCTTTCCAGCTCCCGGCTATTATAAATAAAGCTGCTATGAACATAGTGGAGCATGTTTCTCTGTTGTATGTTGAAACATCTTTTGGGTATATGCCCAGGAGTGGTATAGCTGGGTCCTCAGGTAATACTATGTTCAATTTTCTGAGGAACCACCAGACTGATTTCCAGAGTGGTTGTACCATCTTGCAATCCCACCAACAATGGAGGAGTGTTCCTCTTTCTCCACATCTTCACCAGCATCTGCTCTTACCTGAGTTTTTGATCTTAGCCATTCTGACTGGTGTGAGGTGGAATCTCAGGGTTGTTGTGATTTGCATTTCCCTGATGACTAAGGATACTGAACATTTCTTTAGGAGCTTATTGGCCATTTGAGTTTCCTCAGTTGAGAATTCCTTGTTTAGCCCTGTATCCCATTTTTAATAGGGTTATTTGATTGTCTACAGTCTAATTTCTTGAGTTCTTTGTATACCTTGGATATTAGCCCTCTATGAAATGAAGGATTGGCAAGGATCTTTTCCCAATCTGTTTGTTGCTGCTTTGTCCTATTGACTATTTCCTTTGCTTTACAGAAGCTTTGCAGTTTTATGAGGTCCAATTTGTCAATTCTTGATCTTAGACCATAAAGCATTGGTGTTCTGTTCAGGAACTTTCCCCCTCTTCCCATATATTCGAGGCTTTCCCCCATCTTCTCTTCTATTAGTTTCAGTGTATCTGGTTTTATGTGGAGGTCTATTATTCACTTGGACTTGAGTTTTGTACAAGGAGATAAGTATGGATCAATTTGAATTCTTCTACATGCTGACCTCCAGTTGGACCAGCACCATTTGTTGAAAATGCTGTCTTTTTTCCACTGAATGGTTTTAGCTCTTTTGTCAATGATCAAGTGACCATAGGTGTGGGAGTTCATTGCTGGAATATTTTATAAACAATGTAACAAGCATCTGTTATTATGTTGTCACTGTTTAAAAGTATTTAAGTAGAAGATGTTGAATTCTACTCATTTGAGTTATGGGGGTGTGGGAATTGGAACCAACGATGTGAGTGTGGCCTGGAAAAGGCTTCCATTACTGAAGCAGCCAAGCGTGTAGTTATCAGGGTAAGAAAGACTATTTTTTTTTTAAAAAAAGATTTATTTATTTTATGTATGTGAGTACACTGTCACTGTCTTCAGATACACAAGAAGAGGGCATCAGATCCCATTAAAGATGGTTGTGAGCCACCATGTGGTTGCTGGGAATTGAACTCAGGACCTCTGAAAGAGTAATCAGTGCTCTTTTCTGCTGAGCCATCTCTCTAGCCTGGTAAGTAAAAAATTAAGTAATATAAAAGATTTGAAATAAAACCTTGTATTACTTTTTTTTAAGGTATGGAGTGAGGGAATGGTTTTGGAGAGTTCATAGCAAAAGGGTAGCCAACTATCCTCAATCCACAGAATCCAAAGTGAAGTTTCTCTCCAGCAGCAGAAGCTGATGGATTAGATGGTTAGGAGGCACCAGGTTCATAAAGACCATCAAAGACAAATTTAACTGTGGAGGATGTTGGTGCTTTTGAAAGTTTTGAACAGAAACCTAGTAAAAGCCTGTCTGTATTGAAGTCCTTTCCTTTCTAAATGCCAATGATCTATTTCTATTTTCAGGGTGATGGACTATCACAGATGCATATAATCTAGTCTCTGCTTCTCTGTAGCACATCTCTGTCCTGATATGGTTTGTATCCCACACATGAAGAACTCCATTCATGTATACTTTATCATTTTCTCTCCTTATGCAAAGATGTTTTTCTTTTTAATGAAAGCTATTCAATAAAATGTAATAAGTTTTAGTTTGCTCTGAGAGGACTCACATAAAAGTGGTTGATGGGCCAAGTTCAGGATTTGTAGGACATATTTTGTTTATAGCAGGGACTAAAGGAATTTTGTTTTTTTGAAAGAAAATGAAATGAACAAAAATAGAAATATAAGTATGAATTAATGAAACTACCAATATCACATACCTATAAGATATCTTAAGTCTGAAAGACTCTGGTGTTCCATTGTTTTAAACCAGTAGCACAGATTTTCCCAGTGCCCATTCTTGTGATGATGTCACTGTCTTCCTACTTTCCTGCTTGGTTTTGTGACTCTCTATGAGGTAGCTTCATTGAGTGGCAAGGAAGGCATCATGGTGGGCTTCATTCTGATTCTTCCAATGTATACACCTTTTTTCTTTTTCCACTGGAACTGAACAGCCTCTTCTGTAATATTCACTAGCCAGTAAGCCTCTCTTGAGCTCTTCAGTTCACAGAAAGGAATGAATGGATTAAAAACATTCTTCCAAGGGACTCCTCCTTTAATCATGAACCAACAAGACCTGGATCTTCTAGTTTAGTACAAAACTATTATCCACCCCACTGCAAATGCCATGAGTCTTTAATCTGTGCCATATGGGGATAAATATTGTCCCAAACTGGATGCAATACCTGTTTGTTTCTTAGTTTGATAATCCTAGAGGGTGAATGGTTTCCTCAGTAGCAGAACCCTCTGTATGTACTGTGGTAGGAGACATATTTTTACTTCATTGAGATAACTCATTAAAAATTATTTAGTTGGTATTCTCCACCCCTATCATACAAGGATGAGCTAATAAACTATAACTTTCAGTTTTAAATACAGTAGTAAATTTTGGTCAAAGGGAAGATTCATAACACCAAGTTTTGCCGAGATTCATTTGGCCCTGTCATTCAGGAGTCACTTCCTCAATTAGCAATATATGTCATTAATTGCCTTATTTTTTGGAATCTGAAAAAGAAAATTTGAACTCAATAGCAATTTGACTTCTTGGGAGAATAAAGAAGTTATATACATTTAACTTTAGTGGTATTATTATTACTATATTATGAATGTTAGTTCAAGAAGTTGAAAGAACCATGTAGAATACTGAATAATTGCTATCTATGCCATTTCGTTAGGTATAAATATTGCATCTATAAAGTAGCTAACAATAATTGCATGCAATTGTAATGATAAATATACTAAAACTAAATGACTATGTTATGTTGATTAGATAATTTCCATTAAATTTAATGAAACTTAATGAAGTCAGAGGCAGCCTTTAGAATCTATCAGGGTGCATTTGCTATGAAAAAAAAAAAAAGACTTATAGTCATTATTCCTTGCAGTGTGTGTGTGTGTGTGTGTGTGTGTGTGTGTGTGTGTTTGTGTGTGTTAAATGAAGCATAACACAAGACAAACATTTTAAAAAGATTGACCAATTAAAATTGCCTTGTGATATCCATCTTTCCCCTATAATTACACTCTAACTATTTTCAGGATTTTCATGTTAGTAAACTAAATAGATATTAAGAAGGGTTTTACTTGGTTTCAAGAGCTGTGGGAATTTGCCTGGAACACTGTCTTAAGTCTCACTTTTTTTATTTATAAATTTAGTCATTCTACCAGTCCTCTGGGTATGTAACAGTGAAGATGTTATAATCTACATCCTCAAGAAAACAATATTGCTACATGGTTAGACAGTCCGTTTCTTAAGCACCATGATTATGGATGAGTAATGATGTCTCCCAATGATGCTGAGTGTCAGAAGAATATACAATAGGCAATGACTAAGATACTGCTCAAATTAACATGTTTTATTAGTATGAATTCTTGGGTCATCCTAATATATTTTGAAGTCTTCAATTGAATTGCCCCACAGCTATGTATATTTTTTGTGAATTCCTTCATCTGGGAAATTGTATTTAAGTATTTTCTGAAAGAAAACTTTACATTTTCCTTGCATATCCAGAACACTATGAATATTTCTTTTTAAGAAATGAGACACAGAACAAAATGAGTTTGCTAAAAGCCTTCTGGTGTGCAGCTTGATTTCTTTTACTAATGCATTGGCCACTGCTAATTTTTTAAATGTGATAATATAATATTGTTTTAAGGCTTAATGCATTCTACCAATGATTTCATTATTTCAGTTATCTAATCATATTATAAGCTATTTTCATAACTTCCCATCTTAGAAACTTTAAAAATTCAGGTAAAGAAGTCTTCAAGTATTTATGATGAAATGAAAGTGTTTTTACAGTGTCTCTTATCCTTTAAACATACAAATAAAAATGACTGAGATGGAAAAGGTAACTCAAAAAGTTGAAATACAAAATAAACAGAAAATCCACATTTGCGGGAACAGGAAAAGAGAGACCCACAACTCCTAAAAATTACATGCTAAACAATGAGATGTAAATAATTATTAGTTCAATTTACACAGCTATTCTAAAGCCAGGGAAAGTGGCCAGGAGCCCTCACACTCTAGCGAGGGCTGCTCAGTCTAACTCAGGTTGGAATTGGGAAGGTACAGTCAAGCCCATCTGAGGGATAGCCACAGAACAAATCCTGTCAGTCTTCACCATGAAGAAAATTACCAGTGAGAATTGTCAGATGATCTGACTTTTTATAAAAGGAAGCTAGAAAGATTTTTAAATGAAGTGTTCTTATCTTTAAAAATTGTGTGGGCCAAATAAGATTTTATCTGCCAGCTGGATTCCATTTGTGGGCTGCCAGTCTATGATCCCAGCTCAAAAAGCAAGTGTCATTATTCTTAAAGGTCTAGCTAATGATTCTTTAGGTTGATGATATTTAGGAGGGGAAGAGAAGGGTTCCTAAATATGTGGGTTCCACAGTATAACAAGGAGGCTTGGGTACGCATATATACAGCATGACAAGTAGAGCTGTTTATGATAAGATTTGTGGGCAAGGGGATTGCATGAGGTGAGCAGGGTATGAGACAACAGGCACCATCAGTTGAACATCTGGCACTTAAAGCCCCCCATTTTGGAGTCTCCCTGAAACTTCAAAGTCAGTATTGCTGGCTAGGGGCCAAATGCTGGAAATATCGTTCATGCTACATCTAATTTGGTTGAGTGTTGGGGACAAACTCAACTTGATCCTTGGCCTACTCTGGCTTATTCTCTGCCCCATACTTTGAAAGAAGCTGGTTTGTGCAAGCTGCTGCAGGCCTGATGGCTTGAGAAGAAGTAGCACATCTGTGCAAGCACAGCTATCAGCAATCAAATCAGCAAGGTGTGGTGTGTTCTGGGAAGTAGAAGAATAGAAACAGATGAGAGGATATACATAGCTTACAGCGGGAAAACACTGGAAGTTCAAAGGCTTCTCCTCTGTCTCAAAAGAAAGGAAATGTGACATATGCTCTTCAAAGTGAACCTTGAAGAATAAATTGAAAATGCTTAAGATAAAGATAAGAGGAAAGATAAGGGGATTTCGTATTTTATTCAAACATTGATGTCCGCAGTGCCCTTATAGCCATGGTACTCTTCCTCTTGGCTCACTATGTCATCCTTTTCCACAGATACCACTGTTCACACCTCACTCCCATGACACAGCTACCTTCTTCACATCCAACTTCTATTTATTAGTTCCTGAAGAGCCAGCTTAGAGTCTATAGACTATTTCAACAATACTATGTCTTGGGGGTTAAGTTAGCCTTCTTTTCTTAAACCAAACATTCACTTTCTTGAAAAAAAAAAGTTAATTATGTTCTCTCTTTCTTCTATAGTCAACAGGAGTCAACTTTCATGAAATCAAAACTGTAATGGCTACAACTACAAAATGCTTGTGCCACCTCTATCCCCAGTTCCCTAGCTCCTGTTTCTATTCTTTAACTTCTTCATTCCCTAATATTTCCAGGTTATTCTCACTCCCCCATTATATTGCTTTTCCTAGAGCTAATGATCTCCCCTGAATATTCAGATATATTTTTGGGACGAGATTCCATGTAAGCCAGGATAGCCTTGAACTGTCTATATATCCTGAGAGTGGTCTTGAACATCTGGTCTACCTGTCTTCACCCACCAAATGCTTGGGGTTACAGACATGAATTGCCATACCTGGTTTATGCAGTATTAGAGATCAAACTCAGGATTTTTACATTCTAGGCAAGTTCTCTGTCAGCTGATCTACATCCCAGCCTATCTAGATGACATTTTCCATTCAATCTGTTCTTACATTTGCATTCAACCTGGTGAAACTTTTTAGCATCCTGGCTTCTTGGAATCACCTCTTCCTCTCAATACCTAAACTCTCCAGTTCTGCTTCATTATTTTTCTAATGAGGTCATCTTTTCCAATCAGCCGTCACTTGGAGCCCCTACAGAGGATACTAAACTGTCTTTTCTGGTTCCATTCCTCATTTCCCTGGCAAGTACTAACACTAATCATACCTTAGCCATTGTGAGTTAGCTATTGCTGCCTTCAGATCGCTTGTACATGCTTGACATAATTTTCACTTTTGTCTTGCCTTGAATGACTCTATTTTCCACCAGCCTATGCCCTTTACAGCATTCTTCTCTGAGTAGGACAGACCGCCTGGGAAGAAAGACCAGTTGTTTGTTAAAATTCTGATCAACAATGGAGTAATACCTTTATTAGTACAATAAAAATGAAATGCTAAAAATTAAAAGAAATAAAAGAGACATAAAATATAGCCTTGCCTTATGTAAGATCCAAGATCTATATGCTTTATGTGTCAAATTGCTCTAAAAATTTCTGCTTTGTAATGCTCACACTGCCATTGTCCTTAGACTACCACAATACAGCAGTTAGCAATATAGATATTTCTAAAATTATAATGGGTAGGAAGACCTGTGATTGAATATGACTCCTCTCCCTTTTACCTAATTTTCCATCAGATTGCAATTAATCTTCCATTATCTTCTTAACACTCCTGTTTTTTATTCTTATAGCCCATGTGTCTTTCCACTATAGTAATTTTATTATTGGGAGCAAGGTTGAGGATTGAATTGAGGGTCTTGCAATGCTAACCAATCATTCTATTTCTGTACTTCATCTGCAGCCTATATCCCTTTAAAGGATATTTACATTACTGATCTTTTCATCCTCTAATTAGAGACCATGAGCTCCAGAACTGGGTTTCTCATTTTCCCATGTGCTATATAGTATTTCAATGTCTGGGACAGTGCTGGTAAATATCAGACAGTCAAAATGATTCATTCATTGTGTGAAGAGGACTGTCTTACACAATGTGATGGATGAACACAGATAACTCTGCCCAAGGACTTGGGGCACATTGGTGTTTAACGTGTTAAGCATGCAGATAGTGGAAAGCTGTATTCTTGGTGAGGATACTGGAGTTTTCACAGAAGCACAGGATTTGTTTGAGGATGGGAGGTACTTTGGAGATCTAGGGAATGACAGGATAGGAAAAACAACTGAATGGCATAAAGATGTAGACTTTGTGAACTGATAAAGTTCTTATCTGTCAGCCTGAGGAGTTTAGAGTTTTACCATTTCTGGATATAACGTTATTCTTTTGTATCAAACAATATCAAGTTATTTAATAAGTTATAGCAATAAAATGATATAATTAGACCTGACTTTTCCAAGACAACTAGTGTAAGTGTGGAGGCAATATTTAAAACATTAGTGTGGGAGATTTTGCAACATCCTATCGCATGAGTACCTCAATGGCTATTGCTATAGAGAGAAGGAGCTCCATGGGGTTGTACCTTGGTGGGAGCCATTGCTGGATGAGGATGCCTGTCCTGGAAGTCTGAACATGAAGACTTTGAAAAGTTTTTTCCTCTGAGTTGGCAGTCTCTTGAGCATCTACTTTGTGGTTTCAGCACACTGACACTAGATTTGAGTTCTTAGAGTCAACCTTTCTTATATGATATAATATGATATATGATATATAATGCTAATATAGCTAATGTTACACTATTTGATTGGAAATTTCAGTAATAATAGTTTTGCTTCATGAACAGAAGAAACATTTATCAAGGCCCACTTCTCCAAAAAGCAATAGGCATTGACAATCTCTCCTTTTCTTTGGTTATATTTAATGTTCTGTTTAGACTGAAATAATCCTTTGTAGAGCTGGCTTTGTGGACATAAATTTCTTAAATCCATTTTTATGATGAAAAGATTTCATTCTCCTTTGATTGTTTTGTTGGGTATAATAGTTTGGCAGGTATCTGTGGCCTTTTAGAACTTGTAGAGGTCTAGGTCCTTCTGGCCATCAAAGTTTTCATTAAGAAATTTGGTGCTATCCTGATGCGCTTGCCTTTATATGTGATTTGATCATTCTTGCAGCTTTCAATATCCTTTATTTTATGTGGGCATTTAGTTTTTCATTATTATGTGACACAGGGAGCTTTTTTGTAACCATGTCTAATAAGTGTTCTGTATACCTCTTGTACTTTAATAGACGTCTCTGTTCTTAGATTTTGAGTATTTTCTTGTATGATTTTGTTGAAAATGCAAGGGCCTTTAACCTGGTTTTTTTTTTTCTTCTTTCTTAACTGTGTACCTATTTGTAGGTTTAGTCTTTCTATAATGTCCTGGATTTCACAGATGTTTTGTTCATGGATTGTTTTATAGTTAACATTTTTATTAACTGAGAGTTCCGTTTTGTCTCCCTTGTCTTTGAGGCTTAGTATTTTCTCTTCCACTTGATCTAATCTATTGGGAAATATTCCCTCTATGTTTTTTTGTTTGAATTTCTAAGATTTTAATTTTGGATTTATTTAAAAAATGTTTTTGGTTTTGTTCAGATATTCCATCCTTTATGGGATTCCATTCCATTTTTATACTTTTATATTTTGAATTGTTTTTATTATTTAATTAAACTCTTTTGTGGTTTAATAACTCTCATTCATGGACTTGTTCATATCTTCTCTAAATCCTTAACTATATTCATTGTTTTAAAAACATACTTATCTTCATCTTATGTGTATGAGTGTTTTGCTTAGGTGTATGTTTTCCACTGCATGTATGCCTGGTACCCTTGAAGGCCAGAAGAGAGTACTGAGTTTCCTGAAACTGGAATTACAGATGTTTATAAGCTGATAAGATTCTAGGAACTGAACCTGGGTTCTCCACAAGAGCAATGGGTACTCTTAACTACTGAGTCACCTCTCTATCCCTAATCTTTTAAAAATTTTCTACTCTTTTATTTCCATTTATTTATTTATTTAATCATTTATTTATTTATTTTTGATTTTCTAAAAATTACTTTTTTTTTTTTTTTACAGTACAGTTATTGCCTCCCTTCCAGTTTGCTCTTTCACAGTTCCTCATCCCATCCCTCCTCCCTCCATCTTCAAGAGGATGTTCCCCCCCTCCCCCACCAGACCGCCTCACACCCTGGAGCCTCAAGTCTCTTGAGGGTTAGGCATGTTTTCTCCCACTGAGGACAGACCAGGCAGTCCTTTGTTGTATATGTGTTTGGGGTTAGGGGTGGCTTGGACCAGCTTATGTATATTGCCTGGTTGGAGGCTCAGTGTCTGAGGGATCTCAGGATGTCGAGATTAGTTGAGACTGCTGGTCTTCCTATGGGGTTGCCCTCCTCCTCAGCTTTTATTTTATGCATATGAGTACACTGTAGCTGTCTTTAGATGCACCATAAGAGGGCATCAGAGCCCATTACATATGGTTGTGAGCCACCATGTTGTTGCTGGGAATTGAACTCAGGACCTCTGGAAGAACAGTTAGTGCTCTTAAACACTGATCCATCTCTCCAGCCCCTCTATCCCTATCTTAAGCATATGTAGTATAATTGTTGTTTTGAAATCCTTGATCTCTGTATTAGCTAAGTTGCTATTGTCAGAGAACATTACTGAGTTGCGTATGTTAATTTCTTCAGGAGACATATTGTCCTGGTTATGTTGTTGTGTTTTTATTATGGGATCTAAAGATCTGGAGTTAGTCATTGGTAGTGCTTTGTGATATAGATATATGGTGTCACCTTTTATGACTGTTTGGACCCTTGTTTGTTATTCCTCCAACTAGTTAGATTGTGAAAAGTTGAATGGTGCTTGGTGTTCAGTCTTGGGGCCTCCATGTGTTGGTGTCAAAATGAGGTATCAGAGCACTCTGTTAAGGATAGGTATAACATCTGAGCTCAGGAGAAAACCTTCTCTAGGTTTAGAAGGTCTCTGATGATCTTCAGAGCTTTGTAGACAGCCATTGTTCTACATATAGTCCTTGGATAGCAGAAGTTAATGTCACAGTGGGAATGGATAGTGCTTTGTTTGGGTGAAAGGTAGGATGCTACATTGTCCTCAGAGGAAGGTGGATGGCAAAGGTTCTAGATAGGGTTTTTTTAACTTTGGCCAGATGGGCAGGACACTATGTGTTCCCAGGACATCATGGTAAGTGGGGTAGTAGAATGATCCTGGGCATCCCTACCTGGAGTTCAAACTTAGACACCCCATGGTGCCTGGTGGTATAGTGGGGAGGGTAGCTGATAGTTGACAAGCAGGAAGAATGGGTCTGTGGTACTACCTTGCATTTGAGGTAGTCACCCCATGGTTATAGAACTGGAAGGGAAGGATGGTCCCTGTTAAAAATCTTATGGGGTATACTTGATCAGTATAATTTAAGTGTTCCATTATAATCTTCATGGTTACTGAAATAACATATAATGTGGAATGCTTTTGCATAATTTGTTGTATTGACTTTTTCAGAGAAGAATTAGCATACTCTAGCTCCCATACATGACCCATTTCCTGAGAGTTGAAGAAATGTGCTGAAACAAAAAAGTGTCACTCTTGGCATCAAAGGAAACGATCCTGGCACAATTGGACAGAAACACTAAAGACAATTTAGTTTAGTTTGGCTGTGAGAAATTCATTGAGCCTTGTCTAAATGATGTTTACTGCTACCATACTAAATAGCTCTCTCTGGGTAGAACCTGAGTTTGTCCCTCCAAACCAGAGTTGCCAGGTACTAAGACAAAGTGCTAAAGGTTGGAGATACGAGGACCTGAGCTCAGCGGACCTTAGGGAAGAGCAACTTCTTTTCTCATTCCTTGTTTTTGCCACCTGGATTTCTGTTTGTTTGGGAAGAAGCTTACACATTGGTATTTATTTTTTTTTCTGTTTCTGTCTTGGCGAAATTTTTATTACATCAGATTTTCTTAACAGCCAGATGAGGCCTTGCATTGACTCCATGCTGCTTCCAACTGGAGATCAGTACTGAACAAGTAAACAAAACAGGTTTCTCTAGCTTTGGGAGACAGCATAGCTTTTGCTTTTCAAAGCAAAGACATAGCGGATTGAGTACTGTGTGCTTGGCTGTGGATGTTAAATCGTGCCTAGGAAACCCAGACGTGGGCTGTGTTCTTACTTCTCTCTCTCTTTCTCTGAAGCCCCAGCTCCACTGAGCAAAAGGATGACTTTGTTTCAGCTGCTCCACTGGGAGTGAAGGCAATGTGCACAAGGTACAGAAAGAGAAGGTCAGAGTGACCCATGTCTATATGCAGGCAATTTTCCTGACTCATTAAGCTAATCAGAGTTAAATTTTCTTACTATTAATGTTGTGTTCCATACTCAGGTTTAGACAAGAAGTATTGTAGGCAATATAGACTCAGTAACAACAAAACAAAAAGTCAGATGTTTGATCTTTGGATAGTTTATTCAAAAAAAGACATCAAATATTTCTATCAGGAAAGACTGAAAGTCAAATTTTCACTTCTAATCATTTCCCTTCAGAAACTGAAACTTAGTTTTGCATATAAAATAAAATAAAATAAAATAAAATAAAATAAAATAAAATAAAATAAAATAAAATAAATAAAATAAGAAGTCTCTCCTATGGCCTCATAACACTTGGGCATTGCTATTCGGATGCTCTGATCATGTTACATGTTGTACTTTTATTTCCAACCATGGCCCTTTGAGGGCAAAGGCTGCTTCCTATTCATCATTCTATTCTTAGGTTTTTACAGAGAAAAAGAAACAGAATTTACATATTGTATTTGTGGAATTATTTTAATGGTACAGACAGTGCTTAAAAGCCCACCAAGAATCTCACAGCCACCACCTGTACTGTAATAACTCTGTTGCCTCTTTGTGGGAAAGGTCATTTGGATATGATCTTGGAAGTAGATGTTATTCCCAATTATTCATCCTAAGCTAAAATGAGTTATGTTCAGAGACTGTGCTTATTCTAAAACATCTACACGTCATTCTCCTCACTAAGAGCTGCTCTGTGCGGTCTCTAGGCTGCACAATGCCAGGTTCTCGGCAACTTGCTTGAAGAATTGAGGAAGCACATCTATAGCAAAGTTGCTGAGGATTTTATTCAGAAGAAAAGCAAAAGTGTGAAATGGACACTGTGCAGGGGACCAGTGGGTCCTGGATAAGATTTGCTTAAGAGGCCCTGTGCACTGGTTGGAGGCTTCCTTTTGTGGGTCCTGAAGCAAAAATGAGTTGATTTTTAGAGACAGAGTGTGGCTAGTTTTCTGGTTTGATTGATAGGCCTGGGTTATGTAGGCCTTTGCTCACCATGAATGTCCTTTCCCATGATGCATCTGACTTTAATCAATGCATACTCAATTATGCAGAAGCATAGGATAGAAGTAGAATATTTTCTTTCCTTTTAATAGTCTTGGGGATATTTTTCTTAAACATTTACCCAGAAGATAGTTTTTCTAAAAAAGCATATACCAAAGACCAGTCCAGACTTCATTGGCTCATTGCCCTTTGTTCCAAGATATATTTCAGGATGGGCTTGTCCACAAACGGAGGTTACTGGGGGATTATAGGGAGCTATAGATTGGAATGATCTATTTGAATTCTTTAAAGAGGGCAGTGCATGCAGGTTGGTGTTGGTGAGGGTCCCAGGTTGCTAAGGGTCTTGTTGGAAAAGGAATATATGTTTAGTTCAAGCTTCAGCGGGCTCCTGGTGTCCAGGCTATCCTTGTGCTTGCTGCCTCAGAGTATATATTGGCACCGACAGTAATGGAAATTTTTATGCCTTGAGAAAAAAATGAGTCTACAGAAATTTTATGGCTAGCTTGATAAATTCACTAATAATAGGAACCAGAACTATATGGCACGTGTCATATTTGTCTGGTTCTCACTGTGTCAGTATGTGATATGGCTGATAGTCTTGTGTGATTATGGTAGTGTTCATTCCTCAGTGTATTTGTGTTGCTGTTTTATTGGTGCTAGTTTTACTCAATAGGACGTATACATAAGGGAACAGAAATGATGTCAGTTACTTGCTCACACAAATCCTGCAGGTTGTAGTCATCCAGAAACTGCAGGAGAAGGAAGGAAGAAAAGGAATATGCAAGCCTATATTTGCTCAAATCTTGGCTTATATTCATCCACTGCTTCGGTTTCAAGTCCAAGCATTTCACATCTTTTTGTAATGCACAATTTCATTAGTCTTATTTATGCTTAAAATGAGCCTTTTTTCCTCTCATTGTTATTCCATGACGTACATACGTCACCTGCATACAGTACGACTCTGTCCACTGTGATTTTACTTTCCATAGTTTCATTTTCTGATTATGGTCAACTATAGTCTAGAAATGGAAAATTCCAAAAGAGAATACTTTGTAAGTTTAATTTTATTTTATTATTTTAGAATCTTTTGGTATATTTAATTTGTGAAGAAAACTTCATCATAGGTATGCATGTATGTATAGGAAAAAGAATAGTATATACATGGTTCTGTACTATCTTCAGCCTCAGGAATATACTGAGGAATGTGGAACAGATGTCCAGTGGGTAAAGGAGACAGATGTCACTCTCCAGTGAGTGGATCTTAGCTCTTGCCTGAGTTTTGACCCTCAACTATAAACTAAAGCTGAATTCTGTCATGTCGTATGCCTGGGCTCTGATCCAAACTAGTGGTGATCTCATTATGCTCCAATTCCTCAGGATGCTATGTTGTCAGTTTCTAGGGAAGTCTCATGATTTAGCCCCATGGCACATGGAAGAGGAGTGCCTTCTCATGTTTCCTGATGGAGGCAAGCTATTCTTCTCAAAGACAGCTAAATTTGATGAATGCACATACTGTATTTAAGGACTTTACTTAGTGCAAGGTGGGGTTGGTTTGTCAGCACAGGAGGCATCTCTATTCATGAATTATAGGATGTAGCTTGAAATTTATGATTCTAAGTTCAAGCTGTAAAGTATTGACTTTGTTAGAGATTCAGGGAGGTAAAATACCACTACAGAGCCTCTGTGCTTTTAGTGGTATCTTTGAAAAACATGTACATGTTCTCTATAAAGGTGATACGACAACCAGCACCCAGCCACTCAAATACAAGGGTATCCCCTAAACTGGTTTGGAGACCAGTTAGGGTGGTACTCAATTACATAAGTATTTCTTCCTCTGAGGATTGAGCACAACCTGGCCAACACTGCTGGTACAAAATTAGTCACTCATCTGGCTTCATTAGTCAGAACTGTGACTGCATTATAAAGAGGAGGAGGAGAGTGTGTGGCTGAAGTAGAGGCCATAGCCTTAGTACATTGTGATATTCTGAAACACTAGATCAGTGACAAATCTTCCCTTGGTAAGAACTGAGTAAAAGAGAAAGCCAGTAGAAATACGAAGCCAGGAGAATAAATGTCTCTTTTGCAACAAGATTTAATTTATTTTCTCATTGTTATTGTGTGTACATGTGTCATGTATGTGTCATGTGTATGACAGAGAACAATTTGGTGGAGTCTATTCTCTCCTTCTATCTTTACATGAGTTCCTGTGATCAAGCTTAGGCTGTCAAGGTTACACAGTAAGTGCTTTTATCAACTGAACATCCACGTGTGTGTACATGTGTGTGTGTGTATAAATATATACATATATACTATGTATATACATACATATGCAATATATATACATACATGTGCCACATATGTATATTAGCACTAGCAGTCCAAACAAGATGGACTATCAGCCTGTCAGTGGCCAATGCTATGTTCACCTGGAAAGGGACATGAGAATAATCTCCAGTTTTACTATGGTAAAGCTCTAAGGCATGTAATCTGGGAAGAGCTGTGGAGCCTCTTAGGGATAGGAAATAGTTCCTTACTCATGGTCCATAATTATTTATATCTGAAATCTCATCCTTACTTGGTCACATCCTGATGAACTCCATTCCTATTATAATTCAGAAAAATTAGGTTTGCTTGTCTTTTATTATAAGAAATCTAATGTTCTACTTGCAAATGGCACAGTATTCATTTCAAGAAAAGAGAAGCACCTTGCACACATGAAGGAGGCACAGACAAGACATGTAAAAATTCAAATACCTTTTGTACTATGAGGGTAGCAAACAAGTTGTTAATAAACTGTGGGAAGAAGCACAAGATTTAATCCAGCATAATGACTCCAAAGGGGATGGAATGAACTAGGAAGAAATCAGACAAAGACGATTTGGAAAGTTATTCATGGTTTGAAATGTCAGCAGTAGTCATTCCTTTAGAAATATACAAAAATGTAGAAAGAGGGAGGCAGCACCTAACTTTTCAAAAAGCTGACTCTGAGAAGTGAAAATACCACTCCCCCACAGTCCCACTACTCAAGTCAGAATTCTAAGGCAAATTCTCTGAACCAAACTCAGTGTTCTTTCCTTTGTGTTGTCTTTTCCTTTCCATGTGGTTGTTCTGCTGCCATGTCCCTCTAGGTCCATCAGTGATAATTGTTTCATTGACTCAAGCTCAGAACAGACAGAATTAGAGTTGGGAGGGGTCAGGTGAAGAGTTAAGGAAGCCTGTCTCAGGTTAGAGACAGATGCTTGAGCTAGTGTTGAAAAATTAGATAAAAAAATATAATGCATAAAAGGAAGATTTGATTAAAATGATGACAAAGAGAAAAATGTAAGAAAAAATTGAAATTTTTATATATTTCTTAGAAATACTGTAGAATGACATGGAATATGGTGCTCATGGAATAGAGTGTGGTTTAATTAAAATTTCTGATAAAATTAAACAGATACACTGTAAAATATGTTTGATAATCTGGAAAACAGTGTTGGAAAAATGAGTGATCACTATTAACATAAACATTGAAAAATTAATGAAAAATATAAAGGACATGAATAGGAATCAGGTGCTCTGTTTGACATGACAATGACCTGGGAGGCTTCCATTTAGTGGAGGCACAGGTGCTGGGAGATAATTTCAAGCAAGTCTATTTCTAATCTATGGCAGGAAACTACTTATTAAACAGAAATGAATCACTGGAGCACAGTGAGATATACCAGCATTTCTGGTCATTTCTCATAACATAAAACAGAAAGAAAGAGAGTGTGAATAAACCACTCCAAGTCTGTGTTTGCAGCAGACAGCCTGTGACATAGAAATTCACACAAGTGTGACATTAATCTTATTCATTCTTTATGATTTGAGACTAGTGAGATGTGAGCAGAACCACTTGCAATTAAGCTTTCAGGGGACATCAGTTTCTGATGGACATGCGGAAGACTAGGACATTCTTCCTGAATCTTCAATTTTAAAATCTGTGATATTAAAGGATTACTAAAATCAAGCTGTCTCATTTGGCATGATTTTCTTCAGTGAAACTGAAGGACTAGTTGCACATTTTTCTTTACTTTGTCAGGGAGCATGGTGAGATGTCTACTATGGAAGGCTCTATGAATTCTTTTGAAAGTGCTGGTAATTATATAGGTCCTTACTGCTTCTCACCAGGTTACTACCAACTCCTTACCATTCATGTGCCTTCTCTAAAATGGTGAAACATTCAGAATCAAAAAACACAGGGAAAGCCAAGGAGCTGTACTGAAACACAGTCCTCATTCCTATCAAATACTCTATATGTGTTTTACTTTTGCTTAAAGTGAATGAAGCATTGTAACTATAGAGTAGGCCCCTAGTTCTTTTTAGCTGTATGGAACCTACTTTCCTTTCCTTTAACAGATGAATTTAGAATTTATGTTCATTTTCCAGTGATTAATTTTTTAGTGAAGATTTTAGTTGAATCACACTTAGAAAACTGAATCATAAGGATCTATCTTTCATCTATCAATCTATTTATCTATCATCAATCCATCACATCTCTTTGTCTGTCTCTGTGTATCTGTCTGTCATCTATCTATTCATGATATGTGTAATAATGGCTGCTCAAAAGGTATACTACCATCCTGATAAAGGTAAAGAGTTTTTTCAGCCATCTACAAGGCTCATGGGAGCATGTTTATTATTATTACCTTTTTTGAAACTTTGATGCTATAGTTGATTAAACTTCCCTCGTTTTGAATGTTATAAAGGAATCATGAACTGTTTCATTATAGGCATCTTATACTCAAGTTTATACTTGGTAAATTAATGCAATTTGTTTATTAGTAGTTAATTCTTTTCATTGTTGCACAGTGGGTGTTGGAAATATTACATTGTATGCTGAATGCTTCTACAGTTGAAGAGTGGATGGTTGGTCTCTTAAGAATACTACCTCCTGAAGCAATGTTTGAGTGAGAGTGTGTCAAAGGAGGAGGATCAGGTGTGAAGCTTAAGGTGAAGGTGAATTCATATCTTCCTGACAGGCATCTCCTTAAATATCCTCTCCAGTGCCTCTCTTACTTCACCCTGGCAGTGCTGGCAGAGAATATTTTTGCCCGTAGCAGGATATTTCCTGCTACATTGTATTTGCAGTGGAGCTCAGTGATTAGGCAGTAGAAGAGGTGGTGGAGCTGGGAGAGGAGAGAAGGGGAGGGGAGAAATAGAGGAAGGGGAGGAAAAGGAGGAGGCTATCAGTCACAGAGAACCATGGATGGGTCGAAAGCTGTCCTGGGTAGCAACTTCTATCAAAAGATTAGATATTGGGTAACAACTCTAATTGTGTAGGCGTCTTGTTGATTGAATATTTCTAAATATATAAATCCTTTAGATATCATTAAGCTTTAAGGGTCTCATTTCTACCAGGTACTGCGAGAATGACAGATATTGTCTGGGGTTCAGTCTAGCTTTGTGGATTCACTGTGGTGGATTGGCAGAGCCATCCCTCACACTGTCATCTTGTGGATACCAGGGCCTGTGCATCTAGCTAGCCGTAGCCTCGGTCAGAGCCTCGGAGCAGCAAGAACATGGTGGCTTCATGGGAATAAGCTGGACCAGGCACCATTTTCTGAATGTCACACATACACTTGCATGTGTATGTCTTTGTAAATCTTAGTTCACAGCTTAGAATTTAGTTGATATGTCATAGGGTCTGTGAATTTTTATATGCTTAACTCACTGCCAAACAGTTTTCCAAGACTGTTAGCCCTGTTGTCTATCCCCAACATCTGAGAGTTACCAATCACTGCCCTTCTGCTGTGCTTGGTTCTGTAAGTGCTTCACTGTTGTCCATTTGGATAGATCTTTTCTGAAGTCTCTTACATCTTTCATCTCCCAGTATTTATCTGTTTAACTTTGTTTCTTTCTTACTGACTTCTAAGAATCTCCATGTCAATATTTTCTTCATTTTGTGGGTAGATTTAAATTTTGCATTACTTATTGTTTCTACCATTAATATTTTATTAGCATAATTTTTACATATGATTATAACATACTTTGATGATTTTCATTTCTCCACATTTCTCTTATCCACATTCTCCCTTCCCCCTTTTCATATCTCTAGTAGTTCCTGTTTTATTTTCATGTCCATCCTCCATCCCTCTATGAGACAAAAATGTGGTATTCACCTCTGTCAGACATATTCACTTAACATAATGACTTCTAAGTATACTTATTTTCCTATACAAAAGCTAATTTCATTCTTCTTTATGGCTGAATAAACTTCATCTACTAACTGTAAAATATTTTATTTAACCATTCATCTATTTATTGATGGATACCTAAGTTAGTTTTATAAATTAGTTATAAGGAAGTATTCCATAATTAACCTGGATAAGTGGGTATTTCTATTATACAAAATAGTTTTGGTTTTTTGGGATATATAACCAGGAGTTGGTATAGATAATGATAGGATAGTTTTATCTTTAATTTTTTGGGGGAATCTTCATATTTTATGTTGTTTGTATGTTATCTGTATTTTAATTGGTATTTATTTCTCTTTTCATTTCATTGTGATTTGATGATATATATTATTTGTGAGTTTTTTATAGTTGTTAAGGCTTGTTCTATAAACTAAAATGTGACATATCAGACGAGTTATCATGAGTTGCTGAAAAGAATGCTCTTCAGTTATTGGATGGAGCATTCTGTGGATGTTTGTTCAGCTCATTTGATCGATTATATTACTTAACCCTGAAGTTTATTTAGTGATTGTTTTGTATGGGTCATCTATTGTTTGTGAATGGGGGATTGAAATCTCCCACTGTTATTGTATCTGAACTATCTAGTCTTATAATTAATGTACATGGATGCACTAAACTTTGACACATGTAATATTTACAACTATTACATTGTCTTGGCGGCTTTCTTTTATTAGTATGTAGTGAGCTCCTTTAACTCTTCTTAGTAATTTTGAAATGAAGTCTGCTTTGAGACATATGAGTATAGCCATCCTTGCTTGCTTTCATTTTGCATTTTAATTTCTTTGTCTTTGATAGTAGGGGTGGTTTTTCTTTATAAATTCAGTTATCTGCTCTACATCTTTTAATTGAAGAGTGAAGACCATTCACATGATTAAAATATTATTGAGGAGCATGTACTAACTTTTGCATGTTTGTTGATTGTTTTTCAGGTTCATTCCAGTACTGTTTTTCCTTACTCATCTTGGAGATTTACTGGTTTACAAAGTTGATAATTAACTCTTTTCTAATTATTGGAATTTATATTTCCTCTTTATTTTTTCATTATTTCCCATAGTTATAACTGTGTATATCTTTATTCCTCATCTATATGTAAAATTCCTTGAGTCATATTAGAATTTATAAACAATTTGTCTCTTCCCTCTTACAGTTTTCAATATTCTTTTTTTGATTTGATGTTGACATTGTAGTCATGAGGAATGATACTATTGACTATTTCAAAAATGCATAATACACATATATGTGTATGATTTAAATGAAATGTTTTTGTCTGAGCTGACTGTGATCCCTCCAAGAGCCAAAGACTACCTAACGAAAACCCAACACCAATCATGAGTCTCCTGAATTGTTGGTCAGGGTTGTTCAAGAGACTTCTTAGTCATCATAGGTTATTAAATTTGGCTCAATACTCTTCAGAGGAGGAAGGATAAGTGCCTATTGCTGCAAAAACTAAGTGCTTTTCACATAGAGGGTGCAGAAATACCTGAGATAGAAATGACCTGATCGCTTCTCCACCTTTTGGCTAAGATCAAGTGTAGAACTGACCTGAAAGCTTCATGGTATCAGAATGGGCCATGTAAGCTTCCAAAGAAGAGATACAACTAATTAGCCATATCTTTGTGTTTAGGAGCAAGCATGATTAACCAATGAATCAGTTGGAAAATATTTAAGTATTGGTATTGGTGACATTATCATCTACTTGAATAGGAAGGAACATTTCTGATACCCTCAAAATCAGCTATAAAGTACTGTTCCCACCTTTGAAGGGCTCTAATCCTTTGGTGTCCTAACTTCCAGTGCTTCAAACATTTCTGAGAAAGTAGCTTGAGACAGAAAAGAAAAATCCATAGCTTCAGGTCTGTATAAGACTGGAATTGTGCAGGGAATGCCTTTCTGTATACTTCACACAGCATTCCTGTGCAGTAGTTATGGGCAAGGGTATTACTTCTTACCCCTAGCATTGGCAATAAGCTTTATTTGCTTCTGAAATAATACTAGTCTTATAATATGTACACAAAAGCACTTAAACTCCTGTTTTTTAAATTCGATATTTTATTTATTTACATTTCAGATAGCATCCCCCTTCCCCATTCCCCTACCCATTATCCCCTATCCCATCCGTCCTTCTCCTTTTTTGCCTTTATACTGTTTAAATTATATGGAAGTATTAAGGTCAGTTCTAGGTTGAGGAACTAGCAAATCAATAGATGCAAATAGTCAAGGAGCAAGCAAGACAATAAACCCAGATAGTCAAAGAATACACACAACAATAAAGAGAGTCCCGTGATCACTCCTGTGATCACTATTTCTAAGGGCTTATCAGAATGACCAAAATATCTAAGCCTACTTCCCTGTCCTAGCCCAAAGTCATTTTCATGCCTGAAGCCTACTTCTTAGTTCTAGCTTAAGATTTAGGTTTCTGCCTATAATTACTTCTTTGTTCTAGCCTAAGATTTAGATTCTTGCCTGAAATTACTTCTTTGTTCCAGCCAAATGTCAGATTCCTGCCTGCTGTCCATTTCCTTGTCCTTGGCCTATGTCAGATTCCTGACTGGCAGCCCCCAAAGCTCTCCACATATCCCCCTTTTTATTGCATAAACCAGACTGAACCTGTCTTAAGTTGTTCTGACAAGAATGCCTTCCTTATCTGTCATGGAATATGCATTATCATAAGCAATACACTTCTGTGGTAGGTTGGTAAGGCTCTGTGCAGAATCTTACCCGTCTTTGGCTTGCTAGCCTATTGAATTAATAACTGTCTGGGAGTCCATTTTCAGTTTCAAGTCATGTACTTTGGCTGCCAGCCTGTTGGTGTAGTTAGAGACAAGCTTTAGCACAATGGGCAGGAATAAAAGTATTTCAGGAAAAGAAGGGCTAGCCTGATCAAGGTATGTATACCACTCCTGAGGTTTGACCAAAATGGAAACACTGACCTCAGGCCATGGATAATTTTGTCAACATTATCTGCAGCATCAAAGCTTAACAGAGTAGCATTCTTTAAATTTATAATCTCACTATGCAAAGTTAAAACATCCAGAGAGATGTTAGGATTATGCCAAATACCCTACATGTGTCTTTAACTTAATGATAATCATTGTAAATTTTAGAAGTAACACTACTTCAATGATATTTGTCATGACACTTGGGATGGCTTCTAACTCTTGAACCCTGAACCTTCTTCAGATAATTTGAATAGATTATAGAGCATCAATCCGTTGTTCCGGACACCTATACAAATCCTTTTGTATACTCAATACATTAGTAACATTTTTTTTTTGCTAGATACTTAACAAAAATAGTTGTCTTAACTCCTTGTGTCAATGCTATTGCAGAAGCAGTGGTGCTAGCAAGTAATGAAATTAAATCTGTTATACCAGCAATAATCAAGCCTGCTACCCTCTTGCTTCTGCTTAAAGCCTAATACACTTCTTCCAGCACTTTCAAGCTTTTTTCAGAGAATCAAGATTTTTCTAATACTTAGGGCAGTAAGACAAAAGCTGGTTGGTAGACCCCTGTAACAGACATGTCAGGTTTCAACACACTAACACAATTAGAAATTAATACAGTCAGTGCAACTTACAATAAATACTGTAGAAGAGGCAAAACCAATTTTAGCTTGACAATTAAAAGAGCCTTAAAACATGCATCAACCCTTGTTTGAAATCCAGATCCTGTCCCAACTTTATCTTTTGCTATCATAACATCATAGAGAACTGCAGCTAACTTCCAAATATGTCTCTCTTATTTTTCTTAAAGGTGACTAGCTATTAGGACTCAATCATGTACTGGTCTAGAAATCAATGCAATGTTGGTGATAGCAGACTACATTTGGAAGGCTGGATCTGGACATTTTTAGAGACATATTTGGAAGTAAATTCTTGTTTTTAAACATATTCTCCTGGATAGTCTTTTCAATGTGTAATTCTCTTTAAAGTAGAGAGAGGTCAGTTGGTTAGAGGGCAGTGTTCAGGAAGAGATGAAACAACATATCCTTTGTTTGAGCAAAGAGATTGGATTTGGGAAGGTGGAACAAGGAGAAGTAGTATGTTTCAGAAAGAAGCTGTTGAGGGATGATGGAAGTAAGAAGTTAGTAGTGTGTGTTTTCCTAACACACCAATGCTTGATGCATATAAGTGAGAGGTCAGCTTTGGAAATGACCAAGAATCTCAGGCTCGCACTGTAAGTCACTTATCACACAGGTAGATAGTATATGGTAACCTCCTGTTCCCCAAACCCAAGATAATGAAAAGATATTATGATTTACTTTAGAATTAGGTAATTTTCAGTGTGTAAATGTTCTACAGTGCTAGAAGATTCCACCCAATATAAATTATTTTAGATATATTCAGTCATTTTTGTTTGAGTCCATTCTGTAAAAGGTCTTAACAATTCCCACAGAAAACATTTATATAAATGGCAAAATTTACATTAAATCCTTGTCGTACATGATAGTCCTTAATTCTGTTTGTTTGGCTGATTTTTTTTATTGTTAAAGATAATTGTTTTGATAATTAATCATCCTGTTTCCTGATGGATCCTGTGTAGAATCCTTAAAAAAAAATCATTGTTTCTACTTGGAAACAATACATTCTTGCAAGATGGATGAGTGGGTAAAGGCACTTCCTGCCAAGCCTTATGGAACTTAAATTTGACTTCTATAATCCACAATGTAGAAAAGAGAGCTGCCTTCCACCAATTATCCACTAATCTACACATACACACTATGCCAACTTAATAAACATAAATATTAAAAATAAAGATGAAATTATTGGAAATAATGCTTCATGTGTTCAATGAGTAAGAAAATAAGATTTTCATGTCTCTTCAGTAAAGAATTTTATCTGAATCTGGTTAGTAAATGGGAAAGGCCATTAAACATACTGGGAAATTTTAAATATTTAATTAATAATTTGAGAACTTTATACAATGTATTTTCTTCATATTTACTCTCTTAATCAACTTCATCCAGATCCATCTCAATTTTTTCTACTCAGTCAACTTTATGTACTCTTATTGAAAAAGCAACAACAACTAAAACAATATCCAGGGCATTTGCACATATGAACTCACAGCAGGCCTCACAAAAGGCACAAGACCCAAGTTAACTCAAGACAACAAAAATTCCAACATGGAGGAAGAGTGGGCATGATACCCTCCCCTGAGATGGGGCATCCTTGGCAATTAATAGCTGCTAGAAGAAGGACAGTAAGTTTTCTTGGTGTGACTTAGGGTAGATCAACCATACTCTGTGGCAAGTTCACATGCACAAGAATATTTGGGCAACACATTGAATTTTTTTTTTTAAATACACAATCTTCAAGTAACTTAATGAAGGGTTGGAAACATTTGTTTTGAGATGGAAGAGAGTTATCTCAATAAACTAACATGAAATGAGAGCAAACAAACCCAGAATGGAATAATTTCTAGCTCCAGCTACACTGAATACTCTCCAAACCCAGAGAGAAGGCTCAGGTTAGACCCCTGCTTCCATACTACTGCAGATAAATTCTCATATGCTTAGCTTCACTCTTCCCTTTATCCTGTATCTCCTGAGGAACAGGTTTCTCAGGCACGGAATGGCCAGGTTAACATCTGAGAGCTAACCATCTATTCCAAAATCATTCTAGCTCTTAAGGGAATTGTAAGTTGTTGTCTAGTTTTTGCTGAACTGCTCCCCTTAGCTACTAAACTTTCTTCTTCCTTTTGAGGCAACAAAACTAAATTCTGACATCATGTTGTTCATAAATTGTTAGAAACAAAACCCCAAATCATGAAGTTGTTGTACATTCCAAAACCAATTTATTTCTGTGTATTTTTGGTGCAGGAATATTCTTAGAGCAAAGTAGAGTACATACTTGTGAGTTGGATATGAATTATTTGCCATAAATTATCACACACAATGGACTGAAAGAACCAGATGTTCAGTGCACTTGTTATTTTGGGCTTCCTAAAAATGGTCTTTTGCAAAAACTATTGTGAGTGGCATGGAAATATGGATGTTGGCTATTGGACTTACTGTTTTGTTTTCTTATAACTTTGAATTGTAAAGTATTCTATATAAGTCATGTATATTTTGCTGTTCAATACCTATTCATTTCAACAATTATTTAATGTTTCTGTATAACTTACTTGGGGGGTATTCTATATTAATTTAGGTTAAGAGGTAGCTAAATGCTCTTTATGTTCTTATGAATTTATTGTGACTCTTCATCTTAAAAAAAAAAAAAACACAAAATAAACAGATTCCTCACACACACAAATGTAACTGATAGGTGTTTTCTTTTATATCAATGTTGTTCTCTGGAACTATCCCTTAGGAATGGGATAGTCAGTACATTCTACAAAATTTAGTAGTCTTGTTCATTATATGTTTGCTGGCTTAGAACAGTCAGGAAAACGAAGATCAATACTCAATGAGAGAGGTGTGAAATCAGTGTAAGAAGGTGGTATCTGCTGCAGGAAAAATTCCAAGATGGCATTTGGGTTCCTATCTCTGGTTATACACTCCCTGTGTGATGTTGTTTTATTACATTGGGAAGAACTGTGACCATAATGAAGTCCACTGTGTAAGAATATTATATGACAGAACTGGGAAATAGAACAGTTGGATCCCTAGGTCCTTTGGGCAGCCATGCAGCCTATCCTACTTTTTATGAAATCTGGGCTAACAAGACCCATGTCCTCAAACAGAATAAACAGTTTCTGAGGAAGACATTCAAAGTTGTTCTCTGGCTTCCAAACATATATACACCACCTATGAACATCTGCCATTGCACACACACACATGCACACATGCACACATGCACACATGCACACATATACATAGGAGGTAGTACAGACATTGTTTTTTTTAAGTACACTTACTATTGGTAGAGTAGAAGCTTGTTTAGAGGGAAAAATGTTAGGTAACTCAGAGAAGCCCAAAGTTAAAGAAGAAATGTTATCTGAAAGGCAGCTGGAGACACTCTTATTTAAACAATTTAATGAGTCTCTATCATACATACAGTGGAGTGTACAGAAGTCCAGTTTACAACCAAGACTCATTGATCTCATGCTGTGCTAAGCCCCTAACAGAAGAAATAGTTCAAGATTATGAGTGGTACACAGTACACACACAAGGAAAGTGTGGTGTACTGATGCTGATTTAGGTCTTTGAAAGTTAAAGGCAAACAATTTAGGATCCTTAGGTATGTATCATATGCCACTCACCCTTCATTATTCAGCCTCATTTTAAGTAAATAACTCATATTTCCAAAATGTTCTTATATTGTAAAATTTTCTTCCATCGAGAGATTTACATAATACTATTGGACTCATCCTGTATTGCTGGATCACACATAAGTAGGAGTTGGCAGGCTCAGCCTTCCAATCTTAGTTTGGTTGCACTGCCACAGCACTGGTGTTTATTCAGGGAAGGCATTGTATGAGACAGTAACTTTGGGATCTCTATAAAATTCTGCAAGTATTTTTTTAAAAAAATTTATTTCTTAAGTAAAATATACTGTTGTGACAGTAATTTCTAAAGTATAAGTTGTATATATCCATTTGGGTGATTGTCAGCATGGAATACTCACACAGCTAAGGGACCTGCACACAGAGAGCTTCCCTTATATGTTTCTATTAGTCAAAGCAGTTATTCTATGAGTCATTATTTTAAACATTAGTCCATTGGATGATTCAAATCCTCCACCTATCATTTCTGTTTTTAATCTATCACATAAATTACAAAACGAGACTTGCATTTTCAGACAAATCAAAAGCCTATTAAAAGTTTGATATATTACCTGTTGAGAATTACTGGTGTAAGAGAAATTGTTTATCATTATTAGAAAAAGAGTTATGTATTTACACAATGGAGTATTACTCAGCTATTAAAAACAATGAATTCGAGAAATTCTTAGGTAAAAAGATGAAACTAAAAATATCATCCTGAGTGAGGTAACCCAATCACAAAAGAACACACATGGTATTCACTCACTGATTATTGGATATTAGCCCAGAAGCTCGCAGTACCCAAGATTCAACTCACAGACCACATGAAGCTCATGAAGAAGGAAGACCAAGTGTGAGTGCTTTGGTCTTTCTTAGAAGTAGTAACAAATACTCAAGAGAGCAAATATGGAGACAAAGTGTGGGACAGAAACTGAAGGAGGAGCCGTCTGGAGACTATTCCACCTGGGTATCCATCCCATGTGCAGTCACCAAAGGTAGACACTGATGTGGATGTCAGTAAGTGCATGCTGACAAGAACCTGACATAGCTGTCTCCTTAGAGTTCTGCCAGAGTCTGACATATTCAGAGGCAGATGCTCACAGCTAACCATTGATCTGATCATAGGGTTCCCATTGGAAGAGTTAAAGAGAAGACTGAAGGAGCTGGAAGGGTTTGTGTCCCCATGAGGGGAGCAACAATCCCAACCAACCAGAGCTCCCAGGGTCTAAACCACCAGCCTGGGAGCATATAGGGAGGGACCCGTGGCTCCAGCTGTATATGTAAGGGAGGATGGCCTTGTCGGGCATAGGAGGGAGAGGAGATCCTTGGTTCCACGAAGGCTGGACACAGTTGTGGCAGAATTCGAGGGGGGGTAGGTGGGGGCACATCCTCATTGAAGCAGGAGGAGGGCCGATGGGATTCCTGGATGGGGGGGGAGAAATGGGGTAAGGGGATAACATCTGAAATATAAATAAAATATCCAATAAAAAATTTAAAGAAGAAGAAAGAAAGAAAGAAAAGAAAAAGAAAGAAGAAAGAGAAAGAAAAAGAAAGAAAGAAAGAAAGAAAGTATGCATTTCCCTGGCCATGGATTTCAGACATATTTACAGTACTGTGAATGAATTCTTTCCTGTCTAATATGCCTCAAATCCAATCAAGAAAGTGATTGATTACCTTCACAAACAATCACACAACTATTGCTTCAGTGAGCATAATTAGCCTGGCAAGTCAGTATTAAGGCATGCATGGTACTGCAGTAGGTATGGCTATTGACTCTTCTCTTCCAGCAGACTGTGCAGCACCTTCCAACCCTATGAAAGTAACCAAGGTGGACAAGCAGGGGGAGATCTCAATAATCATCTCTCCATATCCTGTAACTAAAGTATCTTTAGAAATAAAGTCTTATTTTCTAGTTAGTTGTGCAACTAAAAGCAATAGGAATAGCTTATATCGCTTTGGGTATTTCTGGGGTCTCCATGACCAAGACCTTATTGAGTTTTGATCTAAACATGGCACTGAGGTTTTCATTTAATAACCCCTATCTTCTAACAACACCAGCATTCTTCACTTGTGGTCTCACACCGTTCAAATGCCTTCCTTATCTTACAAGTTTTCATAAGTCTTTTTCACAGAGCCATTTTGGTTAACCTACCCCTTATACTATATTTCTCTTGTCTCCATCCTTTTACTTCCTAGTTTCCCCTTCTCACTCTTATTTCAAATCACATGTGTCCTACTCTCTTTTTATCACATCTGTTTTCCTTTGGATGCAAGATCAAGTCATTTTACTTTCTCATTTCATTTTGGCAAGTTGGTATTAATCTAAAGTTTTATTTGCTAAATGGTCATGTTGTCATACTGCATTCTAAATATTTCAGCTTATAGTCATACATTTGTGCTGCTTTCAGCCTTGGTCAGAAAAGCTTTCTGTTGCAATTGCTAATGGTTAATACAGAGAGTCAACTGCTCACAATACTGAGAATAAGTGAATGGGAGTGCTCAGCCATAATATTAGAACCCACATGGTACAAGGCTCAGAGAACATTATGGAAGAGCAGGTGGAAATGTAAGACCTGGAAGATGGGAGGCAGTGCTGTCCTCCAGACATGATGTGGCCATCGAACTTATGAACTCAATGTGGCGGTAGTTGTTTGTACAAGGTCTGCACAGGAAGAGGAGTAGGGGCTCCTGATTTTTCACCTCTAGCTGAGGAGCAATTGGCAGTTGATGAATGCTGGGAGAGGAAGAGTTATTTTTTTATGGGGAAAGGGCCATTTGTAGGTTTTTTATGCCCCAGTGGATGACCCTACACTCATGCAGCAGAAATTGAATTCAGTGTTCTAGTTTTTTTAGGAGGTTATTAAATTGGGAAGAAGATTTAATGGGAATGGGGGGAATCAGGAGGGGTGGAATTGGGGTAGATTTGACCATGGTTTATTATATACACGTATGAATAAAAAATAATGAATGAATTATTAATGAATAAAAAAGTATATAGTATGCATCACACAACTAGCACAGTGCTAGATCAGGGGTCATTTGAAAGTAATCCATGAAGCTATGGAAATGCATGGAGAAGACTGAGAAAGCAAATGGGAAATTAGAAATTCTGTATATGCTTGAAGTAAGCTGTGATAACACCTAGGAAAGATGACTCCATTAACATATTATACCTAGACCAAGACAAAGTACACTCAATGAATGCCCTGCGTAGTTAGTACATATTTTTCTACTCCATTTTTATTGTGTTCTCCACAGTATTCTGGGTTTACATAGAATCTGAGCTCTGACCTGTTATTTAGTCTGATCATAAAGTTCCTCTTTCTGGGTTAGCATTGAATTCCATATAAACTCATCCCATCTGTTACCTACCTATTGTAGTCATATTTTTGTTCTTATCCATACAAGATTTAGGTTATTTATGTTTATGTATAAATTTATGACATTTTACATAAAATTTATACATTTAAAAAAATAAATAAATATTTTAAAAAAAAAGAAAATTCTGTATAGTCTTTGAACCTTTGAGCATGGGGATGTTTTGTGACATTGGTGCTGTGTCCTATGTAATTATTTATCCTATGTAATTATTTGACTAGCTTTGAAGTTGATCAGGCCATTTCTTTTCGGCAAGATAGTATTGATCTAAAGATTTCTTATGTTGCACAAGATACTACTAAACAATTTTTCAGCTACTTTTTTGTTTTTCTTGTTTTCTTTTTTTAAAGATAGGGCCTCACTGAATAGATAGGTTGCCTTGAAGTCTTAAAGTGACAATCCTCCTTATTAGCCTCTGGTGTGGTGAGATGATAGCATATACCACCATACATAGTTTACATAATCTCTTATGTCATCTCTAGGCTGACATAGAAAGGCTGTGGCTCACAGACAGTTCTAACAGGCCAGAGTGATTTCTCATGCATCAAAAGCCTTCCAGCAAACTGAATCTGCCTCTGGATTTTCTTTTTGGTTTTATTTTGTAAGAGAAGATCTCAGGAAGGATCCCTGACTGGCCTCAAATTCATAATTATTCTACCTTAGCTTCCTTAGTCCTGAGACTATTTTCATGTACCACCATCTTGGACTCTACTTTGGTGTTTGTTAGTTTTGAGCTGTTAGACAGGAACTACTTACTTTTAATTGCTATGATCTTTTGAACAATTACCACTAGCTAGGCATTATTTTTAAGTGTGTATGTCTTATCTCATTTCACCACACTACAAGGGAAATACTATAATTAAACTTTCTTGGCAGATGAAAACACAGACTCACAAAGATAAAGATAGGGAATCACACAGAAAGCAATCAGGTCGGGACTGTAAACTTAATCTGACTCCATTGCCCTAAACCCTGTTTCTCACCAGGGCAATGTTTCTCATCCCGAGTTATGCAAAGACCCCTTCTAACTAAAGGAAACTCTCCAAACACCAAAGATGGCTTTAAATTATCTTTAGAGTATGATTATTTAAATGTGAACAAACATAGAACTAGAAATCAACTATAGCCTAGAATATTTTAGCCATCATAAAACTAATTACAAAGTTAATTTTTAAAACTGCAGAATCATGATAATTCAAATGATCAATATTAGTTTAATCTCAGAGAGCATTGAGACAAAGTTTTCACTGTTGGAGATAAAAGTAGCATATATCTTTCTGTATTATATTGTGTTTGTAAGCAGAGGGTTCTCTCATTGTTTTGAATGTGATAGGTTATCATTATTTTCATTGGCAGTTTTCTTCTAAGTTATTAGTTTTGTCCGATGCTACATTACTTTGAGATATTGATCATTTTCAGAGTACATTCCAAATATTATCATTTGCTGAATATTTTCTATTACATTTGTACTAATGTGTTTTTCTGATAATGAACAGTGGTGATTCACACCAGTGGAATAGATACTCCCATGCTTGTCTCATTAGGAGCATGAATGTTAGAATATTAGAGATTAGTACTGCAGCTCCTGCTTATCAGACAGGCACCCAGTCTCATAATCATGTTATTTCAGAACAGCCATATCTCTTCTTTTGTGTGACTGATGATGACATCTGGTACCTTCACTTTAGTGGAAAACACATTTTCAGATATGGAAACTAAAACCAAACCTATAACACCAATGGTTACACCGGGCTTATCTCTGTTTTTGCTGATACACACTTCAGAGAAATGCTTTGTGGGTCAGTTTATGATACAGCATTGTCACACAACTTCCATTTCTCCATGAGGGAAAAAATGTTGTTTTGGTTTGAAAAAAATCATTGCAAAGAGTGAGGCAGTAGATAGTAGATAGATAAATAGATAAATAGATCAATAGATAGATGGAGATAGTTTTAAGGTCAACTGCACCTCAAGGTAGAGTGAGCAGATTGCGTAGTGAATTTTGAAGGAATGACTTTCCTCTGCTACTCATTGCCTTATAGATGCAACTTTGAAAGGTCAGAAATCTTTCTTAGTGTTCAGTGCTCCTTCTCTGGCTCAGTGTACTTTCAATACAAATACCTGGGAGAGGAGAGGTGTTTCTGCCATCGTGTTGAAACATTTATGTCATCTTTTGTCTTTGGTGATAGAATTGCAGGGAACTAAACTGGGGGTTCTGAATAGGAAAAAGTCAGGAAGAAGAAACCACCATGAGGGCAAGGTTTCAGATTTGACCTAAAATCCATTCATATAGGCTTTGAAATTCCTATAGTTTTGATCAGACCAAGATTCTGGTAAAAGCCTATTTGGTAACTCTTAAAAAAGAAGGAAGGAAGTACCTGCATGACCATCCAATGCCTCCTGAAACTCACGATCACCACACTTAGTTTTCAGGTTGTTATATGGCAGTATTGTTTGTTGACAAGAGGCAAGGCCAGTCTCTGTTTCTCAGTGCTTCTGAACACTCCTAGTAGCTCTACACATCAATGCCCAAGGTTCACAGAAGATGTAGTCATGGGGAATCAGTTACTATTGGTCCCCTTTGAGAGTTTAGTTAGCTTCTGGTCCTCAGCTACTCACTACAGGGCAGGAAGTAGACCTACTTGCCAGGATACTAAGGCCTGAGTGTTCCCTGAAGCCTGCAAGACACACTATTGTCTATAGCTTCCCTCTGCCATGATTATTATATATCAATCCTAATTCCTACATAAAAAATAATAAAAAATACTGAGGTTATCATTCTTTGGCTATGAATTTCTACAGACACTTTCCATTAGGACCTGGGGATTGATTTCTTGAACCTTTGTTGGTTACTGCTCCTTATGGAAGTCTTCACTTCTCTAACGCTTCTATGTATGACCAACATGCCCCTACCTCTGTCTTAAAATCAGATATTTACTTTCCTGGTGTTCTTTAGCTTGCTTGAGTCCTTTTGTCCAGATGCTGATTTCAGTTTCAACTTCCTGCTGTCCCCACCAGTGTCTGCTCAGTTGATCTGGTGCATGAGTTCAGTCTTTACTTCCTTTCCCTAAGTGGTAAACGCTAGTCATTTTCTCATACTACATTTTCTACCTGTCATGATTTGAGTCTGAAATGTCTGCTACAGGTTCAAGTCTTGAAAATTTGGTCTCTAGCTCTGACAATTTGGGAACTTAAGTAGAAATTTCTGGTTTCTCTGAAGACTCAGTTGTTTCATGTGATGCTTTTTTTGGAAGCTGTCATATGAGAGGATATTTTGATGAGGCAAACACATGGTAGGATGTTTTGCTGAGAACAGACATGTGTTTTTCTGGAAGCTGCCTGGAAAAAGGTCATGTGATGTTTCGTGCAGCAGACACTTGAAAGGATACGTGATGTTTAGAGAGAGTATAAATATAACCCAACAGTAGATGACACTGTGTGGCATTAGTTCACCTTGCCACTCTTTGCTGGGCTTTGTTGGACTTTTCTGACGGTGGCTTTCACTGATGACACTGTGGCATTGGTTTGCCTTGCCTTCTTCATTGCTCATCATTTGTTGTGACTTCATAGAGAGAAATGAACCAAAGAAATTCTTGTGATATTCTAGCTTCTTGCTGCTTCCACAGACTTGGGCCAATGGAAGTGGCTTGTGGTTTCTTCTGAATCAAACTACCTTTGATGATGCATGAATAGTGTTTGTGAGTGGATAGAGCTACCATTGCTGATTCCTGTGAACTGAACTGCTGATACCCTAACAATGAAGATTGGAATTACTGCAAAGAACTATTTCTAAACAGGTTCACATCCCCTTTGCCTTATTAACTTTTCCTTTCCACTATCTCTGGTGGGTGGTGGGCTAGAAGGGAGGTTAAAGTGTTTAAGAACCCTTATTAAATAAAGTAGGTTTTGAAAAATCAAAGCCTACAGGAAACCTTTGGAGGTTGGATTTAGCTGGAGGAAGATTGTCATTGGAGATGAATTTGAGGGCTTATCCTGAACTAATCTCTCTCCCTCTTCCCTTCCTCCCCTACTCTTTCTCTCTCCTTCCCAGTTGCCTATTAAATGAATAGTTCTCTTGCACCCATCATTCCCTTCTTCTTCCATGGTTCTCTGCCTGAATGCATGGGACCAACATGACCATGGACTGAAACATAAAGAGACTCCTTTTACACTGCTTTGGTAGGTTTGTGGTACTAGCAGTGAAGAAATGGTGAGCACACACATAGTTCACTAGAGCTAGTCACATCTCTTTAGAAGATTAGTCCATCCCATTTAAGTAACATTTTTCTTGAGGTGATAAATATGCCCTTTATTCTGTCTGCATCTATTGACCTATCCTGCCTCCAGTCTCACCTCCTCTACCTTATGCAAGAGAGATGTAGGAGGAAAACTGGTGTCTATTTGCCAAAAAGAGGCTACAATAGTGAAAATATTTACATTTAGACTGGAGCAAATTACTCCACATAAGAAGGATGAAAGTAGAGAGAACAGTAAGAAAGTTCAAGCCATAGGCTAGAAGACAGAGAGGAACAGAGAGATAAATAGGATGCTGGGGGAGAAAGATGCATGTATAACTAAGAACTTTGAAAAGATTTCCTTAGTGATGTCACATTATGCTACCTGTTCAAGAAACCCTCAATCAAATAATTCTTTTCTTTTCAGGGTCGAGAGATAGAGAGAGAGAGAGAGAGAGAGAGAGAGAGAGAGAGAGAGAGAGAAATTTAGTTTTCTTTTGTGTTCTACACTAAGATGATGTGTGGGAGTAGGCAAAACTAGTTTCATTTGGGATGCAATTTTTATTGTATGTTCTTCTTTCCACTAAAGTAAACATGGTTGGCAGGTGGGATGCCTAAGAGAATGGAATAGTTCTAAGGGACTGGTTAGAATTTCTCAACTTTGCCCATGACACTTCATGCTGCTAAAAATGATAAATGTATTCCTACTTCTTCCCAAGTTATATTTGGTATTAGGAGGACTTTTATTTTTTGTCTACAAATACTCATGATCATTAATCAATATAGGCCTAGACTCTGTCCCTTCAATGCCCAGGGCCCCAGCCTTATTCTTCAAGTCACTTGGAACTCTAAGGATATTAACACTGGCCTCTAAGAGGGAGGCATGACAGCCTCTATTCACACTACTTTTCATGCAATTTTAGTTACAGAGACAGTAGTTCTTCATAGATGTTTGAGAACAAAGCATACTAGAATAGGGCTCATTGAGAACAGTTGTTTGTTTTCTCTTTTAGAATTTGGATCATGTGGTAGTGGCATGAAATCTCCGAGCATCTGGAGATGGAACAAACATGGTATCAGGAGGCCCATTGTGCCCTAGAGAGAACTCACCCTGTTTAAGATCCTTTAACATCATTAGCTCTGAAAAGCAATGTGCCACAGAAGAGCTGCTTTCCTTGGAAGAAGTCTTCAGAGGGCAACTGGCGTTTTAGCAACAGTTTCCAGAAGTGTGTATCTTGTAACGATTAGAGCATGAGATGATTAGGTTCATTCTCATGGAGCTAAACTTAGAACTGGAATAAGGAAACACACTCTTTAAAAATTTCTAAGGCTCAAAAAAGCTTCCTCAGAAGCCCATTTTCCATTTTAGTGAGGGAAAAAAAATTGGAAAGCATGCCAGTTTAAAAATTCATAAAGGCTACATTATGCTCCATGGAGACATTCTTTTTAGAAAAGAGAAGAGGTGGTACTTAGTGACACAGTCATGAACATTTTATATACCCTTTCCAAGAAATCAGACCAATCTTCTCCCCAAATGAAAAGCATTTTGTGATAGTTTTGTGATATGTATGTGAAAAAATGGATACCATTAGTCACTGTGTGATCAGAAGCAGAGATATTCAGAGGGCAAAATAAGCTCTGCCATTAATTTGCACTGATGATGTCTTGAGAGCCTTCTAAAGATGTGCTGAAAATTCAGTCCCTAGGGGCTGTGGTCTACTCTACTTTTTTGTGAACACCCATATCAGAATTTCCTGGCCTCTGATTCTTGAGGATTATGCAGAAATATGTTAGAATTTATATTGCTTATAAATTATATTGTATGAAAAATACCTATGTGTGTGACTAACCAAAGTGGAAAGTAGGACCATACTTCCTGATATAAAAGACGAAGGTAATCAGGACTAGGAGATTATATATTAATTATAAGTTTTTATCAGCCTGTTACTTGGCCTTGGACCTTGTTTCATACATCTTACATGAGTCTTTCATTAGCCATCACAACATGATCTTGAATATCACGGATAAGTAAATATCTAACAAATCCAACAATTGAATACATCTTGAGAGATAATTTGTGGCATTGTCTTTTGTGATTATTAAAGATTTAAGAGTTAGGAAGTAAGAAAGATGGAGGCAATGTCACATAGCATGGCAAAACTGGTGACTTTGGCTAGGTAGAACTTTGGGTTCAGTCTGTTTGGGGTAGTCCATTTTGTCTTCTGTATTAAATACTCAATGCCATTTGAAATTGGAAATTGATTTATACCAAGGGCCCTTTTGAATTACTTTTAAGCATGATGAAGCATTAGAACTCAAGGAAGTGCAGAAGTAGCATCTTGCTGACTGATTTTGTTACCATCCATCCACCAGGAAGAGCTATCTGGAATATGATGATTTCATCTTTGAAGAGCTTTATCTGTTGGGATATTACCATTATAATCATTTTATGATTGCATGGTACAAAGTAGAACACATCACCCTTTTTGCAATCTGCCTCTTAAGAGACCTTTCTAGAAAGTAATTTTGAAGTGCTTTTATAGCTCAAATTGTAAAGTACTACAGCAAGAACTGTAGCACTCTTTTCTCTTTCATCTCTCTGAAGTCAAATATCCTCATAGAGAAAATAATCACATTAGCTTCAGAATGCATTAATATTTTATTGCTGGAACATATGCTTATATTTATGCTGAAGATGCTTGCTCCTTGTGGAAACTACAACAGTGTTGAGATGTGGCTATAAATTAAGAATTTCTTTTTATTCTTGGCTTTCTCTTCCTCTGAGATGTAGCCCCATCTAATCCCAAGACACCAGAATGCTTTTACATGGATGCCACCTCCTTTCTTAGGGTTTTGTATAGGGATGTTTTACAGGTCTATATAATGCTAACTTTTGATGTCCCCTATATAAAAATCTATATATTCTATAGATTTTTTTCATCAAACTTTGACTGAGAGTCTAGTGTGCTTACTGTTGCTACTCAAGTGTGTGTAGTGCAATTACTTTTTTTTTTTCCAAAAGATTTGTTTTCATCCTTTATTCATGTATATGTGTATATCTGTGTGAGTATATACCTTGTGTGTGAGGATGCCTATAGAGGCCAGAAGAGGATATCAGGACCTTTGGGGATGGGGTTACAGTTGGTTGTGATCTACCTGAATTGGTATTGGGAATGAACTTGGAGGTCCACTGTAAGACAGTTAACACTCCTTACCTCTTAGCTATCTCTCCAGCCCTGCTATATGATTATATATTAAAAGACTGTATTCTATGCCAAACCATTGGGATCTATTAGGAAACAAAGACAAGAAAGGCTTCTAACAGACAGCCTATATTCTAATAAGATTTATAATAAATAGTTAAGACAATAAATAAATGACAAAAATTTAGACAATTAAAGAGGTAGTAGAACATAAAACAGAGGAGTTCTTATGAAAGTGTGACATTGAGACATGAATAAAAAGTAGAAGCTGGTAAACAAATCTGGAGCTAGAGAATTCTGGATGGAGGAGGCAGCATTGACAGAGACCTTGGTGGGAAATACTTTCTAGGTTTCATGTATTGAGAGAGCTGCTGAACATAGGAAGGATAGGATGAAATGAGTATAGAGGAAAAAGCAGCTGTAAGAGCACACTGGATTTCTGGGCTGCAATAGGATTTTAGAGTTTATTCTACAAGTTGTGGAATCTGTCAGAGGGTTCAGAGAAGTGGGCATTTTGGAAAGTTGGAAAGTGAAGGTGTATGTTTCTTAGCAACAACTGCATGTTAGTTCTCTCCCCCTTTGTGTGTAAGTTTTATTATTATTATTTTAAATAATTATTCCATTCATTTACATCTCAAATGATATCCCAGTTACCCCTCCACAAGCCCTCCATCCCACAACCTCCCTCTCCTCCCTCCCATTTGCCCTATGAGGGTGCACCCACTCTCTCCTGCCCCATCCCTACAACATCCCCCTATGCTAGGACATCAAACCTCCACAGGCAAGGGCCTCCCCTCTCATTGATGTCAGACAAGGCCCCTCTCTGCTACCTATGTATTTGGAGCCATGGATCCCTCCATGTATACTTCTTGGTTGGTGGTCTAGTTCCTGGGAACACTGGGTGATCTGGCCAGCTGATGTTCTTCCTATGGGGTTGCAGTGCCCTCAGCTCCTCCAGTCCTTCTGCCAGCTCCCACCAGGGTCCCTGCACTCAGTCTTTTGGTTGACTCCAAGCATCTACATCTGTTTTGGTCAGTGTATGAGTTTTATATTGTGCATTTGGAAATTTAGTTCAAGGACTAGGTGAACCTGATGTCTGTTTGTATTAGTGTAGCTGCCATGATGTAGGCTGAAAGATACCACACAGTCACATCAGGTCCTGATTCCTGAATCTATATGTGACATTCTTTGATAAAAAAACATTTGGAAGACGAGATTAAGTTGTGGAGTTGATCCTGGATTATCAGGATGGACTCTGAATGCCTTCAAAAATATTCTTACAAGTGAGAGAGAGGCTGAGGGATACTTGGCATGTGTTGGGGGAGAGACAATGTGAAGGTAAGCAGGGAGCTGGAGATACTGATGGCAGAAGAGGCTCAGAAGTCCTCAGCTAAAAGAGGTAAGAGGCTCTCCTCTGGAAGATTCAGAGAGATAGATTTGCTTTGCAAATATACTGATTGTGCTTTAGTAACAATCATTTCAGACGTCTGTCTTCAAGGTAAGTGACTGAGCACATTTGTGGTGTGACAAGCCAGCACTTGTAACTTAATACAATATACACTGGCAATTATTGCAGTTATTTTGTATGCTATGCTATATTTTCCATTTTGAATGAGTGAGTTTAGTAAGCATACAACAAGCCAAAGCAAAGTCTAGATAGCAAGTAGTAAATACATAGCAAAACACCATCAAATCAGGTGCTCAAATCACCCACCAGAAATAAATGAGGAGACCTCTTTATTGCAGCCTGCTAGAGCTTCTAATAGCCAAGAGTCTCCAATAGAGTAGTGTCTCATCAGGTGAAGATTTTATGTAAAAGAACAAATAACAGTAGAAATATAACATCATCAAATTGGAGCTGTAAACATCCAACTCAGCAACCAACTCAGGAAGCTGAGGCCATCAGCTGACATTCTTAATTGAGCTTTCTGTCCATAACTGAGTATCCCATGGGTTAGCTTCCAGCATCTCTTTCCCAATGCAGGTACTACTTATATGATGGGACAAACAGCTGCAACATCTGTTAGAAATAGTTTACCTTCTAGCACTTCTCAAGAGCACAATGCCTTTACTCTTGGGTTATTTTATTCTTTTCCCTCCCTCTCATAGAGTTAGAGGCATTAGCTCAATTCCAGGCAAAGGAACTTGAAAGAGGCAAACATGCTTAGATTTGAAATGGGGAGTAAGGCACAAGTTGGTCTACATAGCGAGCTTCTCAGTGATCTCAGACATATCAAGACCATTTACCAACATAATGTATAGAGTCAATTTTGACTGGCAGGTCCTGAGTTTGTTGTGACACTTGCTTACAGAGTCCTTGGTTATTTTTCTACTTGTCCACACATGCACCTTTTACCTGCTGGAATTCAAAACTGTCAGATCTTCTTTTCTTATAGCCAAAGATTGCTTAATATCAACATGTTAGCTAATATATGGGATTGGGCTGAAACATGAAAATACAACTAAATACGACAGAAAGAAAGTTAAGGCTTTATGTTTACATTCCAAATAAATGGAACAGACCATAAATCCTCAAGAGGGCAGGGATGTTGTAAACACTGTCTGTAGCTCAACTACAAGAGAAAACATGAAGAAATTGGAATAGGATTTGGAGAAGTAAGGGCTTGGAGCATATCCAATCCCCTAGAATCAGATTAGTATCATTATTGTCAGTATCTTATACTAGAGTTTTGGTAATATTGCTTTAATTAGAAACTAAGCCTCCAAGTTCCATTTCAAAAAATTAATTATTCCTAAATGCTTTCAAATATGATAAATAAACTTCTTTTGAAGATCCGGTGTATATGGAGGGAATTAGCCTCCTTTTGCAGAGCTATCTGAAGTTTTACATTAGAATTAGTTACTTGATTTAAATGAGGTTACCTGGAGGGTGAGAGAGATTTACTGTCTGGTAGGAATTTTAAAGTAGGAGAAGGCAATATTCGTGAGAAGAATCAGGTCCACTGATGATTAGCTATACACATTTGAGTAGAATATGAGAAGAAGTTTTGAGTTCTGTTGAGAAGATACTTTTCTTAATGTATTATATACATACTTTGTAGAAAACAGGCATGTGATAAAGCTTCATCGTAAGGAGAAGTGTAGATCAGGTGAATCGCATTTAAATGTAGATCAGAGACTTCAAAGGCAACAACCCTGGCTGCCAGAGTTTTATGGGAACACATGAGAAGGTAGGCTGGATAGTGGTATATCTTCACAAACCAATACAAGAGGGTAAGAACACAGTTGAAATTTGACCAGCTGTAGTCTGAACCACTCCCACTCGCTTATGAAATAGGGCTCTGTCACACACACACACATATTGTAAATAGAGGTAGGACTTTCTTTGTGGTGGGAATTCTAGGACCTGGTGTGTGTGTGTGGGGGGGGGAGTGTCTATCAAGTTATATTTGCAGCTCAGGCCATCTAAGTATGATGTATACTTTCTATTTTTTTTTGAAAGATTCTGTTTAAAACCCTCTTATCTTTCATATGTTACCTTCTCAACTCTTTCTTATCTTTCTTATCTCTACTCACTGGAGGAATTTGGAATAATTAAAGAAATCTTCAGCTTATTGGAACCCAAAGTTAAGGTTTCACCATCTTCTATAAGTCAGACTATTAAGAAATAATCAGCAACTAATTTACCAGATTCCTGGGATATACTGCAATAACCTAAAAAGTAATGGACACATTACTACCACTTCAGCCCTGGAAATAGTTTTAAAATCTCTACACTGGGACTAGTAGATAATCAGACTCTTAAGAATTTCAAATAGAATTATATGAACCCGGTATGAATTCCTAACTAAACAACTATTTAAATGTGCGCTGATGCTGAAGATGAAATGCAGAAAAAAAAAAAAAAAGGAGGTAGAATACCCAGGAAATCAAATGTTTCTAGGGCAAGATAGACAGACAGCTGAGGAATATCATTGCTCAGGAGACCAGTTAGTTAGTGAAGAACAGCCAGTGGACAATTCCAAGTCTTCACTGCTTCAGTCCTGTCTCTAAGCATTTTTTATTTTTTATTTTTATATTTTTAAGGTGGTTGAAAGAAAAAAAGTAAAGAATATTATTGTGTTATATTAAAATGATAAAAAATTCAAATTTTGTGCACATTGTTTTTAGAACCCATCCATATTTTCATTTACACATCTGTAGCACACCACAGTGACAGAGTTGCATCATAAAGATAGAGACCATTTGTCACCAAAACCAAAAATGCTTGCTAGCCTTTTCCTGACAATGTCAGCTGACCAATGAGAAATGATGAAAAGAAATCCATACAAGCTGTGATGAAGTAAAGTGATTAGAACATACATGTACAAATGGAAAATACTGTAATAACTACATTTCAGAGACAAAGAAGGTTGTAAAAAATAATACGCTTTTTAGCTTTCCCAGCCAAATTCATTCTTTGATATTATTTTTTCTACTATAATTATTTTTGATATTATACAGTTACTGGAGTCAAAATCGATAGTGTATATATGGTTTTTTCTCATATATAATTTAATATAAAAATCAAATATGCCAGACCTCAAGATGATCATTGCTACCAGCTTTTCTTTTGTTTCTTTGTACATTTTAAAAAATTTTATGTTTACTTCATGACTGAAATGCTTTTCTATTTGGTATAGAATTCAAGGATCAAAGCCATTACCTTTTAAAGTAGGCAAATACTTTCATTTAATATGATTTATAGGAATTCTTTTCAGCTTTTACGCAAACTTTTTTAAACTATAAATTAAGTTTTGTTTTTAAGAATTTTAACTGTTGGTAACCATCAATCTGTTTTCCACACTTATTATCTTTATCATAAGAATGTTGCATAAATGGAAACAAAAATAAGTTTAAAATTGGCCTTTTTGCTTATGTAACGAAACACCTTGGAAACATCTGTGTTGTTTTAAGTTCAATATTTTATTTTTATTAAAGAAAAGTTCATGGTGTGGATGTCATTTGCTCCCCCATTCAAAGACATGAGTGGTTTCCCAAGTAAAGAAGGAAGCTGCAATGAACATTTTTCTGAATGTTTCTTTCTCTGAAGATTATTCTGTTCATTTTTTTAAAAAGAAGCCACCATCATTTTTCTCCAGAGTAGCTTTACTAGCAACCTTCTCCACCACCAACTTATAAATGTCTTTTTGTATTCCTGGGATCATAGGTTGTATTACTGTATCTCATTTCAGCTATTCTCTTAGGTGTATATTCAACATCTTATGTGAGTTGTAGTTTGAGTTTCTCTAATGGCTACCAGTAGCAATAGTCTTCTTATGTGCTTGTCTATGTTTTCTACAATGAGCTAGCTGTTCATTTTTTCCCACCTCTTTTCTTTTTTTTTTTTTTTTTTTATTTTATTTTATTTTTTTTTATTGGAAATTTTTTTATACATTTCAGATGTTCTCTCCTTACCCCATTTCCCCCCCTCCCTCCCAGGAACTCATTATCCCTTCCCCCTCCTCCTATCTCCACGTTGGTGTACCCCTTCCACCCTCCCGTGTATCTCACCTCCCCACCCTCAAGTATCCACCCCTCCACGACGTCCAGCCTTCATGGGACCAAGGATCTCTTCTCTCACTTATATATAGCTCCCTTGCATATATAGCTGGAGCCATGGGTCCCTCCCTAAGCGCTCCCAGGCTTGTGGTTTAGACCCTGGGTCCCACCTCTTTTCTAACTTGATTATTAAGTTTTCCCTGAGGAGTTATGGGATTCCATTATATATTTCATGGACAAGTCATTTCTTGATATGTTCTTTCACATATTGTCTACAAACCTTCCTTTTGTTTGTAGTCTTCTGAAGAGCAACTTTGACATTTTGATGAGGTCTAATTAATGATTTTCTACTTATGGATTATGTCTTCTGTTTTAAATGATTTGGCCCTATATTGTAAAATTTTTTTTACTTCTTTGAAAACATTTACAGTTTCACATTTCATAATTAGGTCTATTGACCACCTAGAGTTAATTTTTGTTCATGAACCTTACCCATTCAATGTTGTGCCTTATTCCTTTTTTTAAAAAAATAAATGCATTAAGTCCAATTAGTGTTGCTCATATATTCTTGGACTTATAGCCTTCCACTGGAGAGTAGTTGACTTACCAGGGGCCACACCCTTAAAGAAAACCAACTCTTCTTCTCTTAGTACCTATCAACAATCAATATATCCTCAGCTATGGGTGGGGCTTCATCCTCATATCTGTTTTCCATACAGGAATTTTGCTTGTCTTGGGAATCTTTTTATTTTTGTGAAATTCATACATGTATATGATAAAATATAGTCATATTTACCCCTTATTCTGCTCTCTAACTCTCCAAATATACTACTCAGCACCCCCTACTTGCAATTTACTATCCCGTTTTTGGTAACTCATTGAGTTAGTGTTGCTCATGTGTACATGTGTATGCCACTTTCCACTGATGCATGGGGAACCTCTCAGTGAATAGGAAAGAAAGATTCTCCTGCCTCTAACAATTATCCACTACCAGTAGCTCCTTAGTATGGGATTGAGTTGGAAATAATCTACCCCATCTGTGTCAGAAGTTTGCCTGGCTTTATCTTGTGTAGGTCTTGTGCAGGTAACCACAATTGATCTTAGTTTGTGCTTGTGATAGCTGTGTCATGTGTAGAAGACAGGATTTTATAGTGTAGTACTCCTCCCCATTCTCCAGCTCTTACATTCTTTCTGTCTTCTCTTCTATGATGTTCACTGAGCCTTAATGATGGAGGAGTTATCATCTCTCTGTCATTTAGGCTAACCACCCAGTCTCTTAGTCTCAGTATTTGAGAATTATATGTCTTTCCATTGACTGCTGTCCACTGCCATAAAAAGGTTGTCTAACAAAGGATAAAAGCAAACTAGACTATGGCTATAAATATTTAGAAGGGACCTGACAACATGACCATCAAAATAATAACAGCAGGTTTCACCCTTCAGCCTTTCAAGTTCCCAGTCATGGGCTCTCCACCAAGACTATATAACCAGGCATGAAATTCCTTGCTGTGCAGCAGACTCAGAATTAATCAGAAAGTAGATAGTTATTCTGTAATAGCTGTGCCACTTTGTGCCAGCAGCTACATTTTACTTAGCTGGTTGGTATGTAGCATCCAGGGTCCAGTATTGATAAAAACCACTGATGTTGTTACTCACTCAGAAGCCTCTACATCTAAGCACTGAAAGCTAGCCAGCAGGATGGGAGTTTCCTGATTGGTTTGAGATTGATCTGTTCCCATAGCTAAAGTGTGGGCCCTAAGCAATAAGGCCATACCATTTAGTTAAGGTGCATAACCAAGGCAACAACATCTTGAGAGGTTTTGTTTCTTCTTCATTCTTTCTCCCAGCTTTCTTCAGTTTTCTATCTACCTTGATCTTCATACCCATAGCTATTGTTTTCCTATGAAAGTGTAGTGAGCATAGGAGATGTCTATTTGCAAAATGGTGTGACTAACATGGAGATGACTGTGCAGGGCTGAGCCTGCTAGATTGAGTAATCAAAGCTGTTTACTGTGAGCATTGTCTAGCCCCTTGAGACATTATGGTGAGAGATTTGAGGAGGGGGACTTTTTAGAAGCTAAGATTTCGAAAGTATTCTTGGGTGGATAACTTCCATGGGTAACTCTTCTTTTTCTTCTACAAGACTGCAGAACATCATAACTCTTCAGAACATAGCGGTTTCAGAAGACAGATTTTACAAAGCTATAAGAAGATGTCTGTTTGGGGAACATCAGAACCGTGAAGAAAGGCTAAGATGATGTATTAAGGAGAGGAATGCCTAGGAATAAAGCTGGATTCCACTCTGCAAAAACTGACCAGTCATAAATGTCTACATCTGCCTACACGATAGATTGATGACAGCAAAACTGCATCTGGAGGCTCCATATCATATTTTATTTGGCTCTCACAATGCTTTTCTCTTCCCTTTAGCTCTTTTTTTCTTTTTAAATATTTTCCTTTTCCTCCAAGATATTCAGACCCAAATATAAACACTGAGTTGTTCAGATTGAGGCATGGTTGTATCAGTCTTTGTTTCTGGCACCTGCTGCATCCCAGTAGCAGGAGCACATCAGCTCTGTGTGGCCTCACTTTTCTCACCTGGCTCCTAGTACTGATTCCTGCTCCCAGTTTCTTCCAGCACACAAGTTGGTGAATACATTTTTTACTCTATCTCTGCAAAAACAGCAAATATCAAACAGAGGTCATAAAGTTTGCCTTTCAAAGAAAAAGAGAGGGGATGCTCAAAACAGTGAGTGTTTGGGTACCATACTGTAAAAGCTGTTTAAGTTGCTTTCCTCCCCAAAGTGGCCAGAGTATTTTACAAATGTGAGGTGTCACATCAGAAATTATATGTGTGTACTGGGGATTCGAACTCAAATCCTCATGCTTGCATAGCACACACTTTAGCATTAATCCATCTCTACATTTCTAGAATAGTTTTCATTGTTCATTCCATCAAACTTTTTCCATTTAGGATATAGTATTCTTATTTAAATACTTCTTAATTCCTAATGCTGAGGATGCATTTCTTTTCTTATTCCCTATTTTGCTCTGTGCAATTTTCCTGGATTCTTCCTCCCTATTTATTACTCAGGGATTGGTCTTCCTCAGAGATCTGTCCTCAGTATTTCTTCTCCCGCTCTGCAGTTTTCTCACGAAATGGTTCCTCTGGGGAGGTGTCCAATCTCAACTCTTGCACCTGCCCCGAATGCTCCTTCTCATTGTTCCCATTGCATCTGCCTGGTTCACAGTCCCGTCACTTCTAGCCTGTGGTATTATCTAACCACCTTCTCTCAGGTCTCATCATGTGTTTGTTTCAATGTTCAATGAGGTGGAAGAGAGTTGTCTGCTAGGCAAGGTCAGGTTGATATATGTTTTCATACCAAGTCATCAGATACCATAAAGAGATAGTATTCTCCTTTGGCATTATACTTAATTTTCTAAGCATACCTTCTTAGGTAAGTGGCAGCCTGGGAAGTTTCCAGTTTAATAATAATGGATCATTGATCTAGTGAATCTCTCTAAAATAATATGCCATTGTAAAGTTATTTACTGTGTATCAATTTGTTCTCCCAATAATCATCTAATACCTCTGCTATTAGTGCTTCTTTCCACACAGCCATGGGCCTTAGACAGCTTCAATTTCAAGGCTAGGCTTTAATTGAATAAAGCCATATCTGATGTTTCTCTTTATATTTCGAAATGGTTGGTATAAGAATGGGTACAGGTCAGTATTCAGCCTGACACTTGGAATTTTCCAGAAAATACTTAATTTCAAATATAGTGAGACCCACAGATCAGAGAAGATGTGGCTCTTATTTCTGTACTGGCCAGCATCACATCCAACAGTTATAAGCAGGGCAGACTGGAGGAAAGGGCCCATTCTCAGAGGATTTGGGGTAATATGTTTTACTCACTCTTCTCTGGAAAATCTCTTAATGGTAGAGAGAGAAGACTCCCCCTCTTAATTCAGTGAACTTGAGAGTTACTTCCTAAGGCCCATACACTCCCTGTGTCTGAAGATACATTGCTGTGGTGGCATTTTCATGGTGACTCAGGCATTTCCTTCCCATCTTAAAGTCAAACATTGTCTACTTTTCTCACTCATTTAGATTTTAGAAAGATAAAAATTGGAGACTGTAAGAGCGAAACCTAATGAAGTTCAGCATCCAACCTCACAACCAAGCTGTATTGCCAATTGTTTAACTTTATTAATTTCATACATGACAAAATAAGATACCAAAGAGTGACTGTCCATCATTCCTGCCACAACAGCAAATCTGTAGTCAAAATCTCCGTGTTCCTTTCATTGTCCCTGATGAGTCAATTTTGCTTCATGGGAACGTTTCAGTGTTAAGTCTTCTTGTGAGTAGCCCCGCTATCAATGAGGGATCGGCTTGCTCAGTCACCTAAGTTCTACCCCTTCTTAGGTACCTGCGGATGACCACCATCAGTCTTCATGATGTGAACAGTGGAAACGTGTAAATGTGCTTGACCCTACACAATGCCTATTGTATTGTTAAGCTATGACAGCTGAATCATTGTGAAGAAAGGTCAACACTGTCATCTCAGAGTGGGAAAGGAATGCTGAATTCTACCTTGATTAGTTCATACTAAGTCATGGTGCAAATCTAGGCAATGATCCAAATAACTTCAGCCACGTATCTTTGCATGTCTTAGTTTTGAGTTTTATAAAGTTTTGTTGGCATGTTCTCTTTCAATAGTTTGTTAATACAATTTCAAATACAGCTTTATGCTTAACTCCCCACAAGAATTCCTTTTCTAGATACTTCTTAAGTACATAGATAAAAGGTCCAGAGACATGAAGCTGGTTTGGATTCATTGTGTAGCCTCGGAAGTAGGGTCCTACAGTGTGAGTCTTGAACTCCAGGTGCCTCTGGAGGTCACACTGTTTAGTTTCAGTTGGACACACCACGTAATCACATTTCAGAGCTGGGGCTCCTAGCATCCTTTCATACTGTCACACTTAGAACAGTATGTTTCCCTCTGACCTTCCGAGATCTCCTTTTCCAAACTGCTGACTCACCGCTTCATCTAAAACCCCGTGTAACATTCCATTATTACCTCATTTGCCCAGGATTCAGTTTTTTAAAGGAGTAAAAAAGGTTATGGGGAACAATACTGGTGAGTCAATTGAACAGTAAACACATTTAACACCCTGATCTGGAGGAACCTAATTTAAGCTTTCATTTGTTCAAATGGATAAGACGTTCATTAAGTTTCATGAGGTGCTTTGAATTTCGCTGGAGCTTCAATTTCCTTGTCTGGCGATGTCACGCTGAACACCATCTTGCCAACTGTTGTGTCAGCTTGATGACCAGAACTAATGTGTATGGAGGCCTTGGTGGAGGATGAGGCACAGAGTGGTAGTTCTGGCCTCGGAGTTGCTGTCTTTTCAGTGTTTATAGCCTGGAACTGCAATTTCTGGAACAAAATAATCATTCAACAGTTTGGAAATGAAACAGACTACCTTATTTTGTCTCCCTTAGTCATACTGACAAGACAGTTGTAGGAGAGGAGAAGATGAAAACATGTTATTTGTTAGCATTTCTTTCTCATTCTTTAAGGTAAAAGTGGCTTTTGTTGTCTTTCAAGCAATAAATGGCATTAATGATTTGTCCTTAATTATTAAATTTTATTTTTCTTCTTCTTTTGCCATGAATGATGTCCCACTGATTTTCACAGCTATGATAATATTTATTTAGAGAAATAAAAAATTAATTAAGTGTATGTAATTTTATCTTTTTTGGCTTGTTTTAGTTTCTCTTTTTCAGATTCTGATGCCAGAAGTTAGTTAATAGTGCCTGAGGGTGTGTGTGAGTGTGAGTTTCCATCTGTGTGTGCGTCTGTGTGTGTGTGACTGTGTGTTCTGTGTGTATGCATGCATGCACATGTGTGTGCATTGTGTGTGTACATGTGCGTTCATGCATGCATGCCTGTGTTCACGTGTGTATGTGTGTGTGTGTGTGAATTGTGGTGGGGGAGCTCTGTAGGGAGGGATACAGTGTTTGTGAAGAGGGCTTCTATCAAGTTCAAGTCTGGCCCTGATCTAGTAAAACAATGTTAAGGAAGAAAAATGAAATTTATTGTGAGTTGAGAAGAAAGAATGAGGAATATTTATCTGGGATATTCATGATGGGTCTATGGGTGATGTCATGACAGTTTAGCTCTTTATATAAGCCAGGCCTGGCTCGATGAGATGGTATTCTGTTTGCTCAGCACTACAATTTGCTCAGCACTTCAGAAGATGTAGACAGGAGCTCTGTGTGTGTGTGAGTGTGTGTGTGTGTGTGTTTGTGCACGCAGGCGTGCACATGTGAGAGTGAGAGAGAGAGAGAGCCTTTCTTATTGTTTTCTTCTCTTACATTTGTTCTATGTACTTGCCACAACTTGGAAAGTAGGTTACCGTGTCATCTAACTAACTAATTTCTCAGCCCACTGGGTGTTGCTTACACTCAAACCTCTCAGTTTACTTGAGGTAAATGTAGAATGTGAAAGGTTCTCCTTTGGGATTTATTCAGTGCGTGGTTAGATCCAGAGTAGGTGTACCTTGGCATTCCTTCTCTCTATGTGCACATCATGTCTGGAATCATAACTGCATGTGCTTTTAATGAAAAATCCAGATTGTAGAGCTGTTTCACCTCAAACATAATTTATTGGGTTTCTATTGCATAAAATGTCACCATTGTTCCGAAACATATTTCCACTTATAAACACACATTGGTTTAGAATAGATGTTATCACTTGGTGATACAGAACAAAGAAAAGAAATGGAAAATAGGATTTACATATTTTCAAATATAACATTTTCATTTCTTTTTGTCTGAGAACTCTCTGACACCTACTGTGGACACATAGGATTAGTAAATGTGTTTCACTTTATATTAAAAATGGAACTGGCCTTGGAATCATTGAGTATTTAGCACAGGGGATTTAATAAAATATAAAACAATTTAATAGATTTTGAACTCAAGCAACACAGTGTAATATATACATGGAACTATTAATAGATCCTTTAGCAGTTTTGCCAACTATAAAGACATGTCTTTCTTAAGGATACAAGCTTCTATGTGTAGAGAAAAAATTCAAATGTCTTGTTTTAAAAACTATAAGCTGGGCTGTTGTTCCATAGGTTGCAAGTTGTTAGTGGCTGTATTTTGTAGTTTTTCTGAGTGTAATCCACACTTTCCTAGAATGTCTACTCTTGTATTAGACTTTACTTTAGCTTAAATTGTCTGTTTCCATCATTTCTGAGAATTCTAAAATTCTGATTTTTCACTTTTCTCTGTGGTCTCTATAATTGATTGAGTTTTTCTTGATCTTCATTGATTTTTGAAAAATAGCCTAGCATCTTGACTTGCCTGCTATTTCAAGCCTAATATATCAATCCTGCCTTAATCCATCATTATCCAAAAGGCTTTTTTTTGCTGTGCCTTTACTGTGGGATACTGTTACTACATTGCCCTGATTTGTTACTTCACTATAATGACTCTTTGTATCCTTTCTCTATCACATTCATCTCCCCTTTCTTACACACCTTTCCTTTTTACCCCTGAACATTTGGTATTTGCCCATAGCATAATGTGAAAGCTTCATGTAGACATTTGTCCTCATAACTGACTGTCATTACAGTGCTTCTTCTATATTCTTATTCATTTCCTTTAGTGAAAGGGGTAGTTATATCTTGGCTGAACAATTATTATTCTAGAAATCTCTCTCTGGATAGTCAGAATGAAGTGCTGATTCAGCTGGGAGATTCCAAAGTTCTGAACCTATATGAACATAGTTCGCTTGTCATTTTAAAACTTCTTTGGGATTTCCCTTAGAGAAGAAATATGATTTCTGTGGGTCCCCTTGGTTTTATCAGTTATGTTGAATTTTCTTATTCTTAGTGAGCAAGTAATATAATCAGGTTTTAGGGAGATAGTTTTCCTTCTCCTAAATGGAAATTTCTGGTTTCTTTGGAGACTTAGCTATGTCATAGGATGTTTTTCTGGAAACTGTCTTATGGGATAGTGTTTTGATGAACTAGACAAATAAGAAGATGTTTTTGCAGAAGCCAATACAAGGGAGGATGTTTTGCTGAGAACAGACATTTGGTGTTTTCTGGAAGCTTCCTGGAAAAGGGGCATGTGATGTTTTGTGCAGTAGATGCTTGAGAGGACATGTGATGTTTGGAAACAGTATAAATATAACCCAACAGACAGTGGATGATGCTGTGTAGCATAGGTTCACGTTGCCACTCTGCTGGTCTTCATTGGGCTTTTCTGATGCTAGTCTTTGTTGATGAGGCTCTGGTGTCTGCCTTTACTTCATAGAGCAAAACTCAACAAAGAACTCATGATATTCTGGCAGCTTCTTGCTGCTTCTGCAGACTCAGGTGGATTTGTAGCACCTGGAGGTTTCTTCTGAATTGAACTGCCATTGCCAGATTTACAAATGATGTTTACAAGTGGATTGAGCTACCACTGCTGGTTCATGTGTACTGTTCTACTGATATCCTGATAAGGCAGATTAGAATCGTCCCCAAAATATGTTTTAAACAGGTCTACATCCTCCTTTTCCCTATTAACCTTTCATTTCCACTATCTCTTGTAGGTAGTGGACTAGAAGGGAGGCTAAAACATTTTAAAATCCTTATTAAATGTAGCTTAAAATATAAGCCTACACTTCTTTTCCTGAATCCCCTTAGTTTTCTTCTTCTATCCTGACTTGTACTTAAAAAGACAAAAGTTAAACTTTACTGTCTGAAAGAGTAAGTAATCTAAAAGCCAAGGTATTCTATGGAGTCTATGTAAATATCTATACTCAATAGAAGGAAAAAATTTTCAGCTTGAAGCATTAATAAAATCCTTTCATTCTTGCTCTGTACATTTGTTTGGGCATGAGTCAGCCAGCACTAGCTTGCTGGTTTGGTCCTGCCTTGCTTCCTGCTTCTTCATATCTTGTTGTCAGGATGCAATAAGAGAATCACACACCCTCTCAGGACATCCCTGCTCACAAGCACATTTCTGGGGTCATTCTAGATCTCCAGGAAAATGTACTTCTCAGAAATTTCTTCCAAGTCTATAGATCTTCCTTTTCTATATTTGGCCAGAATCTTGTTTGTTTTTACTGAAAGAAAAGCTTTAGGAGACTGCAATGCTTTAAAAATAAAAAACATTAAAATATCATGGGGCTTTCCCCTGTGGAAGACCATTTTTCCCATTCTCAGCATTCCTTGGTTATCTATAGGTCTTTATCTAGACTTGAGAAACCTCAAACATTTCTCCTTCCATCATAGTATATCTACTGATGATATCATTGTTTAGGTCTTGTTTAGGCAACCATTTGAATGAGACTTCATGGATGTAACATCGAGATTACACACATACATACACATCGATATTGCTATATGGACTGAGCAGGTTTTATTTAAGTATTTAGGACATATGTATATATATAGTAAACATGTATGTATATACATATAATAAACATATGTATACATGAAATAAAAATTAAAGAGGCAATGAATTTGAGGGAGAGCTAGAGAGAGTGTGTGTAATGAGGTATTGGAGGGAGGAAAGGAAATGGGAAAATGATGTAAGTGTACTTAATTTTAAAAAGTAAAAATATGTTATTATAATACAAGCTTATTGATTCTCACAAACTCCCTATAGATGGACTTTTCCCATAGAGTAAGCTTAAATGTGTCAAAAACTGACCATTCTCATGTGTGGAGTTTCAATTTTTCAGTATTTAAGAGAAAATGGTGACCATGCTGGAGCAGTGAGCCTTTTTGAGAATCCCCAAGTCTAGTTTATCTCCCTCTTTTGGCCTCCAAGCTGATTTATTTATTTATTTATTTATTTTTAATCTTTTGTTTTTACAGTTACTGTATTTGAGAAGTTTCTGGTATTAAATGTTAAACTGTGAAGAGATAGGCTAAGTTATGGTAAATTCTTAATAGAAAACTAGTTGCAATCTCAAAAAATGACATAAATTCTTCTAGAATTGGATTTATTTGTTTTTATTTTATGTGTGTGGCGTATTGTTTGTTCATGCACCACTTGCATACAATACCTGTGGAGGCCAGAAGAGGGCATAGAATTACATGGGACTGGAAAAACAACTGGTTGTGACCCAGGATGTGTGTGGTGAGAACCGAACCCGGACCCTCTGTGAAAGAAGAAAGGCTCATAACTACTGAGCCCCACTTACTGAGAACCTCAGTTTTATTGAATAAATAGTTCTATGAGTCGCTGAAATATTTAGTGCATTTTCAGAATTCCAAAAGGTTAGTTTCAGCAAATTTTCAAGTAATTGCATTAGTTTTATGGAAGGATGGGGATCCTCTGCCCCCCATTCAAGATGCCCCCACCCCCCCGCCAGGGATTCTGTTTCTATCATCACTGAAGGACTCACTTTTCTGGCTTCTCAGAGGCCTTATTTCAAGGATTGTGGTTCTTAATTTCAGTAAGAATCCTCTTAGCTACACAAAACAAACACATGGGCATCTGATAGGGCCTAGGAACTGCTGGCGTGACAGCAAGTCCACTGAGGGAGCATCTATCACATCCCATAGGTTTCAACTTGAGAATAAGAATCAAATATTTCCAGATTCCATAAATTATCAAAAAAGAAAGACATTCATATTTTTTAAAAAAAATTGTGTAATTTCTAATTTGGTGATGTGATACAGCTTGCTCCTGGAAACCAGGGTTTATGGCAGGCCGTTGACTTGCATCTTCAAGGGTGTTTAGTGATAACAAAGTATCATTTTATCTCTTCATTTCTTCAGGTTGTTTGTTTCTTTCCTATGCAAGATTATATTAACCCAGATATATATATATATAGTTTTTCGAGACAGGGTTTCTCTGTGTAGCCCTGGCTGTCCTGGAACTCACTCTGTAGACCAGGCTGGCCTCGAATTCAGAAATCCGCCTGCCTCTGCCTCCCAAGTGCTTGGATTAAAGGCATGCGCCACCACCGCCCGGCTAAAAGAATCTTTTTTTTTTTTTTTTTTTTTTTTTTTTTCGGTGAACAAGCACAGGCTGGGATTCGAACTCGGGAGAGACAGCCGCCACGGACTCCAGAGCACAGTGTTGTGCCACCGCTGGCCAGCTTATAATTTTCTTCATAATTGTCTAGTTTTATTATATGCAGGAGGGGGAGTCAAACCCATATTAGGAACTGGGTTCTTAGCTCTTTTTAAACAAGGAAATGTCTACCCTAAAGGAAGGCATAGATGGTCCATCCACAAAGTTTCCTTTCTAGATCATTCCTTCCAATTTCCTTAATATGGTAGGGATGTGCAGACCTGGATATGCTGTCTGTGTCTGACAAGCAAAGCCATTACACAGTGTAGTTTGGAAGGAATATGCAAGGGATGACCCTGTGATTCTGAATGGGTCTGAAGTATAAACCTTTGCCAATTTTGGCAAAATTTGCCCATTTGAGACTTCACTATTCACTGTGGCTATAACCTCAGGACTACACTTTTTGCCAAGGTAAGCAAAATTTCCAGGAAGATCCAACCTTCCTTGTTATTGAATGGGGTTTATTCAAACCATCTGAAACCCAGAAGAATATTTCCTGGTCCCCTCTCAGTTGCTCCACAACCCCTGAGAAAATATAAACTTTTTTTTTTTTTTAAACTCTGAAAGTGGCAGTTTTGTCCTGAAACCTTAATTTATTCTACAAAGGTGATCTATCAATTTTCACTCGAGGAAACCTAATATGAGATAATCCCCTATCCTATTTTTCCCAGGCTAAGAAATGTGTGTATATTAATCTTTATTGATCATGTTTTTTTTTTTTTTTCATGGTCATTACTATTAAGCTTGACCAAACACTCTGCAGGGCTCTCAGGAGGCACAGTACAGAGGAACTGGAGTTCTTCTCCTTACCTCCACTATTCACATAATTAATGCTCAAGAAATATCTTTTGTGACTGGTTCAGAATTAAAAGAACATAGCTTGCTGGAAAGTCAAACATGACCAGGCAATTGGAAATAATAGGGGTAAGCGTGGATAGAATTTCTTTTTCCAACTTGGTTCCCTTCTTCTAGTTCTTATAGGTGTAGACCAAACTTACTATTCATTTCTAGCAAAGATGAGTTAGATGTAAAAAGGTATTGATTTTGAAAAAGTAATAAAAGATTTTGAGGAATGATTCTATTTAATCTTTGAACCATAATAATTACATACTAGACAAAACCACTGTCATTTTGAAATATGGGAGGGTCATAACAATATATATTCCTTCTAGAACTGTAAACTACATGTTTTTTGTATACCTTCAAGAGAAAAAGAGACTAATATCCTACTCTCTCAAACACCTCTGTATATAAGAAATTAAGTCCAGTATGCCTAGAGAGAAAGAAGAGAGGCAGAAACTGAGGCAAGCAAATTTGTAATTTTCATATCTGATAAAGGATTTTCGCTATAGTTTGGAACTTCAGTTACCACAAAGGCCAATGTGGCCAATGCTTGGGTCTCAAGGTCGCACTTCTGGGAGGTGATGGAGTCTTCTGGAGCTAGGAGCTGGTGAAAGGTCAATAGGTCATTGGGAGCCTGTCCTTAAGGGTGAGTGTGGAGCGCTGATGATCTCTCTTTTCCTCCTGATAAAGTGGTTGTCGTCCTCTGTGTGTTCCCAGTACTACATGATGTTCCACCACAGGTGGAAAGCATCAAGACTTACTGATCAGGTGCTAGATCCAAAACAAAGGGTCCGAACAAGCATAACAAAATAAGCAAAGAAGCATTCTCTCTTCATAGTTATCTCAGTGGTAATGGTGACAGAGAGCCAGCAAATTTTACTCTTACCCAAAATATACTAAGAGCTCTTACACCCCAACAGTAAGAACATGAACAATACAATTAAATAAGGTGAAGAGCCAAACAGGAATCTTATCATGGAAAACATGCATGTGGCATGACAGATACATACAAATGTGTAGTATTCGTTGTCATTAGGGGAATGTGAATTAAAGGGCAAGGCTTATTATTATAGAATGGCCAAAGTTAGAAACACAGATCACTAATCATTGGAAAGGACATGGACCAGCAGTGGTTCTCATTGGCTACTGGTAGGGGTGTAAAATGGTACAGAGAAAGATAGCTTGGCAGTTTTTTTTTTTTTTTTTAAAAACTAAATTTATCATTGAATGCAGCAAGAGCTGTCCTTGATATTTACTTGAGACTTAAGAAGTTATAACCTCACAAACATCTGAAAATATCTGTACACAGATGTTTGTAGAGTTTTATTTATGATTGGTAATCTTTGTATGCATGCAAACTGTCTTTTAGTAGGCAAATGAATAAACTGTGGTGTATCTAGGCAATGTTATGGGATTTTTTTCCCCAACATCAAACAGGAAAAAAACTATCAAGCCATGACCAGAGTAACTTTAAGTGCATATTACTAAATGAAAGAAAGAAATCAGAAAAATAAATCCAGTATTATTTTGCATATATCTCACAGTGTAAAAAATGTAAAACTATGGAAGAAGTAAAAAGATCATTTAGTGGCAAGGAAACTATGGAAGAAGTAAAAAAAGGTTATTTAGTGGCAAGGAAGGATTAGTGGGAGGAAGGAAGAGATTGGTTGGATACTAAGGATTTTATGCCAATTAATGTGATGGAGAATGGTGTTATAAAATTGGCGATACCTACAAAATGTGCGACACCAAGAATTCCTTTTTTCCCATTTATTTATTTATTTATTATATTTATTTATTTATTTATTTTGGTTTTTCGAGACAGGGTTTCTCTGTGTAGCCCTGGCTGTCCTGGAACTCACTCTGTAGATCAGGCTGGCCTTGAATTCAGAAATCCGCCTGCCTCTGCCTCCCAAGTGCTGGGATTAAAGGCATGCGCCACCACCGCCCGGGACACCAAGAATGCCTACGTAAATTACAAACATTATATGGTAAGTCTGTGTCAGTGCAGTTTCATTGGCTAGAGCGAAGGTACTCATGCTGTGGCAGATGATCACTCAGAGAAAGAGACGTAGGAGGGCCATGGGAATTGTATATAATTTTAGCTCAGTTTTGTTGTGAACCTAAAATGTATCTGAACAAAATCTATTTTATAAAAGATCCTAATATGTCAGACTTAACCGTATTGTTTTATTAGTTTTAATTTTTAATGAAGAAAAACAATGATTAAGATTGTGGTGAACTTTAGAAACCTTTTTTGTGTCTTTGTCCCAAATTGGTTTGTTGTAAGGCTCAGTGAAGACTAAAAGGCAAGCTCAGCTCAGCAAATGGGCAGGGGCTGTGGTGAGTGCTCTCTGAATGGCAAAGAGGCCGGGCTCTTCTCCCTCATGGTATTTGAAAAGGTTCTTCTCCACTCCCTTCCATCTTTAAATGTGAGCACATCTATCATTCTCTTTCATCTCTTTACATTTCCACCATGTATTTTTTATGAAGACAGTAACGGCAAGAGCAGAAGCATAATCTGTTGGTAGCCAGACGAAGGGCAATTAATTAAAGCTTTTAAGTTAGGATCAGTTTCTCAAAACCTCTCCTCTTGATGATGGGCTCTTTAATTCACTGATGTTCCCCAGGTCTAGATCTGCCTACCTTAAAAGATAGATGGAAAATATAGGGCCGGGGAGATGGCTCAGCAGTTAATAGCATTTGCTGCTCTTGCAGACAACCTTGGTTCTATTCCCAGCCCTCACTTAGGATGTTCCACGGTCATTACTAAATGGGAATAATAATTCCAGATGACCTATGTTCTTCTTCTGTGAGTTCTTCCTGTCAATCAGAAGCCTGCTAATAAATATTTTTAACACCTTGGAGGAAGCAGCATCATATTGAATTGAGTTCGAGAGTCCCCCTTCACTGGTAATGTTAGCTTCTCAGATTTTTGTTCTAACCCCAAGTTAAGCTGTAGTTGCTGTTCTTTTTTATTTTAGCTACCTGTCATTCTAGTCGTACTTGAGGCTGGGGGTCTCAGAGGTTCATTCCTGGTACGGTCAGAGTTATCCAGGCTGCAAAATGGAGAGAGCACATACCCTTGGAGGAAGGTTTCAGGCAGGAATTCAAATCTTGCAATGCATTTTTTTTTTTTTTTTTTACCTCAGCATGATAGGACTAAGATAAGTTTAGAGAAGTTTGGTCACTAGAGTTTTATTGACTGTAACTAGACTCTAAAGGAGGCATCCTGTACATGGAGTCAGATTATTGAGTGATTCTCAGTAGGATATTTAAATACAGCTTTCTAAAATTTCATCTCTGAAGTCTTGTTTCATCAGAAGTGAGTCTTACATTGGTCTCTCCTGCTGAGTCTTTAGGGGTGATGGAGCAGAGTCCCTGTGGTAAGCATTCACATTCTGATGTAACCTTAGTCTATTCCCTAGAATGGTACAAGATATTACTACTAGCAAAAATGATCAAATATGCTTGTTAAAGTAAATTTTCAGAAAATCTTGGGAAAATGTCCTTCTTAATTTGTTGAATGTCGTTGTTGATCTGTGCCTGGATATATTGCAGTTGATTGCAGAATAGATGAGAATTTGGAAACTGTATGAAACCACTATCCTATCTATTCAAAGGGGAAAGTGGCTGAAAATATCCTACCTTATAGCACAGTAGATATGCTAGCATTTTTATTATTTAACTCTCAATAATTAAGTAAATAAATAGGGTTTGTTTTGGTTTATGATCCTTGTTCATAGTTCTGGTTTTAGGTTTGAGTTGCATCTCAGTGGCTTTTTTGCTGACAGAGTCCCAAGGCATTACAGGACATCACAGAGTAGATGCAGGACATGTGTGTGTGTGTGTGGTGTGTGTGTGTGTGTGTGTGTGTGTATTTATGTGAGTGTTTGCATATGTATGTGAATTCTCTCCTTGTACTTCCTCTATACTGAATAATGGGGACTCTATATCGATAGACTTTACCTAGCCCTCATCATTTCCCAAGGCTTTACCTATAAATACTGCAATTAGATTACGTTTCCACTTATTTAGCACCTACAATGGGGATTAGACACACATTTGCCCAGCAGCTTAGTTCTACATCACAGATTAAAAGAATTGCCTCTGTGTAGAAAAACAACGTTGAGGTTATTTTAAAAAAAAAAAAAAACAGATGTTTTATTTTTCAAAAGAAGGATTATTTGTATCTTACTTGGGTTTATCCTCCATGTGAATTGTTTCCCAGCAGAATCAGATAGTTTAAAAATTATTAAAATAATAAAAATCCATATGATTTTTAACAAAATATTTAAAAACTGTCATCGTGACACTACCAGAGGGAAGGGGTATGGCATTTTAAGAGGAGAAAAACATGGTCTTACTAGTATTGAGTCTTCATGACGTACTTTTTTTTTCTTTTTTTTACTTTTAATATGAGGAATTCCCAATCTTTTATATATTTAACTAATCTTCATTAAATTTAATCCCACACTTAGAATCCTTGAAAAGGATAAATATGACAAGAAATGACACACTTTTTGTTGTTATTTTGTTGCTCTTGATTTCCTGGTAACATTCTCACACACAGTAACTGGAAGCCAGGACGGTATCCACTCTTGTTCAGCTCAAGGGTGCTTGCCCGTCTTCACCCAGGGCAATCTCTCTCATTTCTTCTCCTTGCTATGTGTACTTCTGAAGGGAAGAGATAAATGAATTATGTATTAGGATTGGAGCCATATCTGAAAAAACACTTCTTCGTGGAACAGTATGAGAAAACCTTTTTCACTTCTAAGTTCAGAGTCTTAATGCTTTCAAAATGTTTGACTTAGATAATGCTAGGGAAAAGCTTCTTATACCCACCTTACCCCTTTAAGTAACACTCTGATCTCTCTCTCTCTCTCTCATTCTCTCTCTCTCTCTCTCTCTCTCTCTCTGTCCCCACCATTTCTCTCTTTCCTCTCCCTAGAGAATATCTCAGTGAGTACTCTAGTTTCCCTATTCTAAGTCCATTTTTCAGATTAGAAAGCACTTGCACTATACTGAATTTGGTTGGAATTTTTCTTTCTAGAAATACACACACACACACACACACCACACACACACACACATATGCACACTTCCATTCTGTTGCCCTGGCTTTCCCTCATTTCATCAGCCTAAAGGTTAATTTTAATACTGGAAGTGTGAAGCATCTCCACATGGCAACCCTACAGTGCTGAGACTTGCTTTGGAAAGAAGTCATGGCTGGGCTTTTTTTATTTTATGCTAGAAGAACTAACATTGTAGAGATGGAGTGGTAACTTCTTGTCAAATTTGCCCATCTTTTATCACAAAGTCCACTTTGGGACCCTGGACTCTCCTCGGCTAGGTCTGTTAGCAATCTACTTCTGCTCATTCAGAGGAAGGAATGTTAGATCTGAAGAAGAGGACCCCAAGCAGCTCAGTTGTCAGTTCTTCAAGAACCACATTCTTCAGACCTTAAGACTCAGCTTTGCCAGACCATTGGCTCCCACTGCAACAAGATTGCTCCTCTGCTATCCTTACGTTGCTATACCTAGGAATTTTTTACTTTAGATATTGCGTTGATCCAGGGAAATCATTCACATTAGCAACCTTCATGGATGTGTGTGTTTCTTTGCATTTTTAGTAGACTAGCAATGAAGCATTTGAGGAAAACTTAACACTTTCTGGTATTAGGTCTGATGACAGGCTAATCTTTTCCATACTTGTTCTTAGAGGCAGTGCAGAGATTGACAATGGAGTATGAAATTACACAAATTGTTCACAGGATAGATGATAGATATATGGTGCTCCTAAGCATTTCTTAAAGGAAATTAACATGTATACTTTTTCTTGGCATGGAAATCTGTTTTCCTCTTGCCCCCAGCATTTCTCCAAGACTTAGAGTCTAATTGTTTGTATTCCCTTTTTCGTTTGTCTGCTTATCTGAATGTGCCTGCAGAGAATCATTGGTTTTAAGCTTAGGCTCTTTATTTTCTTACCCCCAGACTTAATTCACTTTATTCTTGTTGTATAAAACCTCATATGTGGTAGCCACAGCTCCTCTGAAGGAAGACTCTGGTTGGGTTTTCATAAGATGGTCGGTGAATTCCCTATAGGGAGACTTGGTGAATGTAGTCTCTTTCCAGCTATTGGGTGGTTAAGTAACTGTAGGCTCCGGATGGCATCCAGGTGGTCTTGGCCTAAATATGGCACTTGCCAGCCAAGTCTGGTTCTGTACTGGCATGGTCTTTAGAACCTCGTCCTTTAGGGATGATCCCTGGCAAAAGTTAATAATCTGCTATTCTTGATAGGCTGGGAGAATAGGTAGCCTTTCAGGGACTCAGTCTTCATGTCTGCGAGCAGGCTTCCCTGTTTGATGATGAGATCAACTGCTTGCCTTTGCTTTTACCTCCATGAACCCTTGATCACAGCTGTGACCTTGACTGCAGCCACTGTCTTAAAATCACTGTGGCCTCCTAAGCCTGGGCACCTGGCTCCTCAAGGCCTATCCAGGGTACTCATCTGCCATTTGGTATTTTCCCAAAGAAGCAAGGTTTGACTTTTTAAAAATCATTTCATTCCTCACCTTTCCAGAGAATTCTTCTTCTATAACCAAAGGCTGTAAATTGATCTAGCTTTTGACATCGTTAAAAACAGATCCACTTATCCTAGAGTTTTGCTTTCAAAACATTGGTTCATTAGAACATTGATGAAGAGCCCCTCGGACTCATTATACATAGTGCTATTTTAATTAACTTCAGTCATCAGGATTAATGACAAGTCAACAACTGAGAGATTGGTGCAGTGAATTCATGGGCAACATGCTTGGCTGTCTTCCAAAACTGTGCTAAGATTTGAGCACAACATTTATTTCCTGAGATGTCTTGTCATCTTTCATTGTAGAATTAATAATTATAGCATTTAATGTAAGTAATACATGTTTTTAAAGTAAATATAGAGTAAGTATTATAATTATCATATACATAGTAAATTAAAAGATAATGCATTTTACTTTTAAATAATAAATACACTATTTGTCTTTATTGGAAATAAAATTATTTTCAAGTTAGATATTTTTAATTACAAAATAAATGCATGATTATTATAGAGTAAAATAGTGTAAGTATGCTCTAAAATGAAATAACCTCTACTGTTGTGAAATGCCTATGATAATCTAATATGGGTCTTATTGCATTTTCATGACTCAGTAAGTCATTTTTTATTGGATATTGTATTTATTTACATTTCAGATGCCATTCCCTTTCCCTGTTTCCCCTCCCTAGAACTCTCCATCCCATCTCCCTCCTCCTTTTTGCTTTTATACCATTTTAATTAATGCATGTATTAAGGTCAGTTCTAGGTTGAGGACTAGTAATACAATAGTTGCAAATAATCAAGGAACAAGCAAGACAATAAACACAAATAGTCAAGGAACAAGAAAGGCAATAAACAAAGTACTGTGATCTCTCCTGTGATCACTGTTTCTAAGAGCTTATCAGGATGACCAAAATATCTGAGCCTACTTCCCTGTCCTAGCCCAAAGTCATTTTCATGTCTGAAGTCTATTTCCCTGTTCTAGCCTAAAATTTAGATTCCTGCCTGAAATTACTTCTTTGTTCTAGCCTAAGACGTAGATTCCAGTCTGAATTTGCTTCTTTCTTCTAGCCTAATGTCAGATTCTTTCCTGAAGCCTAATTCCTTGTCCTTTACCAATGTCATATTCCTGCCAAGCAGCCCATTTCCTTGTCCTTGTCCCATGTCAGCTTCTTGCCAAGCAGCCCCAAAGGCTGTCCACCCTTCCCCCCCCCTATTTTTATTAACAAGATTGAGCCTGTCTTACATCATTCTGACAAGAATGCCATCCTTACCTGTCATGGATTATGCATTATTCAAACAATGCACTTCTATATTAGGTTGGTAAGGCTCGGTGCATAATCTTACCCATCATTAGTTTGCCAGCCTGTTAATTTAATAACTCTGTCTGGGGGTCCATTTTCAGGTTCAAACCATGTACTTTGGCTGTCAACATGTTGATGTTAAAAACAGGTTATAACATGATGGGCAGGAATAAAAGTATTCCCAGGACAAAAAGGGCTAGCATGATCAAGCTATATATGCCATTCTTAAAGCTTGACCAAAAAGAAATACTGACCTCAGGCCATGGGTAATTTCATCTGTAATATCTACAACATCAACAATAAGCAGAGCAGCATTCTTGAAATTCATAAGCTCACTATGTATTGTTAAAACATTAAGAGAGGTGTTATAATTATGCCAAATACACTGCAAGTCTCTTTAAACTTTTTCCTAATTATAATGACTACTATAGTAAATTTTAGAACTAACATGAATCCAATGGTATTTGACATGACATTGGAGATGGCTTCTTACGCTTAAATTCTGAACTTCCTTTCAATAATTTGAATAGGATAAAGAACATCAATTCATTCTTCGAAGTGCCTATCTAAATCCCCTGGTATATTCAACACATTAGTAACATTTTTTTTGCTAAATGATTAACAAAAGTAGCTGCCTTAACTTCTTGTGTCACAGCAATTGCAGAGGCAGTGGTGCTAGCAATTAATGCAATTAAGGCTGTTATACCAGCAATAATCAAGCCCACTACCTTCTTGCTTCTGCTTAAAGCCCAGTGATTGCATCTGGGAGGGATCTCCAGGTGGAGCAGTCTCTGGATAGTCTCTCCACCAGTTTCTGCCTCACATATTGTCTCATATTTGCTCCTGTGAGTATTTTGTTACTCCTAAGAAGGACCGAAGCACCCACACTTTGGTCTTTCATTTTCTGGGGCTTCATGTGGTCTGTGAGTTATGTCTTGGGTTTTGTAAAATTTTGGGCTGCTATCCACTTCCCAATGAGTACATAACATGTGTGTTCTTTTTCTTTACCTCACTCAGGATGATATTGTACAGTTCCATCCATTTGCCTAAGAATTTCCTGAATTCATTATTTTCAATAGCTGAGTAGTACTCCATTGTGTAAATGTAACACATTTTCTGCATCCATTCCTCTGTTGAAGGACATCTAAGTTCTTTCCAGCTTCTGGCTATTATAAATAAGGCTGCTATGAACATAGTAGAGCATATGTCCTTGCTATATGTTGGAGCATCTTCTGGGTATATATCCAGGAGTGGTATTGCTGGATCCACAGGTAATACTCTGTCCAATTTTCTGAGGAAACACAGATTGACTTCCAGAGTGGTTGTACCAGCTTACAATCCCACCAATAATGGAGGAGTGTTCCTTTTTCTCCACATCCTCGACAGTATCTGCTCTTACCTGAGTTTTTGATCTTAGCCATTCTGACTGTTATGAGTTGGAATCTCAGGGTTGCTTTGATTTGCATTTTCCTGATGACTAAAGATGTTGAACATTTCTTTAGGTGCTTCATGGCCATTCGATATTCCTGAGTTGAAAATTCTTTGTTGAGCTCTGTACCCCATTTTTAATAGGGTTACTTGATTGTCTGGAGTCTAATTTCTTGAGTACTTTGTAAATCTAGGATATTAGCCCTCTATCAGGTATAGGATTGGAAAAGAACTTTTCCCAATCTGTTGGTTGCCATTTTGTCCTATTGACAGTGTCCCTTGCTTTACAGAAGCTTTGCAATTCTATGAGGTCCCATTTGTCTATTCTTTTTTTTTTTTTTTTTTGGAAATTTTTTATTGGAAAATTTTTTACATTTCAGATGTTCTCTCCTTACCCCATTTCCCCCCCCTCCCTCCCAGGAACTCACTATCCCTTCCCCCCTCCTCCTGCCTCCACGTTGGTGTACCCCCTTCCACCCTTCCCTGTACCTTACCTCCCCACCCTCGAGTATCCCCCCCCCTACGACGTCCAGCCTTCATGGGACCAAGGATCTCTTCTCCCACTTATATATTGCTCCCTAGCATATATAGCTGGAGCCATGGGTCCCTCCCTAAGCGCTCCCAGGCTGGTGGTTTAGACCCTGGGGGCTCTGGTTGGTTGGGATTGTTGCTTTCCTCATGGTGTCTCGAATCCTCTCAACTCCTTCAGCCTTCACTCTATCTTCTCCATTGGGAACCCCGTGATCAGTTTAATGGTTAGCTGTGAGCATCTGCCTCTGAGTATGTCAGACTCTTACTCGCTTTTGCAGCACATATACTAAAATTGGAATCATACAGAGAAGATTAGCATGGCCCCTGTGCAAGGATGACACGCAAATTCGTCAAGCGTTCCATTTGTCTATTCTTGATCTTAGAGCATAAGCCATTGGTGTCCTGTTCAGGAACTTTCCCCCTGTGCCCATGTGTTCAAAACTCTTCCCCACTTTCTCTTCTATTAGTTTCAGTGTGTCCGGTTTTATATTGAGGTCCTTGATCCACTTGGACTTGAGTTTTGTACCAGGAGATAAGAATAGCATCAATTTGCAAGGGATGGTGAAGTCAGGTATGAGCGTAATTGTGACTTCATAGAACGAATTGGGTAGTGTTTCTTCTGTTTCTATTTTGTGGAATAGTTTATAGAGAATTGGTATTAGGTCTTCTTGGAAGGTCTGATAGCATTCTGCACTAAAACCATCTAGTCTTAGGCTTTTTTTGGTAGGGAGACTTTTTTTTCTCTTTTCTGTTTTTTATATATATTTTTTTTTATTGGAAATTTTATTTACATTTCAGATGTTCTCTCCTTACCCCATTCCCCCCTCCCTCCCAGGAACTCACTATTCCTTCCCCCTCCTCCTGCCTCCACGTTGGTGTACCCCACCCACCCTCCCCCGTATCTCACCTCCCCACCCTGGAATATCCCCCCCCATGATGCCCAGCCTTCATGGGACCAAGGATCTCGTCTCCCACTTATATATAGTTCCCTTGCATATATAGCTGGAGCCATGGGAGACTTTTAATGACTGCTGCTATTTCTTTAGGGGTTATGGACTATTTAGATGGTTTATCTTATCCTGATTTAACTTTGGTGTCTGGTATCTATCTACAAAATTGTCCATTTCATCCAGATTTTCCAGTTTTGTTGAGCATTGGCTTTTGTAGTAGGATCTGATGATTTTTTGAATTTCCTTAGTTTTGTTTTTAATCTCTCCTTTTCAGTTCTGATTTTATTAATTTGGATACTGTCTCTCTGCCTCTGGTTAGTCTGGCTAAGGGCTTATCTATCTTTTTGATTTTCTCAAAGAACCAGCTCCCGGTATTGTTGATTCTTTGTATAGTTCTTTTGTTTCTACTCGGTTGATTTCAGCCCTGAGTTTGATTATTTCCTGTCTTCTGCTCCTCATGGGTACATTTGCTTCTTTTTGTTCTAGAGATTTCAGGTGTGTTGTCAAGCTGCTAGTGTGTGCCCTCTCCAGGATCTTTTTTTAAGCACTTAGAACTATGAGTTTTCCTCTTAGCACTGTTTTCATTGTGTCCCACAAGTTTTGGTATGATGTGTCTTCATTTTCATTAAATTCTAAAAGTCTTTAATTTATTTCTTTATTTCTTCTGTGACCAAGTTATCATTGAGTAGAGCATTATCCAATTTCCACGTGTATGTGGGCTTTCCATTGATGTTTTTCATTATTGAAGACCAGCCTTAGTTCATGGTGATCTGATAGGATGCATGGGATTATTTAAATTTTCTTGTATCTGTTGAGGCCTGTTTTGTGACCAATTATATGGTCAGTTTTGGAGAAGGTACCATGAGGTGCTGAGAAGAAGGTATATTCTTTTGTTTTTGGATGAAATATTCTATAAATGTCTGCTAAATCCATTTGTTTTATAACTTCTCTTAGTTTTACTGTGTCTCTGTTTAGTTTCTGTTTCCATAATCTGTCCATTGATGAGAGTGTGGTGTTGAAGTCTCCCACTATTATTGTGTGAGGTGCAATGTGTGTTTGAGCTTTAGTAAAGTTTCTTTTATTAATGTGAGTGCCCTTGCATTTGGTGCATAGATGCTAGGAATTGAGATTTCATCTTGGTTGGTTTTTCCTTTGATTAGTATGAAGTGTCTATTCTTATCCTTCTTGATAAACTTCTGGTTGAAAGTTGATTTTATTTGATATTAGAATGGCTACTCCAGCTTCTTTCTTGAGATCATTTGCTTGGCAAATTGTTTTCCAGCCTTTTATTTTGAGGTAGAATCTGTCTTTGTCACTGAGGTGTGTTTTCTGTATGCAGCAAAATGTTGGGTCCAGTTTATGTATCCAGTCTGTTAGTCTATGTCTTTTTATTGGGGAATTGGGTCCACTGATGCTAAGAGATATTAAGGAGAAGTGATTATTGCTTCCTGTTGTTTTTGTTATTATAGATGGAGTTATGTTTTTGTGGCTATCTTCTTTTGGATTTGTTGGAAGAAGATTAATGTCCGCTTTTTCTAGGGTGTAATTGCCCTCCTTGTGTTGGTGGTTTCTCTCTGTTTTCCTTTGTAGGGATGGATTTGTGGAAAGATATTGTGTAAATTTGGTTTTGTCATGGAATATCTTGGTTTCTCCATCTATGGTAATTGAGAGTCTTGCTGGATATGGTAGCCTGGGCTGACATTTGTGTTCTCTCACAGTCTTGATGACATCTCTCCAGGATCTTCTGGCTTTTATAGTCTTTGGTGAAATGTCTGGTGTAATTCTGATAGGTCTGCCTTTGTATGTTACTCGACCTTTTTCCCTTACTTCTTTCAATATTCTTTCTTTGTTTTGTGCATTTGGTGTTTTGATTATTATGTGATAGGAGGGATTTCTTTTCTGAACTAGTCTATTTGGAGTTCTGTCAGCTTCTTATATGTTCATAGGCATCTCATTTTTTAGGTTAGGGAAGTTTTCTTCTATAATTTTGTTGAAGATATTTACTTTAAGTTGGGAATCTTCACTCCTCTATACCTATTATCCTTAAAGACCTATTTGGTCTTCTCATTGTGTCCTGGATTTCCTGGGTGTTTTGGGTTAGGAGATATTGCATTTTGCATTTTCTTTGACAGTTGTGTCTATGTTTTCTATGGTATCTCCTGCACCTGAGATTCTCTCATCTATCTCTTATATTCTGTTGATGATGCTTGCATCTATGACTCCTGATCTCTTTCCTAGGTTTTCTATTTCCTGGGTAGTCTCCCTTTGTGATTTCTTTATTGTTTGTACTTCCATTTTTACGTCTTAAATCATTTTATTCAATTTCTTCACCTGTTTCGTTGTGTTTTCTTGTAATTCTTTAAGGGATTTTTGTGTTTCCTCTTTAAAGGCTTCTACTTGTTTACAAGTGTTCTCCTGTATTTCTTTGAGGAAGTTATCTATGTCCTTCTTAAAGTCTTCTATCATAAATCATGAGAGAAGTGATTTTCAATCTGAATCTTGCTTTTCTGGTTTCTTGGGGTATTCAGGACTTGCTATGGTGGGAGAACTGGGTTCTGATGATGCCAAGTAGCCTTGGTTTTTGTCACTTATGTTCTTGTGCTTGCCTTTCGCTATCTGATTATTTCTAGTGCTACCTTTATTCACTGTCTCTGACTGAAGCCTGTCTGTCCTATTATCTTGATTGTGTCAGAACTCCTCAGAGTCCAGCTTTTTCTGTGATCCTGAAACCCTGGTTGTGATAGTTCCTGGGAGTCAGGCTGCTTCTGGGCTCCTGAAATCCTGGTGTGCCCAAGCTCCTGAGATCCTGTGATCCTATTGTCATGTGTTCCTGTGTTTTGGAGCTCCTAGGAGTCCAGCCTCCTTTGGGTCTTGCGGGGGTTGGGTACAGACCTGAAGCCTTATGGCTGCTCCAGATGCAGGCACAGATTGGAAAGGTTCTGCGCCACTGGTCTTGAGGGAGTTCCTGGGTTCCTAAGGGTCCCAAATTACTTCCTGTTTGGGGTATTGTGACCTACTTACCTATACTCCTGGGGGTGTTAGAACTTCTGGGAGTCCAGCCTCCTCTGGGTTTTTGGGGGGTTGTGTGCAGAACTGAAGTTTTAGAGTTGCTCCAGGTGCAGGTGTAGACTGGAACGGTCCAGCACCACTGGCCTTGAGGGAATTCCTGGTTCCCCTCAGGTCCCAAACTCTCTGTTTGGGGTGGAGTTGTGGCCTACTCACCTACACTTTGTGTGTGTTAGATCTCCTGGGAGTCCAGCTTTCTCCAACTCATTAAGTCTTAAACTAAGATGAAACATTGTCTCTAAAACTTAGTTGTTACTATATATGCTATTTTACTAGTCACTTATCCATACAGAATTATGCTTTTGAGGTGATTAGTATCTAACTTATCTAACTTTTTTCTTTTCTCCTTTTTAAACTTACTTTTACTTACTTTTTACAAAAAAGTTTTGACTTATGAATAAGAGTATAATTAGTAAATATGAAACATGAATAATAAATCCATATATTTATGGTCGTTGCAAGTTATTTTATTACATATACCCATGTGCCCATGTATGATGAATCAATTAGGCTAAACTTATTTATTTACTTAAACTCTTGTCATTTCTTTATGATGAAAACACTGCTTCCTTTTGGCTTCATGAAATGTACTATATATTTTATTATCTATACTCACTAAACATTATTAATTTAGGCATTAACTAGAAGAAAATAAGCTAAGTAGAATAGGAACCTCCTGATTTTATATTATCATGTGCCACATAACAATGTTTCAGTTAACAATGAACAGCATATGCTGACATGTTTTCATAAGTGGCATTTCTTAATGACACTGTAGCCATCTTAGATTGTTTGTGTACATGGCAGCATCTGTACAAAATAAATTTATCTAAAGATGTATTTTCTAATGTATATCATTGTAACCAATGAATACAGTGAATATTGTGTGTTTTTACACACATGCCTTCCTACAGATGAATACATACACATGCATCTTGATTATTCATGTGCATGCATACTCTGTGACATTTGCATACAATGAAATCATCTGAAGAAGTATTTTACAATGTATATCCTTGTAACTAATGAGTGAAGTAAATATGTGAGTGCACTCTTACAGAATAATATATATGTATACATACTCTTATATGTGCATACAAGATATGTGCTTTGCTTATATCCCCACTTTTTCTTGTTATTGTGATCAGATATCTGACAAGAACCAAGTTAGTGGAGGAGGGTTTATTTTGGCTCACAGTTTGAATGACTGGTTCTATCCTGAAAGAGAAATCATGGTAGTGGACATGGCTTGTCTCTGTAGAGGCAAATATGTGAGACTTCTTATATTTGAGCAGATTAGGAAGCAGTGAGCAGACAGACAATTTGGGAATGCTACAAACTGAAACCAGTAACTCAATTCCATGGAATCCCACCTTCTCAGGGTTCCACAGCCTCCAACATAAGCCTACACACCGAGCAACAGCTGTTCAAGTACATGATCTTGTAAGGGACATTTTAAGTCAACATTGTATCTTGCCTCTGGCCTCTATATTTTGCTCATGGCCATCTACCTCTGTTGCTTAACAAAAAAGGGGGGTTTCTATTTTCCTCCTGGGGCCTCCACTCAGCACCTGCAGCTTTCCTTAGCAGATATCACACATTTGTGCCATCTCCAATGCATGCAGCCTCCATCGTGACTTTGGCTTCACAGTCACAGCTTCTTTAACTGCTCACTAGAGAGGTCTACATGGGAAATTCAGCCATGTTAGATATTATTTATCCTCAGTACCTCTTTGGAACCCTGATGTGAGCCTCCCTTACTCCTGCTTCTCACATTTACACAAAACCAGCCCTACGGAGACACTGCGAAATTCTGCTGCCCCTCTGAATGCTTTTACAGCCACAGAATAAGACAGCATCTGACACATGGGTCACTCCTGAGGAACTTGTAGACATTCTTAAGCTGGGGCCCATTTGGGAGGTAGCACTCAATTTCAAAAACCTTGCGACACTAGGAGCAGCCATAAGAGAGAGCTGAGCTATCAGTCTCTAATACTTGGGGATTGTATATTAAGAATGCCCTAAAGTCAAGTCCCTAATGCTAGAAGAGTTATAAAGGTGGCCCTTGGCTAATGCTTCCAAAAATAATAAAAAATAAAATAAAATAAAAATAAAATAAAATAAAATAAAAAATAAAATACTGCATGTCCAGTGTGACCCAGGGCTCAGGAAGTGCTATTACAGTTTTAAAATATATACTCCTAGCTTTCTTGCAAACATTAGCTCTTTATTCCAATAGTTAGCCATCTCAGGTGACTAAATTCAGTGGCTACCTTTGTGTGCTCAGCTTCTGTGCCCTCATTTCTCTTGTATGGATTGTTTTATGCCACTGTTATAACTCAGTTCTGAAAGTCAACGGGGAACTTCTCACAGATTCAGAATTTAATTGATTATACTTGAGTACCTACTCTTTCTTTTTGCGTTACTAACTAATCTTACTGGTTTGTAGTTTTTAATTATTGATCCAAATAGTACCAAGAACAACAAGCCTCCTACCACATGCTCAGAACTCATCCAATACCACAAATAGTAACTCAATTTTCACTAGAACCTTATGCGATACATTTTATATTTCAATAAATTAATAAAATTTTGTTAATTTGCTTTTTGTCAATAACATGTTTAATTTTAATTTTAAATGAATTTTCATGTTAGGATACCAAGTATCTGATTTAATTTCATACAGAAATGTTATTATATTCTGTCCTAGTCTGTTCCCTTCCACTTATATCCCAGGCCTTTGACCATCCCTTAGCTATTATGTTTTCTTTCCCTTCATCGCTCCTTTCCCCCAAAACCGAATACCTTTGTTTCCTTACCCATTATGGTGGTTAATCTTGATTATCAGCTTGGTGGGAAGTACGATCAAACCTCTGGACTTCTCTGAAAGCCTTTCCACAGAAGTCTCACTGAGATGGAAACACCAACACCTGCTCTCATCTCTCTCTGCTTCCTGACTGCAGATACAATGTAACCAGATTCCTCACTCTTTTGCCACCACACTGTTCATTCCCTTCATGGTGGACTGTACCCTCACTCTGTGAAACCTTTCTTTCCTTAAGCTGTTCCTGTCAGGTGTTCTGTCACAGTAACAACAAAGGTCTAATATGTAAGAGACTAATACATGCTCTTTGCTACCTTCATTTAAGATTGCTTCCTCCCATTATGATTCTGTTATAACGTACACATACATAGTTTATACCCTACACACACACACATACCAAAGTTACAATCACAGATATTCATGCATTATTTATATAATTTAAATCAAGGTTCCACGTCCGAGAGGAAGTATATGGTATGTAACATTCTGAATCTAGCTTTTTTGCTTAACATAATGATTTGCATTTGTGTCATGCTTTCGTTTCCCTCTATGGCCAGATAAAATTCCATTGTGTGTACATTCCACAGTTTCTTTATTCATCTCCTGGCGAACATTTAGGCTAAATTCCATTTCCTATCTGTGTAGAATAAATAGTGCAACCACAGACTTGGATGTTACATTATCCCTGTGGTGTTGATTTAGAGACATTTGGCTATATACCCAAGAGTGGTATTGCCTGAGTCATATGGTAGCTCTATTTTTAGTTTTTTTGAGAAGCTTCCATACCAATTTCCTAGTGTCTTCATATGTTTACATTCCTTACCTGCAGGGTGTAAGGTTCATCTTCCCACACATCTTCTCTAGTGTTTGTTCCCACTTGTTTTCTTGATGATAGCCATTCTCACCGTGGAGAAAGAGAATCTCAAAACAATTTAATTTGCATTTCTCTGATGACTAACAATGTTGAACACTTCCTTGAGGATTTACTGGTAGTTTGTAATCTTTTTCTTTTGAAGAACTATCTACTCAGTTCATTAGATACTTTAATGATTAGATACAATTCCTTATATATTAGTAACCTCTTGATGTATAACTGACCAATAAGTCCCCCCCCTATTCTATTGGTAATCTTTTCACACTCGCTGTACATAAGGCTTTGCTTCATGTAATATTGTTTATTAGTTCTTGAAATCATTTCCTGTGCTAAAGGAAGGAAGGAAGAGAAGAAAGAAAGAAAGAAAGAAAGAAAGAAAGAAAGAAAGAGAGAGAGAGAGAAAGAAAGAAAGAAAAAAAGAAATTGAATTTCTAAAATTTACTGAAGCTGAAAGCTAAAAGTATGATTTATCCAAATCTGGGAATAAATCTCAAGCAGGTCTAGACAGATGTGTGCACACATTAGAATATTAGAAAGATCCTAAAAAACTGAATGATACATCTCTAATTCTTATAAAACCAAAATAACCCCAATCATAAGATGTATGATAGAAATAGTTAAGGCTAATGTAGAAAGTAATAAAATAAATACAAAAATATATAGAATCAATCAAATTTGCTTATTTGAAAATCTAGAAGGAATAAATTCCTAAACAGTAAAACCTACTACAATTAGATCAACATGATATGAACAACTTAACAGAACCATAGCCATCCATGCCCTTCAAACACCGTAAAAGTTTCCCAATAGAGGAGCCCCCAGTACTTGAAGGACTCATGACAAAATTCAACCAAACCTTTATAGGAGAGCCAGCATCAATGCTCCTCAAAATGTTCCACAAGACAGGAAGGGAAGAGGCATGACCAAGCCTGCTCTCTGAAGACAGCATTACACTAATACCAAAACTGGATGTAATTGCAAAGACCCTGAATTGCCAAGGCCTTCCTTCCTTCCTTCCTTCCTTCCTTCCTTCCTTCCTTCCTTCCTTCCTTCCTGCCTTCCTGCCTTCCTGCCTTCCTGCCTTCCTTTCTGCCTGCCTTTCTGCCTTCCTGCCTTCCTTTTAAAAGAATGACCCAGTTCTCATTTAAAAGTATAGTTTTCATTCTCTGTGCATTTATGTCATTTGTGTAATTTTCTTGTTATTTATTTATGGTTTTATTCCTTTGACCCTGAACATTATTTTGATTCTTTTCTACTTATTATTTAATTTGCAACCTAAAATTCTGTTTATTTTAGAGATAAAATAATTAATAATTCAGATAATTCTATGGTCTTCTGAGAATAATTTGTATTCTGTGTATTTGGATAGAATTATCTACCAATATGTATATATGTACATCTAATATGAATATATTATTATATGTACATAATACAATATATAATAATGTATACAATTACACACACACATTTTCTCTTTCCTTATTGTTCCATTTACCTGAAGCAAAATATTGAAAAGGAGTGGAAGGACTAGACATCTTTATCTTATTCCTGACTTCAGTGGGATTGAATTTAGCTTCTCCCTGTTTAGGATGATGTTGGCTGTGGGGTCCCCATAGATAGCATTTATTGTATTGAGGTATGTTACCTCTAGCTCTACGTGTTCTATGACTGTGATTATAGAGTCAAAGATTTTTTTTTGTGCCTCTACTGAGGTAATGATGCAATTTTCCGACTTAAGTCCATTTATGTGGTTATTACATTTATTGATTTGTGTATGTTGAATCATCCCTGCATTTCAGAGTTAAAGTCAACTTGGTCATGATGGATAGTATTTTTGATGTACCAATAATTTCTTTTTGCAAGTATTTTATTGAGCATTTTGGAGTGTGTGTTCCTCTGTTTGGAGTACTCTTTCTGATTATATTTTTTGGATAGCTTTAGGCAGGTAGACCTTCTTTGAAAGTCTAGTTGCTTTCTGCTGAGGATGCATCTAGTCTTGGATTTTTTTTTTTTTTAAATATGGAAGCGTTTTTATTTCTATTTTAATCTCCTCATTTGTTATGAGTATGTTTAGTCAGTTGATCTCTTTAACTTTGCTGGTTTAGCGGAATCTAGAAATTCATTTCTTTTAGATTTTCAAGCTCAATTGAGTACAGGTTTTAAAACATTACTTTATAATGTTCTGGATTTCCTTGGTGTCTCTTGTAATGTTTCAGTTAATGTCTGATTCTGCCCATTTGGGTGCTCTCTGTCTTTCTTTGGGTTAGTTGGGTCTAGAACCAGCTCTTAGATTCATCAATTCTTTGTAAGTTTTCTTTACTTATATTTCATTGGTTGGTGCTCTGTCTTTTATTATTTCATTATTATTATTAAATTATTTTATTATCACATCCTTAAGTCATTTATTTGTGTTCTTCCTGATATTTTAATGTAGGCACTTAGAGCTATACATTTCTCTTGTAGGGCTAATTTCAATGTGTCCCAAATGATATGATTGTGTTTCTGTTTTCATTAAGTGCCATAAAATTTTTTATTTCTTGATTTGTCTTTGAACCATTCATCACTTATTAACAAGTTACCCAGTCTCCGTGAGTTTATGTATTTACTAGAGATTTGTTTGCTGATCATTTTAATTTTTATTTCATTGTGGCCAGATAGGATATTTTCTCATTTATAGAGATTCATTTTGTGCCCCAAGATATAACATATTTTAGAAAAAGTTCTGTGCATTACTGAGGAAAATTCTTTGGTATTTGGGTGGAATGTTCTGTAGATAATCTGTTAAATCCATTTGATAAATTATGTCAATCAATACTGATGTTTCTCCGTTTAATTTTTGTTCATATAACTTGTATAGGAGAGATAGCAGGGTATTAAAATCATTTACTGTTAATGGATTAATGTTAATATAATTCTTTAAGTCCAGTAGTACATTTGTACAAAATTAGGTTCACAAGATTTTGATGCATTTATGTTCAGGACAGTGATGGCTTCTTAGTTAACTGATTAGAATGAATTAGTTTTAGTTTAAGTCTATTTTGTCAGATATTAGGATAGTGACATCTACTTCCTGATTTCATTTGATTGAAGTACTTTTCCCCATCCTTTTAGTCTAAGTGTATGTCCATCTTTTTAAAGCTTAAATGTGATTTTTATAGACACAGATTGATTGTGTTTCTGGATTCATTCAGCCTCCCTATGTCTTTTGATTGTATAACTGAGGCCATTGATATTTAAAGTTTTTGAAATTATTGTTAACTATGGCCATTGTGTTGTTGATTTTTGGTTATGTTGTTAGTGTTCTCAGTGGTAATTTATGTTTTAATAACTATAGCTTTGTATTTTATTTCACGGTATCTCTGCTCTACTCATTCCTCTCTTCAGCTTGAAATAATGCTTCCAGTATTTTTTTTAGATTTAATTTATTGTTATACAAACTTTTAAGGCAGTTAGTATTGTGGAAAGTTTGTTTTTGTTTTCTATACTGTTTTAAAATGACCTGTTGTGGGGATTTTCTTTTCTACTCTTGTGTACCTGGTGTTTTGTGTCCTTCTTTTATCTGTATGTACTAGTCTGAGTCCAAGGAAGTTTTCTGTTATGATTCTGTTGAAGATTTTGTTTATGTCATTGATTTTGGGTTCTTCTCCTACATCTAGGCCTATAATTCAATGCTGTTTTTTTTTTTTTTTTTTTTAGCTGTGCCATCTTTCTTGTGTTTCTCTCTCTCTCTCTCTCTCTCTCTCTGGTCTGTGTGTCTTAAATTTTTTGCCTTCATATTATGAATAAGTAAACTGTGTATTAAGTTATTGCTTATTTGGTCTAGATCCTCTACTTTATCTCTGAGTCTTGATAGTTTAGCTCCTGCTTGCTTTGTTCTACTTCTAAGTCCTTTGAATTTTCTAGTTGACTTACTGGATTTCTCCATTCCATCTTTGTTTCATGTTGAATCCTCTTCAGTATTCCTACCTCATTATTGAATCTGTTTCCAACTCCTAGGTTGCCTTTGTCATTTTCATCATCCTTATGTTTGTGTTCCTTAGGAAGGAGTCAAGCATTTAGTCTCTTTAACTTTCTTTCTCCTTAGTTTCATTGTTCGGTTTCTTGAAGTCTTTTTTAAACTCCTTAAATTCTTTGATGAAGTTTCTGATTGTTCTTTTAAGTTCTGCATCCTGGGTTTCATCTAGGTAATTCTCATTTTGCAAACATTTCTGCAGGAGTGGGAGGTTTTGGAGGGAGGATACTTGCTTGCTGTTTCATAATGTTTATATTTTTTGAGATTGGTTCTGGACATGTGCAGTTCTTTTGTCAGTTTGAAGGCTGATGTACACAGAGCAGGTTGGGGCAAAAGAGATTATGTGTGCATGAGTTTTGTCTAAATATTGGAAATGGTTTGTGTGGAATGAAATCAGATGGACAGAGGAGACTGGGCTGGTATATGAGATGTACCTTTTAGTATAAGCTTGGAGTATGTGTATAGATCTGAATTGATGAAAACGTTGGAATTGACCTAAAAGGGGCCTTTGTAGGGGACAGGTAGAAAGAGTTCTGGCAGAAGCTTAGAGATTAATTGCAGTGCCAACATGGAAGGCCAGAGTAGGCCAGTACACTAGATTTAGGACCTGGGCTATATCTGGCAGGCAGGGGAAGGTTCATGAATAGGAAGGATCAGAGATGATATCTTTTTGGATATAGATCTTATTTGAGGTGGTACCTGTGGGTGGTTTCACGTAGCAAACTAGTAGCTTGGAGTATAGGAAGGGGGTGGACATAATAGACTGGGAAATTAGATATGAGATCTTCGCTGGTTGATGACAAGGCCTGTATCAGGAGTGCTAGAGATACTTACTAGGCCTAAATCTGGGGAAGGATGTGAGAGAACCAGCTGGGTCCAGGAGGGATCCATGGGTAGTGGTAGGTAGGATCTGGCAAAAGCCTAAAGTTTGGCTATAGCAACATTTTGGTGCTGGACTAGGCTGAGATGCTAGATGTGGAACATTGGCTAGATCTGGCAGTTTGAGAAGAAGGAGTGGATGGAGAAGGCCAGGGAGACTCACAGGGATCTACCCGGGAGAACAATGTAGACATCTGGCTGGCATGGAAACCTTGATTCAGCACAGAAGAAATCTGAAATCCTTTGCCCTATTTCTCATCCCACACTCCCCACCTTGGTTTGCTTCTTTGCAAACTTCTACTGTTGTTAACTACAGAATTTCCTCTGCTCACTTTCAACTTTCAGTTCTCCATCACTGTTGCTTCTCCTGTTTCAGGGGATCTTTTATTCTTCCTATTTCAGTTTAAATTTCATCCTTATGAAATCTAAAATTTGAATCTCTATTCCTGATCTTTCTCCTACTCTCCAGTTTCAGTGTCTAATTATATACTGACAACTTCACCTGCATGCTATGATTCATCTTGAATCAACTTAAATATCTCAAACCCAAGTGATCATCTTATCCCAAAGCCTGACAATTCATGTTTGTTCTTGGCCACTGGAACATCTCCAGACGTTAACGTTCACTCAACATCTGTTGAATGGGTGAACAAACATTATTAAAAACTCTGAGGATTTTGATCTTTCTGCTGCAATCATAGCATCCTAATTGTTACCCTACAATTATTTTTAGCCACTTATTTTCTATCACCATTCAAAGCTATCATCATAAGAGAAGACTGTAAGAGGTTTGCTACTAGTTTGCTTTTGTTTGATTGACTCTTTGAGTTTGACTGTCTCTGTCATATTTGATTTCAACATGTACCTTGATTATTGAGTTTCAGTTCAGTAAAAGGTTTTCCAATATTTTGACACTGCAGCATTGTGGTCTAAAATGTGTTAGGCTTCATCTGTAGCTACCTTGAGAGATAGGTATACGTGCACTAACATATACATAGTAAAAGTGTGCACATATGAATGGGTTTTCATGGTTATTATGGCTGAAAAGTATCAAGGTCCACATTTGGAAAGTGAAAATCCAAGGAGAACTTGTATATAAAGTTCAAATACAGAAGCCTGAGATCCAGTTGAGCTGATGGTGTATATTCTAGTAGCAACCTAAAGACAAGAGAATATCAATGGCTTGCCAGACAAGGAGACAGAATGAGTAGAGTGTGGATAGTGTAGGAAAGTAAAAGAGGGAGAGAGGAAGAGAGAGAATAAAAATGAATCCATTATTCCACTTTTGGTTCGATTTAGTCCTTCAGCTGTTTGGATGGAGAGCTCTCACACAACGGCACACCATCTGCTTTACTCAGTCTACTGATTTAAATGTTACTCTCATTCTCAACATGCACAGACATGGCCAGGATCATGTTTATAAAAATATGGGAACCTCATGGCCCCATCCAGTTGACAGAATTAACCATCATAGTGAGCAATAGTAGGTTATACTATGAACTAGCCCCAGATGCTTGTCATTAATTTAAATATATTAGCTGTACAGTGTTTATATCTATATGTATAGATCTATATAGAGGATATATCTATATCTATAGGTCTATATAAATATAGATATCTTATTGTAACATACTCAGTTCATTCCTTCTTTTGTTGATGAATAGCTGCTTGATTCCATTTTTAAACTATAATCATGAAAGTCATTGCCACAGTCTACCTCTTCTTCTATCATGAACACTTAAGTTCATTCTTTGCTTTGAAACTTACCCCAAATTCACAGCTGCATAGATATATCTCTGTCATATGACAGAGTGGTGTGGCTGCTGATTCCTATAAAGATGAACTGTGACTTAGAGATGACAGATGAAACTCGCATCTTGGAGATCAAGAGAAACAGTATTTGGTAGAATTTTCTGTTTAAAAAAGGCAGCTCTCAACCACAGCCCAGCCACACCAAGCAGCCCAGGAAGTGCTAGGTCCCACTAATGACTCAACACAACCTGTGGGAGTGTGGAACACAGAAGGCTGTGTACATAGCATGAGCTGAAGTGGAGAGATTTGAAATACCCTACTCTCCTTTTTCCTGCAATTGCCCAGAGGAGCAAAGAGTCACAGAAAATGCAATGTAGATCTTGAATCATGGTATAATATCCTGATGACAATTAGAGAGATCATAAGCAATGCAAATAATGGGAGTCAGGAGCAGAAGTATTTATTAAGGAAATCTGAAGATGAGTAATTCTTCTATTTTAATTCACTTTATGTCTCAATATTAGTCCCTCCCTCTCCTCCCAGTACCCCCTCATACAAGTCTTTCTCCCAAAGGGGGAATCCCCACTCTGGATGTCGCTCCCACACTAACACTCTCCCTCCACCCCACACATCATGTCACTGTGGGACTAGGCATGTCCTCTCCCTTTGAGGCCAGAAAAGGTGGTTCATTTAGGGACATGGGATCCACAGGCAAGGGTGAAGGGTTCTTGAGACCCACCCAGCCTTGCAATTGCCAGGGCAAACCGTAGGAGAATAGTATTGCAAAGAGTTTGTGGTAAAACTTGCTCCAGTGTCCTGGTGGACTGATTGCAGGTGAGCAGTCGGCACTCCTGAGAGCCTCTGTCCCAGATCATCCTCTGCAAGCCACTGATCCCCGCAAAGCACAAGGGGTGGACTGTTAATTTGTAAGCTCATAGAAAAGAGGTAGGAAGAAGTCTGCCAAAAAAGTACTCTTCACCCATAGAAATCCTCTGTGGGAAGAAATATTGACTTAGCTTAGTCGAATTACTGAGACTGATTCAAACTGAGAGTAATAATGATCCTTCACCACTTGTGGAAACTAATGGGGGAAAAAGACAAAGCAAAGGGTGGGAGAAATCATATCATGCTATCTGGACAGAAATATTGACCAAGGATATACTACTTCTTTTGATTGCTCATTTAAATAATTATAAATGTATTTAAGCATTTTGGGGTTTGTAGTATTTATAGTTTTATACTTTAATTGTTCTGTTGTTAATTTTAATTTGTATTTGTTATCTTGGGAGATGGCTGAGTGTGTAATGTGCTTGCCATGAAAACTTTAGAACTCGAGTTTTAACCCTCAAACTCACAGTAAAAAAGCTGCATGTGTCTCACACATCTGTAATCCCAGCACTCTTACCATGAGATAGGAAGCAGAGAAAACAGGATTCCTGGAAGTTTGCAGAGCAGAGCAGAGGCAGTGAACAACAATAGACAAGGTGAAGGCAAGTGCTGATACCCAATAGCTGGAGATGTATGTCGTCACACACACAGACATTAGGATGCATGCAGATACACAAACACAGACATCTATATGTAGTAAAAATAATTATATAATCCGCCAAATTGTAGTAGAGATAATTATTTAAGCCGGCAAATTTGCCTCTGTAAGATCTCCTACGTGAAGGAGACAAGTAGAGGAAGACACAACTCAATAATTATGATATAAATTGCATGCCTAGATTGGGCAGATTTACCACATACACTACTCTAATCCCCGGCTATGAGATCCCCTATAACTTGCGGTTTATCCAGGCCGCGTCCTTGTCCTCCAAGCTCCAGCTCCTCCATCATCGGCTTCCTTCTGCCTGCTTCCTCCTGCTTCTACTTCTTCTCTTCTCTCTTGCATCTCCCGACGACTCCCTGACTCCCTTCTCTTCTGCTTCTGGCTTCTACTTCTACCTCCTTTTATATAGAACTCCTCTCACTTTCTCCTCCCCTAAGCCTTTTTCTCTGCCTCCCCTTCTACTGCCCAATCTCTGGCTCTAGTCTTTATTTTACAGGTTTTAATTGGACAGAAGGTTTACAAGACGTCACCTGTGTGCAGATTCAATCATCCTCTGCAGCCCCTCCCAGAAGGGTGGAACTAGGATCAAAATACACGCCTGGGGCTATCCACTGGGAACTAGGATCAAAATAACAAGGCTGAGGCTATCCACAACATTGATTCAATCCTCCTCTGGAGCCCCTCTCAGGGGAGTGGAACTAGGATCAAAATACACCTATACACACACAGATGCATACACACACAGACACACATACATACAGACACACAAACACAAACACACATAGACACACACAGAGATACAGACACACACAGATACACACAGACAAACACACACAAACAGACACACATACACTGAACACATATGTGCACATACATCACAGAAATGTACAAAAATGTAAATAATACCTTGTATATCACAGGAAATGGTATTTATTTTATTCCCTTCTCTAAACCTAACATATAAATTTTCTCTGTTTCATTCCATATTTTTTTTTCTTATGCTTTCATGGCAAGCATGTCACACACTAAGCCATCCCAAAATGACAAAGACAAAATAAACTAACAACAGATCAATTCAAGTTAAAAATATGTGTGTGTACCATTTTGTGTGTGTGTGTGTGTGTGTGTGTGTGTGTGTGTATATATATATATATATATATATATATGTAAATATACATATGAATATATATTTATTCATATTTTTCGAGTCCCCTCAGCCGGCAAGTAAGACACGACAAGGCTGGTCCTTTCTTCACAGCTCTTTTAGGAACAATCTTCATACATCGAATGGGGAACCTCAAGCAGCTGAAATGCACTGCTTATATACCCTTCCAAGGGGGCGGGTCTGGCGGCCTGTTCTCTCAGGATTGGTTAGGGCCAATACCTCATTAGCATAAGCCCCAGGATTGGTTAGGGCCATGCCTCATTAGCATAAGCCCCAGGATTGGTTAGGGCCATGCCTCATTAGCATAAACCCTCTTGGGAGGAGCTTAAGGCCAACGCATGCGCAATAGGCTTGTTTATGCAGGACGTTGTGCCGGCCATATTAGAAACCGGCGCGGTCTCTCTTCGGCCGCCTACAATATTTCCTTTTTTGCATTATGTTCTCATTTCACTATTTACATATGGAGAAGACTAGTCTTAGAATTAGTATAAACTTCATTTTTAACCAGCCCCTGCTTATATCTGTGTACCACATGTGAAATGCCCTTGTCTTCTCCTGCAGTTAACATTGGCAAGCTGTCAATGATCACAGTTGTTGCTATTGTCAGCTTTCTTGCTGAATACAAACCCATGGAAGAACAATTTGCAGGTTGAACCCATGTTAATGAGAAAGCCAATGGCCAATGGTATGAAACCTTCTTACCTACTTCAAAGGAATCCTTACAGGTTGCCAGAGATCCTGAAAATTGGTATATATTTAAGCTAAATATCCAACTCTCAGACTCCTGCATATATTTGGGAAATTTTACTTAAGTCTTGTTTTTCAAAAAAAAATTCATTAAATTTGCTGCTTGGTGCTGTCCCCTCAAGTCAGATTGGAAAATCACTATTTGCTTTGTATAAACTCCCAATTTCATCTGGGAATCTCCAGTGCTTTGGAACTGAGAATTTTAGAGCCACAAGAAACTTCATAAATCCCTTTAATTTGAACTTCTTAGTGTACTGGCCTTCCAAAGCCCAGATTACTCAGGGGACTTCTCCACAGTCACACAGCTGTCTAGTGGCAGAGCTGGCAATATTATCAGTGGAATTTGGCTGCTATTCATTAGAGATCATTTTTTTGTATTCCAAAAGAAATTTTAGTAGACTTAGGTTAAATGAATTCTGAATATGTAAATTAGAAAAGCAATCATCAGAGTACTATTTTACTGACAGAAATATATTTGCTAATTTTTAAAATACATAGATAATATTCTCAGTATTTAGATCAGAGATGAATTTCAAGGGTCTCTTGAAATACAATTTTATATTGAGTATTCTCCTATGAGAAGGATATAGTTTTCATCCAGTTCTCAAGTCTGTAGATTGGAAAAGACTGGGAATCAAAATGTATAGCTTCCTTATGGTTGGTTGGAACTAAAATTCAGAATCTATTGATTTAGTGATGTTAGTGAATACATATTCACTACCAGAAGCTTTGTGAGAGAGGCTGTGGGTACTGAGAGAAATGATGTACCATTACTTATGAAGACTTTTCCATTGTCTTCCTGGGAAGGTTGGATATATTGTGTAGTCAGTAGTAAATAAAGCAATTGGTAAAACTATCTAATTTTCACTTTGAATTTTTTTTTATCTGTAAACAATCACTATGTGTACTGGCATAGAAACTGGAGCCACCATAGAATGAACCTAACTCTAAAGTCTTTTTGCAGATTGGAAGCCATTTGAATGTACCTGGCATCATTGATATACATTTCATCTCAATTCTGGAATAGGGGGCCATGTCTTACCCAGTTCTGGATGTGACTTCCAACAGAACATCACATAGAAAGTTCCTAATAAATAATCACTAAGCTGTTTATGTCAGTATTTGCTTAATCATTATTCAAGGGATTCTCCTCACCCTCAAATAATGTAGTTTAATCTGCCAACTATGCAAGTTGAATTTCTGGAGTATGTCTTTTCTGGGTGATATATAGTAACCAGAACTTTTTTGAAATGAACAATAAGTAGTATTAAAAATGAGTTCTAGCCCTGGCCAGGTGGGTAGAAAGGGGATAGGGCAGGTCAGAGAGAGGAGAGGCCTCAATGAACAGAACTGGCTAGGACAAGCCTTGTACCCTTAGAAGTGCAGGCTCTCACATAGCCCCTCTAAGTGAAGACCCAGACAATAGTCTAGGCTGTTTGTCAACCACTCTCATAGCAGCTGCTCTCTGGCACTAGCCTTCCTACCCCCGAGACCCTGTTGCCCCTAAGGTGCAATCTACTGGGCAAAGGAAATCTTACCCAATTTCAAAGGCACTATCAACCAGGATTCCAAATTCTAAATATAGCAAAACTATTCAAACAGTTATATATGAAATGTCCTACATTTCTTTCTATCTCAAAGATAGCAGCTTCCTACCCTGCCCCCAGACCTCCCAATAACTCTGCACAATTTCTGTCCCAAGATGAAGAGGACCCAGGCCATAGGGGCTGCTGGCCATGAGGAGCTGTTGCAGCAGTTCCAGGGCACAGGGTAGGGAAGACAGAGCAGCATGGCTGCATTCGCTTTTCAGACAAAGTTGTGGCATCTCTTGTTTTTCCCTTCTTCTTCTGTCTGCTGCTTCCTTCTGCATGATTGACAGCTGGGCAAGATCAGCCTTGGTCTGCTCTGTCTTCTCAGCCAAATTTATCTTCATGTAGCATTCTTTTGCTTTCTGTTTCTTGATTTCTTCTCATTCTCTCCTAGAAAGCTCATGTGGCTCATCCAGACCCAGCTTTTGACCACCCTGTTGTATGTCACCGAGTTGGGGTTCTCAACATCAACAAGCCTCTCCACAGCCTTTTGCTTCATCTTCACTCTGAGTTTTTTGAGGGTCACCTGAAGCCCCATGTGTGTACCTTCTTATTGTTCATCTTTTTTTGTTGGCCTTGTGCTTTTCAGCCTACAGTTGGATGTTGATCTCAGAGCTTGCACACAGCCTTAAGTTGCCTTTCTATGTCCCTTGGGCACCTTAGTCCCAGCTGCCATAGTGCCTTGAACTCATGGATTCTATCTTAATGTCTTCCATAAAAATCTGTTGACTTTTCTTTAGAGATAATTGAATACTTTCTTTTTGGATGGACTACAGCAGATAATGACTTGAATATTTCACCAGAAGGGCTATTCAGAGAGCAAAAGAAAACTGCACATTTCATTTGTAACTATACCAAGAATAACATTTTAAAAATCAAATCTACAGTGCCAGAAGCTGTCAACTTGTTTGGGTGGCAAAGTATTCAAAATTGCTACTTTTAAGAAAGTAACAAAAATAACATCAAAACCTAAATACTTACAAAGCTCTTTACTGATGCTAAGAAAAAAAAAAAAAACCAACTACAATGAAAGAATAGACAGATAGCAAATACAGGTTTCATAACCAGAGTCCATGAAATTGTAAGGCATTTTTTTCAGAGCAAAAGTAGCATTTTTCTTTGTCACTAAGGACAGAAAGCATGTAGTATATATAAAAAGTCAAATCTCTATCTGTTTTTAGTGAAAATGACTTCTCTAGGTAACTATTAGAGTTATGGTAGTTTGAACACAAACATCTTAGCTGGAGTCATACTAGGGAATATGTATGTTAGATTGCCTAGCTCCATGATATCTCAGGGAAATCTTACCAGGCTGGTCATTCTTGTGATTTGCAGGCTTTGCCCCTGGATAGTGTTGCTGATGGCTCTTCTCTCTAGGAAGCTTGAATAGCAACTTCATATTGCATGATACTGAGTCCTCGGGAGCAATTCCAGACCAATTCCCCCAGGTTCTATAAAATTTGTGGACTCTTCAACATTGGATTCTACCTTCAAGTTCTGGAGGGAGACAAGAGCAACAGCAGAGACCTATATTGTTCTGGGAGTCTCTACAACTCCTCTGGCAAACAGTGAGAAATGACTTGTGTCCTGTTTGACACTGAATTTTTGTTAGAAGGTCTATGTCTTTAGGGAAATTATTATTAACCCAAATAGGTTTAGTTTTCAAAATAGCACTACACATACACAGATACACACACACACACATACACACACACACACACACACACACACACACACACAGAGAGAGAGAGAGAGAGAGAGAGAGAGAGAGAGAGAGAGAGACAGAGACAGACATATAGTGACTATATAATATATAATATATCTCTATGTATATACACACTAATATATGGTATTTTTTAAATAAACGTAAGTCAACATAAAGATGTTTTAATGGCTTTTTTGAGCATTTGAGTGTTATTTATCCCTCTTCTTCCCCTTTTCCTCTGTACTGTTTAATCTCTCCCTGCCTAGCTAACTCCCCATTTTCCTCATTTATCCCCTTTATAGCACCTATGTCCTATTATCTCCCTTCCTAGTGCTCCTGCCCCATGGTACCTTTTACCTTTCTTGTTTCTGTGGTTACTCCAGACTATATGCTTACATTTAATGATTCAAAGCTTGGATCCAAAAATAAGAGAGAGCATGTAGTATTTGTCTGAGTCAGGATTACCATACTCAGTATAATATTGCCTAGTTTTCCATTTACCTCCAAGTTTTAGGATTTCATTTTTCCCTACAGTTGAAAAGAATTCCGTATGTGTATATATACCATAGTTTTATCTTCCATTTATCTTTTGAAGGACATTAGATGGTTCCCTTTTTCCAGGTATTGTGGACAGAGCATTGATGAACATACCTAAGCAAGTATTCGTGGAGGAGGTCCTTGAGTCCTTTGGGCATATGGTGGGGTCATGTGATAGATACACTTTTAGCTTTTGCAGATTTCTCCATACTAATTTCCAGAGTGATCGCACACGATTGGAGTCCCACCAACAGTGAATAGGGATTTCCACTTTCTATAGCCTTACCAGTGTTTGTTGTCAGTTGTTCGTTATTGGAACTGTTCTGACTGGAGCAAGATGAAATTGCAAAGTAGTTTTAATTTACACTGCAATTGCTAAGATGTTGAACAGGTGTTGGTGGCAGCCCAAGCCTTCTGTCCCCTAGCACTCAGGAGGCAGAGGCATGTGGATCTCTGTGAGTTCAAGGTCAATCTGATCTACAGAGTAAATTCTAGGACAGCTAGGAAAACCCTGTCTTGGAAAACAAAAAACAAAAAAAAAATGTTGAATATTTTTGAAGTGGAAATTTCTGGTTTCTTTGAGGACTTATGTGATGTTTTCTAGAAACTGCCATGTGAGAGGATGTTTTTTGCTGAAGTAGACATGTGGGAAGATGTTTTTCTGAGAACAGACACATGATGTTTTTCTGGAAGCTGCCTGGAAAAAAGGGCATGCGATGTTTTGCTAGAATGGATGCTTGAGAGAACATGTGATATTTGGAAAGGGTATAAATATAACCTAACAGACAGTGGATGATGAGGTGTGGCATTGGTTCAACTTACCACTCTTATTGGGCTTTGCTGACACAGTTGTCCCTGTCAACACTGTGGCATTGGTTCACCTTGCCTTCTTTGCAAACATCACACATTGTTTGTCATGACTTCATAGAGAGAAACAAACCAAAGAACTTCTGCTGGTGTCCTGGCAGCTTCTTGTCCTTTCATGGACTCAGATGGATTGGCAGAGCATCATTGTTTCTTCTGGATTGAACAGCCATTGTAGATTTGTAAATGCTGTTTGTGAGTGGATCGAACTACTGCTGCTGATTCATATAAACTGAGCTGCTGATATCCTGACAACACAGATTAGAATCGCCCCAAAGTACTATCTCTAAACAGGTCCAGGTCCCTGTTTGCCCTATTAACCTTTCCTTTCTGCTACCTCTGTGGGTGATGGGCTAGAAGGTTAAAACATTTAAAAACACGTATTAAAGTAGGATGTAAAAAATCTAAGCATACATATTATAGCTTTTCTTTCCCCTTTTCTCCTCCCTTTCCCCTCCCCATTCTCCCATCCTTGCACTTCTAAGTATCCCTAACACTTTTCTAAGAGCCATCTGCCTCCTTCTTTAGGTTTATTTCCTGTTTTTTCCGTTGTCTTTGGACACACAGCAGACTGTTCACAGGTTCATGATGGGAAGACAAAGGGGAGCTCTTCATATTTTTTGTTTGCTCACCTCAAATGTTCCATGGGGCACACTTTTGAATCTGAGGCTCTGGTAGTACAGAAATCTGTGAAAAGCCTAGTCTTAGAGTTAGAAGGATAGGACTCAGCATGTGCCATTGTCCCTTACCATGGGGGTGTTACTCATCTTTATCCTTTGCACAATGCCCCTCATATATCCAGTATGTTTTCACTTCATCAGCACCTTGGTCCAGTGTACTCACAGAAAATTCTAAGAATGACTTGTGGGAGAGATATGGATGTGGTGAGTGGAAGGGCATGTTATAAGTATAATGGTTTTGTCAACACTGTTGCAAAGAGAAGAACAGAGTGTAAGGGAAACCAACAAATAGATTAATGCACCCTTCCTAGGTGGGCTGTGATGTGCTTTGAATTGATAGTGTTATTTTTTTTTTCTAGATCATGAAAGGTGCAGATGTAATTACCAGCAAGGAAATGCAGCCCCTGTTCAAGAGGCATAAATTCAAATGCCTTTAGGGGCAGACAAGTGATCTAAATATGCAAAATGGAGGGTGTAGGTGGAATATTAAAAGGTCCTGTGGAAAATTGGAGAGAATGTGCCCGTTTAAAGCCACTCGAGCTCAAAATAATTTCTGAAAAGCTCTTCTGTCCAAATAAACAAAAATCTTGACGTAGAGTAGGCTTTTACTTTGAACCTTTGATAGTGAGCATCCTAAGCAGTGTGTCTGAGGACAAGAAGAAGTCACAGAAGGGATAGCTGGGCAAAGGCATGAGGCAGCCGTTTCCAGCAGTGGAAATACTGGTAGAAAGAATTTTTTTTGTAATTACATATGATGGGCTTTCTGTATTTGTAGAAGCAGTTTGAAGTTTATCTTGAGTTCTTCACTTAGGTGGAATAAGATAATAAAATTTTTATTGTTGTCATAATTTATCCCCATTGGAAAATTAAAGAGGGCAAGTGTGATGCAAAGACTTGGAGAGACAATGCTCAACTCCATGTGAGTTCAATGAAGTCTAAATCAAAGTAGTATTGGATAAGAAAGGTGCATGGCAAAAGCAAAAGCCTTCTGGTGTGGAGTAAAACCATGTCATTAGAATTGTTTCAGATGATGATAAAAGAAATGTTTTATACGTAGTGCTATATGGGCAAACGCCAGATAATATTGGCCATGTCAGAAATTGGGATTGGAGAGCCTGTTGGCCCTTTTCCATTATCAGAGCCTCTGAATCAGCAGTCTGAATTCTTCCTAGGCAGGTCACTCTTCTGCAGAAGACAGGTTCTGATTTAGAGTGAATTCAGCCATTTCCTCTTGACTTCTTCATCTACCTGAACCATATCTGTTGTCAGTATTCACTCTTATTCAAAGAGAAGAGAAAAAAACTAAAAAGAGAAGAAGATACTTAGATAGATATAAATATTACTCAATATTTAAAAACAAACCAAAATAAGCCCCCCTACTAATACATCCTACAACTAGCCAAAGTCTGTTATATTGCTACCATAGCAACAACCTCACCCAATTCTCCCCTAAACCTATAGACCTGACAGTCATCCTCCTAGTGAGGCTATCTCTCTTACACTACACCCACCAAGCGAACATCCAAAGCAAAGAGGCAGAAAATAACATCTTCTACCAATCTGCTTGTCATTTAGAAAAAGCTCACTGTATAAATGTCATGGAAACAAGCTGTTCTTTCAGCAAGAAGAGAGGAAAGCCCTTGCCTCACTTGCTTCCCTCTCAATTTTAATCTTCCTAATCAAAGGGTAACACAAAAGCAAATGTTAAGTGTTTGAAAGCAAATATCTGTGGAGATTGCCATGATGTTGTTCAGCTACTTCCAACTAGCTAGTGGGCTCCAAGCAGCAGGATCAGGCTCTCCAGTGAAGACAATGTCCAAGACAATACAAAGAGAGCTGAAAGAACTTAAAGCCCAGTATGATAAGACACTGAGTATTTTTTTTCTTATTAGAACTGAGAATCCTTAATAAAGCACCACCTTAAAGGCTGGCTAAGTTCTGTTTAATTAACTCACATCCAAAGGCACATAATATGAAGTTCAATGTGATACTATTGATAAAAGTGAGGGATACACAGACGAAGCCCTGCTTTCTGCTACAAATAAGATGTCTGTGTGTTCTCGGCAGGAGAATGTAGGGATAGTTCTATGGAAGCAATTGGAAAGCCTTTATATAACCCAAGACTGTAGAGAAAATGGTATTTGAACTGAGTCCCAAAGAAGAAATGATATTCTCATAACAGCACGTGGAGAGAAGATGTAGGACATTCCAGAGAATGAACTAAATTTTAATAGAATTGTGGTCAGTCACTCTAGTAGTGACTGTAGTAGACTGGGAGGGTTAGCCACTGAGGCAGAGTGGAGGAGAATGGCAGGCTGTAAATAAATTCAATCACTAGACCACAATAGAAACAATGGCTATCAAGTGTGCTGCTAGTGGACAGCTGGCTGAATTGTACTAGAACATCTCCTGAATCATAGGGTATTAGAATGGACAACACCCTTTGAGTAATACCTTTAAGATTATTGTGTGTGGTTTTCTCGAAGGGAATTTGCAACATGCATGGGAGGACAGTCCAGAATTATAGATGTGTAGTTCTAGAAGGTGAGCCTGAATCATCAAGCTGGTAATTTCTAGTTAGGGCAGTCTTTGCCATGCAAATCAGAATCATCCAAATAAAGTTAGTCCTGGTTGCTCAAAGTTCAGTCTCCTGCATCTTGGGTACTATAGTTCTGTGGTATCTAGTGCTATCTTCTAAGGCTACCAATTTAG